>CM053580.1:533667654-533726765 GCA_028627135.1 Pseudochirops cupreus
AAGAGAGAGAGAGAGAGAGAGAAGGTGGGAGAAAGAAAGAGAGGGAGGGGAAGACAGAGGAGAGAGAGATGGAGAGAGAGAGAAAGAAGAAGGAAGGAAGGAAGGAAGGAAGGAAGGAAGGAAGGAAGGAAGGAAGGAAGGAATTTAGCCAGTAAACCCCAAGTTAACTAGGCAACTTCTGGCCATCAAAATTTATCTTGGAGAGGGAGAGGGACAGAACAAGCTGAGTTACCCAATTGGCTGGATCCCCACTCAGGCAGCTCGGACTACTCACAGGCTGTGTTCTTCCTTTGTTTTCGAAGAAGACCATGACATCAGGTAAATGTAGGTTCCAGGATGAGAAACTGTAAGTGGGAGCTTAGATTATATTAGAGAAATATGTGTATAGCAAGAGTAGTTCATGCACAGAGCTGAACTGAGCTCCCCTTGTCACTTCCTGGGATTTGGGAATGATGTCTTATTGACAGCAGCAAAGGTAGGAGATTACGTTGTTAAAAGTCTGAGCGCTCTCTCTCTCTCTCCTCTCTCTCTTTCTCCCTCCCTCCCTCTCTCCCTGTCTCTTCTCTTTCTCCCCATCTTCTCTCTCTCTCTCTCTCTCTCTCTCTCTCTTCCCCTCCCTCTTTTCCTTCTGTCTCCTTGTCCATCTGTCTGTCTGTCTCTATCTCTGTCTCCCTCTCCTCTCTCTCTGTGTCTGTCTTTCTCCTTCTCTGTCTCCCTCTGTCTCCCTGTTTGTCTCTCTGTCTCTGTCTCTCTGACCTGTGTAACCTTGGACAAGTCTTGCCCTCTCTAGATCTAAATTTTCTCACCTAAAATCATAATAAAGTGCTTTGAAGTTTTACATGCTTTATCTCATCTGACTCAGTACAGCAAGTTTTATTATCCTCATTTCACAGATAAGGAACCTGAGTCTCAGTGAAGGTAAGTGACATGTCCAAGGTCGCATAGCTAATATTTGTGCCAATAGCATCCCATTCTTGAGAGCTTCTCATGCCTCTTTGGGTCACTGCCCCCATAAAATTCTTGCTCACGAGATCCCACCCCTCTCTTTTTCTCAACTCCTTGAAATCTCCTCCTTTCATCATCAGAGCATGCCCTGTTTCCTCTTCTTTTCTGTCACGGATTCCAGGCTGGAGAGGCTACTTGTTCAAGGCTGCACAGATGAAGTGGCATAATTGGGCCTCTTCATTTCTAGTTTTCTCTCCCATTACATGATACTGCCTCTCTTCTAATCATCTGGATAGATAGACTATTGCAGCCTCCTCATTGGACTCCTGGCTTCTATCCCCTTTCCTTTACAGCCTACCCTCCACATAGCTATGAAAATAATCTTCCTAAAGCACAAGTCTGACCATGTCACTCTCCTGATCATAAAGCATTAGTAACTCACTTTTGCTTCTAGAAGGAAATATATGCTCCTCAGCTTGGCATCAAAAGACTTTCATATTATGGCTGTAGCCTCCCTTCCTGGGCTTATTTTACACATACAACCTTTCATCTATTCTACTTTCTAGATCAAACTATTCCCTTTCTCTTCCCTGACCTCAGCATTCCATCCATTGCCTCCTTGGGTTTGTAAAGACTGTCTTCCATGCCTGGAATGCACTCACTTCTCACTTCCATTTAGAATCTCACTCCAAGCTTGATACATGTGCCATTCCCTTCCTTGTTGGTGCTTTCTTTCTTCTCCTCAGATTATCAGCTATGGATGGATCTGCTTGCATGTTGTACCCCTGATTTCCCAGTAGAATGTAAACTCCTTGAGAACAGGGACTATTTGTTATTTTGTCTTTGTTTTCTCAGTGCCTGAAAGTGCTGTGCACCTAGGAGGTATTTAGTAAATGCTCTCTGGGTTGGATACCATGTCGCAATGCCATTTCAGATTCAACAGATAAAAAATCCCAATTATTTTACCTCCCAATAGGCTCCTCTATCCAATTTACCCATTTTCATTCATAGCACTACTTCTCTCCCAGGCTATTAGGGTCAACTTTCATTCCCCTGCCCCCTTCTCTTGTTTGTCCCATTTCCAAGTCTTATCAAAGCAACTCATCAGTTCTTTCCTTTCCATTCCCCTGGAAGCCACTTTAATCCAGGCATTAATAGCTACCTGCTGGATTACAATCTCAGCTTCCTACCTGGTCTGCCTGTCTTGGTCTTTCTATGTTTCAATCTGCTTTGCCTATGGCCGCCAGATTTTCCTGAAAAACACCACCCTGATTGTTTTCTGTCCCCACTTAAACAAACAAAACCGAAAAACTCTGTAACACGCTATCTCATGCCTAAGGAACCAACTTCAAACTCCTCAGTCCGGCATTCAAAGCCCTGCCCAGTCAGGCTTCCTATGCATGGCCTTTAGCCTTATTCTATACTCCTGAAAATGTAGACCCTCTGCTCTTTACCTTCCTCATCCTCTCCTGTCCCTGATCTTTTCTGTTCAACCCTAGGCCTTTTCTGGGCTTTCTCCTGGCCTTTCGATCTTCCTCACCCCTCTTCTCTCTAGGCCAGTGCTCTGCTTTGGCCATGATCCAGCTCAAGTCCCCACATGCTTCATGATGCCTTCCAACACTGGTGTATAACTTCAGTGTTCCTATGGTACTTACCATCTGTCTCATGAAACATGTTTTCTGGTTTTCATGATTCTTATTTGCTTTCATCCCAGTACTTAACATGGATTTGTAATCATTATTGTTGACCTGGGGTCGGTGTGTGAATCATTTGTTTTTTGAGTTCTCCTTTCTCTGCTTAAAATTTCTTTGTCTTCATAAAAATCATCTTGTATTTCTTTGAATTCTTCATAGTCCCCATGTAGTCTAACAGCCAGTCCTGTCTCTGTCTCTTCTACCATTTATATTCATCTTTTCTTGTGTGGTGGCAATATTTCTAGATACTGAAGTGTTGGAGTCGATGGCAGGAAGGATGTGGAGGAAGGGAAGGAGGGAGACCTGAGCTCAGAGCCTTCTTTCCTAGCCTCAGTTTTCTCATCTGAGGCTCGTTTTGAGGCTAAAATGAGATGGCATACATAAAATGCTTTGCAAACCATAGGGCATTTGTAAATGCTAGCTATTATCATATTTCATTAAAATACCAAAATATATTCAGCTATTCCTCAACGGTTGTGGTCCTGTTTTGTTTTGTTTTACAATAATATTGGAAAGATCTATGATTTCCTTCCAATCATAGGTTTGTGAGTCCAAAGTCAGAAGAGACCTGGGAGGCCGTCTAGTCTACCCACCTCATCTTACAGTGAGGGAACAGGCAGAGGCAAGTTAAGTGCCTTGTCCAAGGTTAAACACATAACAAGTAGCAGAACCAGAATTTGAAGCCAACTCTTCCTGAGCCAAAATCCAAAGCTCTTCTTTTTTTTTGTGCCATATTATGCTTTGTTGTTGAGTTGTTTTTTAATGTCTGACTCTTCATGACCACATTTGGGGTTATCTTGACAAAGATACTGGAGTGGTTTTCTATTTCCTTCTCCAGCTTCTTTTATAGGTGAGGAAACTGAGATAGACAGGGTTAAGTGACTTGCCCAAGGCCACATAGCTAATATGTATCCAAGGCCAGATTTGAACTCATGAAGAGCAGTCTTCCTGACTCCAGGTCCAGTGCTCTATACCCTGGACAACCTATGCCACCTCTCAAGTAAATCTCAAGAAATTAACTGAAACATAGAGGTCAGTGACTTCCCCAGGGTCACAAAGCTGGTTTGTGTTTGAGGTAAGTTTTGAACACAGGTCTTCCAAAATCCAAGCTCAGCACCCTAACCACTAAACCATGCTGCTTCTACCTTGTTTGGGGTGTAGGAGGGATATGCTCTGATAATTAGAAAAGATTCAGGTTCTTATTTGTGTGGGCAAGTTGTAGGAACAGATCTGAAACAGTGAAAAAGAGTGAGGCAGACAGAGAGGAGTGAGTGTTCCCCATCTCCTGGTGTTCCATTTACAGTTACCTACATCTTTTGAGAACCCCCAGCTTTTGGCCACAAGCAGTTTGCTCTGCAGAGATTCTGGATCCGGGCTTGGGCTCTGGTCTTGGCCCTGGGATTCTCTCCACATTCTGCCTTCTGGTTTTCTCTCTCCACCAGCAGAAGTTGCAACTCATTCATACCTGTACTTCTGTGTCATTCCTACTCATTTTCCCCAAATCCTCCAGAGAGAACCGGAGTTTCCATTTCTAGCCTTGTCATTTCCAATCTAGGTGGCCTTGGCTAAGTCATTTCTCTACTTTGGGTCTGTTTCCTCACCAGCAAAATGAAGGGATTGAACTAGAGAGGGTGTCAAGGTCTCCTTGAGCCCTAACACCTCTGGTTGGCAGCTCATTGTAGGAAACAGGCATGGCTCTAAGAACATGAAGACTTAGTATGTCTTAAGAGAAGAGTGAGTACTCCTCTATCACCTTGGTACTCTATTTATAGGTTACTAATGACATAATAATACCAATACCCAGCATTTATATGATGAATTAAGTATTGCAAAGCACCTTACAGATATTATCTCATTTGATCTTCATAACCACCCTGAGAGATAGGTGCTATTTTATTCCCCTCCCTCCCTTTTTTGCTTTTTGGAGGGGGGAGGGCAAGGCAATTGAGGTTAAGTGACTTGCCCAAGGTCACACAGCTAGTAAATGGCATGTCTGAGGCAGGATTTGAACTCAGGTCCTCCTTATTCCAGGGCTGGTGCTCTATTCACTGCACCACATAGCTGCCCATATTTACAGTTGAGGAAACTGAGGAGGACAGAGGTTAATGTATTCAGGGCCATATAAATAGTAAATGACTGAGGTTAGATTTGAACTCAGGTTTTCCTGAGTCCAGGCACAGCACTCTATCCACTGCAGCACCTAGTAATCCCTTCACTTCTCTTAGAGTCTTAGATCATGAAGCCTAATTCACACTGACCATTTTTGTATTTTCTCATTGCCTTGGGGTCAGTTGCCAGTCTGTGTCAGAGCTGGAAGCTCCCTTGGGGACCATCAGATTCAAGCATTTTACAGAAGGGGTAAACTGAGGCCAAGAGAGGGGAAATGCTTTGTTCAAAGTCACATAGGTGGTGACTGGCAGAGCTACTCAGTTCAAACCTAGGTCGTCTGGGTCTGAATCCAAGGCTCTCTCCACTCTGATGAGGACATGATCGTGATACTAATGAAGACTTTCCTAACAACAACCCTTTGAGGTGGAGACTTAGACACTGTGAGGGGTTTGTGCCCTCACCAACATGAATACTGCCTCCCATGGCACAGATCTCAAATCATCCGTGCCTCCTCTTTCTTTGCGATGATCGTACACGTCTTCCCACTGGCCACTTGCCATGCCAGGTGCCTTCCTGTAGTTCTTTGGATATGGAGTGGATACCATTGGCATATGTGAGCTATGGGTTAGTTTTCCTGAGCCTTCAATGCATGAGCTCATTAGCTTTTCCAGTCTTCTCTTTTCTTGTATCAGCTTTCAGGGTCACTTCCCTCAAACAGCTGATTTGGAAATGCCTCCTGTGTCAAAAAATATCAAAAATTTCATTTTTATGGTGCTTCTTTGGTGTTTTCTGCCTCCGGAACATTTATTAAGCCTTTATGATGTGCTCTCAGGCACTGTGCTAAGTACTTGTAGTACCCATACAAGCAGATAGCAAGTTCTTGCCCTCAAGGAGCTTACCTTCTAATGAGGGAAGACCAACACATAAAAGGAAGCTAAAAAGCAAAGGGGAGAGTAGGGAGGAAGATGGAGAAGAAGGGATCAAGAGCAGGGGCACAGTAGAGAAAGTCCAGAGGACAACCTTGAGATGAATAGATATATTTTTGAAGAAAAGTTGTATGGAGTGTATTTGGTGGTACAGTAGATAGAGCATTGACCTTGAAGTCAGGAGGACCTGAGTTCAAATGTGACTTCTGATCAGATACTTAACACTAGCTGTATGACCTTTAGCAAGTCACTTAACCCCAATTGCCTCAAAAAAGAATGTATTTATGATATATAAAAGTGAAGCTTCTGGGTAATCTCTTAGACTTTGGCCTCTTGGATGTTTTACTCCCAAATCATGTTTTCCACATTGTTTCTTTTTGCTCTGTCTCTGTAACAACCTTTACATTAACATCACCAAGTATCAAAAGGTATAATAACAACAGTACTTAGCACTTATTTGCAAATGCTTTACAAATATGATTTCATTTGATTTTCACAACACCCTGAGAGGCAGGTGCTACTCATTGTGCCCTTTTTACGGATGAGGAAACTGAGGAGGACAGAGGTAAACTTGTCCAGGGTCACATAGGTAGTAAATGACTGCGACTGCATTTGAACTCAGGTTTTCCTAAGTCCAAGTGCGCCATCCCTTTTCTTTTCTTAGTCTGAATAGAATTTCTCTGATAAGTTCTGGGCATCATGATTTGAGAAGGACATTGATGACTGATGATCTCTTCAGAGAAGGGCTACCAGGATAGTGAAAGGCCACAAATTAATGGTATACAAGAAGTAGCTGAAGGAACTGGGCATGTTTAGTTTGGAGAAGAGAAGAATCAGGGGAGACAGGATAGCTGTCTTCAAGTATCTGAAAGGTTGTCCTGTGGAGAAGGGATTCGATTTGTTCTACTGGCCCCAGAGGGGGGAACCAGGACCACTAAGTGAAATTGCAAAGGGGAAAATTTAAGCTCAGTGTTAGGAAGACTTTGTAACAATTAGAGTTGTCCAAAAAATGGAATGGGCTTTCTCTAGAGGCAGTGGGTCCTCCCTCCTTGGAAGTCTTCTAGCATAGGCTGGATAATGTGTCTGATGGGGTATAGTGGGACCTGGACTAGCGGGCCATTGATGTACCTTCCAATTCTCAAATTTTGTGCTTCTATGACTCTCTACTCCCTTATCCTCTGGAACAGGAGGATATTGGCAGATAGCATGAGATTGTTTTCATGGTGATCTTTTTGCTAATATTTATCATGAGTCCTGAAATATGAGATGACCAAGTGACTCATGAAATGATGTTTCTTATGACCTTTGGCCATGCAATAAAACAAATTCTGCCCACTCAGGCATCGTGTTAAGAGTGGAAACACAAATAAAAGCAGAAGATAATACCTATTTGCAAGATGCAAACTAGACTATTAATGGAGGAGACAAGATTCAAACAACTATGTATAAACAAGCTACATATAGGATAAATCAAAAATAATCAACAGAGCGAAGATGCTAGAATTAAGGAGGATTGAGAAAGGTGGAATTTGAACTGGGACTTGAAGGAAGCCAGGAAGCAAAGATGAATGGGAGCATTCCAAGGGATAGCAGAGAAAAACACCTGGAATTGGGGAAATAGTTGGACCAATTCACAGCTGCAACAATGCATTAGTGTGACTGTTGTCCCTCCAACAAGTCATTTTTCTTTTTTCTCATCTTTGCCAGTCTGGCAAATGTGAAGGAAAACATCAAGGTTGTTTTGATTTGTGTTTTTTCTCATTATTAGTAATTTGGAGCATTTTTTCATATGATTACTGACAGTTAGAATTTCTTCCTTTGAAAATTGCCTAAAATTTTTTTAAAGGGGGGCAACTAGGTGGTGCAGTGAATAGAGCATTGGCCCTGGAGTCAGGAGGACCTGAGTTCAAATGCAACCTCAGACACTTGACACTTACTAGCTGTGTGACCTTGGACAAGTCACTTAACTCTGATTGCCTTGCCTTCCCCCTCCAAGAAAAAAAAAGCTGCCTATTCATTTGACCATTTATCTATTGTAGAATAAGTTATAAATTACACATTCTTTTAAGTTCAAATCCATTCCTTGTACCTCTTGGATCTGAGACCTCTATTAGGGAAATTTACTGCAAAGATTTTTGGGGTAGTAATTTCTAAGAGGCTCTATGCTATGTCTCATTTGTATACTGAATGGCCTGAAGGAGTTATATATGTTTACCACCAACAGGCTGTATAGACAGAGAAGTCTAAGCAGGGGTAAGGAGTTGGAACAGAGTGTGGGCCACTGTTTAACCACAGAACCTTAAGTTTCAGTATGAAGTAGCTTAAGGAGTGCTGGATTTAGAGTCAGCAGACCTAGGTCTGAATCCTGGCTTTGCTATTTATTATATCTGTCCTGGCCAACCATATTTGCTTCTCTGTAGAAGGAGGGTATTGGACTACAGGGTGTTCAAGGTCTCTTTCAGCTGTAAAAGCTGTGACCCATCAGGGCCTCGGGGAAGGTGGAAGGGGAGGGGGCAGTTCCCTTAGGAAAACAGTTCTGATGTCTGGGTTACCCCTGGCCCTTTATGGGCATCGTGAAAAGAGTCAGGCGGTGCCATGATTACACCATCTGCAGGAGCCAATTTTGCAGCCCCGTCATTATGTCTGAGTGAAGAGCGGGCAGAAAGCAGAGACAGAATAATAGCTGATTGAGGAAGTGCAGAAGAGAGCTCTCATTCCCCAGTCCTTCCCTCCCAGCTCCTTTTCTCCCTCCCACCCCAACCTCTATGCTGTCCTCTCTGTCATTTCACCAGAATATACCTTCCACTCCAGCTCTGCTCAATCCTGCCACCCAATCAGTCAATTAGCACATCTAATAAGTGTCTATTTTATTGCTAAGCACTGGGGATACCAGTACAAAGAAAAAAATAGTCCCTACTTTGATAGAGATCTCAGATCCAAGATGTACAAGGAATGGATTCGAATTTAAAATAATGGATAATTTATAAGGCATCCTCCAATAGATGCGGTCAAAGGGTAGGAACAGGCAGTTGTTGGGTTTTGGTGGGGGTTTCTTTGGAGGGGGGAAGGCAAGGCAATTGGGGTTAAGTGACTTGTTCAAGGTCAACTAGTAAATGTCAAGTCTTAGGCCAGATTTGAACTCAGGTCCTCCTGACTCCAGGGCCAGTGCTCTACTCACTGTACCCCCTTACTACCCCCTACAGAGAGACAACAAGTACGTATAAAAGTGTAGACAGAATAAATATAAATAGAATGAATACAAGAGAGTTAGGGAAGGAGGACGTTAGTGGTTTGGGGGATCAGGAAAGGCTTCATTTAGAAGGTTGTGCTTGAGATGTTTGAAGGAAGTAAGGCATTCTGTGAGGCAGAGGTACAGAGAAGGGAGAATTCCAGGCATGGAGTGAGTGGGGGGGTGGGGGTGGGAATGGCTACTGCAAAGGTAGGGAGACAGAAGATTGATAGAGCGTAAGGAGCAGAGAAAGATCTGGGTTGGAGGTGATGTAACATACAAGGAGGCTTTGGTCTTACTGACTTTGAAGACCCCTGGGTTGCATGGTGCGATGGAGAGATGATATCTATCACAGAATCAAATCTCTAGAACTAGAGGGAAACTCAGAGACCATCTGGTCCCACCCCCTCATTTTGTAGATTAGGAAACTGAAGGCCTCAGAAGGCAAGTGATTAGTTCAAGGCCCCACAGGTAGTAAAATCAGATTTGAACCTGGATCTTCTGACCCAGAGTCTGTGCTGTATCTGGCTAACCATAGTTCTCCTCTGCAGACTTTGTTCTTCTGATCTCTCTCTCTCTCTCTCTCTCTCTCTCCATCCATCCATCTATCCATCAGTCATCTATTCCGAACCCTCATCTTGCTTAAATCCAGATTAGGAGGGATCCTTTTCAGAGGAAGAAAATGATGACAGACAAAACGGTGGTGATGAGTATGGTGGCGGTGGGTGGTCAGGGCCAGGCTCGGCCTCATTACTGTAATGGTCTCATATGCATTGGGGTGGTTAGCAGAGCCATTCCAGAAGGAAATGGGACTACTTAGTCCTATTAGAGCTGTCGTTCAGGCCGGAGCAACTCATTTACTCCCACTGCATTCTGGGGCCCTGGGCCAGATTTCTGAGAAACCCTCAGCATTAGACAAGAGCTGCTGATTAGTTTGATGTTTGCATCCTTTTCCAAATGGATCTACACAAGTGGGGCCTTAGCCCCAGAAAATCAGGAGCAGTTGTATGCAAATACTTGTAGGTGTGTATACATGCATGCACACATATACACATACAGCAGCCTGGACTCAGAAACACACACACACATACCAAACTGTGTCCAGAACTATCCATAGAGACAGACACACACCAGGCATAGGCAAGTGGACACTCCCCATTGCTCCTGGTTGAGCATCCTATGACCACGAGTAACAAATCTGCTCCCTTTTGACACGTGAAATCCTTTCAGATACTTGAAAACAACTATCATGAACCCCTAAGTATTTTTTAGGTTAAAAACCTATTATTTTGTTGAACGAATAAACAAATAGGTGGATGAAAGAAAGAATGAATGAATGAATTGCCAGGGGGAGGTTCTGGACCGGGTGGTTTAAGGAGGCTTGTAGGGAGAAGGTCTGTTGTCTCAAAGGGAATAATGAAGGGACAGATATGGTCCAGATTGGTCCAGCTAAGGACAGTTCTTACACATTGACTGACTTGGCAGACACAGAAGGGGGAAGAGACATACACATGGCTTGGTTAATCTGGATTGGGAGGAGGGAGAGAGATGCCTCCTTGGCACATTCCTGGTTTCAGTCCTGCCCTCCCTTTGTGAATGTTCCTTAAAGGGCAGAGCTTTAGGGGTACCCCTCCTCAGGAGAGGCTCAGAGAATAGGTCTGCATCAGCGGCTAAGGGCTGCTGTTTCTGAGTCCTGTATTTGTTATGGTGGATGGGGTGAGGTGTGAGGGTGAGGATGGGCAATCCTGAGACAATTAGTTCTGAACAGATACAATATGAAAGGTCTCAAGTGCCCTTGAAGGGAATTAAAAGTCTGCAGGCCTCAGAAGGGCAGGGCCCCCGGGAGCTAGGTCACGTTGTTTTCAATTGCTAACTGGGCCAGGGCCCACCAAGGCACATACAAAACACACAAAAAAAGCCACATGTGTTCCCTGAAACAGAAGTTCTACAGAGCCTCAGTCCCAGCCACATGCCCCTCCCTCAGAGATCCCTGCTGCCTGCTCCCAGCTTCCTGCCCAAGCGACAGCCATGCCTTACACAAAGCCCTAGGAGTCAGTAGGAGAAGCTGTATGTGTGGGTACTTGTGGATATCTATGGATACCTGCATGTCTATGTGACTGTCTGGGTGTGCATGAGTGTTTCGGTGACTGTGTAGCCACATGTGACTATTTCTCTGAATATGTTATGTTTGACTCTGTGTATGAATTTGTGTAGGTGTGTGTGTGTCTTTTTGTGGACAAATTAGCTATGGCCTTCTAGCCCAGCAGGGCTGACCTCTGCTCCAGACTAAGTTGCTAACCTAGCTACAGCCTGAGATTCAATATCTGGACCCCACATTTCCGAGGCCCAGGCTCAGAACAGGGGCTCCATTCCCACGGCTTTGATTCCAAAAGGCCCCACAGGCCTTAGGAAATGGTATTGGGTAGCCTGCAAAGGCCAGAACAGGTGGCCCAGATGGTACAAAGCAGTCTCTAGCAAGGACTGGGGTGGGGGTAGGGGGGTGTAAGGATTCCTAGCTCTAGACGACTGACAGGAAATGTTTCTTTCTCCTTTCTGGCCATGAACTGTATGTTAGGAGGCACCGTGTGGTCCGAGCAGCCTGCTGGGGCCCCCTCCTCCTGCCTACCCCCACATTCCCCCTCCTCTTTAGTACTGTGCTCTGTTTCCTGTGCCCCTAATAAAGCTAAGTGACTGTACCAGGGCCTGGACCATCCCTGCCTCTGGCCTGATTAGGGCAAATGGGAAGAGGTCTCGTCCTTAGTCTGGGCCTCTGGGGTTGGAGCCCCCAGGGGAGGAAATGTTGTGCAAGTTACAGCCCTTTACTCATCAAGGGCCCAGGAGGGTGGAGAAGTAAACCAGCCCCCCGGGCCCTAGGGGATGGGAGCTGCAAGAGTTGAGGCTCCTTTCAGGTGGAGAAAAGCAGGGTCCCCCACAGAGCTCCCGACTACAATCCGAAAGGAAGGCTGAGAAGGGAAAGTATTGGGAGGAGGGGGGGAGGAGGCTGCAGAAGAAGGGACGGGGGGCTCCGAAGAAAGACGACAGAATGCTCATCATCACAATAGCACATTTGTGTAGGCCTTTAAGATTTGCAAAGCATTTTTTTTCCAACGTTATCTCAGTTAATCCCGACAACACTCCTAGTTGGTAAATAGGGGGGCCAGAATTGGAACCTAGGAAGAAGAGGGGTCTTGAAGTGGGAAGGGCCTTGGGCTAGATAGCGGTGGGTCCAGTGCCTCTGCAGAGGCAAAGTGGTCTCTGTGCAGAAGGGGACCCAGACAGGTCAGGGAGGGAAGGAGCCCAGGATTGCATGCAAAGCTGAGAGTTCAGGGGCCTGGCTTCTGCGTATGGACGTGGGCATCTGTGGGCATGTGTCCGTGAGCGTGTCAGCTTCTCCTTTTAAACACATTTTATTGATATTTTGTTTTTATGTCGCCAGGTTCCACATATATCCCTCCGCCACCCTATGAGTCTCGCAACAAAGAATAAAAAAGGAGAAAAAAAAACATTTCGCAACATTAATGAATGAATGATGGGCGTCAGGGTCTCTCTCGCCTGCGAAGAAGGGGCATGCTTCCTCTCTTCCCTGGGCAGAGCTGGGCCCTTCGGTTACCCGTCATTCACTTTGGTGGAGAGATTGGGGGTGGGACCCTCGCACGACGTTCTCCCCATTTACGTTGCCCGCTGTCTGTGTGTAGATTGTTTTCCTGATTTCTCCCTGGCTACGCTCTGCGCTCGCCTCTATGAGCCTCCAGTTCTCCCCACATCCCTTTTAATAAGAGGACCAGACTGCAGCTTTGCTAAAGCCCAGGTTTCTCTAGCAGCCTTTGCCTCGCGGGCATCTCTCTCCGTTTATTGTTCTAAATCGTCTCTCTCCTCCAGGCTGCGCTCTTTCCATCCCTTCCTCTGCCTGGGGCACTCTTACTCGGTCTCCATCAGTCTCCGTTTGAGTTTCTCTTTCCCTTTGGCCCTTCAGCTTTCCTTAGGATTCTGCGGTCTGGGAGGGAGACAGGAAGAACCCTCAGAATCTTAAGGAGCCCCTTTACATCTAGAAAACACGTACAAATGCACGCATATTTAAACATCTCAGTCATTTAGTCGATCAACAAACATTCCTTAAGTACCAGGCACCAGGGATAAAAAGAGAGAGAGAGACCCTGGGCTTAACTCTCTCTTAACCTGTGCTACCACTGACACAATCAATATCTGCTTTCCCCTACAACAAGGACTAGGAAAAACTAGGAATAGATGAGAAAGCTAGGACGTCGTTGGCCTGGGACAAGGCCCAGAGGTAGCTTTCTCGTGGCCTCTGGCTGAACTGATGTGGCTGCCTAGGGTCATGGATGGTGGACTCTGGCAGCGGTTTGAATCCCCATTCCCTGCTCAGAAGACCAGAATTCCTTATCTGAGGGGCAGGGTCTATAGGAGATAAATGCCACCACTGTATCCTTGTTGCATATCTTTGATGTAACAGAGCAAAGCAGACCTTTTGTTAAATGTTTGCTGACTTATGAGTGTCTCATTTCATCCCAACGTTGAACCTGGGTCAGGTTCAATAGGGTCAGACCTGTCCCTAAAAACACTGGCAGGGTGGGTTCCCAGAGCCAGGTTATTACATACCCCTCTCAGGATACTAGGGGTTCCCCTGAGGGGCAGAGGGGTGAGTCTTCCAATGCTTTTGGCTTCTCCCATTCCATTGTTTCCACCACTACTCGGTACTGATTAACCTATTAGCATTAATTAGCTTTCACAAAAAGATATTTAGTGAAAAGAGTGAGCCACAAAGTCCAGGTTCTGCCCTCTATAAAAGAAGGCTCTGGGTGGAATTTCGTTCTCCACACTCCAGTCCTCCAATCGGAGAGAAGAGGCTCCGGGAGTTGGGAAGGTGTTGAATGTGTCCCAGGATGGGCAAGCGGTGAGTTATAATCTCATCCCTCCCAAATTGCTGTAGATTTATTGGCTGTATCTGAGTAATCTTTGCTCTCCCTCCCTCCCTGGGCTTTTGCGAGAGAAGTGCTCTGTAACTATAAAGGAATGAGAGCTATGGGAGGGAGCTACTTGGGGCCTAGGGATGGATTACTTTTAGATATCATGATGACAAAAAGAGAAATGTAAAAAACGAATCCCAAACTATAAAACCAAACAAGAGTCTGGGGGGTCCTGGGACACCAATCTTATGTTCTCTTACCTAGGCCCTGTTAAGATGGTGCCTAGCTTGGCACATAACCATTGGGACAAAATCGTTTATCGTTCTATTGTCATTGTTACTATGGTACTAACAAGAAATTACAGTTATGTGTGACTTAAGGTTTACCAAGCACTTTCCATAACTTATCCCCACAAAGACCTTGTGAGGTAGGTTCTGTTATTATTTCCATTTTGCAGATGAGGAAGCTGAGGTTCCCACAGGGCCAAGGAAGTGTTGCAGCAAGGAGAGACCAAGGAACAGACACAGCATTGGTGGCTGCAGGAGCCAAGAGAAGGGACAAACAGCAGTATTGGCTAATGAGAAGGCAGAGGGCAGAGTGAGCTTAGGGTTCAAGTAGCCAAGCAGAGGACTTGTTCAGATCTCAGATTCCAATAACTGCTCCTCCCCCTGCCCCCAAACCCCATCAGATATCTTTGAAGTAAATGAAGAAAGCCATCCACTTGCTGGAAACCAAGGACTACTCAAGCATCTTGCTACCTGCCCTGCTGCAACCCCCTCTTCCCTCCTGGAAACAACCAGTCTCCTGACCTGGAACCTAACCAACAGACACCTAGGTCTTTTCCCTCCACAGTGCTGCCTGCTCCACCCCCTCAGTCAGGACAGATGGAAATTTACTAGCCAAATCTGAACAAAACTTTTGCATGATTGGTGGATGAGATTTTAAAATAAGTATAATAAAATATAATAATAAGTATAAGCATGACCAAACATGCTGCCCACTTCCTGATAGAGAGGTGATTGATCTCATAGCGCAGACTGAGACCTGGTTTTCTTGGACATGGTCAACGTCAGAATTGTTTTGCTTGACTCTACATGTTTGTAATGGGTGTTTTGTTTTTCTTGCTCTCTCAGTGGAGAGAAGAAGTGGGAGGGAGAGAATGCAGATCTGAAAATTAAATTAAGTACTGAAATAAAAATGAGTCTAATGATTTAGTAGGCACAGCCAATGATGTGTTCGCTTCTCCATTTGCATCTCTGTATCTCTGTGAGGTCCCTTTTTCATCCATGACAGTCATACAAACCAAGTATTGAAATAAACTGAATTTAAAACCTTAGAACATTGAATGATTATATCACAAAATGTTGATATTTTTAAAAAAAGAAGCATAATCAATCTCATTGTTCACATCAAAAAATATTTTTGAGGTAAAAACAAAGAAAGGTTTTTGTGAACTGTGAACAAAATCATTTATAAAAAATATTGTTTATTTCATCCTTTTCTAATTTCTGTTTTTGCATATGTGATGCTAACATCATATTATAGAATATATTGTGGTAGTAATATTTTATTGCATATCTGTATTGTATTTTACATGGGCATATAATTTAGAAAGAAATACATGTATATTGAAGGAGATCTGCTCAAAAAATTCTTACTGATAGGGTTGTATGATCACAAAAATTTGCGAATCACTCCTGGTCCGTCTGTCCTCCAACTTGTCTTACTCTCCTGCTCTGGGGGTAGAAAGAAGTTCTAACCTAAGGCCACTCCTCATGCCACTGAAGGAAATGGTAATGAGTATTGAAGAGCTTAAGAATGTTAGCTGTTCAAAGAGAGCTTGAGTCCTGGAGTCCCAAATTTAAAGACAAGATCTTTTTCCATTTGCAGGGATAAGGAAGAGCAGTAAAAAACATTGTGATGCCAATACTATCTCATTTAGGATGAAGAAGTGTGACCTGGTGTTCCATAGATGGCAGCAAAAAGGGTCTGGGTGGGATGGAGGGAACTTTAAAGGATGGGCAGTTGCTGAGTGATGGCAGCAAAGGAAGGATATGAAGGGGGCAGTGGGGAGCAAGGAGGGTTCTACAATTTCATTCTGGCCCTGTGTGCCAAGGACTGTGACAGGAGCAGCTAGCCTTGAAGAGGGTGCCTAGAGATAGGGTAACTCCAGGGGAAAAGCTAGGTTTCTGTGAGTAACTGAAGACTGAAGAAACATTAACAGAAAGGGGTCTAGGATGTAGGGGAGAGGAGGGTTCAAGGAGGCACAGTGGAAAGAAAAGACAATGGAGGCTAGGGACAGATGAGGGCTAGGTCTGATTTTACTGTTGGGAAGAGGTGGTAGCCAGAGCATTCTGCTTTTGCTTATTCCCCGTCCTCTGTCCTGCAGTGCTCTCCAAACTAGAAGGCATATGGGAAAATAGAGCCTGAGAAAGCGATGGAAAAGCCCTGAGACCCTGGGAGAGGGAAGGAGCAGGTCTGTCGAGTGGCTGGTGCTCTGGCTGGCTGTATATGGGGAGTGTGCTTCCCCTTCCCCCGCCAATGTTGGCTCCTAGGACAAAACCCCAATTGTCCTTTGCTAGTTCCATTTTTGCTGTTTACTCTGCACCGAAGGAATTTTTTTTTGACACTGCTAAATATTCAGGGAATTTACAGATATAATTAACAGAAATAGGTATAACCCCACTATCACATATTCTGCCTTTCAAATGGGACATCTCCAGAGTTTCCTAATTTTACTGTATCTATGTATTGTGTCAATGTATATGTCATATCTCGCTCCCAGTAGAATGTAAAGTCTTTGAAGGGGACTACATAATTTTTGTCTTTGTATCTCCAGGGCCTACCACTATACTTTACACATGATGCATATATCCATCAAATGTTTATTGACTAGAATTTTATCGATTTGAGGGGATGTTACATGATAGTGCCTTACTCAGGATCCCCAGCTCTGGGTTTCCATGGATCAGGCTCAAATTTCCCCGCACTTATTAGTATTTTATTTTATTTTCCAATTACATGCAAAGATACTTTTCAACATTCACTTTTACAAGATTTTCAGTTCCAAATTTTTTTTCCCTCCCTCCCCTTCCCCCTCCCCAAGACAGCATGCAATTTGATATAGGGTATACATGTACAATCATATGAAACCTATTTCCACATTAGACATATTGTGAAAGAAAAATTAGAACAAAACAAGTAAATCACAAGAAAGAAAAAAAAAAGAGAAAATAGTATGCTTCCATCTGCATTCAGACTCCATAGTTCTTTCTCTAGATGTGAACAGTATTTTCCATCATGAGTCCCTTGGAATTGTCTTAGATCATTGCATTGCTGAGAAGAGCTAAGACCAGGCTCAATTTTGCAGATAATCCCTCCTAAATCAAACTCTCTAAGGATCATTAGGTTTGCACTAGAGCTCCTTTGGGAAATCTCAGAATATAGTTTATGTCTTGATCTCCACAGATGTAGCTAAAAGAGCCATCAGGTCCTGCACAAACACTCAAGGTAGCAATGCACATATTGGATCCAGGGCATCCTTTATTCTATCCCATAGAAAAAGCAGAAATGCATAAAAAGAATTCACAATAATACTTCAGCAATGTAGCAGCAAAGCACAAAAAGGACTCACAGTAGCTTTTAAACAACCAATGCAATTATCCTCTGTCTCTAGTGAGTTCTCAGAAAGGTAGCATACCTGGGGCTATAAGATGAGCAATGCCCCATGGACCAAATAACTTACAGTGATGGTGGATTTCCAAGTCTAGGTCCTTGGCTTCTGGATGGCATGGTTTATAGTTTCTTGTTGTTCCTCCAGCTTTATGAGTCATTTGCACCATCACAAGTGTAAGTATTCACAAGTATATTGTGTAGAAATCTCCTTCTCTCAATAGAATATCAGAGTTTAGGAACTCTTACCTCTTGGATGACATTCAGTTGAAAGCATTATGCTTCTTTGACAAATTTTTTTTGAGGGAGGAAGGCAGGCAATTGAGGTTAAGTGACTTGCCCAAGGTCACACAGCTAGTAAGTGTGTCAAGTGTCTGAGGTCACATTTGAACTCAAGTCCTCTACTTCTTTCACTGTTTCTCCAAGAATACTTCCTTCTCCACCATTGTTGCAGCCGCTTCCTTCTCTCAGGCTGAGAGGCAGTTCTCTTTGGGACACTTTGCCACATAGCAGAGAGGTGGCGCCCCTGCCTTTCTAAAGCATTGTCCAGGCACTTTCTACTATTCTCAGGGCTATTCATCTCTCTGCTATCAGTTTTGGGGCTTCTTCTTTTCAGAGCTCTTGCTGGCTATTTTAGCTCCTGTACACTAGTGTAGTACTCAGAAAGCCTCTTTCTGTTAAGGCTGGGCTGATTCCTACAAGCCACTACATCTAACTAGGGTCAAAACTGGGCAGAATATCCCCAGTCTAAGATAAAACCTAATTTTTAAACATTCTCGTCCTAGGGATAAGCCTCAGTCCTTTGTCTCAGACAATTTTTGACTTAGAGCTAGATATTCCCAAGCTGCTTTGGTCTCATACAAATGAAATGGGGAGGGAATAAGAATAAAACCTCTTTGGAGAAGCTACATTTGTTTCAAATTCATGCCATTGTTTTATATGTGTGTGTATGTATATGTGTCTATCTATCTATCTATCTATCTAGGCACATAGGCACTTAATAAATGTTTATTAAATGAATTGAATGGATGAACAAGTCTCTGGGCTTAGAATGTGAATTGGATAATGTTGTAGCATGGATATCAGACAATGATGGAAGGAAACTTAGAATATAGTTAAGCAAAATCCCGTCTGCTTCTCTAGAAAAATGGTTTTCCTTTCTTTCTTCTTTTTGGAGGGCAATTGGGGTTAAGTGACTTGCCCAAAGTCACAGGGCTAGTTTTTGTGTCAAGTGTCTGAGGCCGGATTTGAACACAGGTCCTCCTGACTCCAGGGCCAGTGCTCTGTTCACTGCTCCACCTACCCACCCCTTAAAGTTTTTTTTTTTTAATGGTTTTCCTTTCAAACTGGCCACAGTAAACCATTGGAAAAATGGATGAAATGTTACCCCTCATATCAGTCTTAGCTTGTCAAAGATTTTTCCAAACAACCAAAAGTTGCTGATTTGTTCTCTTAGAAGAACTAGGTCTAAGATTTTTTTTTTGTTTTTGGACTAAGAAGTTGCAAAAATGAACTCGTAATTCTTTTCTTCAGCTTGAACCCCTAGCTAAATATATTTCCAATGAAAACATACACATATCACTATTTTTTTTTAAAGATTTATTTCTCTCTTTCAGGTAGTCCCTCTCTATTTTCTCTCAACTGAATTTGCACAAAGACACACACAGATCAGTTAATGGTTAAACCTCATTCAACTTTTAAAGGGAAATAGAAAGTAAACAGAGATTTAGGGAACAGAGACATGTGGTCTTCTAAGAATAAAAGGAAGAGTAAGAGGAAGGAAGAATGTGAAGAATCACTCCCCTTAGTATCAATAGTTTTGACACGTTCAGCAAACTCAGATTCTGGTACGTGGCTGGAACAGACAATTCCTTTCTTTGTATCCCAGAAAGAACTACAGACTTGATTGTTTTCATTCTTCCTCCATGGTTTCCTGGAGCACTCCTTTTGGTCCTTAGTATAACTGATAGTGATGGGTCAATTTCCTTGCCCAGGTCCTCTCATACCTCCCTCTTCTCTGCATACCTACTGGAAGATGGAAATTGCCAGCATTCTCTTCTTTGATTCTTCTAGAGGTAGACCCTAGTGTTGGTCTCGGACCAGATTTTGGTCCCTTCCTATCCTGAAAAGAGAAATATGGGGGATTTTCCTCCTCCATCAGCCTCCACTGTCCTGCTATGCCCTTACTAGGGTCATAAATTTTGTAGTCCCTTGCAAAATCAACTTTAGTTAATACTTGACAACATTTGCAATTTTACATATCATAGCAACAAAATAATCAGTATCATTTAGTGGAAAATGCATGCTTGATCCAACATCTCAAGTAATTGTCTCAGGGTTCCATTTGTAGCAGATATACATCAATAATTCATGCAATAGACATAGCATGATGTAAAGCGTTGCTTGACAGGCTATTTCAGAACCAGATCTAAATTACCTGCCTATGTCACAGCATCACATGCAAAGCCATACAACACAAGCAAGTATGTGGAACAGCAAAGAATCAACGGGCCTATAGAAAAACAAGATATGCAGAAATAGTAGTATATATGCACATAAACAATGAAATAATAAAGTTAACAGATAACTGTATCTATAATAATAAATGCATTATGATGATAATTGTTCACAATAATGTTATATAAAATACTATGTGTAAAACATACCATGTAAAATATATACTATACTATATAAATAAAATTATATGTCATAATACTAGCCTGAAAGCAAAAAATCATGAAAAAGAAAATCATAAGCCAGACGCACGCTCAAAACATGGAGTAATTAATAGATGCATCACTGAGCATATGCAATTGCTTGCAAAGCGCAGGTTACATGGGTAAACATTAGCACTGTCATCTGGTTACATATGTATTCACTTCTGTTTTCTCCATAACATCATAAATTAGTCTGGTCACAGGTCAAATAGACTTTGTTCCCCTGTAACTTTCTTACTTGTCTGCTCTACCCTAACTCACGCATTATTTCACTGACCCACTGCACACCAGTTTGCAAACCTTTTCATCCCTCCTCAAGCTTCCCATGATTCCTGCCTCCCCCCTCCAGCTTCTTAGTGGAAAACCTTGCCTAATATTTCACTTTAAAAAGTGAGGCCATTCGCTGACTTTTCTCTTCTTCCCTTCTCCTCAACTCACATCAGTGAGATGCCTTCTCACATTCTCTCCTCCTTCACCTTTGTCTCATATGAAGAGGTGGCCGTTCTCTTTGAGAAGGCACAAAGCCTTTTACGTGCATAGGAGACTGTTCTCTCTACTGTCCTCACTATTTCACTAGACTCCAATCTCTCCTTGTCTATTGGTTGTTTCCCTGAAGCCTACAAACATACTCATGCCTACCCCATCCTCAAAAACACCTCACTTGATCTATGTCTATCACCACTAACCGTCATCCTGAACCTCTTTTCCCTTTTGTGGTTAAACCTGAGAAATTTGTTTCTAATTGGTGACTTCATTTCCTTTCTGTCTTCACTGTCTTCTGTAGTCTGACTTCTGACATCATTCAACTGAAAGAGCTCTCTTCAAAGTTACCGATATTCTCTTTTTTTTGGAGGGGAGGGGGCTATCAGGGTTAAATGACTTGCCCAGAGTCACACAGCTTGGTAAGTGCCTGAAGCCTCATTTGAATTCAGGTCCCTCTGACTCCAGGGCTGGTGCTCTATCCGCTGAATCACCAAGCCACCCCACAATGTTCTCTTAATTGCCAAATCTGATGACCTTTTCTCAAATCTCATCCTTCTTGATCTCTTCAGTCTCTGATACTATTGATCACACACTTCTCCTAAATGATCTCTTCTTTCTGCGTTTTCCTGACACTGCTCTCTCCTAGTTCTCCTGCCTGTCTGACTATTCCTTCTCAATCTCCATTGCTGTATCCTCATCCAGACTGCAACTGCTAACCATGAGTGTCCACCAAGTTTCTGTTGTGTACCCTCTTCTCTCTCCCGTATACTGTCTCTCTTTGTGAGTTCATTAACTACCATGGATTCATTTATAATCCCTATGCTGATGATCCTCAAATCTATTTATCCAGCCCTATCTTATCGCCTGAACACCAGCTTTAGACATCTCCAATAGGATGTTTTATAGACATATTAAACTCAACATGTCCAAAACAGAAAACCCATTATCTTTTCTCTATAGTCTCCACTCTTCCTGACTTCTCTGTTACTGTTGAGGTCACCACCATCTTCCCAGTTACCCAGGTTTGCAAACTAGATGTCACACATAACTAATCACTCTCTCTCACTCCCCCCCCCCCAAGTCTGTTGCTATGTAATGCTGACTCTACTTTCTTAGCACTTCTTCCATGCCATCCCTTCTCTCTGACCCTGCTACCACAATGGCATAGGACCTTAACACCCCAAACCTGGACTATGACAATAGCCTGCTGGGAAGTCTCCCTGCCTCCAGTCTCTCCCTACTCCAATTCATCCTCTACTCAAGGGCCAAAGTGATGTCCATAAAGCACAGTTTCAACTATGTTACCCCCCCCCCCCCATACACACACACTAAACTCTAGTGAGCTCCTGTTACGTCCAGGATAAAATATAAAATACTCTATTTGATTTTTAAGGCCCTTCATAAATTGCCCCTTTTCTACCTTTCCAGTCTTTTTATACTTTATTCCCCTCCAAGTATGGTCCAGTGACTCTGGCCTCTTTGCAATTCCTCAAATAAGACAATCCACCTTCCAACTCATGCCTTTTTTTAACATCTGTCCCCCATACCTGAAATGCCTGTCTCCCTTTTCATCTCTGTCTCCCAGCTTCTCTAGCTGCTTTCCAGTCTCAGCCAAAACCCTTCCTTCTTTAAGAGACCTTTCTTGGTCCCTCCCATTACTAATGTTTTACCTCTTAGATTACCTCCAATTTACTCTGTATATATCTTGTAAATACACAGATTTGTTTTTTTTTTTAACATTGTCTTCGCCTCCTCATTAGGAATGTAAGCTCCTTGATGGCAGAGAGCCTGTTTTAGTCTTTCTTTGTATCCCCAGGGCTTAGAACAGTGCCTGGCACATAGTAGGCATTTAATAAATGCTTATTGGTTTGACCTGTCTTCCTCCAGGTAAGTTGAACACTGAGGACCGTAGGCTGCCCGACAGACAGTTCAAGGCATCTTGAACTCTTGTCCTGGTCTTCTGGTCCACTGCAGGTTTTTTTTTGTCTGGGTGTCTAGGGTGACCTTCTTCCCTGCTCCCACCTTTTGCTGATGCTGGTCCTGCAGACCCCACCTTCTGCAGTTCTGAAACATCACTCTCTTCATAAATACATCTAGCCTGCATCTGACTCTCATCTCTACCGTTGTACTGTAACCACAGTTCAGCCTTTCTAATTGTTTGCTAATGGTGACATCCCCTATTAGGCTATCATGATCTCCATTTACTTGTTCTATTACCTTTCCAAGTGGAACAGTTTTATTCATGCTTTCCTCCCTTGGTGGTTTCTGAGGGCTTCTGTTTTGGATTCTATTATCTCCAGTGGGGCTGCTTTGGTTTGTTTCCATAGCCCATGAACTAGAGAATGGTCTTTTGCTATTTGGTGATGGGACTTCTCAGTGCAGGTTACAATAGAATATTAGGAAGGGATCTAAGAAGGGTTCCTAGATATTATTTAGTCCATTTTATACTGTACAGATGGGAAAACTAGTTAATTATATTATTATTATATTATATATATTATATTTTAAAAAATTTAGGGAAAAGGAGTGACTTACCCACAGCTAGTTAGCTGCAATATTAACTAGAACCCAGAACTCATGGCTTTCAATCTAAACCTGCCTCAAAGAGGACTCTGAGCCCAACAGGCAGAACTGTGGAGTGAGGGTCCCACCCACACCCCCACTTCTGCTGATGGATTGGACTCAGGTTTCTGAATCGGGGAAGGCTAGTTGGAAGAGGAGGTGGCAAATCCTCCTGACACATTGCTGGTTCTGAAGTCAGCCCTGCTACTAATGACTCATATGTCTAGTGATGAGTTCTGTTGGGGTCTGAGGAATCTAAATGCCCTAGGCAGAACCCATCTGCACAATGAAAGGTAGACTTGAGGAATGAGGAGAAGAGAAACAGAGAGAGAGACAGAGCAGGCAGATAGACCAACAGACAGACAAAGAACCAGATAGGGGATTATAAGAGAAAGAAAAAGAGATACACATGGAGTTGTATAGAAAGAAAAAGAGAAAAGAAGCAAATACGAGAGGCAGAAAGAGGAAGACAGTAAGACAAACAGAGAAGCAGACAGTCTAGAAAAGAGAGAGGGGGAGGGAAGCAGAGAGAGAGGGATAAGGAGGGGGGGAGAGAGGGAAAGAGAAGGAGAGGGAGAGGGAGAGAGAGAGGGGGAGAGAGAGAGAGAGAAAGAGGGAGGGAGGGAGGGAGAGGGAGAGAGAGAGAGAAAGATGGAAATAAAGAGTATCCAGACAGAGAAAAGTAGGAAGCAAGAAAGGGATAAATCGACATCTCTCCACGCAACCTGGCAGATTCTGCAAATTGTCCAAGGGCTCTTCACAGTATCTAGCAAACACTTTTCATGCTGATATGTAAGGGATGATACGAAGTGCCTTCCCTGGAAATCCCTAGCCTTGAGCTAGTCTAAATGTATCACCAAGTGCCTCTTTGACTCCCTATCTCCCTTTCTCCCACCACAACACTTCCCTGTGTCTCTACCCCCTCACTGTAGCCCCACCCCCTTCATGCCATCCTTATCTCTTCAGTCAGCCCTCATCATCTTCACGAAGCATCCATCTTGTCAGTGAGGCAGCCACTCCTCTCACTAAGATCCTGTTCCTCAGCTCCCTAACTGAGCCCAGTCTCCCATCACTGACCCACTCAATTATCTTTGTCCTTTTCACTGTTTGCTTACCCTCTCACTAATCCCCCATTGCCTCACTGAATTTCTATCCCATTACTGAGCTCCCCAAAGCAGCCCTCATACGTTTCAATGATAGATATCCCCATTCACCTCACTGAGCCCCTCACCCTTTTTACTGAGTCTCTACCCTTTCACTGAATTTTCATTCCCCAAACTGAGCCCTCATCTCTGAACCTCTTAATTTCTTCTCTGAGCCCCAGCCCCTCACTGATTCCCAGTACTCTTCATTAATCCCATATTCCCCTGGAGCCCCATTGATCTCACTAAGTCACCATCCCCTCGATGACCCTTTATTCCTATACTGAACTCCAATCACCCCTACTGAGTATTCATCTTTCTTCCTATTCTTCCCTTTACAATTCTCCCACCCCTTCACTGAGTACCAGTCTCACCACTGCGTATCCTACAATAAGCCTCTATCCTTTTTATTTAACATTCACACCCCTACCTAAAATCCTACCCCCCTCATTGAATCCTCATTACTGTACTGAACCCCTTTCTCTCTCACTGTTTCCATTCTAATACTGTAATTTTTCCCTCCCTTAATTCATATCCTCTCAATGTACTCCTATCCCAAACATAGATTTCCCCATATCACTACTGACCCCCCCCCCACTAACTTCCCTAAGACTTCACAAAATCCCCCAAATAATCAACTAGTTAACAAATATTTATTAAGCAACTTCCTGGAATCAGGATGACCTGAGTTAAACTTTAGCCTCAGCCACTGTTTAGTTGTAAAGTGACCCTGGGCAAGTCACTTTAACCTGTCTGCCTCAGTTTCCTTATCTGTAAAATGTGAATAATAATGGCACTTACCTCACAGGATTATTGTGAGACTCAGAGAAAATAGTATTTATAAAGTGCTTAGCACACAGTAGGTGCTTAATAAACACTCATTCCCTCTCCATCCCCAACTTCTATGTGCCAGGAACCGTTCTAAACCCTGGGGATCTGAGATAAAAATGAACCAGGCTCTCCCTTCAGGAAAATCACATTAATTATTACAGATGACAACTACATCGTGCTTTAAGATTTGCAAAGCATTTTATATACATTGTTTCTTTTGATGCTCATAACAACTCTCTAAGATACCATGAATATTATCCTTTCTATTTTACAAATGAAGAAGCTGGCTCAGAGAGGGCACTTCTATGACTTTTGAATCTGTCTTAAGTTTACAGAGCTAGCGTCATTGACAACATTCACAGCCTTTCCGCTCATCAAGTCCCAGTCCCCTTCACTCATCCCCCATCCTCCTGTGGACCTTCAAAACAATCTTGACAGGCTAGGATCCTGGGCTGAAGCTCATAAGGTGAAATATAATAGGGGTGCAGATAAAGGCTTATATCTGCATTCAAAAGAATCAAGTTCACTAAGTAGAGCCAGTAAAACAATTCAAGCTATCACTATAATGATGTAAATATCAACCACAAAACAATTGAAAATGAATGTTGTGAAATGACAAAGAGCTACCGTGGCCCCAAAGAATAACTGTGAGAAGACATTCTGCCTGTTCCTTTGCAGAAGAGGGGGAGTGCATAGGGGTGGAATATTTCATGTAGTGTCAGATTTTTTAATGTATTGATCAGTTTTGCTGATTGTTTTTCTCTTCTTTCTGAAAATAAACTCTTTGTTAAAAAGCACAGTTTTCAGGGATATGGGAAGAGGAGGGATACAGAGAGAAATGTAAAAACAAAAGACAACACTAAAATCTATTTAGGAATTGGACTAAATGGTGTGATATACCTTCCAAATTTTAAATTTTATGATTTTGTGTTTAATTGAATTTCTGCCTCCCTCAATAAACCCCTGAGATATTCTTTTATTTCAAGACCTGTTTCCTCTCTGAGCCCCCTTTCCTGAGCCTCCTTCCTATTTAATCTGCCCTCATTCTCCCTATTGTTGCCATATTCTCTCCTCTGATATGCCATCTCCCTAAATCCTCATTTCTCTGATTCTTCACCCTCGTCATTCAGCCTCCATCCTCTCACAGATCTCGACTTGCTCATTAAGTCCCCAGCCCTTATTCCCCTCACTGGATTTTAATCTTTCACTGAGTCCTTCAACTGAGTTCCTATTCGAATTCCTAGGTCCCCTTCCCTCTCGTTGAACTTTGACTCTCTGTTGTTGGATTCCCATTCATTGCCCTGATTCTCTCTGAATGTAAACTAAGTTTACATTCCCCTCACTGAGCTTCGATGCCCTCACAGTGCCCCATCTCTTCGCTGAACCATTATTTAACCCAATGAATCTCCTTCCCCTTCTCTAAGTCCCCATGTGACCATGATGCCCCTATCAAACTCACTGTGCTCCTGTATTCTTACTAACACCCAATCCAACTGACTAAACTTCTATCCCAATCTAAGTCACCTCCATCATTCATCTGTTGTTTTCATTGAACGCCTGTGTACTCAATGAGCCCCCTATCCAAACATTACTCATTGTTCCACCATACTTACATTGAGCTTTCCACCAGATCACTGATCCCCATCCTTCTTAATGAACCATCATTCCCCTCATTCTATCCCCAGATTTCCTCAATAAGACTCTATCCTCTCCCTGAGGTTCTGTTCTCTTACTGTATTTCCATTACCTTGCATACGCCATTCTCATTGCTGAACCCCCATTCCTCCTC
The DNA here is from genome assembly GCA_028627135.1 of Pseudochirops cupreus. NCBI lineage: Eukaryota > Metazoa > Chordata > Mammalia > Diprotodontia > Pseudocheiridae > Pseudochirops > Pseudochirops cupreus. The sequence goes on from CM053580.1 coordinate 533,694,679, forward strand.
CATGCTCTTATCTTCCAGCTGAATTTCCATTCTTCTGAGTCCTCACTCCATTCAGCACCTCTCCCCTAACTGAGACCCTCACTCATTTCCTAGCTCCTTCCCTTAGTCCTCATCCTCTAGAGTCAGAATTCTTAACTTGTGTGGGCAAGTCATGAACCCCTTTGGCAGTCTGATGAAGCTTATGCACCCCTTCTCAAAACAATGTCTTAAAATAATTCCAGGAAATGTTAAATTTTATTTAGGGACCAGTGAAAATAAAGATGTCATTTTCCTGCATCCAAATTCAGGGACTCCCTGAAATCCATTTAGGTTAAGGCTCCCTGGATTAGGTGATCTCTTAAACTCCCTTCCAGTTATATGTAAATTTATAACACTAATTGGGCTTCTATTTTGCCCTGCCCCCTCCATTCCTTAAATGCGCCATCCAGGGGGATCAGTCAAAAGTTAGGGTACCAGTTGTGAAGTGGGGAGGGAGAGGTTAGAAGAAAAAGGAAGAAGGTGACTCCTGGGGAGGAAAGGGGAGATCTTGATAGGGGCAGGGCGGTAGGGTTGGGGGTTAAGAGAGGGGTCCAGAGAAGTCAGAAAAGGGGGTGGGTGGGGCCAATGGAGAGATCTGCTTTCCAAATCTGCTCTTCTACTCCCACCTAGTGGAAGTGGGAAGGTGGAGACAGACTAAAAAGTCTTCATTTTCCAAACCCAGGATGTGGAGCACAGAGGCAGTTAGATTCGTTACATCAAGAGCAATTCAATTTGAGTCAACATTTATTAAGAACGTGCTATGTGCCTGGTTGCTGATCCTGGGGGGTATAAAGACCAAAAAACAAAAACAAAAACAAACCAAAAAACCAAAACCAACACACTCACCCAAGAAACAAAAAACAGAAACAGTATCTGTCTTCAAGGAGCAGTGGATACATATGCACAGATGAGTAAATACAAAAGAGGAGAGAGACAGACAGAGAGAGACAGAGACTCAGAGAGATACAGAGACAGACAGAGAGAGAAATAAGGTTTAAAAATATTTATATTTAGGAGGCGTGACCTAGGGTCCTACCTTTCTGTCCTCACTTTTCCCCTTTCCCATATGACATTTGGGGATAATAGTAGATTATTAGAAAGTGGTTTCTTCTCAACAGGGAATGAATGCTTTCCCAAAAGAGGAGAAGGAATGTATCTCAAATATGGGAGATCATCTGTGCAAAAGCAAAGTCTCTTACAAGAGACTATTGCCATAGGGAATAATTAGGGAATAGTCAGAATGTCAGTTTGCATGGAATGGAGAGTGAGCAAACCTCAGGACTGGCATCATGCCAGATATATAGTAGGTACTTAATAAATGCATGTTGAATAGAATTTAATTATACTTGATTTAATGAATCATATGAAATAAAAGGAAATGTAGGGAGAAGTCAGATGGTGGAGAATTTTAAACACCTAGCTGAGAAGTGTGTATTTTCTCCTAGAGATAATAGGAAGCCACTGAAGATTTTTGAATAAGGGCAGGGGTAATATGGCTAGATCTATGTTTTAAGAATATCTGTTTGGCAGCTATGCAGAGGATGGATTGGAGAGAGGAGAGACTGGAGGCTAGAAAACCAATGAAACCCAGATATGTTCTCCATTCTAGGTTGTCAGTGGTGGTGGTGGTGGTGATGATGATGGTAATGGTGGTGGATCTTTATCCATATCCTAGCCACTATCCTTGAGAGCCCCCTAAGCTCTGTTGTAAGTCCTCTTCTGACTCTATTACTACCTCATTCGGTGATCTCATTAGTTCCCTAGGGTTGAATCTGGGAATCTCTATGCAAATGATTCTGAGATTTATCTATTGGGGCTAACCTCTCTCCTAACGTCCAGATTCACCAACTGCCTTCTGAATATCTGGAGCTGGTTGATATATAATAATCTCAAAGGCAACATGTCCAAAACAGAGCTCATCTCTCCCTCCAACCCCCCCATCCTCCCCTCTTCTCAGTGGAGGGTGCCACCCTCTTCCCTATCATCCAGACACAGTCTGAGCGGCATCCTTGACTCCTCACTCTCATCCCACATATCCAGTCCATTGCCAACTCTAGTCTTTTCTACCTTCACAATATTTCTTCTTCTGTACTCACCCAGACATTACCATACTTCAGGCCCTCAAGCATCTCTCACTTGAATTATGAAAATAGCCTTCTGACTGTTGTCCCTGCTGCTAGTCTCTCCCCATTCCCTTCCATCCTCCATTTAGCTGCTAAGATGATTTTCCTAAAGTGGTGATGTTCCCATACCAGCGTCATCCTCATACTTCTGCTCTCTAAACTCCAATGGCTCCTTATTACTCCCAGGATCAAATTAGAAACTCCTCTGTTTGGCTTTTAAAACCCTTCAAACCTAGTTCTTTTCTGTCTTTCCAAGTCTTTTTATACTTTATATCCCTACACAAACCCTAGAGTCCAGCTATACTTTCTTACATACTGCTCTTACACAGGATAATCCGTTTCTCGCTTTGCACTTGTTCCTTGGTTTTCCTGGCTTCCTTGGAGGCTCAGCTCCAATTTCAGCAGAGCCTGCAGGATGCCTTTCCTGGGACGTCCCAGGTGCTCATTCTCTCACTTTTTTATACATCTTCTATGTCCTTAAGTATTTACATGTTGTGTCTCCAGTAGATTATAAACTTCTTGAGAACAGTGACTGTCCTTGGTTTTCTTTGTATCCCTGGGGCTTAGCACAATGCTTGGCACCTAGTAGGTGCTTGTTGACTGACTGACTAACTGAATGAATGAAGCACTTTTCTCAGTGTGGCTCTGGGAGGTGGATAGTTCAAGGAGGATCATTCCCATTGTTACAGATGAGGAGACTAAGGACCAGGGTGACTCAGTGGATCTGAGAACCCAGGATTCTTTATTTCCAGTCCAACTGAACTTGCCTTTTATTTCATTTCTTTGGATGGCAATCATCACCGCTTTCCTTTTCTTCTTTAAAGTCAAGTTCCACTCTTCTCAAGAAGGCCTTCTAGATTGGTACATAATTCATGGTTCTTCTCTGTGTGTTGTGTGTGTATGAGAGACAGAGAGAGAGAGAGAGACAGACAGACAGACAGACAGACAGAGACAGAGACAAAGAGAGAGAGACAGGGAGAGAGAGAGAGAGAGAGAGAGAGAGAGAGAGAGACAGAGAGAGAGAGAGAGAGAGAGAGAGAGAGAGAGAGAGACAGAGAGAGAGCATGTGTGCATGTGCACCAGGGTTTGGCACACAGGTCACGCTCGTCACTCTTTGTGTGTGCGTGTGCACCAGGGTTTGGCGCACACAGGTCACGCTCGTCACTCCGAGTGTGTGGGTGTGCACTGGGGTTTGGCGCACACAGGTCATGCTCCTCACTCTGTGTGTGAACTTCGTTTGGGAAGGGCTCAGTGCACACGTGTCCTCTGATCAGAGCACAGAACAGAACCAAAAGAAGGAAAAACAGGGTGGATAAGCAGTAGCAGACAGCCAGCCTCCTCATTTCTAAGATTTTCTGAAAGCCAACTGAGCGCCGGTTTCCGTAGTGTAGCGGTTATCACGTTCGCCTCACACGCGAAAGGTCCTCGGTTCGATCCCGGGCGGAAACACTTTTTTTCTTCCTTCTTTAGGGTGGGCAGAGAGGAGTCGTATTTTGATTTCTAAAATGTGTTTTCAAACAGTTTTTGTTTAGAGAACGTTACTCTCATAAATAAATAAATAAGATCATGGATCATTCCTCACTATTTTACTTGAGATGAGAAGTAAAAGGCGTGCCTTAGCTGGGAATCGAACCCGCCCAGCCAGCTCGTAAGACAGCTGCTAACCAATCCACCAGCAGCATTCCGCAAGACGCCCCGCCCCAGAGTCCTCTAATCAGTGGCTCTGTGCCTAATGCTCAGTTCTCGAGGAAGGATACCTTTCCATTTCTCGCCGAGCATTACCCAATTGGCTTCTTCCTTTTCCCCCTCGCTCCTCCCCTTGACTGCATGGGTCACATCCGGGAGGCTGTGCTGTCCTCCCTCCCTTCGGGGTCCATGCCCCCGCCTCGGAGGATCCCCTTCCGGGTGAAAGGTCCGGAGCCGCCGGGTTTCCCCGTGTCCGCCACCTTCCCCTCTCCGCCCTCCGCGGCCGTTTCCGGGGCCGCTCGCCGGGGCCATGAAGCCGCGGGTGTGAGTGACGAGCCGTCAGGCCGCCCCCCCCAGCCCCAACCGGAGCCCGATATCAAGCCCGAGACCCCGACCCCGCCCCGCCGCGGTGAGGAGCTGACCGGCCCCACCTCCCCTCTCTTCCGCACCCTTCCCCTCCCCTTCCCCTTCCCGCCCGGCCCGGCTCGGCCCGACCCGACCCGGCCTCCCCTCCGGGAGTGTCTGCTCGCCCTTGCTTTCCCGAGGGCATCTGGCTTATCTCTGTTCCCCCTCACGATGGACCCCATGGGTGTAAGGCCCCCTCCTCCCCGGGTGCGTGTCCCCTCGGTACGTGAGCCCCCCTCCGCCCCCGTATGGAAGGCCCCTCCCTGAGTGTGGGTGACCCTCCTCCTCTGAATCACCCCAGGATGGACGACCCCTCCCTGTGTGTGTGTCTCTCCATCTCCATATGTGTCACTCTCCCACGTGTCCCCCCTCCGGCCCTCCATGAATGTCTGACCTCTCCCTAGATCCCACAGGTGAATTTGTCCTCTCCCTGGATGATCCCCCTCCTCCCTGATCCTCCCCATGGGTGCGCGTGGGGAGCCCCCCGTCGTGTGAGAGGGATACAGTCTTCCTTGTAAAGCAGCTCCCGCCTTTCTCCCCTCAGGCTACCCGCCGGTGTCCTTTCCCCCAGGTACCCTTCTCCCTCGCTGCCTCTGTCAGGCCTTTCCTCCTCTCCTCCCCATGCTTGTTTTCCAGGACCCATGAGGTCCCTCTGCCCCTGCCTCCCGGCTCCATCTGGCCGAGGGACTCTGGGCAAATCACTTAAACCCTCTGAGCTCCTGTTTCCTCCCTAAAAAGGGGATCGTTAGAGCCCTTGCCTCGTAGGATTGTTGTACAGATTGAATGAGATCAAGAGCTCTCCGAATAGCAGTCGCTGTTGAGCCTCCCTCCTTAGGCACTGAGGCTACCTTCCCAGACCAGGACAGCCCCAGGAAGCCTGTTTGCCCTTCTCTACCTTGGTGCCCTCAGTTCACCCCTCCCATGGGCTGGGTCTTCCTTCCAGTTTCTCTTCCTTCTCTTCTGCTCCCTATTGCCCTAACAAGGATGACCCAGGGGGAGTCTGTGCTGTAGCTACATCTTATAGCAGATTACTGCTTGACCTTCTTCAACACACTCGAAGTCTTTCTTTTTCCCTGTCTCTCTTCCATAATTAGAAGATTTGAGGGGCAGTGTGGTATAATGGAAAAAGCAAAGTTGTTGCTCAGTCCTGGGTTTTCTTGGTAAAGTTACTGGAGTGGTTTGCCATTTCCTTCTCCAGCCCATTTGACAGATGAGAAAACAGCTAGGAATCTGAGACCAGATTTATACTCAAGAAGATGAGTCTTCCTGACCTCAGGTCCAGCACTTCAACCACTGTACTAGGTGATGTGATGTAGTTGAAAAAACACTTGCTCTGAAGTCAAAGTAGTTGTTCAGTTATGTCTAACTCTTCAGGTTTTCTTGGCAAAGATACTGGAGTGGTTTTGGTTCCCTTCTCCATATCATTTCACAGATGAGGAACTGAGGCAAACAGGGTTAAGTGACTTGCTTAGGGTCACATAGCTGGTAGTTAGCAGAGGCTGGATTTGAACTCATGATGATGAGTCTTCCTTATTCAGGGCCCAGTGCTCCATTTACTGTGCAACCTAGCTTCCCCTGAAGTCAGAATACTTGAGTTAGTATCCTGCCTTGGATTCTTATTTCATATATGACCTTGAGCTTAACCTATCTGGACCTCAAAATTCCTCATTTGTTTAATGAGGGAGTTGGAGCGGATAGCTTCTGGGTTCCCTTCCAGCTCTAGATCTATGGTCCTATTATGATGTTACAATTTAGAGCTTAGAGATCATCTAATCTCTTCATTTTAGAAAGAAACTGCACCTTCAAGTTCTAGATGGGAGGATCGATTGTCTATTCTTAGTTGCTGTAGGATTTTCATCTTTCCTATCCCCCAGCACCTCTTTGGTGACTCTGCTGGTCCCAGCCTGCCCTCTGCCAGCTGCTCATTGATGTCTTGCTTGGGCTGTGGAGGAGTCACCGATTTCAGACACAGGAGTAAACTTGCTTTTTAGGAGCTGAGACTAAAGTTTAAATATCACTGGTGTTTCATTCTGTAGTGTGTTTGTTGTAGTTTGCTGAAACTCCCAAGTGACTTCTGGGTAAATCAAGGCAGTTGAAAAGTGTCTTCCACGTTGAACTGGAGGGAAGGAAAAAGTACTACTCAGAGTTGTAGAAGTGGCAAGTTTGAGGTGGGAAGTAACACCTGAAGCTCCAGGAATACAGAGAATTCCAGGGGAAGGAGATTACATAGTTTATCTCTGCTGTCAAGTCTGCCCAGTTATTGGCATATTCATTTAATCAAAATCTGGGGCCCCTGGCTGTAGTTGGAATACAAGATATTTGTATGCTTTAAAAGGTCAGTTGTGTTGGAATTATTTGGGCACTCAGTAGCTAGGGAAGTTTGCGAGTACACTCTCTGCCTCATTGGCTTCTTTGGGTGGTTTGAGAGTGGTTCATAGAATTTAAAACTGAAAGTCTCTTTTTCCTTCCCAGATTTATCACTTGTGTACTTATCTGTGCCAAGTGAGACAGTATATGTAAAGTGCTTTGTAAACCTCAAAGTGTTACATAAAGTTATTATTGTAAGTTCTGGGAAGACAGAGACTGCTTTTCATTCTGGCATTGTATCCCCAGAACCTTGCACATAAGTACTTAATAAGTACTTTTCGTTAGCTTGAATTGGAAGAGAACTTTATAGAGATCATTTTTTAAAAATTGAGGCCCAGAAAGGTGGTGATTTGTCCAGGGTTATGCATTTAGTAAGCAGTGGATTGTGGTGTTCGGTCATTTTCAGTCATGTCTGATTCTTGGTGACCCTATTTGGGATTTTTTCCTTCTCCAGCTTTTTGAAGAACTGAGGCAAACAGGGTTAAGTGACTTACTCAGGGACACATAGATAGTAAGTGTCTGAGACTAGATTTGAACTCAGGAAGAGGAATCTTCCTGGTTTTAGGCCTGGCACCCTGTCTACCCATCATAAACAGCAAAGCCAGGATTCAAACTCCCAAGGACTCTGGCTTCAAATCCATTGCTGTGTCCACCACTCGACTCTAATTCCTTTGACTTGGAAGGGTTGTTTTATGAAAGCAGGATATTAAAGGAGCAGTCTTCTTTATTCCTTCCTTTGTGCTTTCTCTTCTTGAACATCTGGGTGTTAGGTACCATGGGTAAGAGGGAAAGGGACTGTGCTCTTGGAATTCTGGCACCAGAGAGGGCAAGTTACAGAGAAGATAGTGTTGACTTGCATAAGGGAAAACTTCATAAGAAAGAAAACTGTCCCAAAATGAGCCAGGCTGCCTCGGGAGGTAGTGGTTTCTTCCTCCCTGGAGCTCTCCAGAGGCTGAACCGCCACTTGTGGAAACTGTTGCAAAGGTGGTTTCTGATTGCAAAGGTGGTACAGGTTGGACGAGATGCTCTCTGAGGTCCTTTCCTCACTCTAAGCTTCTCTTGGCTCCAGAAATGCTAAACTCTGCAATGGTCTTGTGACAATGGGATGATGTCCTTTGCTTTGATTCTCTCATACATCCAACAGCCTTCTTTCCCCCTTATCCCAAGAAAGAGCTACTCACTTGCTGCTAGCCCAGAGTCATGTGAGGCTGGGAAAACTGCACAGAGAAAAGATACTTATTTTCTGTGGGTGTCCTTGTTTTGGCAGAGTTTTACAGCCTTTCAGGCATAGAGTCTGAGAAGTCTTTCAGAGTTGCCTTGGCTCAGAGATTGGCCTGAATAGATGAAAATGAGTTCCTGAAGACAAAGATGTGGAGGAGCTCTAGATGCCATTGATGGTGTTGTCATCCCCTGACATCTAGCCTCTTTCTTTTTCAGGTTCCCATCCTACCAGAAGCCTGCTGAGTAGTTAATGCGGAAGGTAAAAAGGTTGCGCCTGGAAAGCAAGACCACTGGAAGTTGGAGAAGGTAACTTGTCCTTTTGTCTGTGAATTTCACTGATGATCAAACCTCGAAGGGATTTGGGGAACCATCTCATTCTTATCCCTCTCCCCCTATTGTACAGATGAAGAAACAGATCTCCAGAGAAAAGGAAATTGCTAGTAGTCATATGCTTAGGGGATGACCTGGGGTCAGAACATGGGTTTTCTGATTTCTGATACAGAGCTCTTTCTGCTGGGTCAGATGGTGAAAATATCAGAATATACCCAAGGATTGAAGGCAGCAGAGTAAAAAGGGAGAAAGAGGCCAGCTGGGCATGCCCATGGTCCCATAATGTTACCCCCGTCTTTGCTGCTTGGCCTGCCTTGCTGCTGTGCTGGCCTTGTTCTGGTACAAATGAGGGAATTTGGACTAGTGGCCTCTGTGGTCCTACCAGGCATCAATCTGTGTGCCTGTGTTCCTGTGGCTCTTACCTGGCCCAGCCCAAGGTAGCAGAACATTCCAGAATTCAAATTCTTAACATCACTCGCCAGTGCTTAGCAAAGCTGCACTGAGCTTTGGTGGGGAATGGTGCCCTGTGGAGCTCTGTCTCGGTGCCCAAAAGTTTTCGCTGTTATCGGCCTGTTGAAGCAGACAATAGTCATAGGATCCAAATCTTAGAACTAGAAGGAACCTTAGGGGTCATCTAGTCCAGTCCCTTCATTTTTTAAGTGAGAAAACTCAGATGTAGAGTGGGAAAATGAGTTACTCAAGGGCAGAGCCAGGATTCAAACCCGAGTCTCCTGACTCTAAGCCCTCTGTGCTTTCCATTACACTATTGTGGCTTCAATGCAGATATTGCCCAGCTCTTGATTAAGATCTGTGAGAGTCTTGCTGTTTCATTGAACCCCGTCTGCAGATTCATTTGGAAGGTGGGGAGGAGGGAGAGACTTGGTATGTGATGTGTGGGGAGTGTTTTCCCAGCTCCATTCCAGTGCTGTAGCTGAAGGAAATGGTTTTCAGGGAGAAAAGAAATTGAGAGGCAGCACTGCTTAATAGAGAAAAAGACTGGTCACAAAGGCAAGGAGACCCGAGTTCAAGTCTTGCTTCCTCACCATTGCTCACCCCCTCCCCCCATACCTTGGTCAACCTCATAGTGTTCCAGGCAATTTCCTGAGACTGTGCTTGCAGTGGAGCTATAAATCTGCATTGGTAGGAGGAGTTTCATCACCTAGAGTTTCTACTTCGAGAAAAAAAAAACGATCACAATTCTGGTCCTTAAAAAATGAAAAGGATTATCTAGTTGCTTGATGTGAAGACTGGATGGGTTCCTGATACAGATACTTTTGGGGGATTGAGTCAGCTGAGGATGTTGATTGATCTGTTCTTAATTTAAATATGTATCATTTTTGTGTATCATTATTGTAGGCTAAAAATTGTTTCTCAGGACTAAATTAGGTGGAAGGAGCGGAGGAACAATTTTTGTTGGTAGAGATAAAGGAAAGATTTCCCTAGGGATGCTTGATCCATCTTGGGCCTAGTGGTGCCTAGTGGTATCTAGTGGGACTCTTCTTTTGGAATTCCATTGCCAGACACCCTCCTCCCTCTCTTCTAGAATTCTGAGGCTGGATAATACCTTGCACACCCAGGAAGATAATGAATGACCTGCTGGGCTTCTCTCTCCCTCCCTTCTTCCTCTGCTGTTGACTGAACGTCCAGTGGATTATAGCCAGTGATAAGGGTCTGTATATCTTCTTAGCTCACATACATGGCTCACCTTTGCTCTCTAAAAGAAAGTTTTAGAAGTTGAGTGGATGCTCAAATAGGCAAGGGTTGAGTTATCAAAGAACCCAGATGGACTGAGGCCACTGAAATCTGACCTAGCCTTGGAAATGACTTTCTTGAGTGGTGTGAAGTTGTTTGTTTGATGACATCACCATCTTTGAAGGGGCTGCACTGATTGGCTGAAAGGATTCGTAGGTGGAATTGGACATTAGTTTGCCCCAAATCTGCTTGAATTTCTCAAGCTGTGCAAACTCTCCAAATTGTGAGCTGAAGTAGGCTTTGTGGGAATGGGCCTAGAGAGAAGCTGTTATAGACCTGTTCTTAAAGGTTCACTCACCTGTCCCAATTTCATGCTGTATTCCCAGCAGGTAGTGGGTGACTTTAAGAAAAGTCTTTTTTTGTCTTTTGGAAGGCAAGGGATATGTTGTGTTGCCAGACCAACTCCTGCCTGGATGAGAGAACAGGGCTGGCTGGCTGGGACATCTGGCAGCATCTTTGAAGGTTCCTGGAAGTTTTGCCAGATGTCTCATCACATTCTTCGTTGTCTTCTTGACTGTGGTTTCATTCCATGTTCCATCTGCAGGCGTCTGACTCAAAAGTATTTTCTCTCTTTTTGCCTCATATGCTTGAGCTTGTGGTTTTTTTAGTCAATGTATTTAGAGGATGGAGTCTAGGCTTGGTTATTGAGGGTTGATGATGTTGTTCCTTCTATATTGATGACTGGGATTGGGGCCAGAGAGGCTGTCAGGGGCTAATTCTTGGAGAGTCGTGCAGCCCAGCTAGGAGTGGAGGTAAGCCTGGGGTAGCCAAATGGCTTAGCACATCTTGACACATGTGCCAGGGCACCATGATGTGGTGGGAAGAACATTGTATTTGGAGTCCCAAGGCATGAGTTCAAGCCTTCGTTCTGCTGCTCCTTACCTAATTTGGACCATGGGCAAACCCTTCACTTTGGGAGCTTCGGTTTCCTCACCTGTAGAATTAAGCCAGTTGATCACTGGGGTCTCTTCTATTCCAGTGTTTCTGTGTTTCTTCTTTCTGAAGCTCTTGCCAAAACAATGGAATAGAGACTTTCCTGCTTTCTGCTTTAATCCTGTGTCTGTGGCAGAGACAGATAAGAAATGATCTCTTCTTGGTCATCCATGTGTTTTTACCTCTAGGATCAAATATAAATTTCTCTGGGCATGTAAAGCTCTTCACAACCTAGTACGAGCCTACCTTTCCAGCCTTCCAAATAATCTCACGTATTCTTCAGTCTGGCCAGACTGACCTTGCTTTTCCTCACACGTGGTGTTCCATCTCTTACATTTGGGCCTTACACAGACCTCCTTCCCCATTCCTAGAATTCACTCCATCCTTCCCTCTGCTTCTTAAAATCCTTAGTTTGCTTTGAGGCTCAGCTCATGTGCTGCTGTCCTCAAAAAGCCTTTCTGATCCCCGTTATCGCTGTCCTAAAGTTATGTTGTATGTACAGATCTGTTTACATGCTGTACCCTCATCTCTACCTTCTGGCTTCTCTGACTTCCATCAAGTACCAGCTAAGATCTCATCTTCTACAGGAAGCCTTTCCTAGTCCCGCTTCATGCTAGTGGCTTTCCTGTGCTAATTGTATCCTGTTTATCCTGTCTAGAGTTTGTTTGTACATAGTTGTTTGCATGTTACTTCCCCCATTCGATTGTGAGCTCCCGAGGACAGGGGTGGTTTTTTTCCTTTATTTGTGTCCTCAGCACTTAACACCTAGTAGGTGTTTAATAACTGTTTACTGACTGACTGTATCCTTCTAGTGGAATATAAGCTGTTTGAGCTTGGGAGCCTTTTTATGTTGTATTTGTACCCCCAGGCCCAAGTATAGTGCCTTGTATATGGTAGGTACTTAATAAGTGCTTGTTGAATTGGGTTGGACTTCCCTTCTTTGGCCTGAGTTTCTGCCTCTGTGAAATAGAGACAGTAATTCCTGCTTTGTGGCTCTTCTGAGAGTGGCATGAGACTCAAGTGAGAGAACATTTGTGAAAGTGCTCCATGATCGTAGTCCTCTGTACAAGTGTGACGTGGTCTTTCTGAATGCTTGATCAGTAAAACAGGATGTCAAAATCTGTGAGAAATCCTTCTCTGCCTCCCTCTGTTTTTCCCCTGCTCCATCCCTCTTTAGAAAATAGGAGCTGAGAAGAGATAGATAGGGAAGTGACCCTGACCTGGAGCAGTGCTGTGCAACAGGATTGGGAAGGGGGGTGGGGAGTGGGGGATGGTCTAGAGGAGCTGACTTGTGGAGTGGAACCAGCACAGCAGCCCAGGTGCTGGATGCTCATGAGCTCTGACTCTGGACCAGTCACCTAACTTCTCCCATACTCATTTTCCTCATCTATAAAAGAAGGGGTGGGACATAGTGGCCTCCAAACTTCCTTCTGGCCCTGAATCTACAATCCTGTGGTCTGAAGACCCACACAGAGAGATGGGTGCAGTGTGGTTTAGTGGAAAGAATATGGGATTTTAAACCCGAGGCCTTAGTTTCAAATCCCAGTGTTGCTGTTTTCAGTTCAATTTGACAGGCATTAAGCCCTGGCTATTCTCAAAGCACTCTAATGGGCATTCTCAGCCGTTAAAGGGCTTTCATTCTTTTGGGGAGCAGTGGTGGAAAAGGATGCTGTAGATACACACAGACAAGCAGAGTCTCGGACCTGGGTGCGGAGTGAGAGAAGGCTTCATGGAGCCTTCAGGTGGCACCTGAATGAAATCTCAAAGACATTATGAGAAATAGAGATAGAGAATACATGACAGATTTGGAAAATGTCTTGAGCAGATGCATGGAAGTGGGAGATGGGACTTCAAATTTGAGAAATAACTAGTCATCTAGTTTGGCTGAAACAACAAGTTCATGAGGAGTGGTATGAAATATGGCTAGAAAGCCAGTGGGAGCCAGGTTGGGAAAAGACTTTAAATGCCAGACCAGTGCATTGGTCCGCTAGCCTTAGGAGGTAGAGAGGCATTGAAGAGTTTTGAAAGGGAGTAACATGGTCAGACCTGTGTCCTAGGAAGATTATTTTGGTCTTTTAGAGAATTGATTGAAGAAGGGAGAGACTGTAAGCAAGGGGGCCAATTGTGGGGTTGTTACAGTGGTCTAGGCCAGAACTAATAATGCTGTCTGACATTTACAGGTTTAGTTTGTAAGTGTACGCTTGATGTACATTATCTTTGAGTCCCACAGTTGGTATCCTCATTTTCCAGATGAACAAATTGGAGGTACAGAGAGGTTAAATGACTTACAGTTGTGATGGAGGCAGAAATCAGAAGTGGAATGTGAACCTCTGACTTCCTAACTTTAGGATTAGCGTGCTGTCCACGTATTCTTGACTGTTTTGCAAGATGGCAGCTAGGTTAATGGAGAGAAGGAAACAAATGTGAGAGATATCGTAGAAGTAAAATCAGTAAGATTTGGCAACTGATGAGATATGGAAGGTGAGGGACAGGAGAATCTAGCATGAAAGAGTCTAGGTCACAGACATGGGTGACTGTAAGGATGATGGTGTGCTGAAGATGAAGGGACATTGAGAGGAGGAGTGGGTTTGCTGGGGGTTGGAGGGGATAATGAGTTCCACCTTGGACGTGTTAAACTTGAAAGTGTTACCAAGGAGGCCATGGGTGATAGACTGAAGGAGGTGTGTCTGCAGGTCTGTCACTAGAGGTTGGGAAGTCATCTGCATGAAGAGGTTATTTGAACCCATGGGAGCTGAAGGAATCTGTAAGAGCGAGGCTGTAGACTGAGAAAAGAATGCCCAGGGCAGAACTCTGTGCAGTCCTCATGCCAGGGGAGCGTGGGGCGTAGGGCATGGGGAGTAAGTGCTGAATAACCTTGTACTGGGACTCTGAGATTGGATGATTAGACAGATAGTAGGCGGAGACACCTGGAGAACAATGTCATGGAATCCAGGAGGAAGAAGGTAGTCAGCAGTGTCTGAAGCTGCCGAGGGCTCAGAAAAGCCCTCTGGATTTAGCAGTTGAGACCTTTGAGAACCTTGAGGGAAACTGTTTCAGGTGAGTGGTGGGCTTGGAAACCAGATTGTAAGGAATTGAGAAGTGAATGGGAGGTTTGGAAGGGAGGGTAGCAGGTGTAGAACAGGGTGTCCAACTTGCAGCCTGCCTGTCCAGTCCGGACTCTAGAACACATCCATATTATACCCCATAACTTGGGCATGATAGCTTAGAACAGCTTGGATATTGGAACAGAAGAGGATGGGGATGAGAGAAGCATGATAGCAGGAGAAAGGCCACTTTAAGAAGGAAGGACTTTTGGTGACGTACGTATGGGTAAAAACTTGCTGTTGACTGGTTGGTTGAGAAACATAGCCAAGTAGTTTTCTAGCCTCTGCTTGAACTAACCCCTCTGGTAATGAGAAACTCACAGCCAAATGAGAATAGTTGTGAGAGTTCCAGTCCAGACAAGTTCCCCTTTAAATGGGAAACACTTCCTTGCTGTATATTTAAGTCAAGGCTCTTGTAAATGGAAGTTACAAAAATTAAATGAGGTGGTGATGAGTATAGGTCTGCTTCTTATTTTTCTAAAAAAAGCCTTTTGCCCTTATCTTGCCAGGCATGTAATAGCAGTCAGCAAGGCCAAGATGGTGTATGCTTTCCTAGGTCCAAATGTTCTTCCTTGCAAATGAACACTAACTTCAGTAATAGAAGCTGTTCTCCCAGAGGAACTGAAAATCCAAGGTCTGCTTTCTGAGCAACTAGCAGGCTCCTAATACATTAGTTACAGGTAGAAGAAAGAGTCTGACAGTGAGATTATTTTCATCTGCCTCTGCTCTCACTGAACTGCACAGAACCTTACAGGGCTCTGCCTAGTGAATTGAGTCATAGAATTCAAAATCAAGCTGTGACCTCCATACCTTTGACACTTGGCATAATGCCTTGCAGGTGATACCTCATCCTTTAAAAAGTGGCCCTGGTGGCTCTATGTAGGTGTTTAGGGTTACAGGAAAATGTTCAGTAAGAGCTAGTAAAGCTGGCTAAGGCGGTAACTCAGCATGCTGTTGCTTCAGTGGACTCCCCATTCTTCCTCCCACTTAGGGGAGCAGCTGTAGCTTTCAGCTACTCTGTGGTTAGTTGTCACGCTGCTGCTACCACATGCATTGGCCATGACACTCCCCCTGGAGAGTAAAGGATCTTCTTTCTCTTCATTGTTACCCTACTTAGTCAGCATTGCACTGCTGCCCTGGGCAGACAAATATTTGTTTAAAAGTTAGTCTAAACACTGCTGTAAATGACCCAGTTTACCCAGAACCCAGAACTAGGAGCAACGAAGGGCAGTTACAGAGGAATATGTTTTTGGTTCAGTATAAGGAAGACTATTTGGACAACAAAGGCTCCTAGAAAATGGAGTGGGCTACTTTGTGTGGGTGGGAGTTTCCTGTTCATTTTTGGAGATGTTCAAACAGAAGCTGGACGCCCATTTTGGTGGTGGTGGCCTAGAGGTGTGATTCAGGTTCTAGAGACCAGCTGGATCTCAAGGGTCTTTTGAACTCTAAAATTCTCTGACTTTATGAAAATAGCGTTATCAATGCATGGGTATGCCCATGCCCCTCCCCTCGTTGGAAAACCTTCATTGGCTCTCTTTTGCCAGGAGGACAAAATCCATTCTTAGTTTGGCTTTTAAACTCTCTGAAGTTTGATTCCAGTCTCTTTTTTTCTAGCATCATTTCCTTAACTTTCTTTCATCTACTCTGTATTCCAACCAACAGAATAATTGTCTTACCTTCTCCTGTGTGCACAAGTTGGGATTTTCCTCACCAATGCTAGCTTTTCTTTTGAGGCCTCACAGGTGCTGCATCCTTAGCAAAGCCTCCCCGGGTTTTCTGTCCCCCCACATCCCTTTCTACCTCAGCTGAAACTGATTTCTCCCTCCTTAAATTTTATTTTTAAATTTAATTTAAAAGAAATTCTGGAGTTCAAATCCAGCCTCAGACACTTAACACTCAGTAGCTGTGTGACCTTGGGCAAGTAAGTCACTTAACCCCAATTGCCCTGCCTTCCTCTCTCCAAAAAGCACAAAAAAAAAAGAAATTTTGAACCCCAACAAAATGAGCATTTCCATATGTAAAGAAGATTAGAAAGAAATGCATGGAAAATTGCGAAACACCCCTGTCCAGCATGATTTTCCCTCGAAGTATATAACAAATTTAACATGTAACTTTCAAAACTGTCCTGCCTGTCTGTTTCTTCCTGGCCTCCTTTTTGTTCTCTTTTATGCATTTTTAAAAAACGCTTCAGTGACTCTCTTTTGGGGGAGGGGCAATTCCTATCACTATCTCCCTCCCAACTGAAAAAGGAAAAAAAAACCCATTTTAACAAATTTATATAGACAAACAAAATAGATCTTTACATGTCCAGAAATGTATCTTTTATTCTCCACCTTGGCCTATCACCTCTGCATCAAGAGATGGGTTCAGTGCTTCATCATTGGTTGTTTTGAATCGTGGCTGACTGTTGCATTGATGAGAGTTCTTCAGTTACTCAAGGTTGTTTGTCTTTGCAGTGTGGTTTTTATTATGTAGATGGCTGTCTGGGTTCCATTGACTTTACTCTACATTAGTTCATACTAGTTTGCACAGCTTTGCTTGATACCATTCATTTCATCATTTATTATGATTCAGTAATATTTTCCCAATTGATGGGCACCCCCTTAGCTCCCAGTTCTTTACTATAACAAAAAGAGCTGTTATAAATATTCTTCTACTTCTGGGCCCTTTCCACCTTTTTTTCTCTGATTTTGAGGCCTGATAGTGGTATCTCTGGGTTAAAGGATATAGAGCAGTTTAGTGATTTTGAGGGTAGAGTTCCAGATTGCTTTCCAGAGCAGCTGAGCTAATTCCCAAGCCCCCCAACAGTGCTTTAGAGGGCCTGTTTTCCTCTAGCCTCCCCAATAGTTGTTTTCCTTTTTTTCATTTTTGTCAATCTGATCCTCCTTCAATTTTGTCTGACTTTCCTTTACTCTCTCTCGTTGTTGGGTTTTTTAAATAAATTTTTAAAAATTTTAAACTTAAGTACACAATGAGAAAAAAAAAACATGGCCATGTACTCTGCAGATCGTAGGAAAGGATTCAATATAAAACAATAAATTTCTATTTCAAGAAAACCCATATAATAAATATTAAATAAAAACATATAATAAATATTCAGGCATGGTAATTAATAAACAAGACCCCATGTTTCCAAAGCTGCCTGGCTTTTTTTTCTTTCTTGTTGGTTTTTTTTGTTTTCTGCTGTGTACTTTTTACATTATTTTTCTCCTGCCCCCAATCCTAAAAAGGCTACAGTTAAGCGTGGAGATATAGATATAGATATCTGTAAACATGCACATGTATATGTATATATACTCATACATATATGTGTGTACATATATGTGCATATATATATGTATGTATGTGTGTAAAACTATGTTGTGCTTATTTCTGCCTGTCACCTATTTCTCTGAAGGTGGATAGCATCTTTCTTCATAGGTCCCAAGTCTTTCTATGTTTTTCTTTTTTTTTTCTCTTTTTCTTTCTTTTTTCTTTTTTTTCTTTTTGCGTTTTTTGGAGGGCAGTTGGGGTTAATGACTTGCTCAAAGTCACACGGCTAGTAAGTATGTCAAGCGTCTGAGGTCAAATTTGAACTCAGGTCCTCCTGACTCCAGAGCTGGTGCTCTATTCACTGTGCCATCTAGCTGCCCCTTTCCATGTTTTTCTAAGTCAACCAGTTCATCATTTCCTACATCATAGCAGTATTCAAATCCAATCACATCCTATCTGAAAGATTATCTATGAGAGTTTTTCCCCAATTTCCTACATTCCTTCTATTCTTGGCTACATAGGTTTTATCATCTCATTGTTTCTTGGATGATACTTGTGTACATGTTAAATTCCCATTTAATTCTATCCTCAAGGAGTTTAAAGTATGATTTTTCACATTTGTATCTCCAATGCCAAACACAGGGCCTTCCACGTAGAACATATTTTATTAATACTTGTCGAACTGGAGATAGAGATTTTGGCGTTCTGTCTTTCAAGATGCTGGAGCTACCAGTGGGTATAAGTAATATAGAAGTTCAGGAATTGGTTAAGGGCTGCGGAGTATGTTGGTTCTCCCATTTACTAAATGTTAATCACTTTTAGTTTCTTTGGGGGTAGTCGTCTGTAAAGATTTCTACTGGATTGACTGGTAGGGACTGGCTTCAGTGAGTTGTCTCAGAGGGTCTTATGGGCTACCACACTTCTGCTTGTAACACCCTTTTCATCTTCCCTCCCCCTTTTTTTTTTCGCCCCTGCCATCTTCCATGTAGTTTCTCACTCATCTCTGAGGGGGAAGAAAGGATGACCACTGTGGATGTACTGCCTGAGAGGCCTGATGTGGTGGAGATGGAGGACCCCTCCTCGCCCTTCCAGGTGGAGAAGCACTCGTGGGATGGGCTACGGGACATCATTCACAGCAGCAGGAAGTATTCAGGCATGATAGTGAACAAGGCCCCACATGACTTCCAATTTGTCCAGAAGACAGATGAGTCAGGCCCTCACTCTCACCGGCTTTATTACCTTGGTAAGCCAGGCTTCCACACCCTTTCTCTTATCAGTCCCTAACAACAACAACAACAACAACTGTAGCAATATTTTGCTCATAACAACTCTGCATGGTAGGTAGTACAAGTACAATCTGAGATCTAGCCTAGATCCTACTCAGTTCACTGTCAGCACTACATGGCCTTCCTACCTGCATGTCACCTAGCCAATGCTAATATGCTTGGGGGCTTTTAACCGGTTGCTTTCCTGTGGAACGTTGCCAGGAAGTAAATCTGGTTATTAAATCTCTGATTCTTAAAAGTCCAATCACTCTTGCTAGTTGGAAGGGAAAAAACCCTCTCTGTAGCAGTAATTATTTTTGTTATACTTAGGTTAATCGTTATGGACTCTGTAATGAGTACAATCCAGACCTTTCCTAGATGGTTCTGCCTAACCTCCAATCCAATACTTTCTCCAAGTGCAATCAGATTAAAATAACCATAGATTTAGACTTCTAGAACTAGAAGGGGTCTTGTCATCATTTGGTTCAACTCAGACCTCTCTTATATTCTTCCCAGAAAGTGCTAATTTAGCTTCCTCTTGAAGACCTCCAAGGATGGGGACCCAATCAGCTCCCTAGGGGGCTCACCCTACTTTTGGACAGCTCTGTTAGAAAGTCTTTCCTTAGGTCAAACCTAGATCTGCCTCTCTGCAACTTGCCTCTTTGTTCTGGGCTCTGCCCCTTTCACGGCAGATCTGCAAGGATGTGAACCTAGCAATCACATCTCCCTATAATTCTTCCCTTCTCTCAGCTAAACATCCTAATTTCCTTCAACTAACATGGTCTGTCACCATCCTGCTTACTTCTTTCTAGATCCTGTCCTTCTTGCATTCCTTTTTGGGTGCCATGCTTTAGGAACAACAGCATGATAGGTCTGGCCTATTCAGCATAGAGCACAATAGAGCTCTTACCTTCCCAGTTCTAGACCCTGCTTCTTTTCATGCAGTCTCATGTCAGAATTAACTCTTGCAGCTGCTATGCCACACTCCTGATTCACATCAAGCTGACCGTCCACTAGAACTCCCAGGTCCATTTCACATAAACTGTTTCTGGCCCTGGCTCCCTCATCCTGTTTCTGTGGCTGATTTTATTGAACCAAGCTCCAGGTTTTTCCATTTCAGGTTTCTTTGAGGTATTGAAGTGTAAAAACCTGTACTTTGGTTCAGTAAAATCAGCTGCACAAATACAGGCATCACTATTAAGTTTAATCTTGTTCGATTCAGCTTCTTGTTCTAGCCTGTTAAGATCATTGGACCCCTAGTTTGTATTCATACCCTGCATTCCTCCTCTGCAAACTGCCTTCAGTGCCTCATTATGACTCGGAGATGACCATTGGCTCTGCCAGGGGAATGCAAGCCCTGATCCTGTGTAGCCTGATGCCGCCTGCAAACAAATTGGGAACCTTAGAGGGGAAAAGAAGTCACCTTAGTGGTGGTGGGGTGGGGAGGAAGGGAGAGAGCGTGTAGGTAGTGTAGAGTAGTCCCCATGTGCTTTTATGATGCTCAGGTAATGTAGGGCTGAGTGTGTGTGTAAGAGAGCCTTTTTTTTTTTAATCACTAGTTGGCTGGAGCCACCTCCCTGAGTCATTACTTTGGTCACAGCAGACCTTGGGCCAAAGCATATCCTGCTTCCCCAGAAGAGGAGGCTTCCTGGAGATTGCCCAGTCTGCTGCTTTGCAGATTTATTTTTCCCTTTCCCAGTGGGATTACAGTTCCAAAATGTCAGAGCTGGAAGGGCTGGGGGTATTAGAGTTTGTTCAGTTCAGCCCCCTTATTCGTTTTTTATAGGTGTGGAGCTTGAGTCCCCAAGGCTTCGGTGACTTGCCCGAGGTCTGTGAGTGAATGGCAGAACTGGGACTAAAACCCAGGCCTTTGGAGCCCGGAGCTGATTCCACTTTTCCCTCAGTCCCCCTTTTTGTGTCCTTAGAGGCCAGTGCTATAACCTTTCTACTCTCTGCTTACCTTCCTAGGGCAACTGCAGATTTACAAGGATTTTCCATACAAAATCCCCTGGAGGTAGGAAGGGTGGGTGTGGCCATCCACATTTGAGAAACCAAGATAGGGAATTTCATTACAGTTGTAGTAGAGCCAGGCCTAGATCCCAGGTTTTTTGACTGTAGATCTAGACTTCTTTCTTCTGGGCCACGCCTCTTCCCTTGACTTTGAAGGAAGGTTGTCTTTGGTACCACAGTTCTTCTCTTGGTGAGGTATTGGGATCCCCCTAATGAGCCATGACAGGTTAGCGTAGTCCTTACTTCTTCTTATATCAAGGCCAGGAACCCGATGGTGCCCTCAGAAGAGGCTGGGGTAGCTAGGTGGTGCAGTCAGGAGGACCTGAGTTTAAATCCAGCCTCGGACACTTGACGTTTAACTAACTGTGTGATCCTTGGCAAGTCACTTAACCCCAGTTACATAGCAAAAAACAAAACAAAAAAGAAGAGGCTGGGGAGAGGCTGCCTGTCTCACTTGCTCAGAGAGCTGCCAGTGTTCCTCTAGGGACCATGACGGAGGTTGGTCATGGTAATTAGATGTGTTTCTCTCAAGAGCTTTGGGCTTGGAGCCGGAGGGCCTGGGTTCAAGCCTTGTCTAGGCTATTTACTGCCTGCGTGATCTTAGGCAGATCACTTGACCCCAATTTATAAATTAGATTCTTAATTTATAAAATGAGAGGATTGGACTTGACGGCTTGCAAAAGTCCTTTCTAGCTCTGAGAGTCTAAAACTGAAATAGTTTAGGCACAGGAGAACCAGGAAAGGATTCTGTGGTGGAGGAGATGCTGGCGCTTATTCAGCTCCTAGAAACCTAATGCAGAAGAGCCAGAATGTTTAGGTCCAAGGGGGGAGGTGGAACCTGTCTGGGATGTAAATGAACTCTAAGGACCCCTCTAGCCCTGGATCCTCCCCTTTGTTAGGCAGAAAGGCAGCCTAGCTGGTTCAGGGCAGTAGGGTTGCTGCTAGCTGTTAGCATTTCAAACTGGACAGCTGGTGGCCACATCATGAGTCCTCTAGATTTGCCCACCACGGGATGGACTTAAGGCTGCAGGCTGGAGCTCTGTGACTGATTACATTGGAGTCTCTGATTACTTGGAGAGAGACCCTGGCCAGAGTTCCCCAGCCACTGCGCCCCGTGCCTCTGAATCTTACTGCAGTGGCAGCACCCTCCTCTGCCAGGCTGTCAGTAACCATAAATGTTAGATTGGATCTGTCAGCATTTCCTCCTGTTTTCTCTGGATGGAACCTCGGAGGGCATCTGTCAGAAGGCAGTTGCCTTGACGGCATCCCCGTAAGCAGCTGTCTGCTCACCTGTTACCAAGCACTTCCCAAGGCAGCTTCCTTCTTGGTGCTTAGGGAGCCAAAATCTGCCTATCTACAACTTCCTCCTGTGGGGCCAGGCAGAACGAGCATAAGGCCTCCTCTCTGTTGCCGTTCTTCGTGTTCTAACTCTGTCTTCCGTGAATCTTCCCTTCCCTCCCTTCGGTCGGTCCTCACACGGCCTGGTGATATTCTCTTCACCATCCTGGCTGAATAGCTGTTAAGCTGATAGCTTTTGTTTTTACATCACTTAAATTTCCTAATTTATTCCAGAAATAGACCGAGCTCCTCAAAGTTGGTTAGCACGTTGGAAGAAGCCTGACGTCATAACGTAGTGTTCCAGGCCACTAGTCCTCTGCTTCTGCAAGGAGAAGGGGAGGCGATAGCTCATTATAGTTTCCCAGCATCCCCAGCCATTGTTTTGTTGTTGTTGTTCTTTCCACTCATATTTCTGTGCTCCTCGTCGAATGATAAGCTCTTACTTTAGCCCAAGATCGTGTTAGTTATTTTGGCTACCGTGCTACACTGTTGATACAAGTCCGACTTGTAGCCGCTAAAGCCCCCGGATCTTTTTCACAGGACCTATTGTCTAGCCACACCTCCCCATTTGGGGTTGGTACATTTGAACAGTCCCTGCCTTTCCAGGGCCTGGTGCCATGGATTTCTTTTTTTGTTTCCTTAGGAATGCCTTACGGCAGCCGTGAGAATTCTCTCCTTT
Organism: Pseudochirops cupreus; assembly: GCA_028627135.1. Lineage (NCBI taxonomy): Eukaryota > Metazoa > Chordata > Mammalia > Diprotodontia > Pseudocheiridae > Pseudochirops > Pseudochirops cupreus. Next base: position 533,717,162 of record CM053580.1, read on the forward strand.
ACTCAGAAATTCCCAAAAAGGTACGCAAAGAGGCCCTGCTGCTGCTATCATGGAAACAGATGCTGGATCACTTTCAGGTGAGATGTCGCACTTCCTGCGCCACCCTCGACCTGGCCAAGGCATAATCTGCCAGTCCATCTGGGAGGCTCATCTGTGGTCCTCTCAGACTGCTCGGCATCTGTTTGAACTGAGCTTAACTGGATAGGGACAGAGTTTGGTTGAGTTGTGGCGGCGGTGGGACCCAGCATTTACTGACAGAGTGTGTTATGGCAGAAAAGCCCAGGACTAGGGTGAGGAGTTCTCATGTCACTTCCTCTTGGATCTCAACTTCCACATTTGAAAACAAACAGATTGTACAACACGGTCTCTGTATAAGGGCCCTTCTAGTGCTAATTCTCTTACGATACCGTGCATCTGTGGGAAACTGAATTTTGGTGGACTTCAGGCTATCATCTTGTCAGATGATGCCTGCACGCACAGGCACCCTTGAGAGGCACTTACACACGGCTGTCTGATTTCCTTTTTGAGAGGTTCACTGACCTGGTGAATGGGGGGAAATGGTACAGATACATTCTACCTAGATTTTAGCAGTAACATCTCTCACAATGTTCTTTTTATTGGTATCTTGGTTTGTTCTTATATTACTTTCATTTCTAAATATATTCCTCTTTCCTTCCCTACCCAGAAAGCCATCTTTCCAGCCTTTTATAACAACCATTAAAAAAAGAGATATAGTTCGGTAAAACCAGCCAGCACATAAACTCTGTCTGACATTATGTGTAATATTCCGCATCCATAGGCCCCCTCCTCTGCAGAAGAGAGAGGGCCATGCAGTGTCTCGATTCCTCCTTGGGGACAAGCTAGGTCATTGTAATTACACGGTTCAGTTGTAGTGTTTTGATTTTTCCATTTGCATTGTTGTATATGTTATCGTTTATTTTCCTGGTTTTGCATAATTTACTTTCAGTCAGTTCATATAGTTCTTCCCATGTTTCTTTTAACTCTTCTTGTCATTTTTTAGGGTTCAGTAATATTCATTACTCCATACACCCCAATTTTTTGTCCGTTGCCTAATCATCGGGGATTGACTTTGTTTTCAATTCTCTGCTGCCACAAAAAGTAATGTTATTCTTGTAGACAAGAGGAGAGATGGTGGCTAGATAGAAGTACAGTTATAAATGAAGTTGGACCTTGTCAAATGCTGCAATCTAATGAGTAGTTAGGAATAGTTTGATGTCCCCTTAGAAGGAAGTCTCAGGGGAAGTGCTGAAAAAATCTATATTTTCCAATTTTTCTCCCTGATGTGGATAAAAGCATAGGTAGCATGTTGATCCCATTCACAGGAGACACCAAACCAAGAGAGAGAACTGGCATATTGGATGGCAGAATCAGTTCCTGCAAAGGACCAACAGGCTTAATGTTGGGTTAGTTAGCTCTTCTCAGCAGTGCAGTGATCAGACAGCTTCAAAAGACTCATGAGGGAAAATGCGATCCACATCCAGAGGAAGAACTATGGAGTCTGAATGCGGGATTGAAGCATAATATTTGCTATCTTTTTTTCCTTCTCATAGTTTTTCCCTTTTGTTCTGATTTTTCTTTCACAGCATAATTAATGTGGAAATATGTTTAATATGATTGTACGTGTATAACCTACATCAGATTGCTTGTCATCTTGGGGAGGGGGAACAAGAGAGAAAAAGATTTGTAACTCAAAATTTTATAAAAGTGAATGTTGAAAACTCTCTTTACATGTAATTGGAAAAAAGAAAATAATCTTAAGTGAGGGGAAAAAAGAATGTTGGGTCAGATGGGATGAAGATTCAATTTAATAAGGATATTATCTGAAAAAGAGCTGGCAATCTTAGGTGACTCCAAGCCCGTGAGCACTCTGAGATGGCCTGATAAAAGCCAGTGTCATCTTAGACTGCATTGAGAGGGATAGGGTTCCAGAAGTTGATGACAGTCCTGCTGTCCTCTGCCCTGATGAGATCACATCTGGAGCACTGTAGCCTGGTCTGGGTGCTGCCTTGTGGGAAGGACATTAATAAGCTGGAGAGGGTCCAGAGGAAGGCATGAAAGGTGATGAAGGGTCTCTGGTTATTGTCTTCGAAGGATCGGTTGAAGGCCCTGGGGCTGTTTAACCTGGAAAAGGAAAGACTTGGGGAATTCAAGAAGGTTTGCCCTTTGAAAGAGGGACTAGACTTGGTCTGATTGGCTCCTGAGGGCAGAATGAGCCCTGACTATAAGTTGCGAAGAGGCTTGGTGTCAGGAGAACCTTCCTCACGGGCTGCTTCAGGAGGGGCCTCAGTGGACCTCACAGTGAAGGGCTTCTGGGATGTGAGCTGGATGACTCCACATTGGGTGGTGTTGTGGGAGTTGTTTAGGGTGATGGTTTGGACTACATGGCCCTGAGGCCCCTTCTGATTGTGAGATTCTGGGATTTTGCCATCGTTAATATAAACCAGGTGGAGAACGATTGTGAAACTTCCCCTTCCCGCCCCCTCATGTGTCCATATGTCACTGTGTGTGTTCTTGATAAGAATCCTTTATCAGAAACATCTACGTCTCCTTTTAAATGCAATGCCAGTAGGTTGAGGGAAAGCAGTGTTGAAGCCCTTTTATCTAGGCTGGCTAATAATTAATGACCTTGGCAGCCTTTGTCTCCTGGGAAGGAGATGGTTCTGAATTTGAACAGGCCATTGCTTTTAGCAGAGAGAGAGTGTGTTTTGGGATAGGGTCTTGCGTTTTTATTTTTAGTGCAAGGAAGAAATTCCCTCTCTAGCCCTTGACAGGATGGGAAGAGGCAGGGAAAAAATGAGCGAACATGAGGAAGGCAGCGTGGACCACTGTAGAAGTCTCTTCTTGTGCCCACTTAGCTAGCCGGGCACCTGTAGCGTACCTCTCCAGTGGCTGCCTCTGGCCTGGCACATATAAGGCCTCCACAGTCTGAGCTCACCTGACTTCTGGCCTCGTATCACACATGCTGCCCTCAGTGCCACTCTCTGCACCCACAGATCTCCCTGGGGCTCGCTGTCTGCCTTGCCTTTGCTCATGCTCTTCCCTGGGCCCCACCTCTCCTTCCTTTCCCAGAGTCTGACCCCAAGGCCAGCTTTTCTGTAAACCTGTTGCTCCTGTCGATTGCTCCTCCTTCCCCTTTCAGACCTTACACAACACTTTCTTTGTCTTAATAACTACTATTTATATAGGACTCTGAAGTTTGTAAACGCCCTGATGTACATTCTGTCACTTGAGCCTCCCAACAACCCCCTGAGGGAAGAACTGTGATAATTATCCCTGTTTGACTGATGAAGAGACTGAGGCCCAGGGAGCTTAAGTCACTTCTCTGTGAGCACAGCTATTGAAGGGAGAAGAGCCAGAACCTCAATGCAGGCCTCCAGCGACTATCTAGGCCATGGAGGCACAGTGAGGAGGGCTGGGCCTGAGCTCTGACCAGGAACGCCTGAGTTCAGGGCTCCAGCCTCAGACACAGAGTTGTCTGGGTGACCCTGGGCAAGGCACTTTAACCTCTGTCTGCCTCAGTCTATTCATCTGTAAAATGGAGGTGATAACATCTCCCTCCCAGGGTTATTGTGAGGAACAAATGAGATAATAAATGTAAAGTGCTCCGTAAACCGTAAAGTGGTGTAATAAATTCTAGTGTCATCACACTCTCCCCTATCATAGCAATCATTGTCTCCTAGGTGGTTAAAATTAGGGATGGGGCAAATAAAAGGAGAATATGTTGGGCAGTACCCAGGGAATGGATTTGCTTGCCCTGGGTCATCAGGGAGTCCTGACTTTGTTAGTAAAATTGTTTTTGGTCGTGGTGGGGTTACCTAGTGAGGAGTTCAGGATCACTCTGTCTTCTGTGGTTCACCTCTGTTACAGGACAGAGGCTAATAGTGCTGTCACAAACCCCAGACACTAATTCTGTTCCACTGAGGCCTCCTTGGATCCTTGTTCCATTTGTGTGCACTCAGGCTACCCCGCACCATGGCATGTATTCTCGGGAAGAAGAGCTCCTGAGGGAGCGGAAGCGTCTGGGTGTGTTTGGCATCACCTCCTATGACTTCCATAGTGAAAGTGGCCTCTTCCTCTTCCAAGCCAGTAATAGCCTCTTTCATTGCCGAGATGGAGGCAAGAATGGATTCATGGTGAGTTTTCTGAGCCGGGATGAGTAGGTATGTTGGTGATAAGGCCAACAAGATCCCTTCCTCGTATTCTGATTCCAGCCAAATGCTATCTCCTGTCTCTGAGACTTGGCCCATACTGTTTTCAGGGGCTCTTCCCTTCCCCTGTGTTTCTTTCTGTTGATGCCAGCTTTGGAGCCAGTTTCTTCTTTAACATTTCCTTGATTTTTCACCCTCTTCCTTCCTTCCCTTTCCTCCTATTTCCCTGTCCCCTCTCAGACTTTTTGTCTGAGGCTTTAACACCAGAGAGCTTTGTATACCTGTCTCTTCCCTTCTAGTCACTGTGAACTCATCTTTGTCTCCAGCTCCTAGCATACATGTGCTTCTGCCCATAGAAGGTACTTAATAAGTGTCTGTTAACTGTATTGTATCTCCTCAGGTGTCTCCCATGAAGCCACTAGAAATCAAAACCCAGTGTTCTGGGCCTCGTATGGATCCCAAGATCTGCCCTGCTGACCCTTCCTTTTTCTCATTCATAAATAACAATGATTTGTGGGTGGCGAATATTGAGACTGGAGAGGAGAGACGGATGACATACTGTCATAAAGGTGAGCTCAGGCCTTTTGGGATGGGCTCCTTGAAAATTGGCCATCTCACTGCTTTAGCTGTTGTCTTAGGTCATTGTTCTCAGGTGTTGTGGACTGTGGCTGTCACCATCCCCACTCTCCCTACCTCACCCTGCCTGCTGCCTCTTCCAATCTACTCTGAGGCACCAGAGTGCATCCCCCCCACCCCCAAAAAAAACAAACAAACCAATAACACATTGCCTGCTTTAGATTCCTCCATTCAGTAGTACTCCCCATCCCCCATTTCCGGACTGCTACAGCCCAGTTTGGTTAGCCACTTCTCTAGTCTGGTCCCCCTTCAGGGCATGCTTAGTGACCTCTTCTTGTACAGCCCTCACTGCTTTTTCTTCCTAGCTAGATTGTGAGCTCCTGGAGAGCAGGGAACATGTCTTCAGTGTCTGTGCTTGCCACAGCTCCCAGACCAAGGCTGAGGTTGGGGAGGTTTTCAATAAAGGTATAATGATTACTCTCCCTCTGCAGGTTTGTCCAGTGTCCTGGAAGACCCCAAGTCAGCAGGAGTAGCTACCTTTGTCATCCAGGAAGAATTTGATCGATTTACAGGCTACTGGTGGTGCCCAACAGCTTCCTGGGAAGGTGTGTGTTTCTTTTTGCCTATTTGATGGCCTGGGGCCTTACAGGATTCTAAAGAAAGAGCACTTTTACTCTTTACTCTCTTCCTTTTCCTTGATCTGTCAGTATCCATTCTTGGTGCTGAGTCGATTTTGAAGTGTGGGGAAAAGATCTAGCTTCTTAGGTTGTGAAAAAGCTAGATTGGCTGCTGTTGGCATCCTGGAATGAGAACTCAAATATAGCTTTCCCCACCACAGTACTTCCAGGTAGGTAGCATAATCATAATTGGCCCCACTATCCATGAGGAGTCTGGGGTATAGAGAGGAAGCATTGCTGATCCCAGGCCCACTGCTCACAGGGATTAAAGCCAAGACTCTCAGACCTACCGGCTCTTAGAATTGAAAGGGACTTGGCAACCAGAAGGAATCGCATTATAACATGCCCAACAAGGAGTCATCCTTCTCTGCCCAAAGAGCCCCAGGGAAGAGCTACTAGCTGCCTCCTGAAGCCACCCCTGCCGCCTTTTTACAGCTCTAATTGTGAGGAAGGTTTTCCTGAATTCAGACCTAAAATGTCACTCCTGGTTCTGCTACCTGCAGTCAAACATAATATGTCCAATTCTTCTTCCATATGTCAGACCCTCCAGTACTTAAGTACTGTTGTCACATGTGCCTCCCCACCTCTCCTCTGTGCATACCCTCCCAGGCTTCTCCAGGCTCAACATCTTCAGATCTTCTGAATTCCAAGTCCAGTGTCTTTTCTTCTTGCCAAGCTAGAGACCTTAGGGCCTGAGGAAGACAGGGCCCTCAGCTTATCCCACATGGCCCAGGTCTCATGCCAGGACTCCCGTGCCAGGTGTCTTGCTGGTAGTGCTAGGATTTAGGTGACTCTGTAGTGGACTTGGAATAGTTTGCCCTTACTGCAGGACCTTTGCAGGCTGTGAAACCTGTATAGCTAACTTACTTTTCCTTGGCCCCTAGGTCAGTTTTTCATAAGGAATATTGACTAGAAGATCTTCTATAAAATTCCATAAACCTGATTCTTAAGAAATGTTACTTCTTCCTTAATAGTTCTGCTTTATCATCCACCTATCTTCCCATGTGACTTTGTGATAAAGGACAAAACATTTGAACTACTGAGCAGTCTGGGAGGATGGTCTCCTGGGTGCCTTTGTGCCTAGCAGGCAGTTTTGGTTGCTAGCTTTTCTTTGGTAGTGACATAAGTCTTAGGGTCTCCCCAGCTTTCTTTAGGTCATTCAGTAGCTAATAATTGAGTACCTACTTTGTGTTGCACAAAGGGCAGACAGTGCTTGCCCTCATCAAGCTTACAGTTATAAGGGGGTGCCTAATACAGAATATTACATGATAAGCAGGTCAGAGAGGTGTGAAGTAAAGAACCATGATCAAAGCTATTAATGCCTGGGAGAAAAGGGAAGGCTTTACATGAATGAAAGGGGAAGCTTTTGATTTGAGTTAGGCTCCTAAAGAATGATCTACGAACTCATCAAGGGAAAGGGGAGAGGAAGACATTGCAAATTATCATTCTAAATAGAACCTCTTGACTCTTGGCTTCTTAATCCTTTCTTTGTTTCCATTAAGTATCTCTGCCAGTCAGGGCTCCCATTTCCCCGTTTTTATAAGCCTACCCCCCACCCCCCAGTTCTTTAGACATTCCATCCTAGGCATAAACTCCACCTGTCTACCTGTCCCTACTGTCATCCTTGGTCACAGTCCCCATCCCCTTCTTGCACATCCTTTCATCTTGCCCTTTGGAATTCTTTCCATTGTTAAACTCCCTCCATCCTTAAATGCTTCTTATACTCCCTTCCCCTACCTCACTTGAGCCTTCACTTTTCCCTAGGTACTGACCACCTCTTTGGTCTGGTCCAGCACTAGCAACTTCTTTTCCCTGCTGTCTCGGGATCTTGTGGATGAAATGACACATACCAGGGTCATGCTGCCATGCCCTTTCTAGATTCTTGCTCTACTCTCATCACTCAGTAATTGTCATGCTCTCTCATCATACCTTCCTCTCCCCATTCTGTTTATGCCATCAGTGGCCTCCAAGACCCATCTCCTCTCCCCAACACCTCAGAGCCTGGCCTAGTCTTCCCTTTCGCCTGCCCCTGCCATCATCCTTGGGGCATCTTTATGCTGGAGATCCTTTTGTCACTATCCTCATGGTTCCTTGAGTCCCTTGACTTGTTTGGCCTCTCTTAACATTCTAAGTCAGCTACCACCCAGAGGGGTAAATTGTAGATCTTACTATAGCTTAAAACTATCCCACATTCCTGCTTTTCATTTCTGAAACTTCCTTCTTTGTCCACAATCTCCTGTCTTTTTACCTGTCCTTCCTTTAAGCAGTTTCAGATAGAGGTCAGGGAGTGGAAATAGCCCTCAATTAGGTCCCACACGTGCTCTTCATTGCCACTGGCTACCATGTAACAAGTGTCAATTTTTCCTTCCCAAGCCCTAGTGTCTTCATCTGTAAAAGGGGGGGTTTGGCCTAGATGGTCTCTAAGGTTTCTTCCAACTCCTCATTAATCCAGTGATCTCAGGACTTTTTTCCACCCTCAGCATACTTTCTGATCCTTTGGCTCCTAGTATACCAATATTCTTTTCTCACTGTTCTCACTACGCAATCTTTACCACAGTGGCTGTCCATTTTTTTTAGGTAAATTTTATATTTATTGTTAGTTTACATCATTCATTTCCACAAGATTTTGAGTTACAAATTTTTTCCCCATCTTTCCCCTACCTACCACCCTAAAACAGCAATCCCACTGTATACCCCCTCCCCCAATCTGCTCTCTCCTATATCCTCCCCCATCCCTCCTCCCACTTTCCAGTAGGGCAAGATGGATCTCCATACCCCAGTGCCTGTATATCTTATTTCCCAGTTGCATGTAAAAAATAATAATAATTTTTTTAAAAATTTGGCTTTACAACTTTGAATTCCAGATTCATAAGATAAGCAATTCAATATAGGTTGTGTATGTGTAGTTATGCAAAACATTTTCATATTGGATATATTGTGAAAGACTGACTGTATTTCCCTCCATCCTATCCCACCCCCCACTTGTTCTATTCTCTACTTTGACCCTGTCCCTTTTCAAAAGTGTGTGCTTCTAACTAACTTCCCCTCTACCCTCCATCATCCTCCCTCTCATCCCCTTCTCCCCTACTCTCCTGTAGGGCAAGATACCCAATTTAGTGTGTATGTCATTCCCTCCCTAAGCCAAATTCAATGAGAGTAAGTTGACCCATTCCCTTTTGCCTTCCTGTTCTTCCCCTATTGTAACAGTTTTCCCTTGCCTCTTCTATATGAGATAATTTACCCCATTCTGTCTTTCCCCATCTCCTCTCATTATATTCCTCTCTCATCTCTCAATTTCACCTTTTAAATGTCATCCCTTCCTATTCAATTGATCCTGTGCCCTTTTTCTATGTGTACCTGTACCCATATATACACACACACATATGTATTCATACACACATGTACCCTCCTATATAGACATATATATGTATGTATACATATACATATACACATTTATATTCCCTTCAACTGTTCTCATGCTGAGAAAAGTTTCATAAGTTACAATTATTGTTTTTCCATGTATTTTTCCATGTTTTTCCATTTATATGAACCATGTAAATAGTTCAACTTTGATAAGTTCCTTATGATTTCTTTCCCTGTTTACCTTCTCTTGCTTTTCTTGCTTCTTGTATTTGAGTGTCAGATTTTCTACTCAACTCTGGTTTTTTCATCAAGAATGCTTGAAAGTCCTCTATTTCATTGAATGACTATATTTTCCCCCTGAAACATTATACTCAGTTTTGCTGGGTAGGTGATTCTTGGTTTTAATTCTAGTTCCTTTGACCTCTGGAATATCATATTCCAAGCCCTTCGATCGCTTAATGTAGAAGCTGCTAGATCCTGTGTTATCCCGATTGTGTTTCCACAATATTCGAATTGTTTCTTCTTGGTTGCTTGTAATATTTTTTCCTTGATCTGGGAACTCCAGAACTTGGCTATAATATTCCTAGGAGTTTTCTTTTTGGGTTCTTTTTCAAGAGGTGATCAGTGGATTCTTTCAATTTCTATTTTCGCCTTCTAATTCTAAAACATCAGGACAATTTTCCTTGAGAATTACTTGAAGGATGATTTCTAGGTTCTTTTTTTGATCATGGCTTTCAGATAGTCCAATAATTTTAAAATTATCTCTCCTGGGTCTATTTTCCAGGTCAGTGGTTTTTCTAATGAGATATTTCACATTGC
>CM053580.1:533727265-533788576 GCA_028627135.1 Pseudochirops cupreus
TTTCTCTTTCCAATTTTTCCTCCACTTCTCTTACTTGATTTTCAAAATCCTTCTTGAGCTCTGCCATGGCCTGTAACCAGTTCATATTTTTCTTGGAAGCTTTTGGTGCAGGAGTTCTGACTTCTTTGTCTTCCTCCCATTCCATGCTTTGATCCTTTTTGTCTCCCTGAAAGGAATCTAAAGTTGAATTGCTGTGCTTGCTTTGCTTCCTTTGCTTGCTCATGTTGCCACTCAGTTACTTGACTTTTGAGCTCTTTGCCACAGTACAAGTCTGCTTCCAAAGGGGAGAGCTTCGTCCCAAATCACTGGGGTTTTTGTAGCTGCCAGAGCTATTAGGAGGGTGCTGTCTCTGCAGCCCCCACAAACTCTGGCTCACTGGTCACACACCTCAGGACTACCACCCAAGACCATGATCCAGATCCAGGCAGGTTAAAGCAAGAGCAATTATCCTCTGAATGGTTGCTTGGTCCCCCTACAACCTGTATTCCAGGAGCTCTGAAGCAGCCACATCGAGGAGGCTGCAGGGCTGCCGCACCTCCGCCACTTCTGGCTCTGGGGGCAGGGGCCAGACCCGCTCCTCCATCTCCCCCAGGTCCAACAGAGTTCTACACTGACCTCCCACTTTTTCTTTGGCATTTATGGGTTGATAATTCTGGAAACCGCCACTGCTGCTGGTGAGCCACTCTCCCGAAGTCTGCTGCAGCTGCTGGTTGGGGCGGCCCTGGGGCTGAAACCGCGGGCTCACACTCAGCCTGCAGCATGCTGGGATGAACCGTTCCTGTCTGCCTGCCAGGCTGCCTTCAGCGGGAGATTTGTTTCTCTGTCACTTTGTGGACTCTGTAGCTCTAAAATTTGTGTGGAGTCATATTTTATAGGTATTTGAGGTGGTTATGGGGGGAGCCATGGAGCTTTCTTGCTTCTATACCACCATCTTGGCTCTGCCCCCCCATCCATTTAAAAAAATGTTTTTATTGATCCCCTTTTGTTTTTATATTACTCTGTTTATTAATATATCCGTACTCTGTAACCCTGTCCAGCAAACTATCCTTTGCAATATTAAAAAAAGAACAGGGAGAGGAACATTTCAGCCTAATGAACCAAAACAGAGTATGTGCCATGTTACACACCAGGATATCCCCACCTCTAGAAACAAGGATGGGAAGTATATTCTCTCATCTTGTCTGAGACCAGACTTGGTTCTTATAATTGCACAATGTCTTGTTTCATCTTTTTGTTCTTTCTACTTACATGGTTGTATTCTTTGCATATATTGTTTCCCCGGCTCTATTTGCTTCACTTTGTATTAGTTCATATTATTGTTTCTGTGCTTCTCTGAATTCTTTATAATGATTGTTTCTTATAGCACAATAATATCCCATTACATTCAAGTACCAGAGTTAGTTTAGCCATTCCTCAATCAATGGACATCTACTTTATAGATATTCTTTGGTGCCACAAAGTGCTACCATGACTATTTTAGTGTATAAGAGACCTTTCTTTCTGTCTTTGACCTTCTCAAGATCGTAGATTTAGCCACATCTCTTTTTTTAGGGTCTGAAGATCATAAGACCCTGCGAATCTTATATGAAGAAGTAGATGAATCAGAAGTGGAGATCATTCATGTTCCCTCTCCTGCTCTGGAAGAAAGAAAAACTGATTCCTATCGGTATCCCAGGACAGGTAAGCAGTGCTGAGAGGGAAGCTGGAGTTGCCTCTCCTATTTTGGCCTTTATTCACAGAGCAGATGTACTCCTTCCACTTATGGGACAAATGACTAAAACTTTGCAGTGAAACCCCAAAGGCTCCAGCCATTCATAAGTGTGGGATAAGCACCTTCTCGTGCTACAGCCTGATGAGAGGTTGTAAGGAGGAAACACAGTCCCTGCCCTCAAGGGTTAAAACTTAGCTGGGGAACCGGTCACTTCTCTACTTGCTTACATTTTCATTCTACTAATTCTTCAGGGTGTAGCCCCAGCCTTAGTACATCCTCTGAGTTACCAAAGCACTCAGGGTCTATGCCCTGAGCTTGATTGAAGCTTGACACAGATTCCTTGGTACTTTCCATGTTTTCCACCTGTCCAGCTAGTTTTATTTATTCTTTGGGGGCAGGATCCCACATCTTGTACGTCTTTGAATCCCTAATAGTACCTCGCTTGGTATCCTTGCACTGAGTAGGTGCATTAATATACACTTAATTTACATTTAATTTGTAAAACATATTCAGTCTGAGGGTGGCTCAAGGACCTGCTGTTTTTAGTCCTTGAGGATAACCTATCATATCTACCTTTGGATACTTAGCACTTTGCTCCCTCTGGGTAAGAACCCTTTTGCTTCACCTTGACCTGAGCACCCTTCTCCCCATCCCTGCACTCTCTACCCTAGGGACTGACCCAGAGATTGGCTTGTGGGCAAGTACACAGAATGCTTGGCATTTGGCAGCTTCTTACTCCCTTGTACTTTCCGCAGGCAGCAAGAACCCCAAGATCGCTTTAAAACTGGCTGAATTTCAGACAGACAGTCAGGGAAAGGTAAGAGGGCTTTATTCCCCTGCCCTCCACACACACACTCATATACCCCTGGGGAAGGAACACAGGTAGGGCTGGCTGAGCTTGGCTAGCCACTTTCTGCACTTCCTGGCCTCCCAACTGCTGGTGCCTTCCCCTCATGTAAGGGTTATTGTGTGTGTTCCTTACCTCCCCAGTATAGGAGTATGTTATGTTGCCTTCTTCCATTAGAAGGGGAGCTTCTTGTCATTGTGTGCATGCCTGGTGCCTAATAGTGTGCTTCTTGATTGGTTGGGAGCATTACCCAAGGTGAGAGAAAGGTCATCCTGTCTCCCATTCTCTGTTGTGGCACCTGCGTGCTTGTAGTAGAAAGCAGGCCTAACAATGCTTTGTCAGCCCAGGTGTTACTGTCTTCATGCTGCAGCTGAGGAGACCGGTTCAGGGAGTGTAGTGACAGTAATATGCCCAAGGTTACCTGACGTGTGACTGGCAGAGCCCGGACTCCAGCCCACGTCTTCTGATGCTAGCTCCAGTTATCTTCATAGGCTGTGGAATGTGGACATGTACTCCAGGGATCATTCTCCTTACAGGAGAGTGTGTTTCTTTGGATGTAACCCCGTATCATTCTCTAATGTATTTCAATTTAATTCAACAAGTATTTATTAAAAGCCAGTTTTGTATTAAAGCCCTGAATAGGGCCTTGGGGATGCAAAGATACATAGACTCTACTGTCAAAGAGCTTGGGGAGCTAGATGGTGCAGCAGATAGAGAGCACCAGGCCTGAGGTCAGATCGAGCCTCAAGATAGTTCCTAGCTGTGTGACCTTGGGCAAGTCACTTAACCCTGTTTGCCTCAGTTTCCTCATCTGTAAAATGAGCTGGAGAAGGAAATGGCAAACTGCTTCAGTATCTTTGCCAAGAAAACCCTGAATGGGATCATGGAGAGTCGGACCTCACTGAACAGCAACAACAAAGAGCTTACATTCGAATGATGAAAGATATAGAGGCATCTTAGTTTCTCTCGTATCATAGTTGATTGCTAAGAAGTCCAGGCAAAGTACTGTGAAAGATTTGAGGTGTGTGGAGAAGGCAGGGAAGGCTTCATGGAGTCAAGAGACCCACCAGAAAGGGGAGAGGCTTCATCAGATGGATGTTTAGACAGGCAGCCCTAGAAAACGTGTTTTTCAAATCAAATCCCACTTCAACATAAAACTCAGGCATGGTTTGCAGGCCTACTCATGACAGGCAGTATTCAGGACAATGGAAGTCCATTAGAACATAGGATTGTAGAATTTACGAGCTGCAAGAGATCTTAGAAATCCTCTTGTCCAACATTGTCCTTTTACAAATGAGAAGCCCAGAGAGGTTGTGAGTTGCCCAAGGTCACACATGTATTAAGTTGCAGAGGTAATAACTCTTGACTCCTAATCCAAAGCTCTTGCCACTCAGCAATGGATACTAATAGGATCTTGTACTCAGGTCCAGAATTCATTGGATTTGCATTTCAATTATGGTAACAAGATTAAGATGACTCAGACCTTTCTCTCCCAGACCCAGGTTGAGAAAAACTTGGGGTGTGTGCTGTGTGTAGTACTCGGCCCACCACATATATTTTAGATAATCTTCCTTTTAGATAAGAGTAGAAATGGAACCGGACTTGGAAAAATTGACCCAGAGGATGTGTGACAAGTTAGTTAATAACAATGTCGTCTCACACTTGTCTCACACCCCTACTGTTTTTAGAGGACCTTGTCTGCCCGTTCCCTCCCCTGGACTTAGGCAAAAACAGAACCTTTGCTTAGTCCATGTGGCCTGTGTTGCAGTGGATGTGCGCCTAGCGAGAGGCAGTGTTGTGCACTGGGGAAAGCACTGACTTCAAACCCTGCTTCTGCCCCTCCTTTGTGACCTGGCCTAAATGATGCAGCTTCTCTGGGCCTCAGTGTTTTCTCTGTCAAATAAGGAATTGGACTGAATGACCTCCAAGGCCCTTTCCATCTCTAAACCCATGATCTATAGTCTCCTTAGGGAAAGGTTGACTGGAGCAGCGTGTAACCTGATGTTTTGTTTTGGTCTAGATGGTTTGTGCTCAGGACAAGGAGTTGGTGCAGCCGTTCAGCACGCTCTTCCCTGCAGCGGAGTACATCGCCAGGGCTGGATGGACGCGAGATGGCAAATAGTACATAGGTTTTTCTTTAGCTTCCTTGGGTTCCAGAAAAAGTCACTGCCCATTCCCTCTTATATTTGGACCATGACTGTTAGCTTGTTTGACTTCGAATGTTAGGCCCATTTTATAGATGAGGGAGCTGGGGTTAGCTGACTTGTTGAGTCACATGACTTGTCAGTGGGAAAGTTGGGACTATAGACTTCGGTCATCTTCACTCTTTCCATATCCCCTGGCAGCTAAAAGGTTATGGTAAAGATTTGGATCAACTCTGAAAAAGCCAAATCTGCTAAACTGATTTATTTCTCATTTCCTGTGGTACAAGTCATGGCTAGGTATAACTCTCAGAGGCAAGGACGGCTCAGTGATTCTTTCCTGAGTCCATCAGAAGAAACAAGGCATAGTTCAAACCCTAAGGAAGTACATAATCATGACAAATAGCTTTTGTTGGTGATGGCCGATGACTCAGATACAGGCCCTACTTCTTCCCCAGTCTGGCTTCTGTAAGACTTGGGTATGGCCTATAAGACAACTCCAGATAGCCTTTGTCCAGCCACTCTCCTGGTGGTAAGTAGGCGTCAAGTGTGGAATTGACAGTCTGCCCCCACTGGATGCTTTTTTCCTCCTGTGGAACGAATCCTTGTCTGAATGTGTTGGCACTGCCTTCTCTACTGTACTCTTTGCTACCTTTTCAGCTATCCAACTTTCACAGTAAAAAAAAACAAAGCCAAACCATATTTATTTATATTTATATGTACTCACCACAAATAAAAATATATGTATATCTTAATGATTATTTAGGATAATAATTTTTTCAGTATGTTACCTATATCCTTCTAAAGAGATCTCATTTTTGGAAGTATGGCTAATGTTCAAGGATGACCTCTGTTTGGACCATATGTGGGGATGGAGAGACACATGCTGGACTTGTAACAGTTGAAACAAGCAAAGGAGAACCAAGGCTTCTGATCACAAAGTAGAACTTTTATAATAATCACTTAAATTTATTTAAGACTTTATAGTATGTAACACTCTTAGGGTCTTTTATCTTTTGTGATACCAAGTAGAGAAGGGTGTTGAAAGTCCTGACATGGTGGCAGATGTCCCATGATATGCCGTTCTTTGGGGAAGAGAATGGACATTCAGAAGATGTAGGGCATAGACCTAGAATGGACATTAGAGCAGTGGTCCAGCCTCCATCATCTTACAGTTGAAGAGACTACCCTGAGGCCCAGAGGTCAAGAGATTTGCCTGAGGTTGCATGAGTAGGAAGAGGCAAGCTGCTGTTGCACACACCCCCCCCTACCCCCACTAAGAGTCAGATAACAAGAATGGCAGCTCACACTTTTGTAGTCTTTAAGTTTTACACAAAACGTGTCTGTCCTTTACTTTCTAGTGCCTGGGCCATGTTCCTGGACAGGCCTCAGCAGCGGCTCCAGTTGGTTCTCCTTCCTCCGGCCCTCTTCATCCCTGTCCCAGAGAGTGAGGAACAGCGCCTTGAATTTGCCAAAGCCGTCCCTGAAAACGTCCAGCCATATGTCGTGTATGAAGAGGTTACAGATGTGTGGATAAATGTAAGGACCGAGGGAGTGCTGCCCTCTCCCTCAGTTGCCTCAGGCCTTTTCCCCCCTTGGCCCTGTTCTGTTACTCCTGGCTGAGCAGCCTGAACAAAGGCAGACTTGTACCAGCTTAGCTACTTGTTCCATCTCCTGATTCATGACTGAGGAAGAGGAGGCATTTATGCTCTGGGAGAGGGCCGAGGGCATAGGCCTATGCCCGGGTCAGAGCATTTCCCTGATTTCTTGGGATGACCTTGAGCTTCAGCTCCCTCCATTTGCTCTCCCTTTAGTAAGGCTTTCACCCAGGTCTTGGAGCCATTGATCTTTCTTATACCCTTTTTTTGTTCTTTTCTTTGGTAGGTTCATGATATTTTCTATCCTTTTCCCCAATCGGAGGGAGATGAAGAGATCTGTTTTCTTCGAGCCAATGAATGCAAAACTGGCTTTTGCCACCTGTACAAAGTCACAGCAGTGCTAAAACCAAATGGCTATGACTGGACCCAACCTTTCATTTCTGGGGAAGGTGAGAGATATTTTATGCATTCATTCATGGTCCATTGAGTGACCCTTCTTGACTTAAGCTCCATACTTGACACTGGAGGCAATGAGGACAGACCCAAAGAAGATCAAGTCCCATCGTTCAGAACTCTAGCTAAAAAGAGGATGAGTAATTGTAGTAATAATGGCCCATATTTCTGAAGCACTTTAAGGTTTACAAAGTACTTTCCTCACAACAGTCCTGAGAGGCAGGTAAGAGGCAAGTGTTATCCCCATGTAATAGATGAGGAAACCAGAGTAAAATAACTTGGCTCTGGTCTGGGTCTCCTGTGCTTCTTGCACACAAAAGCTGCCCCCAGGGCAGATGAGAAGGAGTGGTACAGACAAAAGCTGGTTGTATCTGAGGAGAGGCAGCTGCTTCCTGCTTCTGGATTATTCTTCCTACCCAGGGTGGCTCCCCAAAAAAGATGCCCAAACTTTGGCCAATGACATTTTATTCAGTCTTCAGAGTGTTACCGTAGATCTGGGTTCTCCCATTGACTTGTCTCTTTCCTGTCTTCCAGATGACTTTAAATGCCCCATCAAAGAGGAGATTGCCTTGACCAGTGGTGAATGGGAGGTTTTGGCAAGGCACGGATCCAAGGTACCAGAGCCCTTTTTTTCCCTGTGGTTCCCTGCCCCATTCATTCTGTGTATGGCCTCCATCTTCCCTTTCTGCCACAGACCTCTTTTGGGAAGTCAGGCTACTACTTGTCTCTTTGTTCTTTGTACTGTGACCTGGAGAAGCATATCTCTTCATCTTTAGTGCTCAGCCTAAGGAGAGCCTGTCTGGCTGAGGAGGGCTTGGCTGTTTATATGAGCCATGCCATTTGACCCCGCAGTCAGCCCTCACTGATCCCATTCATCCTATTTGGGGTGAGAAGATGGACCTGCCAGATCCGAGCTTGGTTTGGAAGTGTAGATGAGGTGCAGCACCTGGAAGAGTCCTCTGCTGCTGTGATGTAATCTTCTCTGTGGGAGATCAGTTAGTCTGAATCATCTGTAACCATTATTCATTGAAGTTTTTAGAGGCAGAAGAGACCACAGAGACCCCTAAAGAATGCACCTTACACCACACCAAGTATGCTCCTCCAGACCCATTTCCAGAGGCAGCCTCTTCTACTTGGGGACCGTTGGAGTCTTTTAGGAAACTTGTCCTATGTCCAGCCTGTGACCTCTTGGCATCTTCTCCTCATTGCTCCTGTTTCTGCCACTGGGGCCCAGCAGAACCAGGCTAATCCTTCTCCCACTTGGTAGTCCTTCAAATACTTAAAGAGGGCTGTCATTCCCACCCAGTCTTCTCTTCAAAGTTCAGACTTAACATCTCTGGTTTAGTCAGTCAACAAATACTTATTGAGCACCTACTGTATGCTAGGAACCATCCTACACACAGGAGATACAGAGAAAGGCAAAAGATGGTCCCTGCTTTCAAAGAATTTTGTCTAATGGGGGAGAGACAGCACACAAACAACTAGGTACAAACAAGCCAGGTTCAGGGTAAATTAGAGATAATTGATAGAGAAAAGGCCACCAGTGTTGAGGGGATTTGGGAGAGACTTCCTATGAAGGTGGGGATTTTAATCAAGGAGACCGGGGCTACTGGATCAGAGTATGGGGGAGCGGAAGCAAGGTGTGAGAAGATTGGAAGGGTTATGAAGGACTTAAATGCTAGAACATTTTATGTTTGGTCAAATAGGTGACAGGGAGTCACTGAAGTTTATTGAATACAGAAGTGACATAGTTAGACCTGCACTTAAGGAAAATGGGTTTAACAGCTGAGTGGAGTGGGGAGAGACTTGGGGCAGGCAGATTCCGGCCCCCCTCCAGTAGGTTATTGTAGTAGTTGAATTGTGAAGAGACGAGGCCTACACCAGAGTGGTGGAAGTGTCAGAAGAGTGTCACAGGTGACAGTATTGATTCCTTTAACTGATTGCCATATAGCATGTACTCACGAGTGTCCTTCCCCTGGAAGCTTATCAACATCCTTCTAAGCTGTGTGCACCCATCCAGATGTGGTCCAGCGAAGGCAGAGTCATCTGTTGCTTCCCCATGTTTCCTGGATGGCCTGTTTCTTTGAATGCAGCCCTAGGATATGTTTGCCTTTTGGGATGCTGCGTCACCCTGTTGACTCTTATAGAGCTTAATTTTTCCGCTTAAGCCTCCCAGACTCTTTTTCCAGCTGTTGCCTAGCTATGCTTCCTTCCCTCTTAGTTTTGGCCCAGTATTCTTTGGATGCTCACTATATTAGTGTTAGCCAGCATCCCTCCCAGCTTTGTGACATCTGCACATTTGGCCAACATGCAGCCTATGCTTTTATCCACTTTATTTGGAGCATCTGCATCCTCACATTGAATCAGACGTAAAGCCACTGAACCGCAGAACGTCAGGATGGGAAGGGACCTCAAAGAGCATTTCATCCAATCCACTTCCCCCAACAGAAATCCCTTCTCCCATTTTCTGCTATGACTGATTATCCACTTGCCACTTAAATTCTAGTTGCTGCATTCTGAAGCAGCCTATTTCACTTTTAGACACTTCTTTAATTGTTGGGAAGTTTATTTTGGTTTTTATGAGCAGACATCTACCTACCTCTTTGTAATGTCCCCTACGGTTGCTCCTAGTTTCATTCTCAGGGTTCGAAGAGAACAAAGTGTTCATGGCAGGTCTTCAGATAAGTCAGCTCTTCTCTAAGTTTTCTTTAGCCATCACTCCTGTGGCCTGATTTCCAATCCTATCCCTATCCTGGCTGTTTTCCTAGGGCTACCACCCATCTTGTCATTTTCTCTTCTAAAATAATGGGACTAACCCTTTCCATTTTGTAACCAACCCGACAGTCTATTTTTTTTCAGAAGATGGAAAGGAAGCTCTGGACATCCTTCAGGGTTTCTCAGGGTGATGCTGTCTCTGTTCTTCTGAATACAACTGGCCTGGTTTCCCAAGGTCATATCCTTGTTTCTTCCAGTAGAAGGTGTCTGCCTCTCACAATACTTACAGGAGGGTATGACTGCTACTCCTACACACCAGCCTCAAAGACCGGAGACATTCTTTAAAACATCCTACTTTCCTATAGTAACCCATCCCAGGTTGCTCACCCACCTGGGCGATTTTCAGTCAGAGGCAACTAAAGGCTCCCTTCCAGAATGAATTCTCTCCAGAACATCCCATCGTGGACTTTGAGTTCTATTCTGTTGTCATTTGGCTGACCCTTTGAATTTACCTTCTGAAAATCTGCTGTTCTGTTCCTTCAATAAATCTCACAGTCTCTTCACTAGAAACCAGGCATTTTGTCATTGACCCAACCCTTAATAATAGCTCCCATCTCTGTAGCACTTTAAGCTTTACAAAATGCTTTCGTTACAACAGCTCTCTGGGGTAGGCAGTGAAAGTATCGTCCTTGTCTTACAGATGGGGAAACTGAGAATCAAGGTTATGTAACTTTCCCAATGTCACACAGCTAGAAAATGTCAAGGCACCAGTCACAGAACTCACATAGTCCTTCCTGCCTAGGACTCTCTTGGTATCACCCTTGGTGCTAGACTTTGGCCGTGGGCAGAGGCATATTTGTAGATAGACCTGCCTGTCCACCCTAGACTCAGAGGTGATCTCATCCTTTGAAAAATGTTAGGTCAGTGTTCTGGCTTTCTTCCACACACACCCTTCCCTGCCCACCAGCCTAAAGTTATGAGAGTGTGTCCACTTGCTAACTCATATTTTATAGCACAGTCATATTCATTACGTTCCTTTGCCACAGTGTGTTTAACCATTCCCCAGCTGATGGGCATCTAACTTAATTTCCAGTTCTTTGCTACAGCAAAAAGTGTGACAGTAAATATTTTGGTATTCTTGGGTACTGTTTTTTTTAATTAATGACCTCTCCTTGAGTCATATTATGTATAGTAGGGAAATCTTTGCATCAAAGAATGTGTCTGTATTAGTCACTTTTTTATATAATTCCAAATTGTTTTGCAAAATGGTTGTACTAATTCACATATAGCTTCACCAGCAATACTGTAGTGTGTCTGTCTTTCAGTAACTACTCCAACATTGACCATTCTCATCTATGGCCCTCTTGGCCGATTTTTTGGGTATGAGCTGAAACTTCAAGGTTGTTTTGATTTGTATTTCTGCCATTATTGGATTGGAGAATTCTTTCACATGGTTGTTAATAGTTTTCAGTTTATCCTTTGATAAGGAGATATTTGTTCATATCCTTTTATCCTTTGTCCATTTATCTATTGGGGAATGACTTTTGGTCACATTGATAGATATAGATTTATATATACATATATATCTGTTCATTATCCACATCTTAAATATAAAACTCTTATCTGAGAAATTTCATACAAAGATTTTTCCCATTTTTCAACTTCCTTTCTTAACCTAGATACATTAATTTTGTTTGTGCTGAGCAGGAACTCTTTTTTTTTCTTGAAACTTTAAATCTCTCCTCAATACCCAACACAGTGCTCTGCACACAATAGGATCTTCACAAGTAGTTGCTGAGTTGAATTGCCCATTCTGTTTTAATATGTAGACCAACTCCTTCCAATGAAGCATTTGCAACAGAGAGAAATTTACCAGGTGATAAGCGAGTTCATGGGCCAGGAACTGGGCTGTTTTCCTGAAGTAATGTTATTCGTTTTCTGATTGCAGATCTGGGTGAATGAGGAGACAAAGCTGGTGTATTTCCAGGCCACCAAGGACACCCCCCTGGAGCACCATCTCTACGTGGTCAGTTATGAGACTTCGGGTGAGATTGTGAGACTTACTACGCCGGGCTTCTCACACAGCTGCTCCATGAGCCAGGTCAGCCTGCTCAAGCCAACCAGTCTGACCCCTATCACTTAGCGCCCCAACCCTAGCACACAGTGCATGCACTGGGCACACATGCATGCACATGTGATGGGGTCACCACCTGCTCAGGGCTAGCTAGCCTTCTGTAAGATGGCTTGAAGCATGGTGTCTATTGGCGCACACACAAGAGTTGGGTAAACATTTAGAGCAGCAGGAACACCTCTGTTAGGCCTCATCCATGCTTTCTCACTGTCACCTTTAGGACCAATAGCACATATGTGTGTGAGGTTGTAGATCCTAGAGCTGGAAGGGGCCTTGAAGGTCATCTAATCCAACATAGAGACACACAAACACACACACAATCTGTCTCTCTCTCTCTCTCTCTCTCTCTCTCTCTCTCTCTCTCTCTATTTACGGAGGAGGAAGGTGAGGCCCAGAGTGGAGAGTGATTTCCCTAAGGTCCCACAGACAGACAGTCACTAGCCAATAGAGCTGCATTCAGACCCAGGGCTTTTGACTCCAAATCCAGTCTTCTCTTCACTCTCCAATGCTACCTCTCTGGTAGAGTTATAGTTTGAGTTCTTATGAACCCAAGGCATTGGCTTTAGTGCCCTCTAACCTAAAGAGCTCACCATCTCTTGGCAATTGGCAAGCAGGAAAAGACTACAAACACTCATATTGGGAACTGTGGAAAGATTGATTTCATTGGGATTTTTTGGAGAGGAGTTTGAATGAATAAAGGGCTACTGAGTTCTATTTGAGATGTTCTTAAGGGACTGAATTCTGTCTGAGGTGTTCCTTTTAAAAGTTCAATAGGATATTTAATAATAGATTATATAATGGAGTGTTTTACATATATTATCTTTGTTATTCTTGACAGTAACCCTGTGGGATATAAAGGCAGGAGTCATTGTCCACTTTTCACTGATGAAGAAGGTAGTAAGGCCCAAGAAGATAAGTAATTTGTCTGGGGTCTTACAGTAGATTAATGACAGAACCAGGATGAAACCCCAGGGCCAGTCCTGTGCTTTTTGAACCCCATGCCATTGCCCTCCTTGAGAGGGGTTCGTGGTGTTTGAGAAACAAGTCTTACACTCCTACCAAGCCCTGGGAGGCTGCATTCAGCATCTGTAGACTCTCAGTGGAACTCAGGATCGCACCAAAACTTTCTTGTTTCTCCTGTAGCCTGTGACTCAGCCCTTGGGGTAATCAGAGTCATCACATGGGGAAGGTGGGAGCAGTGTGGGACCCAGGAATCAAAAGACCTGTTCCTCTCTCAGCTGCTCTCTCCAGAATTACCAAGGAACTCTTAATTGCTAGATCTGAGGACCTTCTCTCAGTCCTCATCCTTGACTTTCTGCAACTTTTGATCACCTTCTTTTCCTTGATATCCTTTTCTCTCTGCAGTTTCTTGACCCTGTTCTCTCTTCATTCTCCTCTTGTGGGCTTGACCATTCCTACTCAGTCTTCTTTGCTGGATGTTCATCCACATCATTCCCACTGTCAGCGTCCCCAAGGCTCTATCCTTCCCCTTTTCTCCCTGATCTCATCCCATCCTGTGGGTTTAATTATTGTTTCTATGTAGATGATTCCTGGATTGATGTATGTAGCCCTAGCATCTCTCCTGAGCTCCAGTCTTCCATCACCAGCTTCCTTTGGGGTATTTTTCTCAGATTTCCCACAGGCACCTCAAACTTACCATGTTCAAAACAGACTTCATCTTTTCCCACCAAGTCCTCCCCTCTACTAGACTCTCCTGCTGCTGCCTCTCAGTCCCTCAGGTTTGCAGGCTCAGGGTCCTCTTCCCTCCTCTCTGACACTCACTCCATGTATCTGGTGTGTTACCAGGCCTTGTTCATAGCGTCACAAGATGCCCCCCAACCCCCACGCTCAGTGGGGAAGGCCTCTCTCCCTTCACACCAATGCTGTGGTCGGCCTTCTCGCCTCAAGTCTCTTCCTGCTCCAGTGCATCCTCGACTAGCTGCCCAAGTGCAGATCTGACTACGTTCCCCACTCTACTAAAAGTCCACATTGTCTCTGGGATCAAATATCAAATACTCTTGCATTTAAAACCCTTCACAGTTTGTCCCCTCCCACCACCCAGATTGCCATCTAGGGACATGGGCCTGGCTGTGCCCCAGGCCTGGAGTGTTCTCCCTCCTCACCTCTGCCCTCTGGCCCTTCTGGCTTCCGTTCCCCGTCCCCTCCATGTGCAGCGTCTTCCCTTTGAGATGGCCTCCCATTTACACTGTGTGTCACGTGTAGGAGTGGTGTCTCTGCTGCCTCCTCCACGAGGAGACAGTGATTGTGTTTTTGCCTTTGTATTTTGAAGGACTTAGCATTGTGTCTGGCACGTAGTAAGTGTTTAATAAGTGCTTGTTGACTGAATCCTTCCTGGCTGTATGACCTTGGGCAGGTCATCAGCCCAGCTCCAGTCTTCCTATTTCTGGAACATAGATAGTCATAGCTGTGCCCCCTGTACTCATAAGCTTAATTTGAGGAAAGTACCATGTGAACTTTAAAGTGCTCTGGGGACAGAAGCTATTGTTATTGTTGTGATTGATAATAATAAGGTGACGGTTCTCATTTTGTTCAGCATAGGTGTAGAGGAGAGAGAGAGAGGTTTTGAAGACAGATGCTGGGTATTGATTGAATTGAGAGCTAAAGGATACCCCCTAGATTAGTCCAAGCCTTTTGTTTTGTAGAAATAGAAACTGAGGCACCGAGAGAGGGGAAAGGACTGATTCAGGTTCATGCAGAGCTAGAGTTGGAACATAGGTCTTCTGACCCCCAGGCAGACCTTGTTGCCTCTAGAAGGGCCCTCGAGCCCTCCAAAGAGAAGTGCTGAGCTAGCCCCTTAATGTGCCCTTGTTCTCTTTCTGCTCTGTAGAACTTTGACATGTTCGTCAGCCACTACAGCAATGTCAGCACCCCGCCCTGCGTGCATGTCTACAAGCTGAGCGGTTCTGATGACGACCCGCTCCACAGACAGCCCAAGTTCTGGGCCAGCATGATGGAGGCAGCCAGTGAGTACCAGCAGGCTCCCACTCTAGCTGTGAGAACACCGAGGCTGACCTCATGGTGGGGAGTCCTGCTGCATCCCCCACCCCGACCCTGAAATGGCCCTGGGACACCCAGCCCCTCAGGTCAGCGAGTGAGACAGAGTAGCAAAGGCCTCTGCAGCTAGGGGTGAGACAACAGGGCTTCCTCTGGTCATTTTCTCCTTTGTGACTCAGTTATTCTGCTGCTTTGGATTATGGCTACCTTCCAGCCTTCTGAGGGTGTAGGAGGGAGGGGCTTTGTGACCCTTTCACTGTTTTGTGAGTGAGTTGTTATTCTCTGATGTCTGTCAGAAACAGCCTTGAGCAGTAGAAAGAACCCTGCCCTAGAAATCTGGGTTTCTCAGGCAGTCGATCAGTAGATATTTAGTAAGAGCCTACTATATGCCAGGCACTGTGCTAAGCACTAGGCTTCTCAGCTTTTGTCCCCTCTGTCCTTACTATGTTAACTTGGTCAGGTAACTTCTTGGGGTCTCCTGTTCCTCCTTTCTACCATGAAGGAAGGGAAATAGACCAGATGGCCTCTGAGGTTCCTCCCAACTCTGACATTCTCATAACCTCTGTGATCTAGATTGCTAGAGGGATACTGTGAGTATAGATGAGAGCACTGGGCTGAAAGTTGGGTGACCTGGCTTTGAGTCCCAGCCCTGCCACTGACCTATCTCTCTTTCTTCTCTGGTCCCTTCAGTTTTTTCCTCTGTAAAATGAGAGTGTCACACTAACTGATCTCGGTGGGTCCCTTCTACTCTGGAGCCTCTAGATTCTGTGTCCTCTGAAGCCCCTTTAGCTCTGAAATTCTGTATTCTAAAAGTCGTTCCTGCTTCTGGTATTCCAGGCCACTCGTAGTTCTGTGCATACAAAAGTGAATGGTTTGGGGTTAGCATAACCCAGGGGTGACGCAGGATAAGATACCCAGTTTTGGTCCTCAGATCTCTGGGCAGTGATTTTCAGAGGCTGAATTTAACCACTGAGCTGCTGGCTCTGTGCTTTCCAGGCTGTCCCCCAGATTATGTGCCTCCTGAAATCTTTCACTTCCATACGCAGTCAGATGTGGAGCTGTACGGCATGATCTACAAACCCCACAATGTCCAGCCTGGAAAAAAGCATCCAACGGTGCTCTTTGTATATGGAGGACCTCAGGTTAGTGCACAGCTGGACCTCAGACACTTTCCTCCTTGGTTTTCCTCTCCTTGCACTTGGGGCTTGAGCTATGTGTCAGCACTGGCCTCCCAGGATAACAGAGTAAGATGGGCATTGTCTACCTGACTATCGAGAATTTTAATTCTACAAATGCTGATTCAGCATTTATTAGGCATCTGTATTCATTCAGAACCTAATGCTTGACTCAGGAAAGAGGAGGCAGCAGTTAATAACAGATGGTCCTTGTCCTCATAATCTGCCTTCTGAAGGGGTTACGGCTGGTAGGATGTGGCTTGTACACAAATAACCATGATAGGTCCTAAATGCATTAAAGGAGAAGAGTCCTGGCCCAGTGAGATCTGAGGAAGGATAGACAATTTTAGTAAATCATTCAGTAAATGAATATAATATGTAAGCTCTAATGGACTGAAAAACTTGTACAGATCTGGTGATGGCTTTGTGCTCCAAGGCAGGCCTAACTCAGTATAGAGGCTCATGAGCACAAAATAAACTGTTGATGGTGGAAACTTTGTTTGGTCACAGTAACTGATAAAGCGTAAGGCCTGGGGAGCAAGGTGTGGGTATTGGAATCAGTGTTGGGAGCACCCTTAATAACATTTTGGCTCACTGACTTGTCTTGACCTAGTACCTGCCAGCAGTGCCCAGGTTCATCAGGCATGTTCCCTGGCCAGGAATAACACACACAAAAAGAGAATGAACAGATGAAGGGTTCTGATAAAAGTTAAGATGGCAGGACAAAAGAATAGAGTGATAGCTAAAGGCTAGATTGGGCCCAGAAATACTTACAGGGGATGTAGAGCTGCATGGACTTGGGCTTTGGTTGGGAGGTAACATGATAGGAGGGAGCACAGAGGGTTTTGAGTCAGATGGCCTGAATTTGGGCCCTGGCTTTAACATTTACTAGTTGTGGGGTCTTGGTCAAAACGGTTGAGGAATTCACAGCCTGGATGATACCCAAGGAGAGGAGAAGAAGGGACATTCTGAGATTGGGGGTTGGGTTGGGGTCAGAGAGCAGTGGCTTAGGTAGAGGCCCAGAGGTGGCTGGAATGCTCAGGCTGTGTTTGTGGGACATGGAGTGATCCTTGATGAAATGAAGGCTGCACGTTGGAGAGTATTGGGAGATGGGTCACAGTCAGGGGTGTGACCATCTTGGTTTAGAATGTACCGGGGGCTCCATTAGGAAGGGAAAGGACTCTCCATTGGTTTTTGTAACTTCTGAAGATTCCCCTCAGCCAACATCCCAAAACATGTCATGATGGTCTATTTAATTGTGTTCCTTCTCTGCTCCACTTTAGGTACAACTAGTTAACAACTCTTTCAAAGGCATTAAATATTTGAGGCTCAACACATTAGCATCTCTTGGCTACGCTGTGGTGGTGATTGATGGCCGAGGCTCTTGCCAGCGAGGACTCCAATTTGAAGGGGCTCTTAAAAACCAAATGGTGAGTGTTTTTTTCAAAGTCTCTTCCTGAGTGATAGGCCCATGATGGGCTTCTTTGGGGACATTTTCCTAGGAGGATAGTTTTGTCTTTCCCACCACACTGTCCCATTGTCAGCAACTGGCTACAGGACTGCCAGGACCCCTTATGGCATTTCTTAATTTAGAAAGTCAACAAGTATCTGTTAAGTGCTTTCTGTATGTTAGGCACTGTGCTAAGCACTGAGGATGCAAAGAAAAACAAAAAGAGAATCTGCCCTTGAGGAATTCCCACTCTAATGGTGGAGGCAGTATGCAAACAGACAGACATGCAAACTGTGCTGAGTTGTGTGAATGTAGCTAGATGTTAATGTCGAGGGAATCTCAGAGAGAAGGCACTGATATTAAAGGAGCCTGGGAAAGACTTCTAAGCGGAAGGTGGAACAACAAAGCCTATCACGTAATCAATAAGCATTTAACAAGCAGCTCTGCCAGACACATTGGGGAAGGTGTAAGTACAGTCCCTGCCCTGAGCTCATGTTCTAGTCGGAGAGAGACAATTAGAATATAAAAACATTAGCAGTCTAAAGTTGAATATAATCAGGGACCTAGAAGACTAATGTGCTCATTAAGAGCTCCACTGGTCAGGAAGAAAGGGAAAGATGCAAACTGTTAACGTTCATGGGGTTGGGATTGGGAGTTAGAAAACCTACATTAGAGCCTTGGCTTTACCGCCTCTCAGCTGCTGCGTGGTGCTGGACATGTAAGCTCCACCTTCTTGGTCTCAGTCGCCTCGTCTGTCAGATAGGGACATTGAACCAGATGCTCTCTAATGTCCTCTTAGCTCCATGGTGCTGGGTAGCACTTCTTGGTCTACAGAGCACACATTATGCACTATCTTCTTTGAACCTGAAAACTCTCCTGGGAGTTCAGCTATGCAGTCAACCCATTCTAGAGATCAGGATACTGATGCTCAGGCAATATTAAACAGAAGGCCACACAGCTAGAAAGCTGCAGAGTCAGGACTTGAACAAAGAGTCCTCTAGTCTGAATCCAGCCTCATTTCTACTGTACCACATTGTGAAGGAAGGCTTTTGGAGAAGGGTTGGACCTGAGTTGCATAGGCCTAGCAGCAGGGAAGCCAGGTTCCCTTGGCCTTTTGGCAGTCTGTCCAGCTGGTTCCAAGGGTCTGTGTCCATGCCCAGTGGCCTTGGCCAGCTGGCTGAATCAGATCTGCTGACTCTTCTTTCTCTGTTCCCCAGGGTCAGGTAGAAATAGAGGACCAGGTGGAAGGTTTACATTTCGTGGCAGAGAAGTACGGGTTCATTGACCTGAGTCGAGTCGCCATCCATGGCTGGTCTTATGGGGGCTTCCTTTCCCTCATGGGGCTGATTCACAAGCCCCACGTATTCAAGGTGAGTGTCCCTCAGACTGGTTCTGGGCCCTGCCCTGCCCTTCTGTGTTGCTGTGGGTGAACTCAGTGTGCTGGGGACAGAACATGGGCAGCTCCCGTGCCAGTGAGGTGGTCGTGCTACTTGGCTGTTTCTCCCTGCAGCAGTATTATGGGGAAGAGCCCTCTTTCCTCATTGCCCTCCACTGCTGATCCACGAACCGCATCCGGCTTCACAAAACCCATCAGCAACTTTGTGTTTAAAGCTGAACCTGGGACTCCGGCCTCAGATAGGCAGAGGTGGGGAATGGTGTGGAGAGGAGTTGGGGAGGGGTCATTAGGCCTGTGGAGGTGGCTGGGGTTGGGGGCTGAGAACACAGCAAAAAAAAGAAATACTCAATAATGGGGATTTGGCTGCTGGGAGGGCCTCAAAAGCCAGCTGTCTGAGGGCCCCCAACTTCCTCCCCACCAGCCCACTGATGTGCACAAAGGACCCAGTAGTCAAAACTACTATGAAAACTCTGTTCCTTTGAGTCTCTTGAGTTTAGAGTGGGGGCCAGCAGATTGTTTTATGTGTTGGGTTTGGATGACCTTAGCTTCTTGTGTCCTTGCCCATCTCTTGTTTACCAGGTCGCCATTGCGGGTGCCCCAGTCACAGTGTGGATGGCCTATGATACTGGATATACAGAGCGATACATGGATGTCCCAGAGAACAACCAGCAGGGTTATGAGGCAGGCTCTGTGGCATTGCATGTGGAGAAACTGCCTAATGAGTAAGTTAGAACACCCCTCTAGCATGCTTGGCAATTGGACCCCACCAAGACTTGCCCTACCTTTCCTCCCCTGTACCTCTAAATGAGGAGTCCTTAACTTGTGGGGGGTCACGGACCCTCTGGAAGTCTAGTGAAGCCTGCAGATTTCTCAGAATCGTGTATCTAAATGCAGAAAACAAAATGCGTAGCATTACAGAGGACACCAGTTACGTAGAAATGCACTTACCAGAATGCTTCAAAAGCAAGTTCACAAGCCCTGGGTGCAGAGCCCCATGTCCGCACAGACTCTCTGCTTCAGCCATCCTGGTCCACATGCTCTCCTTTCAGAATAACTGTGGGCTTTTAATCACGCTGGTCTCCTTGGCTAGAATGGTCACCCCTGCTCTCCCTGTCTCCTCCCACCTAAGCACCACCTGTCAAGATGTGCTGTACAGCCCAGTTCAGAATGCCTCTCTGTGAAGCCTTTCCTGAGTCCCGCGCTCCCAGTCCTCCAGGCCTAAGTGACTTCACCATCCCAGAGTTCCCAATGTCTCGACCCCTCATTCTCTGGGCCTCAATTTCCTCATCTGTAAAAATGAGGCCATTAGACTAGACTACCTCTGACCAGTATGGGGCATGTACATAGCAAGCAGATGCCCCGTAGGTGCTTGTTAATAATTAGAACTCTAAGTTGTCTTGGAGTTATTTGGTGACTTCCTCGTAACAGCCCTGGGAGAAGGTCAGAGGAATAGCAGCACCTCCATTTTGAGGGGAGCTGGCCCTGTAGATTCACGTGGAGAACCCTTGGGATGGAAATTCCCTGTCTCAGCACAGATGGGCAGCTTGTTTGTAACTCACCCAGTGGTCTGTGTCAGAAGCAGGTCAGAGCCCCGGCTCGCTCTTTGACACTCTGCTGCCTCCCCCTCCATCTTGCAGATGAGGAATCTCGGACACAGGAAGGCCAGGTGATCTGCCCTTCACTGAGTCACACAGTAAGTGTCCAAACTGGGATAGGACCCCGGGCTCTCCTGGCTCCTCCGCCAGACTCAGGGTGTTAGGTTCTTATTAGATTCTCACAGGCTTGTTTCCATCAGAATCTCCTTCCTCCCTTGTGTTTGGTCACTTATCCCCCACTTCTTTAGATCAGCAGCTGGTTTCTCTTCCTCGTCCTCCTCTCTTTGCTTGAACCTCCTTAGTAAACACTTCTTGACCATCCACACTAGTGCCCCCAAAGACCTGGCATGCTAAGGGCTCTCTATTCCTGATGGTACTAGGGAGAGAAACCTTTAGCTTCTGGGCATAAATATATATCCAGGACAGGTTGTGCTGGTTGGTACCTGGGTATGTACCCTGATTTCATTTTAAAAGCTTTGGTATTTTGTGTCTCATTGTTAAAGTGTGTATTTTAAAAGTAAGCTTTAGTTAATTAAGTTTGGGTTTCTTTAATTTGATGAATAAAGATACCTTTATGATAGATAATTCAATAAATGTTCTTCTTAAAACTTTTTTTTAAATTTAATTCCCGGGGTGCTGGCTGGGAGAAGTACTTGGGTTCTAGCCCCAAGGTAAGGCCATTATTCTGTCCCTTTGTCCAGAGGTTCTCATCCATACCTTCTTTTCTAGGCCAAATCGCTTGTTGATCCTCCATGGTTTCCTGGATGAAAACGTGCACTTTTTCCACACAAACTTCCTCGTGTCCCAGCTAATCCGAGCTGGAAAACCCTATCAGCTGCAGGTGGGTATGGGCCAGTGAACATTTCCCCCATCATTCTGGGAGGTTCCTGGGTGGGCCTAGGGACCGAAGCTCACTCAGTATATCATAGGGTGTCAGAGTGGGAAGAGCCAATGGAAGGGCCTTGTCACAGGCCCTGTATTTCACAGGTGAGAACCCTGTGTGGCCTACAAAGCTATAGTGACGTGCCCAAGGGCAGAGCTGGGCTGGGGACTTGGGTCCTCAGTCCATATACAGAGACTTTTTCACTGTGGGGGGGGGCTCCAGCTGTGGGCCATCCCCCAGCAAGTGAAGATGAGGTCATTTCTCAAGGACCCTCCAGCTCTAAATCTTCTCATCCTGGCCCTGGGCAAGGACAGGCAGAGTGGGTAGGGAGGGCAAGAGGGCCTCCATCAGGGCAGACTGCTGCCTGTAGAGGAGCAGCTGCCATTTCTGAAAGACTTTCAGCTTAGTTAGCTCTGAGAAGGAGGGAATACACTCCCATTTTACCTATAAGAAAGCTAAGGCTTAGAGAGGTCAAGTGGCCATGGAACGAGGGAGTGGTGGAGCCAGTGTTTTGTAAGAACTGTTAAAGGAAATCAAGGGACTTCACTAAAAAAAATCCTGGGATAGGGGCAGTGAGGTGGCACAGTGAATAGAGCATAGGCCCTGGAGTCAGGAGGACCCAGTTCAAATCTGGCCTCAGGTGCTTACCACTTAATAGCTGTGTGACCTGGGGCAATTCACTTAACCCCAATTGCCCTGCATTCTCCCCTCCAAAAAGACAAAAAAATAAAAAATCCTGGGATACTGGGGGTTTGAATCAGGATTGCTGAAGGTCACATACTGAGTTGAGGATTCAATTTGTCTCCTAGCTGTGCTTCTTCCCCACAGCAAAAGCTGTAGGGTTACTGCATTTGCATTTTAAAATGGAAACTTGAGGATGGGCAAGCCTTTGGTGACAGAATGGGGTGTAGTGTTGCTACTGGTATTTTGTGGTAGGGGGTCACTGCTCTGTAGAGAGAAGTCTGTGGAGAGGAAGGAGCCTTTCCCTCTGTTCTCCTGGTTACCTTCCCTTTCCCTTCCCACCTCCTGTCCCCCTCCAGGCTCTACCAGATCCCTTATGCTATAGTCATTCCCTCAGGGGAGTTGTGCCCAGGCACTTGGCATTTCTACTTACCCTATTCTTGAAGAAGAGCCCCCACCCACTCACAGCATGAAAAAAAAATAATAATTCTCATTGATAAAATGCTTTAAGGTTTGTAGAATAAATTTTTTTCTAGTTTTTTTTATTTATTTTATTTATTTTTAGTTTTCAACCTTCATTTCCACAAGATTTTGAGTTATAAATTTTCTCCCCATCTTTCCCCTAATCCCTACCCCAAGATAGTGAGCCTACTGAATACTCCTTCTCCCAATCTGCCCTCTCTTATATCCTCCCCCATTCACCCTATAGAGTAAATTTTTAAAATTTAATTTTTAAATTTAAAAAAAGCTTTATTTTTTATTTTATTTATTTGTGTTTTAGTAAATGAAGGCATGGTATGCCTCGTGTGTCCTTTGGGCTGAGTTGGTATGACTAGTGCCTTTACACTCACCTGCTGGCATCTCCATTAGCATGACTGAGGCTGCCCTGGAGGCAGAGTTAGGGTATTAATCATTCACATTTCTGTGAGGCTTTCTGGTTATGGCACTCTTCTGTGCTCATTCTTTCTTTTGATCCTCACAAGAGCAAGAGGGAACTTGTCACTTATTCCAGTTGGCAGGTGAGGGAACAGAAGTTTAGACAGGTCAGGAGACTTGGCCAAGATCACACCGCTGGTAAGTAGTGAGCCCAGGTTCTCTGACCCCTACCCCTCACTGCTGCTCATAGTATGACTTGAGGTGTGCCAAGAAGACAGTCCTGCCCAAGAAATCCTCCTCTTACCGTCATTCCTTACAGAGTATATGATGGTAGCCTGAAATTCTGCAATTTGAGATTCATTTCTTAAGGTAGCCAGCCACAGGAAGCATTTATTAGTCACAGAATCTCAGCATTGGGAAGGACCTCAGTGGCCACTTACCTCAATTCATAGCTGAACAGTATTCTCCTCTACAACATACTCAGCAAATGGTCATCCAGTTTTTGCTTGAGGATCAATTGTACTGGAAGAGTCCTTTTCCTTCTGAGTAGTTCATTCTCCTTTGGGGCTGATTTTTAGGGAAACTTTTCCTTAAAATAGTCATTTACTCTTTAGTGTGGATTACTTATCAGCTTCCCTACTCACCCCCCAATGATACCCAAAAGCAGATTTTGCTAATGGGGAGGGTAGAGAACTAGAGGAATCTGGGCCGTTCTGGATAGGAGACTGGAAGGAGAAGGGTCCTGAAGAATGTAGGATGGTGTGTCCTGGACTTTGTGCTTTGTAGGGGTAGGAAGCAAGGCTGATGTAATCCGAGAGATCTCTGTTCTTTGTCTTGGTGCTAAGAGATCCCCTTCCATCCATCCCTTTGTTGGGTTGGTGCCCAGAGACAGATATTAGCAAGTGCAGTAATGAGCTCCTTCTGTCTCCCACACAGATCTACCCCAATGAGAGACACAGTATTCGCTGCCCCGAGTCAGGAGAGCACTACGAAATCACACTGCTGCACTTTCTACAAGAATACCTCTGAGCACACGGTCTTGGCCAGACCCATGGAACACTGACAGCTCACCTCTGACCCCTAATAGCCTTCTTATCCAGAGCACAAATGGCCAGCGGCCCACCTCCTGGCTCCCCATCGCCTGGCCTGAGCATGGGGAAGGGGCCAAGGATGCTTGGAATGGTGCCTCCTCCCTTGACTCACCCCTGTGGAATTGCTCTTCATTGCCAGCTGATGCTTGTCATTTTTTTAACGTCCCTCTATTTTGGCTCCCACTTCTTTGATCCCAGGACTAAAAGACAGTGGCCAGTCTCCACCAAGGCTCTCTTTCTGCATCATCCTCCTACCTGTTTTATGGCTGTCTGGTGGGGAATGGGATAAAGGGCCCTGATGCAGCTGGAGTTTGTCCTGGTTAAGTGGGGATGGGGGAGGAACACCCAGAGCCGAGATGAGTGAATTAGGAAGGAAAGCTGCCTTAAGCCAGGAGGCTGTGGCTTCCAGACTGGCCACCTGCTTCTGGTCCCTGAAAGAAACAATAGCATAGGAGTGGACGTCTGGGACCTAGGCACATGGTCTTTCCCTCCTCCATACTTTGGTTTCTTTATGATTGGAGCTTTCACATATGATTGGGCAACCCAGCTGCTTGAGGCTGTTGGGATGGCTCAGAGCACACGCTCTTCTCCTGTGCCCCAGAATGGGCAGAACAGGGCCAGCAGGTATCTTGGCCTCTGGATGGGTCATCCATCCAGGGGCTGCAGGAGTGGCATCTAGAATTTTTTCCTAGATGAGATGAAATGAATATTTATGTTTCTTGTCCTGTTTCCTCTCTGGTTATTCTCCATCAGCCTCTCCCCTCCCCCCTTCCCCAACACCGTTCCCTGAGCTTTCAGGCATGCACTGAAATATTTGCTGTGCTTCAGTTCTCTGCAGGTCAGTGACTGTTATCCCTTGCCATCTCTCCTGCAATGCATCTCTGTTCACTTAGCTCATGTGAATCACGAGTCTGGGGTTGGGAATTAGAACCATCCCACCTCAGGGTAATCCCTCCCTTCCTTCCCCACCTTCCTTCCCAGCCAAGAGTTCCGCCAGGGGCGTTAAAGAAAAGTAAACGAACCACATCTACTTTGCCCGAGTATTTTAAGTGCGTATTATGAAAAGAAAATATTTTTGTGGATTCTTATTCTTTTATAATTATGAGTGTAAGACGTAGCAACTCATTAAAAATATTACAAATGGCAGCCTAGCATCTGGTGGAGTGTTCTTTGAAAGTGAAGATTCAGGCGGGTCAGGCCTCTCAATGTAACTGGAAGCAGTGGGGTATATATGAGCAGATTTGGGAGGAGAACCCCAGCCTGAGCCCTTGCCAAGCTGGGAGGAAGGAATGTTGGAGTTGTAGTCAAAGGGACTGAAGCTAAATTAGAGTATTTCCTTTGTGAACCTAGGAAAGTCACTTAACATTCACTCTCTGGGTCTCCATTTCTGCCTCTAGAACGAGGGAGCTGGACTAAATGGTGCAAAGGTTCTGTCTGGCCTGAGAACTCATGCATTATGAATAGTCAGTGAGAGATGTTGGCTACCTTGGTAGAGAGTGGCCCATCTCTTGATTCGATGAGGATGCTACTCTTGCAAGGGAACAGATTCTTCTTGTTAAAGAAAGGAACGCCTACTCCGACTTGTGCATCTAGAGAATTTGCTGCCTCCATCTGTGAACTCTGTACAGTGCTGACTAACCTACTCACCTTCAAACCAACAGTGCCTTTGATAAAGTTTTCAGAAGGGCAAATTCTTACTCCCTGTTCCTTGTGCTTCCTACACATAGGAGTGAACTGGAGGCCGGAGAATCTCAGAGCTGTAAGAGACTGAAGAGGTCACATTAATGAGCCTTCTCATTTTACAGATGAGAAAACAGGCCCAGAGAGGGGAGATGTGAGGGACTCTCCAGATCCCACTGCCATTAAGTAGCAGGGTCAGGATTTGACTCCACACTGTTGGAAGGCAGGAATGACCCTGTGGTACAGGCTTTTCATTCTACAGTCAGAGGTACCTGCCCTGTGAACCACAGAACAAAATAGGCATGGCTTAACCTGTTAGACATTTATAACAATAATTTGCCATAACTGGGTTTGACTCTAATTTTCACTTAATCATTTGTAACAGCAATAGATGGAGGCAGATGTCTTCCAGATGTCAAACTTCCAAAGGTAATCACATACTTGAGTCTCTGATTAGGTTAAATTATGGGGAAAGGGAAGAATGGTGGGCCCCAAGTGTGTTTTGAGACCTGAGTTCTAATCCTGATGCTATCACCAACTCACTATGTAACTGTTTTGAGGCAGGATTCTAACTCAGTCAAGTCAAACCACCCCCACCACCTTAACAGCCATCTTTCCTTATACCCCTATGGAGACAACAGCCCAGGACCATGAACCCTTGGCAATTCATGACCCTGATCTACCAGACTTTCTTCCAGCTCAGCCCTAAAGCTGTCATTGAGGGAAGAAACTGGAAAAAAGGCCCATCTTCCTCACTGCCACTGATAGGCATATAGACAAGAACCCCGAGAGTGGCAGCACTGTTGTCCCCCCATACCATGCCCTGCCCCCTGTCTCTCTTGGACCCTGATGGGTCCCCAGGACCTTGAATCCAGCCTTGGGAATCACAAGACTTCCAGTGCAGCATATTGCCACTTAGCAACTAAGTGTTCCTTCAGGTGCTACAAGACCCAGGAAAGAAAGCTCTTGTCACCAAAGTCCTTGGTGTTGCCCGGTGGTTCAGCATCAGACACTGGGATGACTTTTATCAGTGGAAATGACTGAAAAGAAGAGGTATTGGCCTCTGCTTTGGGGCTGCACCCTAAGGAGTATGGGCCTTTTCCATGTGACTTCCGTTATGTGTTATCTCCTCCATTAGAGTGTGAGCTCCATGAGGGCAGGGCCTATCTTCCTTTCCTGTTTGTATCTCCAGTACTTAGCTTTGCATATAGCAAGCGCTTAATAAATGCTTTATTCATGCATTCATCTTATGACCTTGAGCTAGTTTTTTTCCCCTCTCTGACCTTTAGGTTCTTTTTCTGCAAAAAAACCCAACAACACAAAAACAAAAAACTAACTGTTCCCTTGGGTCCCCTCCATCTTCAACAGTAAATATTTTCTAAATCTGTGCCTTAGTTGTAAGAGATTCAAGAAAACATCAGATCCAACCATCCCCTGCCATATCTTTCACCTCAGTTCATGAGCAGACACCGACTGAGCACTTTACTGCCAGACCCTTTCCTGGGTAATTTCAGGGAGACTGGTGGGTAAGAGAGTTTGGTCTGGTTAAGGAAATGAAGGATGCAGAGGAAAAGTTACAGAATTAAGTTTAAATTAAAGTTTAGATTAAAGGGGCAAGTAACTATGACAATAGACCAAGAGATCATCAGTGATAGCAATGGTAGGGCTAGACCTGAGAGGTCGTCTGTCTTGTTTTGGAAGTCTACTTCTCATTTTGCAGATGAGTTGGGGCCCCAAAATGAAGTCACTTAACTCCACACAGCTCCTGAGAGGCAGAATTCAAACTCACAACCTCTGAAGCCAGACCACAAGGCAGCTTATGGCTAACACTAAGTGAGAGGGACACAGGACTCGGCTGAGCACACATGCCGGCTTTACCGGGACAGTCCTGTTATCCAGAAAAGAAAGTGGACATTTTAAGAAGCTTTTCAAAATGAATGTCCTGTGTCAGACCTAGCCTCCATTTCTATTTCAGAAAGTCCCCATGAATGTAAGTATATGAGGGTTGGTGGGGTGAGAGGAGGGAGAGGGGAGAAGCAGAAAAAAGGCTTCATTGAAGAGTCATTAGTAGATCTGAGCAATTAGGCATAGTTAGGGAAGAGAGAAGAGATAAGAAATCCTGCCCTTTACGACTCATAGGCCAGGACGCCTGGATTCCTACCCAATTTGGAGGGCACTTCGATGATGATGAAGAAAGTGCTTTGTTAAAATGGTGATCCTCTTACTTCAGACATTCCCTATCTCACTCCCTATAGCAGTTGCTCCAAATCTCTCGCAAGCCCCCAAACTCCGCTGTCTTCCCATCATTGACTGAGGAAGTGAGGCCATCCCAACCACGTAAGCATCCTCATCTCTCCTAAGGCCCCTCCTAGCTTTTCCTTCCTTGTTTTTGCCAAAATTCCCTCCGTCCCCCATTTGTGCCCTTGATCCAGTAAAATGTAAGCTCTTAGAGGGCATAGAGGATGCCCAGCACAGAGACTCTACTGGTGGAATTTAATGGAATTGGTCCCATTCCCATCTCCTCCTAGGCTTTGACTCTGGGTTAATTGCCCCCGCTCCCTTATCTCCAATCTCTCCCTGCCTAAAGGTTCCTTTCCTTTTGTCTAAGAATAGGTTCTGGTCTTCCCTTCCCTAACTTCCAAAAAAAAACCCAAAACCCTTCCCTAGGCCCTGCTGTCACCTCATTCTATAAAGCCTTATCTCTCTCTTCCCCTTCACTGACTCTAGAAAGCTAATCTACATTTACTGCCTCCCCTTAATTAAACAAACACATAAAGTGCTTCCTTTGCACTGAAGATACAAAAACCAAAACCAATCCCTTAACATCAAAGGATAATAATCAGCTAAGGTGTTGCAGTGGATAGAGCTCTGGGCCTGGAGTCAGGAAGACCAGAGTTCAAATCCAGTCTCAGACATTTAATTATCTATGTGACTGTGGGCAAGTCACTTAACCCATGACTTCCTCCCTAGCCTCAGCTACAAACAGGATAATGGCATCTGTCTTCTAGGGTTGTTTTGAAGATCAAATGGGACAATATTTGTAAAGTACTTAGCACAGCTTCTGGCTTGTTACTTTCCCCCTCTTCCAATTACACCAATGCACCTGTCCCTTGTCCTCTCACTGATTGTGCTAAGCCTCAATTGTAGATTACTCCCACAGTCCACCTTTGCAATTCATGTGCAGCAGAATGGAGCTGGAGAAAATCAGGAAATCATTCTGAGTCTCTACAAATGTATGTTCCATAACCTCACCTGGGGTCCTCAGCATGGCAAGGTAATCCTTTTACATTTCCCCAACCAGTTCAATATACCACACACCACTGCAGTTATAACAAACCTTTTCATTCTTGCTCAAGTCTTTCAAGGTACGCCCTGGCACCACCCTCTCAGCTGGGGCATTGTTAATACTTCACCAAAAAAAAAAAAAAAGAGGCCATTCTTATGAGCTCCCTCTTCACCCATCCTCCCCATCTGGAATCAGATGCCTTCTTCTTCAGCCATGTGAAGAGGTGCCCCTTTTCTTTGCCAAGGGAAATTCCCTGTATACACACGCTTGATCTCATCCCCTCTTCAGAAGATTGCCCCCCACCATCATCCCTGCTCTGGCTAATCTTCAGCCTCTTCCCATCTACTGGCTGCCTACAGACACTTGCAAAATCTCCTGTATTTCTAAAATACTCTCAACTTGATCTGACTCTCCCCACTATAATCCTACA
This sequence comes from Pseudochirops cupreus, assembly GCA_028627135.1. NCBI lineage: Eukaryota > Metazoa > Chordata > Mammalia > Diprotodontia > Pseudocheiridae > Pseudochirops > Pseudochirops cupreus. The sequence goes on from CM053580.1 coordinate 533,756,420, forward strand.
TCTCACCTCCCCTTCAAAATAATAGGGGGAAAGTGTCTCACTTCCTTGCCCTCGCTCAACTCTCTGCAATGTAGCTCTTGACCTCATAATTCAACAGAAATCACTCTCGGCATAGTCACTAATGGTCTCCTCATTGCCAGATCTAATGTCCTTTTCTCAAACCTCATTCTCCTTGATCTCTCTGCAGCCTTTGGCACTGCTATGTCATCTTCTACCGAATATTTTCCTCTCTAGATTTTCCTGACCCTGATCTATCCTGGTTCTCTTCCTATAGGTCTGACCATTCCTTCTCAGTCTCCTTTGCTGGATATTCACCTAAATCATTCCTGCTAACCATGGGTGTTCCCCCACTGCAAGGCTCTCTCCTGGGCATTTAAAGCCCTTCTCTTCTCCCCATCTCATGTGATCTCATCAGCTCCCAAGGTTCAATGATCATCTTTATGCAAATTCCCAGATCAATAAATCCAGCCCAAGTCTCTCTCCTGAGTGCCAGTCTCTCCAAATTAATTGCCTTTGGACATCTTGAAGTAGATGTCCCATAGACATCTCAAACTTAATATGTCCAAAAAAGAACTCATTATCTTTCCCCCCAAATCCTCTCCTCTTCTAGACTTGCCTACTACTGTCAAGGGGACCACTATCCTCCTAGTCATTCATTCTCATAATCTCTACCATCCTCTGCTCCTTACTCAAATTCACTTAAATCCAGTTTATTGCCAAGTCTTGTCATTTCTACCTTCCCCACATCTTTCCATGTGGCCCCTTCTCTCCTCTCACACAGCTTCCATCCTGAGGCTGGCCTTCATCACCTCAGGCCTGGGCTATTTTAAATTGGTCTCCCTGCCTCAAATGTTTCCCCACTCCAACCTATCCTCCAGTCAGCTCAGTGATTTTTGTAAAGCCCAGTTCTGACGATGTCACCCTACTTAACAAACTCTAATGGTTCCCTATTACTTCCCAAATAAAATAAAAAACACCCTACTAGTCATTTTAAGCCCTTTATGACCTGCCTGTCCTCTTTTTACTTTCCAGTCTTGTTACACTTTATTCGTTTCTACAATTTAGCAACACTAGCCTTCTTACTATGTGACGGTCCATCCATCTCCCAGCTCTGTGTCTTTTCACTAGCTGTCCCCCATGCTGGAAATGCTCTCCCTTCTCACGTCCACCTCCTGGCTTCCTTCAAGACATGACTCAAGTCCTACCTTCTGCTGGAAGCTGCTCTTGATTACCCCCAGCCCCAGTGCTAGTGTCACCCCTTCTAGGCCATCTACCATTGACACCGTATAGCAACTTGGATATAGTAATCTGCATGTTGCCGCCACCTTGATGGCAGGCTCTGTGTTTTTGCCTGTCTTTGTATCTCTATAACCTAGCACAGTAGCTGGCATAAAAACAAATGCCAGCTGGTTTTTTGTGATGTCCAAAGTGGAACTTAGCGCCTTTTCCTCTAAACCCGTCCTCTCTTCTGGACTTTCCTATTTGTACCATCTTCCAGATTTTACCCCAGTTTCAAAACCTTATCGGTGCCTCTTCTTCCTTTGATCCTCCAGATTCCATTGGTCTGTCAAATCCTGTAGATTTTGCTGCCATGGCATTTCTTGCAACAATCCTTTACTCACATGAATACCACCTAGTTGATGCCCTTATTACCTCTGGTTTGGAATATTTCAACAGCCTCCTAATCAGCCTCCCTGCCCCCACTCTATCCTCCATACAGCTAAGGCAGCTACTAGTTACAGGGGATAGAATGTTGGACTTGGGAGCCTGGAAGGACTAAGTTTAAGTCCTGCCTCAGATACTTATTGGCTATGTAAAATTACTTTCCAGAATGGCCGAATCAGGGGTGGAGAACCTTTGGCCTTGAGGCCACATGTGGCCCTCTAGGTCCTCAAGTGCAGCCCTTTGACTGAATCTAAACTTCACAGAACAAATCCTCTTAATAAAAGGATTTGTTCTGTAAAATTTGGAATCAGTCAAAAGATTGCATCCTAGGACCTAGAAGGTCACATGTTTCCCCATCCCTGAACTAATTTACAGCTACACCAATCTTGCATCAGTGATTGTTTTCTTGAGCCCCTGCATCCAACATATCATATTATATTATATCAATTTCTTTATTTACATCAGTTTTGCCAATGGGATGAGTTTGAGGTGGAATCTCAAAAGTTACTTTAATTTACATGTCTTTAATTATTAGTGGAGGCAGCTAGGTAATACAGTGGATATGCTGAGACTCATCTGGGATTCATCTTTCTGACCTCAGACCTTGCTAGGTGTGTGACCCTGGGCAAGTCACTTGACCCTGTTTGCCTCACTTTCCTCACCTGTAAAAATGAGCTGGAAAAGGAAATGGCAAATCACTACAGTATCTTTGCTAAGAAAACCTCAAATCCTAATTGGGTCACAAAGAGTCTGAAACAACTGAACAATGATGGTGATTTGGAGCATTTTTTCACATGGTTATATATAGTTTGGGTTTCTTCCCTTGCAAACTGCTTATTCACATCCTTTGATCATTTGTCAGTTGGGCAACAGCTCCAATTCATTGTAAGCTTCTGGAGAGCAGGCTCTGTGTTTCATGCCCTGCATTTCAATCCAATTTAACAATACTTGATTAAGCATGTAATATGTCCAAGACACTGTGCTTGGTTGCTGGGGAAACAGCTATAAAAATGAACTTCCTACTGCGAAGACACATGGCTTTAGAGCCCCAACAGACCTTAGAAGTTGTCTGTTCCAATTCCAAAAGACTGACGATGGAAAGTGCTATTCATATCCAGAGAAGGACTATGGAATCTGAATGTAGATTGAAGCAGACTATTTTCACTTATTTTTGTTTTTTTATGGCTTTTCTCTTTTGTTCTGTTTCTTCTTTCACAACATGACTAATGTGGAAATATGCTTGCATGATTGCACATGTATAATCTATATCAGATTGCTTGCCATCTTGAGGATAGAGGATGGGAGGGAGAAGGAAAAAATTTGAAATCCAAAATCTTCTAAAAATATGAACGATGAAAACTATCTTTACATACATATAATTGGAAAAAATAAAACACTATTTGCACACACATAAAAAATCTATTATTCCCAACCCCTCGTTTTAGAGCAAATGAAGAAACAGGACCAGTATGCGGTGACTTGTCCAAGATAACAAAGGCTGTAATCAGCAGTTAAGAGTTTGAACTACCCTCTTCCAACTACAAATTCGACGTGCATACAAGTACGCAGACGCAAAGCATCTGTGACGTAATACAGTATGTCATTTCAGGGAGAGAACGCCAATAACTTTACAGCCCGGCAAGGGGAATTCCAATTCTGCGCCTGCCCGACTTGGCTAGGCGTTCTCCCGCGAGCCTATATGAAACTTCAGGGAAGGAATGTGACGTAACGGCATGGGGCGTGACGTAACATCACGGAAGAGACAGAAATGAATGGCTCGTGGGAGAAGCGCCATCCGTGGGCGGGGCTTTTCCAGTACCGGATACATGTCCACTTTCTCACTGAGGTCAAGCGCAGATTGAAGGGTGCGTCTCACAGGACAAGGACACTCCGTCACAACTCTGAAAGGACCCCCCCCCCCTTCCCCAATTCTAAAGGCAGGGCAGACCTGGACGCTCTGGAGACCCTAGTTTAAGGTCATCTCCTTCACGCCCAAGATGGCGGCCTGAAGGCGGAGGGGGAGGGGGACCGGTCACGTGGCCACCGCGAGCTCTGACGCGAGCTATCCACCCCCCCGCTTCCCCAGCCGGCCCCGCGGCCTGCCTAACGTGTCCCTCTCGGCGGCCCATCTGCGTTTCCTTGCCTCCCAGCCTCCAGCCGAAATGGCGGCGCCCAGCGGCCACGGCAGCACCGGCGTGTCTGGCCCACACCCCTGGGCCACATTCCTCCTGCTCCTGGCTACGGCGGCGGCGGCGGGCGGCAGTGACGGTGACCGCGCCGTGGAGTTTGACGTGCGGCCCGGCGGGGTGGTGCACTCTTTCTCGCAGAGCCACGCGCAGGCGGTACGGGGGTCCGGGGCTGGGCTGGGGCCGGCCTGGGGTCGGGGCGGCCGGAGGGGCGGCCCCTTCGCCCCCTGTCCCCCACCCTCACCCCGAGCGAGCGCAGCTCGTTTCGAGGCGAGGCGGGGACCCGGGACGGGGAAGCGTGAGCCCCAGGCCTGCGGGGGAGGCGCGCCCCGGCTGCTCCTCACTGTGCACAGGGACCCGACCCGCGCCTCTGACAGTCTGGCGTCTAAGACCCCCTCCCCGGCAGGAACTTAATAAATATCGGCCCCCAGATGATCCAGGGGCCCCGTGAGCGGGACTGGTTCTGTGTGGCCGAAGGGCCTCTCACCTCGGACATCCTCTGTCTCAAGGCCGCTTCCGCCCCTGACGTCTGCTCCGAGGTCTCTTATACCTGTCAGTCAGTTTATAAGCATTTATTAAGAGCTGGGGATACCAAAAGAGGCAAAGGACGCAGCCCCTGCCCTCAAGGAGCTTGCAGCCTAGTGGAGGAGAAAACATGCCGGCAAGCCGAGGACAAGATGAATAGGCAGTAGTCAAGTTAGGAAAGGCACGAGAATTAGGAAGAGATGGGGAGCCCTGTTCAAAATGAGGTTCCCTCTGGGACCTGAAGGAAGGCCGGGAAACCAGGAGGGAGAGGTGGGGTCTTTGTTGATGATTCGTTTTCAGTCATGTGCAGCAACTGCATTTGGGGTTTGCTTGGCAGAGACACTGGAGTGGTTGGCCATTTCCCTCTTGACCTCATTTGACTGATGAGGAGACTGAGTTAGACAGGGTTAAGTGACTTGCCCAGGGTCACATAGCTGGTAAGTGTCTGAGGTCAGACTTGAACTCAGGTCTTCCTTGACTTTAGGCCTAGCACTCTCTCCACTGGTCTTCCTTGACTCTAGGTCTAGCACTCTCTCCACTGAGCCACCTAGCCAGTATAAAGAGATGGAGGTGGGGAAGTTAAGTGATTGGAAGGAGTGTCTTTTCCTGGGAGAAATAGCAAAGGGTGGACAAGGGCTAGAATAAGTGGGAGATTAACTTAACGGGTACATACATTGAAGCCTGTGCTAGGTAGGCATGGAGGGAGACCCTGAGAGAATTGAACTTTGGACCCTATGCATGACTCAGTCTGGTAGAGAAAATAAAACATGTGCAGATAGAATGTGGTGGAATATGGTAAGTGCTCGAGATAGTAATGTGGTAGAAAGAATATGGGACTTGGAATGCCAACTAAAATCAAACAATCACTGAGTGTCTGTATGGTATACTTGTACTATCAAGCCTGAGTTGGGGGGTACAGATGAAAAATGAGGCTAGTCCTGGCCTTGCCCCGGCTGGGTGTGACATTTTACATCTCTGAGGCCCAGTTTCCTAAGTTTTCAAAGAATCATTTCTGTCTCCATGTCATCTCTTTCCTGTTTAGTTCCGTTTGTCTCTTATAACAGCCAGGCCTCAGCACTAATTACTTGGACTATTTCAATATTCTCGTGTTTGGTCTCCCTTCCTTCCTCAAATCTCAGTTCCAGTCCACCCTCCACATAGCTGTCAAAGGGATCTTTCTAAAACAAAGATCTCTTTCTCTGTCTCTGTCTCTGTGTGTCTCTCTCTGTGTCTCTCTGTCTCTGTCTCTCTCTCTCTCTTCCTCTTCCTCTCCCTCTCTCCAGTGAATCCTCATCCTTTCCAGGTTTACAGCTTTCTCATTTGACATTCAGAATTCTCTCCATGTTCCATACAGTCCAGAGGCACACATGGAGTCTCCCATCTGTGTGCCTTTGCACTAGACAGGCTGTCCACCAGGCCTAGTATGCACCTCACTTCTCACTTCTGCCTCTTGAGATCCCTAATTTTTTTTCAAGACTCTGCTGAAGGCCCACTTCAGACCTGAAGCCTTTCCTGACGCACCCCCAGCTGTCAGGGCCCTTTCAAAAGGGCCTCATGTTCCTTTTGTCTATATTCTGCTCACGCTTTTATGCATATGTGTGGTCTCTCCGGTTAGTAGGAAAGTTCCTTGAGGACAGAGACTATTTAAATTTTGTCTTTATGGCCCCAACACTTAGCCCAGAGCCTAGTACATTAACAAGTATTTGTTTGATTCGTTCCTCCCTAAAAAGTAGACAGTGACAGCTGCTCTGCCTACCTCACCTCACACAATTGTAAAGATTAAGTGAAATAAAAAATGGCAGTGAGCTGAATTCCATGAGGATGAGATCTGCTGGGCCCTTTGCCTAGCCCAGAGCCCTGCTTGTAGCAGGTGTTAAGTAACTGTTGTGTTAATAAGGAGACCAAGGCTCTGGGATGAAGGAAAGAGAGCCCAGGTAAGATGTTCCCAAGACTGGGGTCCAGAGGTGCTGGTGCTCATCCCAGGGCCCCGCTCTCCAGTGCTAGGGGACCTGGGGTCTTTTAAGGAAGTGGCTAGTGGAGCCCTCTCTGCAGAACCCCTCAGCCTGGGGCCATAGGAGCAGTACTACCTTGTCTCAGAGGAAGGAGGAGATATAGTCTGTTACAGCCTACTACATCTGAGCATACAGGAGCATACAGAACTCTGCTGTAGCTTTCTCAGAAAATAGACTACAGGTAGCACCAAGGTTCTCCCAAAAGAGGTTACATTCTTAGAGGGTCCAGACTGTTAGAATAGTCTTCATCTGCTGAGTTGAAATCTGCACTCCTGCTAAATAAATCTATTTGTGTGGCCCATTGTAGCCTGGGGATCCTGGTGCTAGGGACAGTAAGGAAGAGAGAGATCCCAGGGGCTCCTCTGCATCTGAAGTAGGAAGCGTCTGCGGCATGCTGCTGAATTCACCAAGCATTTATTAAGCTTATACTTTGGGCAGTGCTCAGTGCTGGCCTTGGGAAAGCAAAAGCAAATAGTTTTTGCCCTCAAGGAGCTTTTATTCAGTTGAGATGATAGTTTATATACAGATGTAGTAATACAGAGTTCTTTGGGGTGGGGGGGGAGATCAGGAGAAGCATCACATAGGACAAGTGTCTTGTGAACTCATCCTGAAAGGAAGGTAGGGCCTCCAAGCGATGGAGGTGAGAAGGAGCTTCAGCATCTAAGCAGAAGGTAGAGCTGCTCCAAAGAAAGAGGTGGGATGTTGTGGACAGGCCCCAGAGAGTGGGCAAGTTTAACTAGTTCACCAAGTGTATGAGAGCATATATAAAGGGAAATTTCTGGGAGAATAAGCTGGGGCCAAATTGTGAAGGACTTTGAAGGCCAGACAAAGGAATTTCCTTTTTACCTAGAGTCAGTAGGGAGTCACTGTGGTTTCTAGAAAGCTAGATGGCCTAGGGGGATAGAGTGCCAGATTTGTAATTAGGAAGTCCTGACTCTGAATCTGGCCTCAGATACTTAGTAAACTGTGTGATCCTGGGTAAGTCACTTAATCTCCCTCTGCCTCAGTTTTGATGAGGATAATAATAGCACTGCTCTTACAGGTTCTGCCTTCTCAGTATCTGTCTTTAATGTGGCATCTGGAACTGTTCTGATCTTCCAGGATTACAGGGACCCTCACTTCCCTCAGATCTGTGGGTATTGAACCCTTGGACCAAGGTTCTGGAGAACATCCAAGAGGAAGATACATGGTCCCACTTGAATTAAGTGATAGATTGTGTGTTTGGGGCTGTAGATGGGCTAGTTCAGGGAATGGAAGGCATGTGTATGTTATCGATTAAGCCATTTTAGAGTAGCCAGGAGGGAGGCTAAAAATGACAAAGAGAGAGATTTTAGCTCAGCATAAAAAAGTCTCCGATAACTAGTTGTCCAAAAATAGAATGAATACTGTGCCTCTGGGGGTAGTGAGTTTCCTGTCACTGGAGGTGCCCATTTTGGATGAGCTTGCCAGGAAGGTTGTAGAGGATGTTTACTCTTCAGCCTGAAATAGGATTTTTCTAAGGTTCTTTTCCGCTTTGGGCTCCTGTGTCTTGTTCCCCTCCCTAACTTCTTGGTGTAGATAAGTGAGTTAATTGATTGCTGTTTGCCTGTAGCAGTGCCTAAAAAAGGCTTTTGACTTCCTCTCATGCTCAGAGCCAGAGACTATAAAGGAGAGATGTATTTAACAACTCTAGGTGATTTCCCATTGCCTGCTCTTCCCAAGACTTACTCTTTCTCCTTTGTTCTCCAGGGAGGGCACACCTGCACATTCACGTATGCTTCCCAAGGTGGGACTAATGAGGTGAGTTATTCAAAATCCTAGCACAGCTTGATCAAGGGACAGTTCCATTCCCCCATAGACTCAAGCTTCGCTGTCAGCCTTTCCTTAGGAGCCTCTGCCTCTTACGGGGCCTTTGCAGGTCCCCTCAGGTGGGGACAGTAATAACTATTTGGTCTGTCTCACAGCGGGGGGTCACTGGGAAGATTAAATCTAATGATTTGTGTAAAGTGCTATGCAGATGTCACCTACTGTTACTATCATTTTTATTGTTTATTCTTACTTCCTTTCCTTGCACTCCCTGGGGTGAAGGAATCATTGTATAATAGGTTTTGAGTTTCTATGGAACCCATGGTGATGATGTAATTTAAAAGATGCTGCTATTGAATTTCACCATTTCCTGGTGGTACTTGTTTAGAATTTCTTAGCATTTCCTTAGCGCTTTACCTTTGAGAAGGACTTTATGATAACTAAGAAGTATTGAGAAGTGGATTAATTACCTGTCCCCTTTCTTCCTCTGCCTTTCCTTCCCATTTCACCCTCTGGAATCCCCTAAGCCATTAACAAACCTGCCTTCATCCTTCATCTCTTCTTTTCATACTCTTTCTGTCATCTAGAACTCTGCAGATTACACTACTCCCTCTCCACTCCTTAGTTGCTCCTTCTATCATTCCTCAAGACTGGCCAGGAGCAGGAAAGGGCATCCAGCAGCTTCTCCTCTTTAAGGTTCTCTGTCTATATCAGGGCTTCTTCATTTGGGGTCTATGCACTTGAATGGGAAAAAAGTTACTATTGGTTGCTTTGTCATCCTGTGCACCTTATTTAATTCATTTAAAAGCATTCTGAGACTTCAGCCTGCCAAAGGGTCTGTGACAGAACAAAGATCAAGAACCTTTGATCCGTATTGTCCAGTCCATATTCTTGTTGCTGTGATCTGCTGGCCATCAGGTCACTCTTCTCCTTTTCTCATAGAGTTCAGGACATGTGAACAGGGCCATCTGTTAGAAGGGAAGTGCATTGCTCCAGGCCAGATGAGAAGTGAAGAGTGGCATGTCTTTGGTGGGAGGGAGAAGGTGAGACAGGAGGTGACAAACATTAAATGAGGAGAGAGAAGGCTCAGGATGGGGGAGGTGATGTGAAGGTAGAACTGGCAAGGCCTGGCAACTGATTGCTTTGATTGGAGTACTGTTTGCTACCAGAATACTCCATGCAGAGGTAACCTTTACACCTGTGTTCACCACCTGAATCGTTATCAGGGGCTGAAAGTCAGTGCTGGGGAGGCAAGGCTGCCCTCCAGTCAGACCTAGGTCTACGGAGGGCAGCCAGGGACATGGCCCTGGAAGCAGGGAGAAGGGACTCCTCAACACAGCCCTCCCTCTCGGGGCCCTTTCACACAGGAGCCTTCTTTCACATGCTTCCTCAGCAAGTCAGTTTCCTTCTTAGGTAATTTTCTAAATGCAGGGAGAATGTTCCCGGATTTGTTCGATGCCGTGCCTGGGTTAGAACATTTTACTGTTGCTCAGGGGCCTCAAAGCAGTTTTAAGTAGAAAAAAGCCATGAGATGCTTTCTGTTTACTGGCATCATAAAACTTAAGCTGTCTTCCATTCACAGAAATGGCAAATGAGCCTGGACCTCAGTGATGACAGTCGACTCCTCACCTGCATCATTTGGAGGCAAGTTCAGTCATTTCACTGTTGTTTTGTCTGTCCTCTGGCTCCTTTAGAACTCATAATGGAGACAGCTATGGGCTTGGAGTCAGCATGACCTGGGTTCAAATCCTGCCTCTGACACTGTGTGGCTCTAGACAAATCACCTCACCTTTCTCTGCCTCAGTTTTCTCATCTGTAAAATGGGGGTAATCATAGTGTTTGTAAAGTGCTTTGCAAACTTTAAAATGCTAGATAAAAGAAGTCAGAGCTGCAGCAGCAGTGGTGATGGTCAAGCCACGGAAAACTAGAGAAGGAGCAGCCTTGGAACACAAAATAAGGGATGTCACTGGAGCTAGGAAGGGACCTTAGAACACTGGATAGGGAATGAAGAAGCACTGTGCTGAGTGCTGGGGATACAAGTAGAAAAAGGAGATACTCCCTCTTTTTAAGGTTTTTATGTTGTAATTAGGGGAGAAGAAACAAAACAGAGCAGATGAAAAAAAATCTTATGGGTGTAGCCTCAGCAAGGCCCAAGCACCCTTGTGTTATGATTAGCAGTTCAGGTAATAGTAAAGTGGTCTTGAGGCCTAGAGTTGGGGCACTTGTTTGGTCTGGAGGAGCTTAGCATACACGGGCAGATCAGATGATAAGGCCTGGTGCTTCTCCATTTGACAGGAAGAAAAAGACTTGGTGACTCCCATCTCATCTGTGTGAACAGCTTGGATGGGGTCTGGGACATCGGGGCTGCAGAGGAGTCGAGTAAAGACTGCAGATCGTCATTTGTTCTGTCTCCCTCCTTTTCCAGTTAAGGAGACCCAGAAAGGACTTAGATGCATTTCTCACTTAATATTGCTAAGGATGGTCCTTTGCCTCCAGGAATGAATGATACAGTAGTGGTTTTTAAGGTTTTCTTGAATACTCCAGTGGTCATAGCATTGGGCAGAGAACAGTAGCCAGCTGTAATTAAGTGCTAAGTTGTGTGGAATGGACAGTCAGTTCTGTAAGTGTTCAGAGAATGGAGCAGTGTGGACAGAAAGGCTTTGGAGAAGAGAGGGGACTGGAACTAGGTCCTGAAAGGGGGGTAGAATTTGAGTGAACAGAAGGAGGAAGCTGGGAGAAAGAAAATGAGCGTATAATTATGCTTTGTGTTTTCAGTTAGTTCTTCATGTCCAATATGGGTCTTCTCTTTACCCAGGCCTACTTTACCCAGGCTCTTTGAGGCCTGGAAATGGGGCTTGTATTTCTAATGCCTCACCTCGTGCTTGCACTTAGTAGGTGCTCAATAACTCTGTACTGCTTGGGCCTCACTCTCTGTTTAATTGGCCTAGGTTCCCTAGATTGGCTGAATCAGAAGCCCTGAGGCTGTCTCAGTAGGTTCTGTATGGCCCAGGTTTACAGAGTACTGCTCTTGTTAAAAGATAATGAATGCATCATTGTAGCGTAGAGAGCTAAGGCCATGGGCTAGTACCTTCAAAGTAGCATTGGCTTATAGTTCTGACTCTACTGTTGCCTTACTGTAGATCTGGAGAAAACCTGTTTAACCTTTGTTTCCTAGTTTGGCTACCCTCAAAATGCAGGTGATCAATAACCCCTTGAAGAAGGGCATCTTAAATTTTATGTGTGTTATGTGTGTTAACTAAGGTGTTACTTAGAGATCATCAGAATGTGATCTTAGATGCATTCAAGATTCTGTATGAAGGAATGGGAACCCTTCACCTAAAATATTTGAGAAACTTTAAAGCTGAATTGAATATCACTCTTTCTTGTCATTATTGGTTATTTCCTGGCTTCTGGGGCTCCCTCTGCCCATGCTGTTCCCAACCACTTCGTTTGGAGCCTTTCCACACTTGGCTGAGCTAAGCTGGTCTTCAGACAGATTTTCAGAGGTCATCCCTAGGCCTGGAGTCTGGTAGGAATCTCAGATTTCTAGATCACTTTATCTGAGCTACCTCCCTTGATCCTCACAACAGTTCTGTGAAGTAGAGAGGGTGGGTATTATCCCCATTTTATAGATGGGAACATCAAACTTTAGAGGCAGAGTAACTGGCCTGGGATCATCCAGCTAAGAAGCAATGGCGTCAGTCTCCAAGATGGTTTTGCTGCCCTCCCTCAGTGGAGAATGAGACACATGCAGCATCATCCCCAGCAGCATGAACCCTTCTTTCCCAGAATCAATGACCTATTTGGATAGCCTGGTTTTAAGAAGCCAGGCTCAAAGGCTAAGAGGACAGGGTTCCAACCCTTGGGCCAGCTGCAGAGCATTTGGACCATGATTTTGTACCAGCATCCCTTCTCGGAATGACTCTATGATTTTTTGTTGTTTTTTTTTTTGCAGGCCCCAGGGAAAGTCTTACCTGTTCTTTACTCAGTTTAAGGCAGAAGTGCAGGGAGCAGAGATTGAATACGGCATGGCTTATGTAAGTCTTAATATACGGCTCTAACTGAAGAGTGGGCATTTGGGGATAAGGCTGTGAGTGCTGGGATTGCTGCCCAGGCTTCTGCTCCATGGAACCAGGCGCCTGTGCTGATGGGAGGCAGGGCAGAGGAGGCTGTCGGAATTAATGACGAGTCTGACTCGAGAAAGTGTTTAAAATTCAGTTTTGTTTCTCAGAAAGCCAGAGAGTAACACACACTTAGATGGTTTTAAATGAGTTGCCAAGTAGAGGCCCTGCGTGACCGCTTTAATGAATAGATACCGGGTCATTCGTAGTTAGCTCTGGGGTTTCGGGTGGATGCTGCAGAAGGGAAGGGAAGTCTGTTCCCTGAAGTAAGTTAAATGTTTCCCTTTTTTCCTAGGCTTTCCTGTAGTCAGAATATGCCAAAATTATCTAATTCTGTATTGGTGGGATGTCAATAAATGAAATTTTCTTCTGTGTATAAAGCTACATTAGAGTGCTAATGGACTTAGAGTTTTAGTTAGAAAGGTTTGACTTTATTTTTTAAAAAGGCACCTCTTCTGTATTGTTGTTGAGGTATCCCAGGGTTCCTCTTGTCAGGAGATGAGCTTAGTCCTGGCTGTCAGCCGGTGACTTCCATGCAAGCATTTTGCCTACCTTTGGCTAATGTGAAAGGGCTGATAAATGTTATGTGGCAGAGCCTGCCTTTCCCATATCCTTTTCACAAATCACTGACTGAAAGAAAAACTTAGAAAAAACAGCCCTGATAGTGGGCAGAGAGAGCCCTGGGTGTGGATGGATGCAGGAGGCCTGGTTCAGGCTCCATTTAGGCCCATTTCTCATATTCACTGGCTGGGTGGCTCTGGACAAGTCTGTGTCTTGTTTGGTCATTAGTAACAGAGGCATGGGCAGACTGCATCCCCTCCGTGGAGGCTTTGCACATGTCTTATTTAAAATGCCAGCAGACATTTCTGAGAGCATCCAGGCCCATGGCTCCGGGTAAGTCTCAGCAGCTCCATGAGGGAGGTTGTGAAAGTATTATTTTACAGATGAGGAAACCAAGTCTCAGAGAGGGGAAATGACTGTCCTTGGTCACTTGGCCAGTAAGCGTCCAAGGCAGAACCAGTTCCCCTGTGCCCTTGCTAGCTCTTGTTAAGCCATTTGATGGTTTCTGAAATAGATTAATGTACACAGCAGCATGTTGGCATCTCTGGCAAAAGAACTGATTTTTTTGTTTGAAGCAAATGGAACAGTTAGACCCCTTGTATAGAGTCCTCTGGTAAACTTCAGAATTGGTTCTTTTCAGTCTAAAGCTTCAACTGGAAAAGATGCAGATGTTCCCCTGAAACCTGAAGAATTTGAAGTGACCAGCACAGCAGGTAGGTATTTACTTTAGAAGACGAGTGAAGGTGAACTGTGAGAGTTGGGCCAGAAGGGAAAAAGAGAAGGCATGAAAGAAAGATGAATAATGAATTCAGTGTTTATGGAAAAGTGTGTTAAAACCCCCTATGGGTTTCCTTACTACCACCCATATGACCTTAAACAAGTTACTTTAGGGGCAGCTAGGTGGCACAGCGAATAGAGCACTGGCACTAGAGTCAGGAGGACCTGGGTTCAAATGCAGACTCAGACACTTAACACTTACTAGCCATGTGACTTTGGGCAAGTCATTTAACCCCAATTGCCCTGCCTTCCCCTCCTCCAAAAAAAAGCAAAAAACAACAATAACAGCAAAAACCAAGTCACTTTAGCTGGTGTGGTGGCACACATTTGTGATCCCTGCTCCTGGGGAGAGGGAGATTGGTGACCAATTGAGCTTGGAAGTTCTGAACTTTGGGGGCTAGGGGAAATGAGGCTGCTTAAGAAGAGTCTTATCAGCCCATGGGAGCAGGTCAAAGATCCTGCCCCAGACAGTAGCAGGATCAGGTCTTTGAGAGCCACTGTCCTTCCAGTGTAGCATGACCCAAGCTCTAAGAACAACAAGAAAAGGGGGGGGGGATTCCTTTTCTCTGGCCCTCATTTTCCGTATCTGTAAAATTGGGGATTGAATTAAATAATCTCTCTGTTTCCTTATAGCTGTAAAACCCATGACCCAATGACTCAGTGATTTTGTAGCTCAGATGCAGTGATGTGATAGACTGGGGTGTGGCTACCTGGAGTAATATAGTGGGAGATCCAAACAGAAGGGATTGAAAGGCAGCAGGTGTGGGAGAGGAGAGGACCAGATTTGGAGGCAAGAAAGCTGTGTTCAGGTCCTAGACTTGGAGCTCAGAGACAAGCTCTGTCTTATCCTTTGTTTTCCTTATTAGGAAAACAAAAATAATTGCCCTTATGTTATCCTACCCGTTGTGACTGTTGTAAGGAAGTCATCCTGTCACCTGAAAGCACCCCATGGAGTTTCTGTCATTATTAAGAAGTCTGATTACAGTCCAGGAATAGCCTGTGTTTTCATTAGGTCTTAGACCTTGGGATCGCTCACTTGCCGGAGTGACAGAAGGGAACGTTTAGAGGCAGGTTGATATCACAGAAAGCACATGTTTGGTGTTCAGACAGAATTTATTAGCTTGGATCCGAGGTGCCGAAAATGTCTGACGTTTCACTACAGAGTTGTAGTTTCAAGAGAGACAGCCTCAGTCCCTCGTCTTTTAGGCCTTAAATCTACTGACATCCTACCCACAGTTACCTTTCAAATAAACAACCGCACCCAGGCCTCTGTGAAGACATTAGGACATCTTATGTTGGGAGGGGGTCCCAGAATTTGGCTCCATCCTAGGAAAGTGTAAGTGTTTCATACATTCATTTCAATCATTCTGGAGCCAACAATAGCCAGACGTGACACAGGTTCATAATGAAAGAC
This sequence comes from Pseudochirops cupreus, assembly GCA_028627135.1. Classification (NCBI taxonomy): domain Eukaryota; kingdom Metazoa; phylum Chordata; class Mammalia; order Diprotodontia; family Pseudocheiridae; genus Pseudochirops; species Pseudochirops cupreus. Next base: position 533,771,466 of record CM053580.1, read on the forward strand.
CTTGAATCAGAAACACTACTTGTTCAAGGCTCAGATGCCAAAAAGCCCAGTATAAGCCAGTTAGGCCTTTGATTGGGAAGTGGTCGTCACAAAGTCCATGCCTCTGAGAGAGGCAAAGCTGAAGGTGGCAGCTGATGAAACAGAAAGGAGAGGGGGAACTTTCAGACCTAGTTCTAGCCCCTGGGCACAAAGCCTGGCACTTGGTAGGCACTTGATAAATGTTCATTGATTGAGATGCATAGCTCTCTAGGTCTATTTAGCAGAAGGGCAAGTAGCCCTGAGGGCATCATTCACCGTGTGAACGGACTTGTCCTCCTGCTATGGCCCTTTATTGGTGTAGGGAATCTAAGAGCTTATCTGGTCCAGCACCTTCATTTTACAGAAGGAGAAACTAATCCCAGAGCGGCTGAGTGACTTGTCTTGGGTCAGACAAGCAGTGAATGAGGTTGATGCCCCTACTCCAAAGCTGATGCCCGACCCCTTATCCTTTGATGTGTGTGCCAGATATTCATCAGGATAACTGAATCAGCAACAAGAGAGAAAAAGAGAAATTACACATTTTAGATGGGATTTCCATGTAAAAAGGTCAAACTTGAAAAATCATTGGCAGTGAAAAGAAGGGGGCTTTAGGTGTCTAAAAATTCCCTTATGAGGCCTTCTTTTGATAATTAGAGTATGTTCTACTTTTTTAACTGGACCTTTGATTTCATTGGTATAGGAAACTTCCAGTGAGGAAACTTTGTTGATACAGGTAGAGAAATTGTGGTGTTACTATATAGTAATTTACCTTAATTAGTGGAACATTTTTACTTAGAGAATAAGAGTCTTTAATCTGGAAGGAATTTTGGACTCAGAACTAGTCCAACTCCATTTTTCAAATAAGGAAACTGAGGCCTCCAGAGATGAGATGTTCAAAGAAACATAGTGGGTAGATTGATGGCTCAGCCAGGCATTTGTGTTCTCAGAAGTACTTGAGTGTGAGTGTAGGGTAGAGTTTGTTTGGGGGCGTTGCATTTTTTTCCCTCTGATTGTATATTTTTGTCTGTGTGTGTATTTTTTCAGTGACCCACAGGCAAGGACCATTCCGATCTGAACTGTCTAAAATCGTGATAGTGGCCAGAACAGGCCACATTGAACTGTGATCTGAAGCCACGTCCAAAGTTTGTCTTGTTTTGTTTCTACTTGAAGTGACCAGAAGGGACCATTTCATGTGCTGATTTCCTGGAGGATATTTTCATGGTTTTGCCACACAGATGCCACACAGGACTCTGCAGGTGTCAGAGGGAGTAAAGCTCGGGAGCCTCTCAAGCAAGCAGGAGTGGCCCAGATCCTGGCTTGCCCCCAGGCAGCCTGTCACTGCTTTTCCTTCCATACCTCATGGTACTTCTGTTCCGAACAAGACTACTTTTATGCTTCCTAAGAAGGTGGGCCTAAAGCAAACGGTACCAAAGGGGCCTTCAGAATCACCTCAATGTTGCAGGAGCAGACTTGCTTTCCTGCCCAGATGAGTGCCTCTGTCCAGGGCCCTTTTCGTCCCCAGAGGGGTTGCTGGCCATCTGTTGCCCCATGTCTAGGTCTGAAATCATCATTATGAGGAAGGGCAGGGCAGCTTGACTCTGACACAAACAGAAATCCAGCCAACTTGTTGCATCTCTCAGTATAGTTTCAGAACTATTTTCGTATGTCTATCCCATTTATTTCCTTGTAGATTGACTGTGAAGGGAATTCAATATTCTTTCATGTTTAAATAAATGAATGGAGGCCAGGGCAGAGTTAAAAACTCGCCTCTGGTTTTGAAGAGCTTTTCTTACTCAAAAGTGTCATTATCTTCAAGCTGTTGGTTGTGGCCTGGCAGGGAGTCCTCTGCCAGGAGGGGTGTGCCTCCTGAGTGTAACATTGCTGGGGTGGAAGCCTGTCCAGTCTGAGCAGTTACCCAAAGGGAAGAGGAAATGGTCTAACTCAGGGCCCAACACTCCCTTAGAGCATGTTAGCTAGCATATACTTAGAGATGGAAGAGAGCTTCCATTCCAGACCCCTCTTTAAACTGAGGCCAACTTGACACAGTGAGTGGCAGAGATGACCTTTGAGCCCAGGTGGATCCTCTGATTGTTCTCTATCCACTGTTCTGAATTGTCTCTCTACCAAGCAGCAAAGCTCTAGCTCCATTCGGGCCTTTGGATTCCACATCCATGTTTTTGCCCCACTCTCTAGACACAGAATCATGAGATCATAGGATTTAGAGACCACTTAGTTCAATCCCTTTATTTTACAGATGAAAACAAAGTGTCATGAAAGAGAAGTCAGTTGCCCAAGGTCACATAGCAGTAAACTGAACCAGGATTCAAACCCAGGTCTTTGGCTTCACGTCAGGCTGCCTCTCCTGCGGAGAGCTGAGCATTCCCACTGGAGTGCTCACTCATCTGGGCAGAGACACTCCCAAGTCAAACCATTTGGTTTCTTCCCCTCCCCTTCTGGAAAATAGAGCTAATAAAAGCACTAACCTAGTTCTTGGGGTGGTCTAGTTGTTATAGGTAAAGCCCTTTTGAGTATGAAATTCTCAGTTTAAGTGCCCTAAATTGTGCCTTAATGGTAAGGGAGGATGTGCCAGACAGAAAAAATCCTTTTGAGTTCAGAGCAATTTAGCTGCACTCTGACACCCTGAAGACCCTGATGGGACTAGACTGTCTGGCATTATGTCTGTACCTAATGGAGATACGTCACTGGCTCTGTCATCTTTTTGTCCCTGTGTAGCATTTTCCTAATAGGAGAAATAACCATCCCCAGCTACCGGACTCATCAGTCAGAGGAGCTGGGGAGGCGGAGTCTCAAGCAAAAGACACAAAGGTCACGGTCACTTCAAGGGGCTACCATATGAAAAGGGTTAGGCTTGTTCTGCTTGATGATCGAGGTGCACAGAATTGGGTTTTAGCTCAATGTAAGGAAAGTGACAATGATTGCCAAAGTTTATATAGTACGTACTTTATGTTGGGCACTGTGCTAAGTACTTCACAAGTATTACCTCATTTGATCCTCACAACAGTCTTGGGAGGTGGGTGCGGCTATTACCCCATTTTACAGATGAGGAAACTGAGGCAGACAGAGTCAAGTGATTTGCCCAGGATTACACAGCTAGCGTGTCAGGCTGGATTTGAACTCGGGTCTTCCAGAGTTAAAAAAAAAAAGTTCAGGGTGGCTAGGTGGTGCAGTGAATAGAGTTGGGAGGACCTGAGTTCAAATCCGGCCTCAGCCACTTAATACTTACTAGCCATGTCCTTGGGCAAGTCACTTGACCCTAATTGCCCCTCCAAAGAAAAGCCAAAAAAAAGTTCAAAAACTTAAAATGATCAGCTATCCAAAGTGGAATTGCCTGCATTATGAAATAGTGGGTGATGGGAACATCACTGAAAGTCTTCAGATGTGGAGATGATGAGCTCTTGTAGAAGAGATTTCTTAAGGTGTAGGTTGGTCTAGGTGCTCCAAAGGCCCGTGTAGCACTGTGATTCTGGTTTGGTTTGCCCACTGATGATGTCTGCTGTTTTCATTAAGCTGTCTTTTCCTTCCTTCCTTCCTTCCTTTCTTCCTTCCTCCCTCCCTCCTTCCTTCCTTTCTTTTTGTCTCTCTCTATAAAAAGAGGTATACAAAAAGTTCTCTTTGTGGTGAGAAGGTTGCTGCTATTCTTTAGTCAGCTTCAGCTTACACAGGACATGCATATTATAGGACAGAAGAAACCAGTGATCCCAAGGGTGGTTGTTGGTGAACCATGGTCACAGAAGTGGTTCTAGGTAGTGGCCCATAAAGGTATGTGGTACCAGATTCTTCCACCCTTTTCTCACTGCCTCTGAAGGCCTTCATTTCTTACATCTGGATTGCAGTACAGTGACTCAAGCCAAGAATCACATTTTGTGAAAAGCCTTGACTGACTTTGTTGTTTAGGGAAAGAAAAAGAAAAACATGTTCACAGAATGAATAAACAAATAAAACCCCCAAAGTATTCTGATCTCACTGGAGTAAGGAGCCTGGGAGTTTGACTCCTGGGTTTTCTTTCTAGGCCGCCTTGCTGCCGTTTTCCTACTGTGCAAATCAGTCAAGAGTCTTCTGTTTGCCCATTGGAAAAATGGAACTCTGGTCACTTCCCAGAGGATTGGGTGCCAAAGTGAAAGGCATTTAAGTGCAGATCAATGTTCTCAAAATAAACGGTGGAGGGAGAGAGGATGGATCAGATTGGAACTACAGATTCTAAAATCTGTGACCCCCAGCATGACAGTGCAGGACAGTAGCATAGGCCATGAACAGCATATAGGACGGGGGTTAAAACAGGCTCCAAGCCCAGCTCTGCTATTACCTGGCCATAAACTTTGGTGCAGTAGATGGGAGTGCTGGCCCTGGAGTCAGAAAGACCTTCATTCAAATTCAGCCTCTTCTATTTACTAGCTGTGTGACCCTGGGCAAGTCACTTAACCCTGTTTGCCTCAGTTTCTTCATCTGTAAAATGAGCCGGAGAAGGAAATGGCAAACTACTCCAGTATCTTTGCCAAGAAAACCCCAAATGGGGTCATGAAGAGTCTGACATGACCGAAACAAACAAGCAACAGCAACTACTAGGCAAATCACTTCCATTCAAGTGTTCGGGAGATAGAAAAATAAAATTAGGCTCTTTCCTCATGGAGGTTACAGTCCACAAGGGCATAGACCTAAGCACAAGTCACTCTAATAATACATACTAAGTGCCTTAGATGAAAAACGAAGGGCTCTCTGAGGTCAAAGGTAGGGAAGAATGGCCATGTTGGGGTTAGGGAAGATTTTTCAGCAAGGTCATTTGAACTTGGTTTCAAAGGATGGGCAAGCAATAGGGGTGGAAACAGTCTAGTCGTCATGGAGGTAGAGCATGAGACCCACACTATGAACAAGTTGTCCTGTTTGAAACGTGTAGGGCTGTGGGGGCCAGGCTAAGTAGTGTAGACTCGGTAGGCACTGAAGCTTTTAAACAGAAGAATGATATACCCAGGGTGGTGCATGAAGATGAGCCTGACTGCTGCATGAAGGATGGCTTGGAGGAGGATGGGGGCCAACAAGTGAAGGTGGGAAAGTCAGTTAGGAGGTTATGTGATAGTTCCAGGGGATGCTAACTAGTGAGGACTGGCGTTAAGGTGGGAGCAGTGTGATTAGATAGGAGACATTCAGGCAGTCTCTGAGCCTCTGTTCTGCCAAATTAGGAGGTAGGACTGGGTGGTCTCTGAGGTCCTTTCAGGCTTTGGCACTCAGTGCTTCTAGTGCAGAGAGATTCCTTCTTAAGTATAAATTAGCCTCCATCTATGGGGGAATGTACTTAGATTTAGGTGGTTGGGCTTTGAAACATGAAAGCCTGAAATTTATATACTTTGTGAACTGACAGAGGAGCAGGAAGCATCCGGCAGCCAGCACAGCTCCATGTTCCAAACCTTGTAGTCATTTGAAAGACCAGGCTTCCAAAAGCTTCCAGCTGCACTCTTCACAGCAGACACGAGGTTGCAAAGCTAAGCCAAACCTGGGTCTGCCAAGGACCCATTGCCTTCATGAAGGGGGTAATTTGTATGTGACAGAACCAAGGTCTAAGCTGTGGCCCAACCCCCTCTGAGATGAGATAGTCTTAGTGCTCTCCGCTGGGCCCCCACCAGTCAAACAGGCAGGAATTTATCCAGGGCTCTGCTTTCTGTGCCTGCCTTAGAACAGCCCACCTCATTTTCAGTGGTTTTGATGTGTGGGATGTGGACAATGCTCTGTGGCAGTTGAGGTGGGATGGAGACTTGTGGTTCCAGACAGACCACCTCAGTCACTTTGTTTGCCAGCATGGGTGGGCTTTTCTTCCAGCTCCCCCTTGCAGTGTGTATGTGTGTGTATGTGTGTGTGTGTGTGTGTGTGTGTGTGTGTGTGTGTGTGTGTGTGTGTGTGAAAACTTGTGCTTTTAAGATGAGTAAAAAAACTGAGCCGCATTGGTTTTGGGAATCCACAGCCAAGCTGACCATGTTCTGAAACAAACCCTTGTTTTGGGAGAGAGTGGCCCACACTCCCACTGTCTGTAGCCTCCACACTGAGGGACGGGGAAATGGGAGCTGTTGTCAGAAAAGGTCACTGGAGTATGATCGTTTGTGCAGTGCTAGGAACATTATTTCCATTTAAAGGGCAAAAGAGAAAAAGGGAGAGCAAGAACAGACTGGGAACCAGTTGTGTGCCAGTTAATTACCAGCTTTGAGCCAGTCCAAGTAGAAGACGTGATTTTATTTAAATAGCTCAGTAGTGTCAGTTGTCTTTAAAAAAAAATTTTTTTTTAAATCCCAAGCCCATGAAATACTAAGGACAGGTTGGAGAGTGACCAAGGAACAAACATGAACAGTTATATCGATAGAATCAGTTGGAGGAATTGAGGACAGAATGTCATTTGGGAACCTCTTGGTTCCTCTTAGGATAAACAAAGTGCCCATTTGTCATTTGGTCTGAAGCTGCATCTCTGATCTCACTGGAAAGAGGATCTATGCTATGGAAGGTTCATTTGCATCTCACGGATGAGGATGGGGGTGGTCATGGCCTTTTGCCCACGTGTGGAAAGGGAGTCCCAGCCACGGTGGAAAAATACCACAGGATAAACAACTATACGCCTTTGAGTTCAAAAAGGGACATGTAAGATGAACCATCAATCTCTCAACAGTAGTACCGACCTTCCTTCTGCAAGCTGTTTCTTTAGCCTAAGATTATATCCTAAACAGATCTGGTTCTTACAAACCTTTCAGTCCTAAAAAAAACCAAAAACAAAATAAAAAACCAAATCTGAACCTTCTGCAGGCTTTGCAGACAGAAACAGCACCTAAGCCTGCATGTGCTGGCACTCCCAGGCTTTTCCCTTAGTCTGCTGAATAAATGTCTCAGCCCTAACTAGCTTTGCATGAAACAGCCCCAAAGTCCTGTTAACATTGTGAGTGGGAAGGAGGCCTGCTCCTATGCGGTAGGTTTTCCCTAGCCAGCTCTTGGACTGCATAGGCTGGTCTTTCAGAGGTGCCAATGCAGCTGGATCTCATAAGACCACAGGGCAATTCCTGAGCTACAGGCAGGAATGAGAACTCAGACCAAGTCAGAGGATGAGATGTTCATTGGGGGTGTGTGGCCAGCTCCCCAAAGCTGAGGTGCCATTAGTCTCCACCACCATATTCTCCTCCAAGGTAAAATGCACTGCTTTTTGAAACAAAAAGCCCTTTGGGCACCTCCATTCCCTGAGAGCACTTCCTACACAGGTGGAGGCGAGGCCTGTGAAATCTGCTGGTAAAACAATTCTGTGGGTTGCAAATTCTCTGTGATTCCATAAGGAATGGGAGATCAAGTCAGTTGGGCTAGATTCAGATTGGGAGAAAAGAAATAGGAATGAAAAGCATGTCTCTCCCACCTCCGAGGCCAAGAGCAGGAGAGTTGCCCCTGTGTTTCACATAGATTCTGAGGTCATATGCTATCTTCATCCAGCATTTTATTGATCCCGTCACAGATCCGTCGCAGGTGGGAGCGATAGGGCTCAGAGGGTCCGTATAGAGCCGCCAGGAAGTCAAAGTCTGCGAAGTGGTTAAAGACATGGTTGATCCTGGAATGGGACTTGCTGGTCAGGTGCGTGTTGACAGCCTGGTGCAGCAGGTCTCGACACTCGTGCAGGGTGGTGGCCATGACCCGACGGTCAAACGTGAAGTCTATCTGGTAGAAGCTGACGGCGGTCATGGCCAGGTGGTGGACCTTCTTTCGAAAGCGGTCCATCAGCGCCAGCTCTTCGGGGCTGAACTGCCCATTGCGGTAGAGGATGCCCAGCTTCATGACGATCTTGATGAGGTCCTTAATTATCTTTTGAGCCTCCTTGCGGTTGCGGGTGAATTCCTTTGTCACCCTGTAGAGCTCATCCAGGACCTCACTGCTTGTATCATCGATGAAGACGCTGGCCATGGTCTTGGAGGCCATCTTGCTCAGGAGTTTCTTCTGAGCCTGCAGGGCAAGGTTCTTGGTGCTGAAAGTGTCCATGTTTGCTGAAGGCGGGAGGGGACAGAAAAGAAAAAAGAAGAGAGAAAAGCGCACGTGAGTGATCATCCTTCGTGCCCCAGCGGGGACTTCTCTGCCCAGCCGGCCTCCCATCTACAAGAGTCAGGGAGCTTGCTTCGGGACTGTGTGTGCTTCCCTTTCGTTTGGTGGTGACGTCATTCCCCTCCGCCCCCTCCCATTTGTAAAATAGCCTCTGTATTCACACTCCCTAGTCGTATGACCTAAGGCAGGTCCCGTCCAGAAGCCTGTTTTCTCCTCTGAAAACAAGGGGGTGAGATGGTTAATGGCCCTGACAACCAAGAATCTTCTAATGACTTCTTACATTTTTTTTAAATAAAGACATTTCATTTGTACCTTTTTGGCTTTATATCCCTGCAATTTCTTTTCCTTATGAAAAAAAAAAGGCACAGCCACCCGAGGCATCAAGGTAGCTCTTAGTGTAAACAACGTCCCTCACCGGAAGGATTCTACTTTTCTAAGGAAAGGTGGAAGGGAGGTGCCTTTTTTCCTCTCCAGGACAAAGACTAGTTATCTAATAACTTCATCAAGGTTTTTGGTTTGTTAAAAAGAAAAAAAAAAGGCAAATGGCCAGGTGGTAAAGTGCAGTCAGAAGACCCGAGTTCAAATTTGTACTCAGAAAATAATTGTATGACTCTGGGCAGGTTATTTTACCTGTCTGCCTCGGTTTCCTCAACTGTAAAATCGTGACAGTAACATCACCTACCAACTGTGCAGGGTTGTTGTGAGGATCAAATGAGGTAATGTTTGTAAAATGCTCAGCATGGTGCCTGGCACACGCTTGGCACTACATTTATTCCTCTCCCCTTCCCTTAAAGGAAGTAAATTACTTCAGTTTAACAAATGGAAGGGGAAAATAAAGACAAATTTCTTTAACAGCAGGTGTACAAAGGGGGTAGGGATGAGGGTGGGCTATAGGTATTTTAAGAATTGGAAAGCAATTTCCTTGTTCCTGAGAATGACAGGTTGAGACTTTCATCCCTCAGGGAACAGGAGAACTGTTTCCCCATTCAAAAAAGGCAGTTCTAACATCTTGGGCGTTCAGAAAAGTCATCATCTCCCCAAATTCCTGGGGAACCTCAGAATCATCCTTGGCTCTCCTCTCTTTCCCACACTCAAATATTCATTCATTTGCCAAGCTTCACCAGCTGATTCTCTCCGTACAAAATCTCTTGCATCCACCATCCCATTCTCTCCATTCTCATGGCCGCTACCCTACTGGAGGCTGTGATTACCTCTCACCCAGGCTGCTCTCATAGCTTCTTGACAGATTTGCCTGTTCTCAGTCTTCCCCTGTTCCTATCCATCCTCCACACAGCTGCCCAAAAAATCTCCCTAAAGCATCAGTCAGATCAAGTCAGCCCCCTGCTTCAAGAAACTGCACTGGCTCCGTATTGACTCTAGGATAAAATTGGTTTTTGTTTTTGTGTTTTGCTTTTTGGAGGGCAAATGGGGTTAAGTGACTTGCCCAAGGTCATATGGCTAGTAAGTGTGTCAAGTGTCTGAGGCTGAACTTGAACTCAGGTCCTCCTGACTCCAGGGCTGGTGCTCTATTCACTGTGCCACCTAGCCACCCCCCTCTAGGATAAAATTTGAACTCCCCAGCTTGGCATTTAAAACCCTTCACAATCTGCCTCTAGCCTCCTTCCCTTTCCAGACTTAATTCCCATAACTCTTCTTCATACACTTTTTTTAAGATTTTGCCCAAGACCGTCTACTTGTCCTTTCCCAAACATGTCATGTCATCCCTGGCCTCCATGACTTTGTATGACTGTTCCCCATGCCAGGGACGCACTCCCTTATCTCTGCTTTCAAGAATCTCCAGCTCCCTAGAGACTCAGCTCATGTGCCACCTCTCCTGATTCTCCCTTCTCAAATTACATTGCATCTTATCCTCTAGTAAAACATAAGCTTTTTGAGGGCAGAGGCTGTTTTTCATTTTTATCCCTGAATCCCACACTGTGTACTATGGGTTTAATAAATCCTTGTCCCACTGAAGAGAAGCAACATCATCCCTGTGGGCATTTGTAGATGACCTTTTGGGGGGAAATTGTTAAGATCATCAGAACTAGGACTTAACCATAATAACATAAGTTATAGTAAGTGGCTTTAGAATTTAGAAGATCACAGATTTAGAATTGGAAGGGTGTTCAGAGGTAATCTAGTACAACCTTCTCATTTTAAAGATATGGAAACTGATGCCCAGAAAAGCTTAGTGACTTGCCCAAGGTCACACATGTAGTGAATATCAGGGCCAGGATTCCAATTCAAGTCTCATGTCTCCCAGTTCAGTTTCAGCACTCTTACTGTGGCTTCATGATGCCATCTAGTACATTTTCCAGATAAGGACACTGAGGCCCCGGGAAGTGATAATGACTTGCTTAAAATAACCACTCTTGTTTTTAAAGCACTTTGAAGTTTTCCATGCAACAATCCTGGAAGGCAGATGGGGGTAAGAATTATCTTCCTTTTGGTCGAGTCACCTTCTACTCACGCACACATGTTATCCAGCATCAAAGGCAGAACTTCCAACCCCAAGCCCCAGTGCTCCTTCCCCTCCACAAAGCTAAGTCTCCTCTAGAGGGGAAGAGGATTGTTACCACCTTACCCTATCTTCAAATGCAAGCAGGGGGTAGTGGAAACAGCATGGGGTTCAGGGTCAGAAGACCTAGGTGTGAATTCTCACTCTGTTATTGGCTACTTCATTGCTCATTTCTGTAATGCCTGCTCCTTCCTCAAAGTTCCTGGTTCAATAACAGATTGAATCACAGGATGGCACACCCAGAAGCCAGTGCCATTCTGTGGGCACTGCCCTCTGGGAGCAGCCCATGTGTTTTTACCAGCAGTGACCCAAGGAACTTGTCATGAAACCAGCCGGTAAAAAAGGGTAGCCTGAGCTGCTCTGGGTTAGGATAAATTATTTGGAAGAGTATGTGCAGGCACTATCTTTCTTTTGTGTAGAGATGGGGAACCATGGGTATAGAATATTATGCATGCTGTCAGATGGGTCTCCATGTGGATTAGATTTGCTTTTTTTTTTTTTTGCTACAAGAGAAGGCTCGAAGGGTGGGGAAGAATGGGAGAGGTGTGAAGGATATAAGGAAAAATATACCTATGGGTGAAAAACAGAAAACATCCAAAACCTTTTAAAAATAAAATAAAAATTTTAAAAACAATGACACAGACAAGACATGTCAATCACACAGGATAAGCAGGCATGGGTGGAATGCAGTCTTCCTGGCTGAAAGGAACATTCAGATCAATGTGGACTTGGTTCTTGGGTCAGTCTTCAAATACTTGCTGAGTACCAACTATGCACTTTTGGTTCTGCCTTCAAGGCTTGTTGAGGGATTAGACTCAGCAAACCCACTACCCCAAACCTAGAGTCAGACCCTCAAGCTCACAGAACTGGAAAAAACTTGTCAGTAGAGGCTGATCTTCTCATTTTACAGCTAGGGAAACTGAGAACTTGGATGGGGAAGAGACTCCAACTGCTTAGTGACAGAGCTGGCCCAGAACCCAGAACTGCTAGCCCATCCAGGACACTTTCCACTGTGCCACACTGTGGGAATAAATGCACTTTTCCTCAATGCATTCAATTCCTTTATTATTCCTTCCCCCAATTCATTCAGCGTGCATTTATGAATCACCTACTAGATGCAAATGTTTTGTTTCGCCAAATCCTAGCATATATGGTACTTTGCATTTAGAAGATGCTTCATAAATAAGTGTTGAATGAATGGAGGAAAGACTAAGTCCTTACAGTCTACTGGAGGGATACTACCAGTGGTAGCTTTTAAATGTTTAACAACTGGCTCTCCAGAATAAAAAAGTTTGAAGAACACACTTTTAAATGTAATTTGCAATATTAACATTTTCCCCGTCACTTCCTTAAGTCTAGACAATCAACAAAACAATAAAACAAACTGTAAGCCTCGATTTATATCATTTGCCAACTTCCAAGGTGTAAATGCTCACACTGAAAGTTTAACAATCAGCTCTTATGAGCCAGTTTGATCTGCCTCTAGCACAGCCCTGGACATTTACACAGATAAATAAATGTGACTTAATTTGAGAGGCAAGAGAAAGCAGTGATAAACTAGGGAGAACAGGAAAGGCTTCCTGTAGGAGGCGACCCCTCAGTCGAGCTTGAAGAGAGCAGAGGGTTTCTAGGAGTAAGAGTATTTCACACATGGGAGATGAAGGGACAGAGCCTGGAGATGGAACTCTGAGTTCAAGGAACAGCAGAAGGAGGGTGGGTTGGTTGCAATTTGTAGTCTGTAAAAGGGATGAATATGAAATGAACTTGGAATAAAATAAAAGTGAGGTTGGAGTCAGATTGTAACTTATTCTTGTTGTTTCTCCCTCTTTTTGAAGAAGACCAATGACATCCCAATGTGATGTCTTGACTCAGTGAATTGGATTTGTCAGGCAGAGCTGCACAGTCGTCAGCCTCACTACGTCTTGTAGCGTCGTTGAGATCCAGTGACAAGACAAAAATCAAGGCCATTGGTGATGGCCCCAGGATGTAGTGGATGACATTGGTGTCTTTGATGCCTGACCAAGCTCTGAGCCCCACAGGGCCTGCTTCAGGTGTTTCATGGCCAATGGGACAAAATTGTTCTCATCTGCCCTGTACCGGGGAAATCTTCACACGCTCAGGGTGGACGTGACTAGAGAGTATCCTGAAGCAGGGGAGTGACAAGTTCACCCTTTTGGCAGCTCTGTGGAGAAAGGATTTGGAAAGAGAAGAATCTGGAAACACTCTCCAAACGCCTAGATCTTTTTGTGTTTATATTGTCTAATGAGTCCAGGCCATGGTTGGTCTGGAGAGTCCTGGTAGTCATGGGGTGAGAATGTGAAACTGGACGCCCTTCTATGGTTCTGAGTGCATGTTTGTGCCAACGATCATCGGAGAAACAGTTTGTGTTTCTACAGAACTTTAGATTCATAAAGCACTTTTCTCACAGTGATACCCAGGAGGGAGAGTTCAGAGGATCCAGACCTGGGAGGCCCCTCAACAGTGGTTAGTGAAAGGGTTTCTTCGCCTGGCATCTGTGAACTTGATAACTGTATCTCACTAGAATTGGTTTCCTTCATAATCCTCTATATTTTGTTTTGTGCATTTAAAAACATTCTTCTGAAAAGGAGTCCCTAGGCTTCCCCAGTCTGACTGCCAAAGGGGTCCAGGACAGAAAAACGATGAAGACCTCCTGCTGTAGTCCAGCCCTGTCATTTTTCAAAGAGGGAAACTCAGAGGGAGAACAAGTGATCTATCCAAAGTCACACTGTAAGTAGAAGAAACTCAGGACTTCTGACACAGAGGCGGGGGCTCTTTTCACCCCGTAACAGCATATTTCTACTTTGTTTTACAAAGAAAGGAGGCCCAGAGTACATCTATGCTCCCTAAGGCTGAGATTCAGACCCGGTTCTCTGAACTTCAAATTTAGATCCCTTCATCACACCACAGCAGAGTGTATTTTTATTCCCGTTTTGGAAATGAAGAAACAGGCCTAGGGTAGGCCCTTGGCTGTAGCTAGTTAGTGATGAAGCCCAGGATTTGGCTGGAGGGCCCCTGATTCTAGTTGAAGCTTCCTTCCACTATAATTAACACCTAGCACTTTGCACTTAAGGTGAGAAGCCCTCCTTAAGTCATCCAGACCCCAGCCCAGCAGACAATAGACCCCAAAGCCTGTCTAGATTAGCCAGCTAATCAGAGTGGAGCCACCAAGAAATGTATTGAGCCCAACAGGCTTTCTGGAAAGGCAGTGGTTAGTCAGCATTTCCTTTGATGTAAAAACATTGATTTTTTTTAACAATGTGAACCTTGGACAGGGGGCTAGTTCCCACTCCTAATAAGGAACAGAGAAAATGCACAGGCAGACCTGCCCATAACTGGGAGTCGCAGGCCCGGGCTCCTAACCAGGGACCAATCACTGCCTTAGCAGAGGAGGAAGAGGAAGAGGAGGAGGAGAAGGAAGCCTGGTTCAGGTAGTTAGGGCCTTGGCAGTGGCCTGTGCCCACCAGCGGTCTAGCTCTGGCTTTGCTGTTTTCTAACTGGCTGACTTTGGGCAAGTCAGCCCATTCTCAAACAGTGTTTCTGTCTATAGCAGCAGTTCTCAACCTGTGGGTCATGACCCCTTTGGGGGTCAAATGACCCTTTCATACGGGTTGCCTAAGACCATCAGAAAACACCTATTTCCGATGGTCTTAGGAACTGAGACACAGCTTCTCTATCCCTCTCCAGGCAGTCCGCCCACATGCAGATACGCCCACATATGAGTATTAAAGGGTCGCGCATTAGGAAGGTTGAGAACCACTGGTCTAGAGGATCATAGGTTTTGGAGCTGGAAGGTTTCATAAGAGATTATCTGGTCCAACCTCTTCATTTTCCAGATGAGAAAACTGAGGCCCAGGGAGGTTATAGGTTGTTTATTCAAGGTCACACCAACATCAGATTTGTTATTCAGACCAAAGATTCTTCTTATTCCAAGTATAGGGCTTATGTGACTGTTGAGTCATTTTTCAGTCTTGCCCAATTTTTCTGTGTCCCCTTTTGGGGGTTTTCTTGGCAAAGATCCTGGAGTGGTTTGCCATTTCCTTCTCTAGCTCATTTGACAGATGAGGAAACTGAGGCAAACAGGGTTAAGTGACTTGCCCAGGGTCACCCAGCTAGTACGTGTCTGAGGCCAGATTTCAATTCAGATCTTCCTGACTCCAGGCCCAGCATTCTGTCCACTGCACCTCTAGTACTTATATCACACTGTAAAATGATAGGATAAGAGATTGTCTTTAAAGTTTTTGTAGAATGACAGACCTTGAGTGCAGGGAGTCTCATTTTTATCTTTATATCTCCAGGGCTTAAGGGCATAAAGCCTGGTACATAAAACACTAATAAGTACTTGTGAACTGATTATTCCTCTGGCATCCTATGTTCTAATGTTCCTCCCAGTCCTGACCTCCTGTGTTCTAGGGCCCTGCCGGCCCTGACCTCCTGTGTTCTAGGGCCCTGCCAGCCCTGACATCCTGTGTTCTAGGGCCCTGCCGGCCCTGACCTCCTGTGTTCTAGGGCCCTGCCAGCCCTGACACTCATGTTCTGTTGGCTCTCCCCGTTCCAAGTCCTCCGCTCCTCATTCCCACAGTCCTCTCCATCACCTCCAGGTTCTATCCTTTCCTTAGCAGCCCTTCTCACAGCTGTCCTCACCCCGCTACACTCCAGGTCATTGTTGAGCTTGGCGTCTTATTTCCTTGCAGCTGGACCCTTGTAACAAATAGCTTCTTAGTGGCTCTCTCAGCCTCAGAATCACAGAGCTGGAAGAGACTTCAAAGACCATCTGGCCAAACCTAAAGCCACCCAAGAATCCTCCCGGCAATATAATAATAATAATAACTAATGTTTATAATAAGGTTTTAACAAAGTTCTTTCCATATATTTTCTCATTTGATCCTCACAACAACCCTGGGTAAGTCAGGGGCTATATCCATTTTACAGATTTAGAAACTGAGGCCAAGAGTGACATTAAGCGACTGGCCCAGGGTCAAACAGATGGTGTCTGAGGTAGGATTCAAACTCAGGTGTTCCTCTTTTAAAACATCGCTGCCCAGCCATATTATCCAGGCAAGTCTTTATCCCGCCTTTGCTGGAAGACCTCCAGGAAAGGGGGCCCTCACCCCAGCACACATGCACACACGCACACACCCACCACAAAACTCACCCCCCTACGCCCTTCACATACACACCCACCCACCAGTCACCCACACCCACAGACACACCTCAGGTGTTTACCAAAACCCTCTCGGGCTCTTTGGCCATTCTAGGTGCTTCTTCCTCCCTCCATATCCTTCCTGCCCGGACCCACCCATCATCTCTGACAAGCCACTTCTCTGACCAGAAATATTTAGCAGCTCCCACTGACTTCAAGATGCAAACCAAATTTCTCAGCCTGGCATTCAAGGCCCTCAGCCATGAGGTCCCATCCTCCCCTCCTTGCATTAAACTAATGGGTCTACTATGCTTGCTTGAGCCCCACCATGCTCCGGCTAATGCCAATTCAGAGGCTGCTCTTCCTCGTTGTTGCTGGCTCTGAACAGCCATTCTTCAGGACCCAGCTCAAATCGGACAGTCCTAACTTTCTAGGCCATTCACTAAGTTGGCCTAGGAATCCCTAGGAGCCTCATAAACGCCTCTTTGACCCTTCTCTCTGACCCTGGAAACCTCTCCTAGTTCTACCTTTTTGGTGGCCTGTTGTTGGGCCCGCAGTCAGGAAGGCATGCTTTCAAATCCAACCTCAGACAATAAGGAGATGTGTGACCTTGGGCAGGTCACTCTACCTCTTTCTACCTCAGTTTCCCCACCTGTAAAATGGGGCTAATAACAGCATCTACTTCCCAGGGTGGTTGTGAGGGTCAAATGAGACAATATTTGTGAAGGCCTTAGCAAACCTTCGAGCACCATTCGGACGTTAGCTGCTCTGTTCTAAATTTACCTGATTGGTCTCCCTGTGACTGGGTCTTATTCTTCTCTGCCCCTCCTTCTACCCCTATGTATTAATGACAATTATAACAACAACAGACAGACAGTGTGGGGCAATGGGAAAAGCCCTGGGCTTGGAGTGGGAGACCCTGAGTGGGAATCCGGGCTCTCTCACCAAGCTCAGGCAGCTTATAGTTTACTAATGAGGGCTCGGGAGTGTGGGGTGGGGGAATGGAGGGTTAACTCTGTGTGTGTGTGTGTGTGTGTGTGTGTGTGTGTGTGTATGTGTGTATGTGTCTGTGTGTGTATGTGTGTATGCGTATGTGTGTGTATGTGTGTATGTGTGTGTATGTGTGTATGTGTGTGTATGTGTGTATGTGTGTATGTGTATGTGTGTGTATGCATGTATGTGTGTGTATGTGTGTGTATGTGTATGTGTGTGTATGTGTGTACGTGTATGTGTATGTATATGTGTGTATGTGTGTATGTGTATATGTGTGTGTGTATGTATGTGTGTATGTGTGTGTATGTGTGTATGTGTGTGTATGTGTGTGTATGTGTGTATGTGTGTATGTGT
>CM053580.1:533789076-533809766 GCA_028627135.1 Pseudochirops cupreus
CTTCCTCAGATTGTTTTTAAATGAATAAAATGAAATATATAAGATGATGAAAAGAAATCAAAGCTTAGTGAAAACAAAGATGCATTTTTTTCTCATTCAAGCTCACAAAACTCCATAGGCCCTTGTGGAGGAGGTGGGGGTGGGGAGAGTGTCTGTGGACACCAGGTTAAGGACCCTTAGACTAAGGGGAACAAGAATGTACAGAAATCAGTACTTTTCACTGCATATTTCCAATCTCTCTCTATGTATATAATTCCACTTTAATATTTTAGCAAGGTGAACAAGACATGTACAAAATGATGGCAAGTAGAATGTGATCATGGCAAAGGAGAGGTCCAAAGTGCAGAGAGAGGGAGGTGAGTGGAGAGAGCTGGGAAGGAGATGAGGGCTGAGTTCATGAGTGGGTGAATGGGTCTCTTTCCTCCTTGGAGCTTCATTCTCGTCTAAAACGTGAGATGGGGATGTCACGATAGACGGGCTCGAAGATTGTGGCTTACAAAACACTTGGGAAGCTGGCAGGGCAGGCATAGCTGTCTCCATTTTGGACAGGGGGAGCCAGGGACTCAGTAGACACTGGGTGACCTGTCTGCAGTCAGTCCCACAGCCAGTTAAATGGGCTTAGAGGCCCGGGTTCCTGACCCAGAGCCCAGAGCTCTTTATACCACCAGCTCACAGAGACACACAGAAGGTGTCTGTTGGTTTGCTGTTCTGAGTTAAAAGGGAAGATTGTAAGAGCTCCCTGACTAGGTTGTTCGACTGAGGCAAGCCCTTCTTTCTTGGTCCCCCCCAGGTGGGGAGATGAGACTTACTGGGGCAAAGTGAAGCATCCTTCTCACTTTTCCCTGCTCGGAGATTGGGGGAGGGGAAGGCCTAACACTTCCATGAATCAGGGGCCATCCCTGCCCCAGTCCCTCATGCCCTCACCCATGACGATCCTCCTACTTCAAGAGGAAGGCATTTATGACCACGTGGGGCTCCTTCTGCTCTCTGGAGACCTTGCGTTACTGGGCTGTAACAAAGTGCAGCTTTGTCCAAGGCCCAGAGCCTCACTTATTCCTGCCACCCCCTCTGCCTGCCTAAAGAGGGCTGGATGGGGTGTGCACACCATGGCGGGCCACGAGAGCTTCCCGTGGCTCCACACAGCCAAAGAAAATCCAAACTCTGAAGCTTGGTCTTGGAAGTCCTCCAAAATTCAACCCCTCCCTAATCTCCCTCCCAATGCCCCCTACTTCCCCACCATGAAGATGTGAAAAAAACCACTGAAATCAGAGTCAGGAAGCCTGGGCATGAGCTGTCACACCCACTACCTGTACAATTCTGGCTAAGCATTTTACTTTTCTAAGGTTCGATTTCCTCATCTGTAAAATGGGAACGATAATCCTTACACCACACCCTTCACGGGATGACTACAAGGAAGATGTTCTGTAAACTTTAAAGCACTAGAGACACATGAGGTGTTTATTTTAATTGTTTAATAATAATTATATAATTAGAACATCTCATTTCCTTCGTGGCTTTTAAGATTTACCAAGTACTGTATGCATATCATCTGTATGTTTATTATCTCTAGGATCATCACCACACCCTCTGAGATTTTTACATTTTTACGGATGAGGAAATCAAGGCATTCAGAGGGCAGGTGATTCGCCTAGGTGACATAATCAGTAAGTGGGAAAGCTAGGACCTTAATGGAGATCCCAGCACTCCTAATGTAGCATTCTTTTTCTAATCTGGCCTCAGATATTTATCAGGTGTGTGACCCTGGGCAAGTCACATCACTTCTGTTTGACTCAGTTTCCCCTACTGTAAAATGGAGATCATAGTAGCGCCTTTGTTGCAAGGTTGTTATGAGGAACAAATGAGGCAAGTATATGTAAAATGCACCGTGCCTGGCACATAGTAGGCATTTAGTAAATCCTTCCTTGAACCTGGCATGCCATGCTTTCCCATCCTGCCTTTCACAGGAACCAAGCGGGTCCTTTTAGGGCAGTGGTTCTCAACCTTCCTAATGCCATGACCCTTTAATACAGTTCCTCATGTTGTGGTGACCCCCAACCATAAAATTATTTTCATTGCTACTTCATAAAAATTTTGCTACTGTTATGAATCATAATGTAAATATCTAATATGCAGGATATATTTAAATTGATCATAACCCACAGGTTGAGAACTGCTGTTTTAGGGCTAATATTCCACAGTGGTGCTCAGCAGCTGTAGCCCAGGCCTTTGCATGCAATGTTACTCAAGCATATACAATGTTGGTGGAGCATGGCCACTTACCCATCTGGGAACCTGGGATCTTGAGGCTTGCCCAGTGAGGATGGATGTCTCAGCCCTGACCCTTCTCAGACCCTTATTTGTCCACAGCCTCCCACCATGCATGAAGGCGGGTTCCACTCTGGGAGGCCTGTAGAGTGACTGTCAGCTATAACTGAGCCCCCAGGGAGATGGGGCCATGACTCATACCAAGAGCCCTTTCTCTATTGCTAGACCAGCGAGGGTGGGGCTTTAACTTCATTCCCCATTAGGAGCTAGATTTGGGGACTTCCTCCCCTCCCCAAACCTACTTCTGTATGTGGTAAGATCTGAAAGAAACAACAGTGGCTCAGATATCCATCCATACCCAGTGGGTGCCCAGATACCAAGCATCTGGCTAGCCAGGACCTGGTCCAGGGTCAGGCCACTGACATGCGGTCCAACCAGAAGCCAAGCCCGTGTGTCGTAGGAAGGATATCTTCTGGGTATCACTGGCTGCCATATTGGAATGAGGCAAAGTGCCAACCAAAGTGCGAGGCTGGTCCAGAAGATCCTGACCTATCTGTCCAACCCCATCTTCTTGCCATCTCCACCCTTTCTTTCCTGGTGTTTGAAGAGAGAGCCCAGACTTCTGCCCTTCATCATCACAGCCTCCCCTCCTGTGGGAACCTGACTTCTCCCATTCTTCGGCCAGAAAATTCCCACGTCCTCCTCTCTCTGAATCCCTGTGATTCAGAATCACTGCCTTCTGAGGCAAGAATCCTTGTCTGCTACCGCTGTCAGATATCTCATTACCACCTAGCTCAGCCTTCCCTCTACCCAGTGCCCAGCCTCCTCTGCTCAGTCATTCACATCCTGGACCTCTCTCTCACACTCTTCTACTTTCTCAGGACATCATGGCACCGTGCTAAGATATTAGATTTTTGAGCCAGAGGCCCTGGGTTTCAATCCTGACTTTGCTCATTATTGCCCTGTGATCCTGGACAAATGACTTAAACCTCTCAGGGCCTCAGTTTCCTTACCTGTAATATGGGAGGCAGGGTAAGGTTGGACTAGATCATTTCAAAGGTCCTTTCCAGCTGTCATCTGTTTCTCCCTGTATTCACTGGTCTCACCATAATAGATGTTTCTCCTTCCGTCATATGCCTCCCCCGGCCCTCCACCACACAGGACTGAGAGGAGGAAGAGAAGGCACACTCTGTGATCCTCATTTGTCACTCTAGACTTTCTCTCTGCCACCATCATGTGACAACCTCTCCTCCTTTAAGGCTCGTTCCATAGACCACCCACGCCAAGTCCTTGTTGCAGGGTCCCCTTCCTTCAGGAGCTCAGTACCCAGTCCAGTCTTCCTCTCCAATCTCACCCGTGCCCTTATACTTGGAGAGTTCAATAGATCTACTGAGAGCCACCTGCACTCTCGCCCTCACCCATACCTGGGCTCCATCCACCATCCTGCCCTCCCAAAGTCCTCTTCCATCTCTACCTCACTCTTTTTAAACCAGGGGTCCATAACCTTTTTTATTTTTGCATGTATATCCTGGACCCTTATGGAAGTCTGGCATAACCTGTGGACCTCTTCTCAGAATAATGAATTTAAATGCATACAAATATGCAAAATTACAAAGGAAACCAGACATACTGAAATATAGGAATTGAAATATATTAGAACTAAGCCCATAGACCACAAGTTAAGAACCAAACCTATTCTTTGACCTCATTTTGACCTTCAGTCCCATCATCCTTCCTCGTTCTGCCAATCTGACACCCCTGATCAGGTTTCACTTTCTCCCTTTCAGTCTGACCAATTCATTCATGCACTGCTATTCCCTCCAGTCCCCACTTAAACCCTCTTCCTGCCTTGTCTTATGACCCCTTACACTTTCTCAAATTCCAGCCCTGGAGTATCCCCTCTATCTGCTTTCTCCACTCCTAATCCCTCTCCAGTGAATGCCCCTGCAGGAAGTGGTAACTTTTGCTGTTGCCAAGAGACAACGGTGCCAATTCCAAACTCTAGAAATTTATCTAATTTCAACTGTTACACAGACCTTTTATTCTTCCTTGATTTTTCTCTTAAGCTTCCTGCAGCAATTCTTCCAACTAATTCTTTTCCACAACCCCTCAAAACTATCACTTTCCCAGTGTCTCTCTGAGGAGGACCTACCTCACTTCCACTTTGCTGAGAAACAAAGGTGTCAACTCTCTCTTTTCCCTTATTGCCCCACCTCCAAACCCCTCCAATCATCCCCTGTTCTCTCCTCCTTTGCTCCAGCCTGTGAGACTGGTGGGCTGGCTTCTAGACAGAGCAAACAAATACTTGTGACACCTGATCCTGGCCAGCCTTCCAGTCTCCTGTGGGATCTTACCCTTCCAGCATCTTCCTTTTGCTCATCTCCAATCTCTCCTAATCTCTTGGCTCAGCATATGCACATATCTCAGTCTTCTACATTCTTTCAGAAACACCAAGCCTTCCCTTGACACCCCCACCCCACCCCATCCTCTCCAGAGCATCCTAAAGCTTTCCCTTTCATAGCCGGACACTTAGAAGAAGCCACTTGTGAGCTTCCTATCCTCTCCACCCATTTCTAAACACCTGCAAGGCTGGCTTCCTGCCGCACTGATGGCCGAAACTGCTCCCTCCCAGTTCACCAAGGCTCTCTTGATAGCCAAATGCAAGCACTTTGCTTCAATCCTCATGCTTCTCAAGCACCCTTAGCTTTGGACACCGTCAAGCACTCCCCTGTCCTGTATGTTCCCTCCTCTTTTGACTTCTGAGATGCTCTGCCCTCTTCATTCTCTTACCTCTCCAACTTTTCCTCCTGTCTCCCTTGCCATATCACCATCCATTCCTACTTCCTAACCTTAATAGTCCCCGAAGGTCTGTTCTGGACCATTTTTTCTTCTCTCCCTGCACTATTTCTTGGCAGTTTCTCTGCTCCTATAGGTTTGATGATTGCCTCTAGGCAGATAACTACCAAATTTATTTAACCAACTCTCAACTCTTTCTTGAACTCCAATGATGTATCACCAATGTGCTTACTAGACGTCTCAATCTGCAGCAGCTGAAATTCAGTATGACCCAAACGGAATTCATTGTCTTCCCTTCTGAAACCCATTTTCCTCCAGACTTGCCCGTTTCTGTCAAAGGCAGTGCCATCTCTCCCTAGCGACCTAGACTTACAAGCCCAAACATAACCTCCCTCTTCCTCACCCCCACATCCAGCCAGTTGCCAGATCTTGCCAATTCTCCACATTTCTCACATCTGACTCCTCTCTGTTTCTATGGCTACTTCCCTCATTAAGGCCTTCATCATCTCTACTCACTGATCTCCCAGAGGGGTCTCTCCCTTCTCTAGGGCATCCTTTATACAAAATGACTTCTTCTCCTACTTAAGAAGCTTCAATGCCTTTCTATTGCCTCTTGGGCAAAATACACCTTCCTCAGTGTGACATTGAAGGGCCTCCAGAGTGTGACTTGACCCTTCCTCTCCAGTCTTATGTCATAGCACTCTCCTTCGTGAATTCTTCATTCCAGCCAAACTGTTCTTTCTACAACCCATTCCAGGGGCGGGGAACCCATGGTCTTGAGGCCACTTGGGGAATTCTGTCAAAAGGCCACACTCAAGGATCTAGAAGGCCCCATGTGACCTCAAGGCCATGGTTTCCCCTGCCCCTGACCTAATTCCTTTATTCTGCCTCCATATCTTGGCAAGGACTGTGACCCATGCCTAGAATGCCCTCCTTCATTTCCACATCTTAGAACCAAAGGAGACCTAGACTTTTTTTTCTAAAATCAAATGAAATAATGTGAAGTGCTTTAGAGTAGTTGTAAAATCCCCTCCAAGGCTCAGTGAAGGGGCTGAAATCTGCTGGTCTTCCCTCACCTCAGCCCCCAACTGTGATTGCTTTCTCCCTAGGACCATCGATTTATAGCTGGAAAGGACTATAGAGATCATTAAGTCTGTGCCCCTCATTTTAGACAGCAAGAAACTGGCAGCTAGGTGATGAAGTAGATGGAGCTGTAGGCCTGGGATCAGGAAGACCCAAGTTCAAATCCAACCTCAGATACTTAATATGAGAGGTGGCTAGGTGGCTCAGTGAATAGACAACCAGCCCTGGAGTCAGGAGGATCTGAGTTCAAATCTGAACTCAGACCCTTAACACTTAACAGCCATGTGACCTTGGGCAAGTCACTCAACCGCAATTGCCCTGCCTTTCCCCCTCCAAAAAATAAGATACTATGTGACCGTTGGGCACGTTACTTGACCTGTCTCAGTTTCCTCATCTGTAAGATGGGGATAATAACATTACCCACTTCTCAGTGTTGTTTGAGGACCAAGTGAGATATTTCTAAAGTGCTGAGCTGAGTGAGCCTGCACAGAGTGGATGTACATAAATGTCAGCCATTATTATTAAGAACCCGGGGTCTAGAGCTGCTCAAAGTAGCAAGGATCAGAGCCGAGATGACTTGGGTTTGCTTCTCTGTACATGTTCACACGTTAAAATTATAAGCAACTGGAAGGCAGGAGGTGATGTGCCTTCGTCTCTGCAACTCTAGTGTCTAGTGCCTACATAGTAGGCTCTTTAACAAACGCTTGATGACAGGGATGGAAGTCCACCTGCTGTTGTGGCCCAGGGCCCAGGTGGGCTTCCTTTGCTATCAAGCCCCCTTCTTGCTCCACTGTTCTCTAGTTGGTACAGTTCAGGTTGGAAGGAAAGAAAAGGTATGTCCTATGGGCCTTTACCCAGACAACTTTTGTCCCCTAACCCAGCTCCACCTTGCTGCCCCAAGCCCATCCCTCCAGGATGCCAAGAGAGGCAGGGTTTAAGGAGGGCCCTGGAGAGTATGGTCAGCTTTCTTATCAACTCTCCTTTTAGTCCTATGGTTTAATAGAAATGGTACCGGACATGGCCTCAGAGAACCAGCCGGGCGAATCCCCTTCCCTGAACCCCAGTTTTCACATCTGTAAAATGGTTCAAAATTCTAGTTCTAAATTCTATGCTCTCCCCCCCATTCCCCATCTCATTGTTCTATCCAGAAACTCCTTATCAACAAGCGGAGATGTTTCTGGTCCCTGAGGAGCCAGCAATAGCCCAGAATAAACCCCTGGCTTCCTTCCTGTTCCAGTATGCTGCCTATGTTTCCACCTCAGAGGATTACTCTACAATGGGAGGCGCAGCTAGTGCACTGAGCTTCAGGAGCCAAAACTGCACCAGAGACTCAAGGGGCATGGACCAGGGCCTCCCTCCTCCACTAATACCCACACAGGCCAGCCTAGTTTCAGGGAACGTTAGGACTGGGAATTGCTTTGTACAGTATTTGAGCAGCAATGTTGCTGACGCCCAGCCTGGGCTCTCCTGTGCCCAATTCTGACTCTCATGAACCTGACCCCAGACTGGACCTCAAACAGTGTCACTCATCTCACCAATGACCTTGGGCACTGGGGGACTGAGGGAGAGAGGAGGGAGGTTCATTGGCATCCATTGCCACAGCTAGACACTCAGCTCCCAGCCTGTACCCCACTTAAGGTAGGGGTCATCTCCTCCTGCTAGTATCCAGCAAAGGACAAAGCTTGGATCCCCACCAGTGACCAGACGCTCTCTTTGCATTGAATTCTACATCTCTCTGTCCTTCTTAATGACAAATGCCCCAGCAGTCAATTTTCCCTGTTTGCGATTGGTCAAGCTCTTTGGTGGAGGAGGTGCTAACCTAAGGGAGGGTTCCAGCCAAGTTCAAAGGTTAGATTGATCATGACAAAGTGGAATTGATCGGGAGACCCCTTCCTCTCCCTGCTTCTTGCCTCAAACTGTATAGGGCCACAAAACACATAGAACATAAGAGCTAGGGGGGGGCATTAAAATGCAGAACCTAGAATGTTACAGAATCTCAGAGCCAGAAGCTTGGCCATCAGGTCAAACCAATGCCTGAACATCCCTGCCAAGTGATGGTCCAGCTTCTGACCAAAGACTTCCAGGGACAGGAAGTGACATCACTAGACTAGACGCTGCCTTAGGGCAGGCACTGAGTCCTATGCCAGCTTTGTATCTCTCACCATGCCCACCAAGCACAGTGTTCTGTCCATGGCTGGCCTGGAACCAAAGTCTTTAGCGTTCAAGTTCAATGCTTCTAGCTGAGACTCTCTGAAAGTAGGAACGAGACATGGGCCAAGTTGAGGATGGACATCACCACAGAATGAAAAGGCATACTCGTCAGGGGCTGGGCAGCCCAAAGGACAGTAATTAATAATGATATGAACATTTATATCACACCTGCTAAGAGCCAGGCATGTGCAAAGCATTGACACTTATTTTCTCATTTGGTCCTCACAACCCTGAGATGTAGGTGCTGCTATCATCCCAATTTTATGGTTGAGGAAACTAAGGCCAGCAGAGGTTAAACGACTTGCCCAGGGTCACATAGCTAGTATCTGTGGTCTAGTGCAACGCCTCGATGCCAGGACAAACCTTGCCTACTTCACTGCTGGGCCACTGATGGCCTACACTCAGAAACTGGACCAAACAATGTTCCTAACCATGGCAAAGACAGTGGCAGGACTGGGAGGGAGGGTCCGCCAGCGTCATGCCCTCTTGTAGCACACCACTATTATGCCTTGGGGAACAGCTCACATGTAGAGGGGCAAATAAACCAGGGCAAATAAAACTATCTTCCATTAAACTCCCTGGGCCTCAGTTTCCTCATCTGTAAAATGAGGTAGTTGAAGGAGAGGACTTCTGAAATCTCTTCCAGCCCTGGCTCAGTTATCCATAAGATTATGGTCTAAGCCCGATGTCTGGAGTCCTTGGTATGTTGTACATAGACAGACCCTGCTATTCTCCATCCTGGTCTCTATTCTTGGGTCATTTCCCTGCTTCACTTGGAATCTAAATCTAACCATACTTAGTTTCTCAGGCTTCACTCCTGCCTGACCTCCAAATGCTGACTCTGGCCCTAACCAGGGAATCTGGATACTATGACCTATCCTTTTCAGGCTTTGTCACTGCCTTGGCCTGGGCTTCTGAACCCACCCCCTGATGTGTTCCTTTAGTCACCATTCTCACCTTATCCTAGATGTAAGTCTCTGAATGGTCACTCTAGCCCAGCGGTTCTCAACCTATGGGTTATATTCAATTTAAATACATCCTGCATATCAGATATTTATATTACGATTCATAACAGTAGCAAAATTACAGTTATGAAGTAGCAACAAAAATAGTTTTATGGTTGGGGGTCACCACAACATGAGGAACCGTATTAAAGGGTTGCGGCATTAGGAAGATTGAGAACCACTGCTTTAGCCAACCCTGTACTTTGAGCTGTGCTCCTACCTGGGCCAGCTGGGCCTCTGGACTTTCCCTTAAGACTGTGAACACATGACCAATGTCCCTTCATTTGGCTTGATCCCTGAAACTGAGTCCAGCTTTGACCATAGGACTCAAGGTAAATTATATGTGCCTTCTCCGATGCCATGGAACTAACCACAATCTCTGTATTGACCACTAGCCCGGGACTGTCCCAATTAAGGAAACTGATTGGTTTTGGCACCTGGTGGTCCCAGGTTACTGTGCCAAGAACTCTTTTCGGGAAAAGCAGGGCCTGAACCCGTACTTGGGCACCCACTGTCAGCTGAGTCAGGAGCCCTTTCAAACAGAGGCATACCTCATTTCATCGTGCTTCACAGGCAGTGTTTTTTTGTTTGTTTGTTTGACTTTTTATTTTATTTATTTATTTTTGGAGGGTGGAAGGCAAGGGAATTGGGGTTAAGTGACTTACCCAAGGTCACACAGCTAGTCAAGTGTCTGAGGCTGGATTTGAACTCAGGTCCTCATGACTCCAGGGATCATGATGTATTCACTTGGCCACCTAGCTGCCCCAGCTTTTTTCAATCTTGTTGATTGAAATTGTTGAGCAAATTGTTGAGCAAATTTATCAGCACCATTTTTCCAACAACATGTGTTTACATCATGTTTCTGTGTCACATTTTGCTAGTTCTCACAATATTTCCAAGCTTTGCCTTATTATTATATCTGTTAGGGTGATCTGTCATCAAGGATCTTTAATATTACTATTGTAATTGTTTTGGGAGGACATGAACCACTCTCATGTAGACAGAGAACAGAACTGAGAAATGGGTGTGTTCTGACTGCTCCACCAGCCAGCTGTTCTCTCTTCCTATTCCCTGAGACACAATATTGAAATCAGGCTAATTAATAACCCTGCAATGGTCTTTGAGTATTCACGTGAAAGGAAGAGTGAATTGATAAGGCAAATTTCACTGCTGTCTTATTTAAGAAATTGTTACAGCCACCTCAGCCTTTAGCAGCCACCACCCGGATCAGTCAGCAGCCGTCAACATGGGAGCTCCACCTCCACAAGCAAAAAGATTGTCACTTGCTAAAGGCTCAGATGGTGGTTGGCATTTTTTATCAATAAAGTATTTTTAATTAAGGCTTGTACATTGTCTTTTTAAACATAATACTATTGCACACTTAATAGACTACAGTATAGGATAAACATAACTTTTATATGTAATAGAGGAAACTAAAAAATTTGTGTGACTCTTTATTGCAATAGTTGCTTTATTGCAGTGATCTAGAACCAAATCCGCAATATCTCCACAGTATGCCTGTACTGGTAAGTGCCCTGCCTGCTCTGAACCTCAGCATTCCCAGCACTGAGCACAAGGGCAGCTTTCATCAGGTATGAAGAGCCTCCCTCTTTCTTTCTTTCCTTCTTCCTCCCTCCTTCCCTTTCTCCCTTCTTTCCTTCCTCCTCCTTTCCTCTTTCCCTCCCTCCCTCCTTTCCTCCCTTTCTCCCTCCCTTCCTTCCTTCCTTCCGTCAACACCTACGTACTGTGTTCTATCTCTCTTACAGAAAGAATCAGACCAAGTCCCTGGCCCCAGGGAGCTCCCACTCTTAGAATATAGACCATCAGCATACAACTTCCACACATCACCATTGGAGATTGGAAGCCCCAGCCTCCTTGGGCTCACCATGCCACTCCCCACTACCCTTTCAGTAACCAACAACTTGGATTCCTTGGCAAAGGAACTCACTTGGATTCAAAAGCCATCAACTTGACACAGATCTGGTGAGGGAGACAAGGTTAAAACAAAGTCCTGGAGGTTTTAGTGGAAAGCCGGCTCAATATGCTGGTTGATATGCCAGCCAAGAAACTGAATGTGACCGTGGACAGCATTAAGAGAGCCCGGGACTGGGCAAGATGTCTGTACCCCAGGCAGAGCACATCTGGAGGCTCAGGTTCAGTTTGAGGTGACATGTCTTAAGGGGAAAACCCAACAACAAAACTTCATTAAGTGAAAGAGTATCCAGGAAGGTGACCAGGATGGTGAAGGAAAAAACAGAGGTCAGGGGGAAGAGTGGCATAGTGAATAGGGCAGTGGCTTTCGTTAGAATCCAGACCAGGGTCGGAATCTAGCTTCTGACACTGACTAGCTGTGTGACAATAAGTAGGTTACTTAGACCCGAACCTCAGTTTCCTCATCTCTAAAATGGGGATGATAAATCCTGGAGTGTCTACCTCACATAGTAGTTGTGAGTCTCAAGTGGAATAATGTGTGTGAATTGTTCTGCATGTTGTAAAGCACTATGTAATCACCAGTTGTTATTGATTATCATTGTTAGTTATCGTTATTGTAATGGGAAGGCAGGATGGCAGAGTCAGAATATCACAGAACTGGCTGCTTCCAGGATCCATGGTTTCCTTTGGTCAGAGCCGCTGTTCAGTAACGTTCACGGGAATGTTGTTCAGTCCTTTCAGTCACGTCTGACTCTCCGTGACCCCATCTGGGGTTTTCTTGGCAAAGGTACTGGAGTGATTTGTAATTTCCTTCTCTAGCTCATCTTACAGGTGAGGAAACTGAGGCTCACTGAAATGAGATGACATTCATGAGAGCTCCTCAGCTCGATAAGTGTCAGAAATTGGGACTGGGGCTCAAGATTCCTGATTCCAAGTCCAGCACTATTTTTTAAAAATTATTTTTGGCTTATTCAAAATTGTCTTATTTTGTAAATGGGGAAACCAAGGCCCAGAGAGGCAGGTGACTTGACAAAGTTCATGCCACAAATCAACAGCAGAGCTGGGACTAGTACACAGGTGTCCACTCCTGAGACCACAGAAGGGACGCTCTCTGTGCTGCCCCCAGAGGGGCAGGCAGCCTGCTCCCCCATTTAATGAATATTTCACACCGTAATCCAAAGACCTTAAATAATTAATGAGTTGGTGCAGCAGGGTGGGGGAGACCTGAAGAGAGGGCACTGCTAGGCCAGCCTCTGACCACCACCAATCAAATTCACTCTATTGCCCCCCTCTCCCAGATACTCTGGCCCCAAGCACCGAAGGCCACCTCTGGGCCCTCAGCCCTGGTCTTTTTTCTTTCCAAACAATCAGGTGACTCGTGGCAAGGACAATTCCTATCAAGGCCAACTGGGGTAAAGGCCAGCAGATCAGGACTGGGCGTGTCCGTCACTCCAAGGGGCCCAAGGCAGTCCTAACAGACAGGGAGACTCCACCTTTCCAGCCCCACTCTGCTAGCCTAGGATTAGGTCATCTCTCCTACCTCCCTGCCCTGCTGCCTGGTCTAAGGCCTGGAGTCAAACTATCCCGAACTATAGTCTTCTCTAGATCTGTGCAAGTCACATTTCCATGCCCTCATCTCTGCCCACTGAAGCATTTCCCATCCTTCAAGGCCCAGCACTGGTACCCCCTCCTCCATGAAAACTTTCTGGGTCTTCACAGAGGAAAGTGATTTCTTCCTCCTTGAATTCTCAATGAGCAAAATTCATTTGACCCCATGTATCTCATTTCCTTGTACTCCCCATACATCCCCTTATTCATTCATAAGCCACTTGAAGTCAGGGATTATCTCATGGCATTCTTGTGTACGCTCAGTGCCAAACATGGAGGGCGCTCTATCTATGTCTGCAGAACCCGATAGCATTGGTTCAGAGTCAGATGCCCCTTTCTAATACCAGAGCAGAACTTAGGCAATCACAGAGCGGCAGAGCTTGAAGGGTCAGAGAAAATCAAGACATCCAGAGTTCAAATCTACCTCAGATACTCACTAGCTGTGGAGTATTAGACAGGTGGCTTGACTGCTCTGAGACTCAGTTTCTGCATCTGCAAAACAGAATCATTCAGCTCCTCAGAAAGCTAAGAGCCAATGGCAAACTGCATTGGTGGAAGGAAGTTCTTCACTGGGGGTTCCTTTTTTAACCAATGAAATCAGAGATCTAGTAAAAAAAAAAGTACCTAACTCACAGGATTGATCTAAGGATCAAATGAGATAATGTATGTAAGCACTATGGAAATGAAAACTTTTATTATTAAGGATCCTGTTTAGACAGTCCAACTCTCTCATTTTACACATTGGGAGACTGAGGCTAGGAGAGGACTCAGTCTATCCAAAGTCATATAGCAAACAGAGGTAGGACTGAGGTTGCTTCCTTCTTAAGTCGATCACCCCTTCTACTCCACCACACCGAGGGGAGGGGTTTGATCACCAAGGTGGGGGGGTGGTGTATCTCCAACTTCTAAGCTCATCAGAGGTAGAGGGAAAGCTGAAGGGGATCTCTGCCTCTTCTTCCTCCCACTTCTGGGGCAAGAGAACCAGCTCTGACCAATGTGAAGAATTCCAGGGCTGTGTTGGAGCCCATAGTTAAATTTTTAGTGTGAGCATTTATTTACCCCTCAGAAATCAGCAAATGCTACAAATTGGAGTTTGATTTATTGTTTTGTCAGTTGTCTAGACTTAAGAAAGTGGTGGAGAAAACGTTAATAAATCAGGTTAAACTGTGTGTCATGAACACATTTTTCCCTCTCAGAGAGCTGCTTATTAAACATTTTACTAGCACCCTCCCGGGGAACTGTCTAAAGACCCCTGCCAGATGCTGCTCTGCTCTTGTATTAGCTTACACATGTCCTATTTCCCCACCAGCACCCCACTTGGAATAAAGGAGGGAGCTGGACTTGGTACTGGAACACCTGGGTTCAAATCCTGACTTTGCTACTTATGGGCTTACCAGCTCCACCACCCCAGGTAAGTCATTCCTCCCCCTCCCACTCCCCCGAACCTCCAAAGTCCCTCTTTTGAGGCTATTGACTGGCTCCTTTTAGGCCCAAGAAACTTTCATGATGACGAATGCTAGTTTAAGGACTCTCAGTGAGGAGCAGGACCTGACTGCTGTTAGAGTCAGCTGGGTGGCACAGCAGATAGAGCTCTAGGCCCAGAGTCAGGAAGACTGGGTCCAAATCTGGCCTCAGACACTATGTCTGAGCTCTGTGACCCTAGATAAGTCACTTAACCCTGTTTGCCTCAGTTTCCTCATCTGTCCTGGAGAAGGAAATGGCAAACCACTGCAGTGTCTCTGCCAAGGAAATCCCAAATGGGGTCACAGAGTCAGCCATAGCTGAAAACAGACTGAACAACTCCAATTTCTAAGTCACTTAGCATAATGCCTGAGACGAAGAAATGCCTAGTCTTTTTCAATTCAGACACTTATTAAGCATTCAGAGGAGGAAGAGGGTCCCGAAAGGAGCAGGGGCATCCGTTTGTCCCCTTCCCTTCTACCAAGAAGGACCCCCAGCATGCAGATCTCTTCTAGAACACGGGAAAATCTCTATCTGAAATGTATTTGTTTCCAGGGAGAATCCCTGAAGTCATTTCTAAACATTATTAACCCCTTATTAACAAACTATTTTTACCCAATGGGGAAAGTAAATGAAAATCTACTGGGACAGTGGGCTAAGAACCCTTCAGACAGAAGACTGGAGATGTATTGGGGCCAAGTATGTATTCCCCAAAGTCATAGGGGCCAGAGTACACAGGGAAGGCATTCCCGGGAGCAGCAGGCCTAGGAGTCAGGAAGCCCTAGTTCTAAGCCTAACCCTGGTATTGGCTTAATGGGTGACTTTGGAAAAGTTACTCCCCCTTTCTGTGCCTCAGTTTGCCCATCTGTAAAATGGTATAGAACAGAGACTGCCAGAGCTGGAAGGGCCTTTACAGACCATCTAATGGCCAGGAATCCTTAACTTGTGGACCCGTGAACTTGTTTTTAAAAAAATATTTTGATAACAATTTCAATAGGCACAGTTTCCTTTGTAATCCAATGTAATTCTATTTTATGTATTTAAAAACATGATTCTGAGGAGGGGTCCATAGTCTTACCAGACTGATGGTCAAAGGGGATCTTGGGCTATAAGAAGAAGGTTAAGATCCCCCGGGGCTAATCCAAACCCCTCATTTTACAGATAGGGAAACAGAGACCCAAAGAGGAGAAAGAACTCTCCTGGGATCATGCACCGTAAGCCTGAGCAGAGCCAGGTGAGGTGAGGTGCCCTGACTCCCAGCCCAGGGTCCCTTCTGCTCCATCACTGCCTCTCCCACCTAACAGCCCCCACATGCCCAAGCCTCTTCCACACTCACCGGAAGCAGGTCCACACTCATCTAGGCCCCTGGTCCTGAGGGGACAGCAAGTGTGGGGGGCTCCAGGGCACAGAGGGACTCTAGCTGGGGGCAATCGGGAAACAGCCCCAATGTTTGGATGACTCCCAGCGTTCTGTCCAGGCAACAGGTATTTGTTCTTTGCTGTTGCCATAGGCACGCCGGGTAGGGGCCCGGTTACACCTTTGCCAGCCCCTCCTCCAACATCTCCCAGCTGCTCCCCAACGTGTCAGGACATTTCTTGTTTGTTCATTGGCTACCCGGGAGCTGGGAGTCAGCAGGGTCTCCCTTTTCATTTTTTTTTAAAGCCCCAGGGATGACAGCACCTTGGCCGGCAGGGTAGGGGGCAGTTTGCCTCCAGGGCCCTGGCTCCCCAGATCCTGTTTCAGCTGGCCTCCCGGATCTAAAGAATGTGCTTCTCAAGGCCCAGTGGTCAGCAGGGTGGAATGAGGAGAACCTGGGATGGGAGCCAGGACACCTGGGTTCTAACTCCAAGCCTGCCACTCACTCTGTGTGGGCCAGTCTCCTCTCTGGGATTAATTTCCTCATTTGTCAAATGGGGATATGACTTCTCCAGGATATTGGGAGTCTCCTTAGAGACGGTATAAAGGAGGGAGATGGATGCAGAGCATGGGCTTTGGGCTTCGGCCAGGAATAATATTTGAAAAGATGTCCTGGCCCTCTCAGCTGAGCTACCAAGGAAAAGGGGAGCTTTCTTTTTTTGTGCCTCTTTTCCCTCCCCCCCCAAATCAGGGCTGTTTGGTGGTGCCAACTACAGCCCTGATGGGTAAGGGACAAACTGAGCTCTCCCTGCCCCCATGGTCTGGGGGCAACATGGCAGGGTGGGTAGGCAGGGAGTAGGAAGGGGAAGGTTATTCTTTCTCATAATTCATACAGCACTGTCTGTCAGGGCTAGTGGCTCAGAGCACTGGCCTAGTCCCAATCTGTTCAGTGATTCCCCATGTGACCTTGGGCAGGTCATTTCATCTTTATGGACCTCAGTTTCCCCATCTGTAAAATGTCATCTAGCTTTAAGAGCTGAGTTCTGACATTCTATGTTCTAAGTACTTCCCAGCTCTGATATTCTGTGTTGTAAGAGCTCTGACATCCTGTGTTCTAAGGGCCCTCCCAGCTCTGACATTCTGTGTTCTAAGGTCCCTCCCAGCTCTGACACCCTGTGTTCTAAGGGCCCTCCCAGCTCTGACATTCTGTGTTCTAAGGGCCCTCCCAGCTTTGACAGTCTGTGTTCTAAGGGCCCTCCCAGCTCTGACATCCTGTGTTCTAAGGGCCCTCCCAGCTTTGACATTCTGTGTTCCAAGGGCCTCCCATGTTCTTTTATTTTGCATTCTGAGGCAGTTCTGATATTCTCTGTTCTAAGGGTATTTTCAGATCTGACTTTCTATGACTCTATAGTTGAAAGGAATCAGATAAAGAAACTCAGGGCTTGTGGGGAGGGGGAAAAGAAAAACAGGAGGAAGGAAGGGACATTTCAGAAGTCATTGTTCAATCTTCTAGGTTCTTCCGAGAGGGGAATTCCCTGGAGCACAGCATTCATTGACTTGGCTATATTAGGGAGCGTTGGGAGTGTGTGTTACTCATTAAGCAGATGCCTCAATCACTGGCTGTTTCCTGAGCTCACCCATCTGGGCCATACTAAGCCACTGCTGCACCCATCCTGGGGCCCCAAAGGAGTGTCAGGTGAAGACACCTACTCAGGCTCTGCTCACTGCAAGCAACAACTTGAAAGTTTGTCAGATTCACACCTGGCTGGTGATGACAAGAAGGCGGAGCCGAGTCAGGAAATGAGTCAGAGCACAGGCAGCAGTGGGATGGCTACCCCCAGCTCAGTCACTACCTGCCTCATTGGGGTTAGGAAGGCAGAATGCTAAGGGTGAAGTGTGTGTGTGGGGGGGAGAACTGGGCTGATGGGGGACCAGGAGGAAACCGTCCTACCAGGACAGGGGAGAGGACACTTGAGTCAAAGCTGTTGGCATCATATCATTTCATCCCAGCCACTTATAAGAAACTTCAAAGCACCCTAATGGCCCTAATTATTATGGCTAGGCCCTGGACCCATTTAATATCTGAGCTGTCAAGGCAGCAACTGAGACCTGCCCAAGGGCAGTTGGGGAGGAAGGCCTGGGAGAGGCTTCACCTTAGGAAGGCATCTTGACCTTGCTCAGGCTGGGTTATCAGCAGCTTCCTCTACCCCAGAGCTTCCAGAAGCCTCTGAATTCTGCTCTCCCCCTAGTCTTAGCTCACTTTCCATCCTCTAGCTGGGTGGTGAAGCGGTCAGGGCCCTGGGTCCTGGAGTCAGGAAGAGCTGAGTTCAAATCCTCCCTTAGACACTACTAGCTGTGTGACTGTGGGCAAATCCCTTGCCTCAGTTTCCCCCACTGTAAAATGAATAACAGCATCTACTTCTTAGGGTTATTGTGAGGATCAAAGGAGATAATGTCTGTAAAGCATTTAGCACAGAGTCAGGCACATAGTAGGTGAGACATAAACGCTTATTGTCCCTTCCCTATTGAGGTCCTCTCCCTCTGTCTCTTCAAATTCTGTCTGTCCATTCTCAAGTTCCACCCCATCTCCATCTCCCAGGGAAGCCTTGTACACAAGCCTTCCAGCAGCAGCAGCAGGGACTCCTAGACCCTGCTGGAGTCTCAGTCACCTTGGTTTTCCCATCTGTTCCCATTGCCACTAAGTTGGGACAGACCCTCATTACCCACCCCCATCTCCACATAGACCACTACTTGTTCAGTCATTCTTCAGGGGTGTCTGACTTTTTGTGACCTCATTTGGGGTTTTCTTGGCAAAGATCCTGGAGTGGTTTATATATGAGGAAACTGAGGAGAACAGGGTTAAGTGACTTGCCCAAGGCTACACAGTTAGTAAGTATCTGAGGCTGGATTTGAACTCCATTCTTCCTGACTCCAGGCTTCCTGACTCAATACACTGCATCACCTAACTGCCTTACACTACTACACTAGTCTGCTAGCAAGTGGTCTTGTCTCTACCCTTTCCTCCCTGAAATCCACCCTTCAAGGCTCTGCCAGACAAAATTTTCTTTCACACATTTTTCCTGGTCCTATTCTGCTCCAAGATCTTCAGGGTCTCAAATAACCAGTTGAAGCTGATCTCCTTTGCCTGGCATTCACCACCTTCCATAATCTGGCACCCCCTTTTCCAATTGTGTCTCACATTATTCCCTTTCGTGCTTACATTCCCCACTTTACTGACTGTCTCCAGAAAACCCTTTGTTACCTCCAAACCTGGAATGCCCTCCCTCCCCAGTTTCACCAGTGGAATGCCTGCCCATCCTTTGACGTTCCTTTATAAGTTACAAAATGACAAAATCACTTATCCAGGAAAACTTCCCAATTCTCCATGTTGGAATAACCTAACCCCCAACCCCATCAAAGCCTCAGGTAGCACATTGGTTTGGGAATTCTGTTGTATTATGTAAAATGGTGTATCATGAGAGACAATGATTGTGCCCTAGTGGATGGAAGACCAGCCTCAGAAGAAGGAAGATTTGGGTTTGTTTACAGACTCCTCGTTATACATACTAAGCATGGGTGATCACAGGTAACACCTTAACCTCTTGGTGCCCCAGGCAATTCATTCTCTAAGACTGTAAGTTACATACTAGTTGCCCAGATGCATCAGATGGAGGGAAGTTTCCTTGTCTGTAAAATGGAAGGCACGGGACTAAATGTTTTCCAGTTCTAACTCTTTGATTTGGTGAGGTTTTTTTTCCCGCCCCCGAGGGCACTTAGCACGGGGGCACCAGGTGGGTCGGCAGCAAATCAGAGGGAAGAGGTTGTCTCTTGTGGACCAGTCCAAAAGTTGGCCCCAGGGTGTGTCTGAAGTGCAGGGTGGAGGAGGGCAGAGCTAGTGAGATAACTGGGAGTGTGGGAGCTTGCCCAGGGGGTCAGGACCAGACCTCGGGGGGCGAGGCCCCAGATGCCCCGCACCCATCCCTCAGCTCCAATTCCTGACCTTCCTGATTTGAGGTAAAGGACTCAGGAGTCCGAGAGACCGAGGGAGCCAGAGGAATACGGGCAGACTGAGCTGCAAATCGAGGAAGGGAGGACGTATCAAAGCCCAGAACCCCATCTCCCTTCCAGCCCAGGCGACCCCGAGACAGAGAGAAGGGAGCTGGGGAGGAAGTCAGAGACAGAGGTGACGATAAGAGACGGGGAGACTTGCCCTGAAACACAAGCAGCGAGAGAAAGACACACACACAAAGAGCGACAGAAAGAGACAGAGAAGGGAAGGGAAGTGGGAGGGATGGAGAGTGAGACACAGAGGGAGACTGAGGGAGGCGGACGAAAGAGACGCGAGGAGAAGAGAGAAGGGAAGCCGAGGGCTGGGGCGGTCTGCGCCGAGGCTGCCCAGTCCGTGTCCCCGTGGGTTGCCCAGCTGTCTCTCCTGCTCCCACCCTGACCGTGGGCTCCGGTGCCCGGGGGGCCCCGCTGCCTCCACCTCCTCCCTCGCCGGGGGAGCAAGGGAGCTCACCTGGCAGCAGGTCCACCTCCACGGAGCTCCCCGGACCCTCCGAGAGCCGCTGTCGCCTCCGAGGCTCGCCTGGAGCGAGATGGACACTCACCGCCCAGAAGCCCCAGGTCCGGGCGCCCACGCGGGAAGCAGGGGATGGGGATGGGACGGCGGGGGAGCGCACCCGGCAACGGGACAATTGGCCCGACCCGTGCCTCTAGCATGTGCGGCGGCTGGCGGACGCCTGCAGCCCGGCCCGGGGCCCCATGCACTGCCCGGATCCCGGAGGCCGAGGCCAAGGGGGCAAAGGGAAGGAAGGGGAGAGGGGAGAGGAGGAGGGCGGAAAATTCAAGCCAAAGTTTGCCAGTCCAGAAGGGGCGGGGCGAGAGCGCTGGGCCAGCCAACTGCGGGCCGAGCTTCCTACGAAGAGACCAATGGAAGGCGAGCTGGACGCGGGCCGGGGAGGGGTGAGAGGG
>CM053580.1:533809866-533867881 GCA_028627135.1 Pseudochirops cupreus
GGATGAAGTTGTAGAGGCAGATTTCTGCTCAACAGAAGCAGAAACTTCCTAACAGTCAGAGCTGTAGGAAACTGGAGGGGTCTTGCCTCCATAGGTAGTGAGCTCCCCATCATCTGAAGTGGACGCTGGATCACCAGTTTTGCGAAATGCTATGGGAGGAATTCCTGCTTAGCGACAGGTTGGACCAGATGCCCTCTGAGGTCATAGTAATGACAGGATTTAGAGCTGGAATCGCCTTTAGAGATCACCTTGTCTAGCCAGCCTCCTCATTTTCTAGATGAGGAAACTGAGTCCCAGGGAAAGGAAATCAGAGTGCCAGAGTCAGGATTTGAATCCAAATCCTACTCCAAATTCAAGGTTATTTCCCCTCCTGTCCTTCCAAGTGATCTAGGTCCAAAACTTCTGTATCATCCCAGACTTCTCACACCCTTTCCTTCCTTAAATTCGTTCAGCAGCCAACTTTTGTTGTTTTTACCACTATGACATCTCTCAAGCCCCTGGGCAAGTCACTTAGCCTTGTTTGCCTCAGTTTCCTCGGCTGTCAAAGAAAACTCCAAATGGGGTCATGAATGAAAGCGCCTGAAATGAATGAATCAACATCTCTCTTGTCTCTCAGCCTCTTTTCCCATCCCACCCCTCTAACTCAGGCCTCACCTAGAGACTATTACAATAACTTCTTGATGGACTGATTCAAGTTGTCTCTAC
Organism: Pseudochirops cupreus; assembly: GCA_028627135.1. Classification (NCBI taxonomy): domain Eukaryota; kingdom Metazoa; phylum Chordata; class Mammalia; order Diprotodontia; family Pseudocheiridae; genus Pseudochirops; species Pseudochirops cupreus. Next base: position 533,810,572 of record CM053580.1, read on the forward strand.
TTCCCACTCCAATCCATTACCCACACAGCCACCAGAGTAATTTTCCTAAAGTGTGGATCTGACCATGTCATTCCCCTACTCCACAATTCAGGTGGCTCCCTATTACCTCTAGGATCATAGATTTAGGTGGAAGGGACCTCAGAGGCTATCTAGCCCAAGCCCCTGACTTCACAGATGAGAAACTGCCACAGTTAGGCATTTGAAGCTCTTTACAGCCTGACTCCAAACTCCCTTTGCAGTCTTATGGAACAATACTTCCTTCCGAGGTCCCTATGGTCAGGTCAGACTGGCCTTCTCATATCTGATGCCCCATCTCTCATCTCTGTGTCTTTGCATTGTCTGTCCGCCCACGTCTAGAATGCACTCCCTCTTCATCTCTGCCTCTTGGAATCCTCTATCTCCATGACCTAGTTCAAGCTCTTTCTTCTATGTGAAGCCTTTCCTATCTACAGGTGCCCTCCCCATCTTTATCACCTTGTCTGGATTGGGTTTATACCTGTCTAGGCACACATTCCCTCGCCTGGTAGAATGAAAGTTTCTCAGGGGTGGAGACGGTTTCATTTTTTAACTTTTATCCTGTTATGTATCCTGATACATAATAGGTGCTTAATAAATGCATTGATTAATTGTACTAGATTTGGTGAAACTGGGAAATACAAGGTCTGCTGCTGCTACAAATCGTGATGCTGCATCAACTTTTAAACCTAGCAAATAACTTAGCTGGCATGGGTAGGCCTTAAAGGTAGAGGCACTGAAAGGCACAGTGAATAATTGCCTCTCCCTCCCTCCCTCTCTCTCTCTCTCTCTCTCTGTGTCTCTCTCTGTCCCTCTCTGTCCCTCCCTCTCCCTCTCTCCCTCCCTCTCCCTCTCTTCCTTCCCCCCTCTCCCTCTCTCTCTCTCTCTCTCTCTCTCTCTCTCTCTCTCTCTCACACACACACACACACACACACACACACACAGAGTCAGGATGATGCCAGAATTGGAAAAGATCAATTCCAGTCGCCTCATTTTACAGATAGAGAAACTGAGACCCAGAATTAAGAAGTAGAGCCAGAGGTCATAGTTACATAGACAAGAATTGGAAAAATTGGGATGGGAACTCGAGTTTTCCAGCTTTAAGCCCTGTCAGTGGTTTTTTCCACTGCCTTTCAGTGTCTCCTGTGCCAGCCCCCTCTCCCAACACCCCACATTCCAGGACATAGCTGCTTTCCCATTTATAGAGTCATTGAATGTGGGAGCTGGAAGGGACTTTAGAGGCTTCCTAGTCTACCAGTACCCCTTTTGTAGATGAGGCAGCTGAAGCCCAGGGAAAAGAAATGACTTTTCTTTCTGTCCCAAAGTTAGAGGGTATAAACCAAGCCATCCATATCACCCCTCTCCCCAACACACACACACACACACACACACACACACACACACACACACACTCCTGGTGGCCTTGGGATATGCTAGAAATTCAGGGGTAGGGAACCTGTGGCTTACGGCCACATGTAGCTCTCTAGGTCCTCAAGTGCAGCTCTTTGACCAAATCCAAACTCCATTTTTTTTGGTGAAGTTTGGATTCAGTCAAAGAGCCTTGCTTGAGGACCTAGAGGGCCACATGTGGCTTCCAGGCTGCAGATTCCCCACCCCTGTTAGATGTTTAGGAGGGGCCAGCAGTGGTTACAGGATGACAACGCTGACTAGCTCAGTATCATCTGTCACATAGTGCACACAGCCTTGGCCTTGTTTTCCCCAGAAGGAACCTTGGGCTAAAAGGCAGGAGACCTGGGTTCTAGTACTATCTCAGCCACTAGCATGAATGGACAAGTCATTTCTCTGTTGAGGGTCACAGGTCCCACCTCTTTCCAGTAAAATAAGAGATTTGAAATGTACAGAGCTATAACTAAGGTGGGGCATCTGGGGGGCTCCCCCAGGCACTGACATCTGCCCAGGTGATGTGGAAACCTCTGTCTCAATGCCTTGCATTTTGTAGTCCTCTGCTGACTGGCACCTGCTGTGGGGGTTGGAAAGAGGAGAGGGACAGAGCCCTTCCATCTGTCATCAGATAGTTCATTTGGAACTGCCATTTCTCTGCCTTCCATACCTGATTGTCCTCTGTATAGCACCTTCACACACACACACACACACACACACACACACACACACACACACACACACACACACACACACAACTGTGTAAAAAGATTCCCAGTCATCCCACTTAGAATAGGTGATATCTAAGGGCCCTTCCAGCTTGGCATTCAATTTTCCAGGTTTTGAAAATTTTTTCTAGAATTCCATCACTTTTCAGGCTAACAGAACATAGATCTAGCAGCTAATCCGGCTCCATCATCTTATTACCAGGTTCATGGAGTCCTCTCCCCCCACCATCATCATCCTGGTCCCTCTGTCCTCTCCCTCTGATGGGGCCAAGCATGGGGGAGACATTCTGTAGGGATCCTTTGGGGGAAATAGTCACATATTTATTCAAACTCCTTTCCTTTGATTCAGTGACTAGTTCCAGGATAATATTGTCAGGTTGGTGAGGAAGGGGGGATGGGTGGGAAGAGTGGCTGATCCAGATGTGGTTTTCTTGTTACTTTGACCAGAGGAGGATGCAGCTGCTGTTTTTAAAAAAACAGCTGGGATCCTGCCCACAGTACTACATGAGGTGTTTGTTTCCTCCCAAGGAATGACCCAGATCCTGTGTTCAATGGGTCATTCCCCCTTCACCTTCCAAATCCCACCCATCATCCAAAGTCCAACTCAAGTGTGCTTCCTTTGTGAAGCCTTCCTAGACAGTCAGCAGTGTGGTAAGAAGAGGCCTGAGTTTGGAGTCAAAGGAACTGGGTTTGTGTCATTTAACCTCTCAGGGGCTGGTTTTCTGATCTGTAGGAAACACCTTTGCTGGTGATAACTCACCAACTTGCACTGGAAGGCCAGGTCCCCCGAGGTATGACTATTCCAAGTGCACATTCCTAAAACTCTATAGCTCTCTGATCCCTATGTGTTCATCTACCATTATTCTCCTTAGGGAACACAACTCAAGGCAAAGGCATTTCACTCAGACAGTATGAACAGTAGTGACCAAGCATCTGCCTCATAAACCTGGAGCTTACTCTCCCACAGATACATATGGCATCAGGTGGAAGAGTGGACATACACAGAGAAAACTCAGCACTGGCTCTCTACAGCTACACCCTTTCCTTGGATGACGCCGTGTGCTTTCTGATGCGAGACGCCATTGCTTAGGAGAAAGGGTGAGGAGAGAGGATTCTCAAGAAGCTGACAACACCCGGTATTACTACATAGTCCCCTATTCCAGTACTAATCACGGCTGACCCTGCTTAGCTTCTGAGATCAGACAAGATTGGGCCCATTCAGGGTGGTGAGACTTACGTCTCATTGTGTTACCTGCTCCATCCATGCTGCAATTTCTTCAAATGATCACACTCCTTCCCAATCATCTCTCTGCTACATGTAAAATTAAAAGAATAGACCAGATCAGAGGCTCTTCTCCTTTTTGAATCATGGACCCCTTTGACAATCTGGGGGAGCCTGTGGATCAGAATTATGCTTTTAAATACATAATAATTATTCATATCATAATTATTAATTATAATCAATATGATTATTTTATCTTATATATAATTGTATAATTTATATATTATATAATTAATACATAATAATGCATAATAATTCCAATTACAAAGGAATCCTATTATACTGAAATACAGAAATCAAAAATATTTTTTAAAATGGTTCACAAAACCCAAGTTAAGAACTCTGGGGCTCAATGGTTTTTAAGGTACCTAGCTGCCTGAAATATTATAATTATAGGAAGGACAGTGCCAAGATGGAGCTGGACAAGGGTCTCGAGCTATACCACATGGCATACTAGTTGGTGCAGTGGACAGAGTGCTAGGCCTGGAGTCAGGAAGACCTGAGTCCAAATCATACTTTGGACATTTCTTATCTATGTGACCTTGGGCCAATGACTTAACTTCTATTTGCCTAAGTTTCCACAACTGCAAAATGATCATAATAACAGCATCTACTTTCCAGGATTGTTGTGAAGACGGAAGGAGGTGATATTTTTAAAGCTCTCAGCACAGTGCCAGGCATGTAGTAGGTACTATAGGAATTCTAGCTATCAGTATTGACTGAAGATCTATCAACTCTGCCAATATCTCTCCCATCCATCCTCTTCTCCGCTCACATAACTGCTGCCCTAGGTCAGAATCTTAGCGTTCCCCGTCTCAATTATTCCAATAGCCTCCAAACTGCCTTCCTTCTCTCTCCTTTCTAACCCGTCCTCCAAGCAAGCCACCAAACTGACATTCCTAAAGCCTCGATTGGATCAAATCATTGCTCTGCTCAAGGAATTTCAGGGATTCCCTATTGTCCCTAGGATTCGAGACAACCTCTTCCCTATGTCATTTGAAGTCTTTCATAATTCAGCTCCAACTGATCTTGTTAGGCTGATTATAACTTACTTGGCCCTCATGAACCTGAACCCTATTATTGTTGCTCAGTCCTGTCCAACTCTCTGTGACCCCATTTTGGGATTTTCTTGGCAGAGATACTGGAATGGTTTGCTATTTCCTTCTCCAGCTTATTTGACAGATGAGGAAGCTGAGATAAACAGAGTTAAGTGACTTGGCCAGGGTCACACAGCTAGTAAGTGTCTGAGGCTGGATTTGAACTAAGGTCTTGGGAAGATCAGGCCCAGCACTATCTACTGCACCACCCAGCTGCCCCTATACTCCAATGAAACTTGCTTACTTGTTTCCAGTAGATCGCGTTCCATCATTTTTGCATAGACTGTCCCCTATACCTGCAACACATTCTTTTCTTGCCCTCTCCTATCAGAATCCTTAGCTTTCTTCCAGGCTCTGCTCAGGTGTGACCAGCTATACAAGGCCTCTCCTGCTCCCCAAGCTCTTAGTTTCCCCCTGACTCCTTGAAATTACTTTGATTACATTTTTTGTTGTTTATGTCTGTATATATTGTTCTTCTCCCCATCCCCCAGTAAAAAATAAGCCCTTTGAGGGCAGGAACTGTTTTGGATTATTTTGGTCTCTGCGTCCTTAGTTTCAGCCTTGCTGATTAGACGGTAAGCTGTGTGAGGGTAGGGACCACTTTCATTTTTATCTCTGTATCCACCAGGGCCAGCAAAGCGTTGGAGTTGATGGATTTCTAGATATTTAATAAATGCTTATTGGATGGATGGATGCATGTATGAATGAATGATGTTTGTCTTGTAGAAGAGAAGATTTTGAAAGAGGAAGTTACAGGGGGATGCAACAAAGCTTCACATATCAGATCCTAGATACAATCTCTGTCGTCTTCAGATAACTCCCACCCTACCCCCTCCCCAGGCAGCTAAGGTGACCCAAGGGATAGATCACTAGACTTAGGGTCAGGAAGACCTGAGTTCAAATCGGACCTCAAACCTCTACTGTCTGTGTTACCCTGGGCAAGTCACTTCACTTTTGTTTGCCCCAGTTTCTTCATCTGTACAATGGAAATAATAATAGGGTTGTTATGAGGATCGAGTGAGATGATAACTGTCAGTTCTATCATTTGATCACTTTTCAAATTTTCTAAAGGCTTCCCTCTAGGAAGGGGTGTTTTACTTGACCCCCAAAGAACAGAAGCAGGGCCCGTTAATGGGTATGTGGAGTGGGGGGGGGTGCAGAGAGGTGGCAGCTTCAGCTTGGCATAATGACCGACAACTTCCTAGTGATCAGAGCTCTCCAAACATAGACCATGCTACTTTGAAGGGGAGTGAGTTCCTCGCCAAGCCGAAACTGTCACAATCTGGGATGCTTAGTCAGGTCCTGGTTGGACTAAATCATGTCTTAGCTCCTCAAAACCCAGAGATATAGAATTTCTTTAACCTTAGCTGCCTTGGACAGCTGGGTGGTGCAGTGGATAAAGGGCCAGGCCTGGAGACAGGAAGACCTGAGTTCAAATCTAGCTTCAGACACTTATTAGCTGTGTGACCCTGGGCAAGTCACAACATAAAGTCCTTCATAAAATGAAGTGGAGAAAGAAATTAGCCAACCAGTCTAGTATCTCTGCCAAGAGAACTCCAAATGAGGTCATGAAGAGGAGAAAAACAACCGAAAAACAAGAAAGCCTGAGCTCTGCAGGACTGGAGCACATGCAACGGTCATACTCAAAGCTACAGGGAGCTGGCCAGTCACTGGAGTAACTGGATGCCCTCCTTTGTCCTCGGGGCCGCCCTCCCTCTCCTCTGCCCCAACTTGACTCTCAGAGGTCCACTCAGTCCTCGGACCTGGAGGTGGGGGCCCCATGACTCTTGTCCTTTCTTCCTCTTTCTGACCCACCTTAGCCAGGCCTCAGATCTGTTTCCTTTCTTGCTGTCTTTGGGATGGCGTCAGGTAGAATGGGTGATCTGTGCCTGGGGAGGAGGGAGTTGAGTCCGCTGCTCTCTGTCTAGGAGGAGGGAAATAGCAGGACCGTCTCACTAATTGTCTTCAGTGGATGGGTGCTGGGGAATCAGGAGGGTCCTCTGGATGGGTAGGAAATAGAGGAGGGATAGTGATGGTGATAATCAGTCCGAAGTGATGGGAAACAGATTGGGGGCTAGTCAGGAAGACTTGACTTCAAATCCAACCCCAGACACTTATGGACTGTGTGACCTTAGGCAATTCACTTAACTTCTCTATCTGCCTCAGTATCTTTCTCTGTAAAAAAGGATAATAATAGCACCTGTCTCCTAGGATTGTTCTGAAAATAATGAGCTGATATTTATAAAAGGCCCAGCAAACCTTGAAGCACTGCATAAATGCTAGCTGGGCTACAGGGGATGTTCAGGGAGCACTGGCACCTCAGGAGTGAGGGCTGCCGAGCCCTTTTCAGGGCCGCTCAGCTACCTTTGGTATCCACCTGCCACCCAATTCTCACCTGCGGCTCCAAGAAGCTGTAGCATGTGGCCACGTGCCGTAAAACTGACTCAACAGATGGGCTGAACCAAGGGGAGGGTAACCAGTAGGCCTCAAACCCATTAGTGAGTTAGGAAGGTGTCTACACCAAGCATGTAAAGACTTCCCCAGGTGGAATGGGCAGATGAGAATACTCTGTTCTAATGTCCGTGAAGGCGGCTGTAGCAGGCGATGTGGAGCACTTAGAGCTTTGTCGGGCATCAGAGACACCAAGGCCAGCCATGGCTTCCCAGGCCATCGCCGGTCATCTTCACTTTTGTCTTGCCACTGGTGACTCTGGAAGACAGAATGAGAATGACGACTTTGTGCAACCTTGCCGCACTTAAATCCAATTCATGCACAAGTCAAGACATCACCTTGTGGTGTCATTGGTCCTCTGCAAAAACAAAGAATGGAAAGCAGCCAATACTAGCTATTATTCTTACTTTTCTTTTTTTGGTTTGTTTGTTTTGCTTTTTGGAGGGGGGAAGGTAGGGCAATTGGGGTCAAGTGACCTGCCCAAGGTCACACGGCTAGTTTTGTGTTAAGTGTCTGAGGCTGGATTTGAACTCAGGTCCTCCTGACTCCAGGGACTGTGCTCTATTCACTGTGCCACCTAGCCACCCCTTATACTTACTTTTCTATGGTGACTTAGAAAGTACTTCCCTCATAAGCATGTGAGAGAGAATTATTATCATGTTACTGCAGGGGAATTAGGTAAGATAAGAACTATGTTATCATCCTAATATTACAGACAAGGAAACTGAGTCTGAGAAGGAAACTGCATTGGCCACATTCATGTTAACTTTTAAGTGTCAGAGCCAAGCCCGAAAACCCTGGTCTGCTTGAGGAGTCAGAGGCCACTTGTAGTTGGGACCCAGGCATCCGCTTATCTAAGAGGTTAGAAGGGCAAAGCTGCTCCCAGAGGCAGGGGCCATGGTTTTAGTCATTTCCTTATCTTGGGAAGTAAGGAAGGAGAATGTGAAATTCTTGGCCCCTGGGTGGATGGTGGCTTATAAGCTCTGTCTATGCGAGTAATTTGTATGTCTTGTTCCAGTGCCTCATGGGGGAGAGTTGAGTAATCAGGGGAGCCTTGCAGCCTGGGTGATTCCTTCAAAAGAATGATGTCACACCTTCTTGTAGGGGTCATTCAAAGGGCACCAGGCCTGGAGCCAAAAACAGGTCACCCTAACTGTGTGATGGTGAGAGGAAGGAGGGTGTCAGTTAGTCAGTCAACAAGCATTTCCCAGGTCAGATCCAGACAAATGGCACTTTTGGTGAAGAGAAACACCAAACTTGGAATTAATTCAGTAAATATCTGTTAATCCTACTATGTGCTGAGTACCATGCTGGGTACTAGCCCTGCCCTCATGGAGCTTACAGTCTAGCAGAGGAAGAAGATAACAGACACAAAGAACTATGGTACACAATATTACCTGAAAAGCGCACCACAAACCAACATGGAAGGCCAAAAGGGAACACAAATCATCAGGGTAACTTTGTTAAATTTGATATATAACTTTTAAATATGGATAAAATTTAAATTTGATATGTCATTTAAAAAAGTAACTAGAAACAGCTCGTAGCGTCATATAGAATCCTCTTTCTCATCTTCTGTATGTTGAAATGCCTGTTGATAATAATTTTAAAAACGTTTTTATAAGAATTGCATTGAAGAGATATGAAAGAAAGCGTTAAGAGAGGTCCGAGAGGAGAGAAGGGAGGAAAGCCCGAAGGAGGAAGCATTGGAGTCTGAAAAGGAAAACAGGTGTTGTCCAGGTAAAGAGGGGGAGACAGCAGGTCATTCCAGATCCAGAGAACAGTGGAAAGGTCCAGTCACAGGTCTGGCCTCAGGGAAGCACAGCCATGTTTGGGGGCAAGATGTGAAAGGATAAAAAACAATTTAATTTAGCCGGAGCACAGAGAATGTGGAGGAAAGTAATTTGAGGTAAAGCTGGGAAGGTAGCATGGTGCCAAATTTTGGAGAGCCTTGAATGCCAAGTAGGAAATAGGGAACCACTGAAGGTTTTTGAGCAGAGGAGTGACGTGGCTAGATCTATGCACAGGAAAGATGATGCAGTGGCATGGGAAAGATGGATTAGAGGAGAGGAAAAAGGAGAGGGGTGTGGGGAGCCCTGGTAGAACAGGAAGGACCTTTCCAGGCTGCTTGTTAATAGTTGGGACATTAACTGAGAGCTCTAGGCCTCTGGCAGGAGAGAGGAAGTCATTGAATAAGGAGACGTGGGACCTAGGTGAGAGACCATGGAAGTAGCTCCCATTGGCAGAAAGCATGCAAAGGACTTCTACTCCAACTTGTCCAAATCTGCATCCCTGAGAAAAGGCCATTCAACCTTTTAGATATCTTGGATACCTTCTAGTGACAGGGGGCTCACTACTTCCCAAAACAATTTATTCCATTATGACTACATAGCTGTATGGGAAAATACTTTGGTCAATAGAGGAATTTAGTCAAATGTGGAATTAGCTCACAATCTCCGAAGGTTTTCAAGTGGAGTCTGAATAACCACTTGTCAGAGGGGATTCCTATTCAGTAGAGGTTGGAGTAGATGACCTCTGGGGCTCTTCCCTTCCACTTCTGAGATTCTGTGATTAAAAAGAAAATGCTTGTACTGAGCCCAGATCTTCCTTACATTGGGCCTAAATCTGTTTCCCTGTGACTTTCCCCTCTTGCTCCTAGTTCTGACCTCTATGGCCTAGTTGAATAAACCTAACCCCCCCAACAAAGCCTAGGTAACTTTGTTGTTATTCAGTCACGTCCAACTCTTCCTGACCTCATCTGGGGTTTTCTGAGCAAAGATACTGGAGTGGTTTGCTTTTCCTTCTCCAGCTCATTTGACAGATAAGGAAACAGAGGCAAACAGGGGCAAGTGACTTGCCCAGGGTCACACAGTCAGTAAGTGTTCACATTTGAACTCAGGTCCTCCTGACTTCAGGCCTGGCACTCTATTGACTTTTCCACCAAACTTTGCTAGCTAGTTGCCTGAAGGCAACTCGGCAGTGTAGCAGGATAAAGAACTAGGCTTGGAGTTAGGAAGACTGTGGTTGAATCCTGCCTTAGATACTCACCAGCTGTGTGGCCCTAGGTTTATCCTTAGTTTCCTCATCTCTAAAATGAAGGGTGATGATGTCCAAGGCTCATTCCAATTCTAAATCTATATTCTATAATCTAACCCTTGAGATACCTGAAGACTGGTGGATAGAACATTAAGTCTGGAGTCAGGAGGACCTGAGTTCAAATCCTGCCTCAGATACTTCCTAGCTGTGTGGTCCTGGGCAAGTCACTTAACTCATGTTTGCCTCAGTAAAATAGGGCAATAATAGCACCTCCCTCCCAGGGCTGTTGTGAGGACCAAATGAGACAATTGTAAAGTGCTTAGCACAGTGCCTGGTACGTAGAGAGAGTCATATCGATGTTAGCTATTCTTATTATATTCCCCTGGAGCAGATAATCTAGGCCCTCAAGCGTGGCCCTTTGAATCCAAACTTCACAGAACAAATCCCCTTAATAAAAGGAAGGGCAGCATGTAAAACTTGTAAAGCATGTGCAAAAAAAGTAAAACTTGGACTCAGTCAAAAGGCCACACCCAAGGACCTAGAAGGTTCCATGCCAAAGGTTCCCCACCCCTGCCCTGGAGCCTCACACTCCCTGCCCACACCCCAGCTCTTTTACCTAACTGTCGAGCCTGGTTTCCTGTCCCCTGCGATTCCAATCGCCTCCCTCTGGCCTCACTCCAGCTGTCAGTGGCCTTCCTCAAACTGGTCCCATAACTGATTACAGTATTCCAGATGCAGCATGGAGTGGTTGGAGAACGTGGGAGCTGTGATCTCCTTTCTAAACCCTATGATTAGTTAATTCAGCCCAAGCTCCAGTTAGTTCAGGGGCTGCAAATAGCCTGTAACTAGCAGATGGAGCAGCAGACATCTCTCCCTCATCTCTGACTCAGATCATGTCACACTGTTTGATGGTTCCTATTGAGATTTTGGCCAACTCAGAGCCCTCACTCACATCACTTTCTCTGATTCAAGCAAGGAGCTGGATTCAGTGACCTTTATGGTCCCTCAAAACTCTGAGGTTATGGGAGTTGCTGAAGGGATTTCAGAGCAGATAGGAGGTAAGGAATGGGGCAGGCGTAAAGATGACACCCCCAACAGGTTTGAGTAGAATCTTTCTTAGTGGTGGAGAGCAAGGAAAGGGTCCCTTTCTCAGGACAGCTAGTTGTTGTGGTTAGAGTGCTGGGCCTGGACTCGGGAAAACCTGAACTCAAATCTGGCTTCCGACACTTACTAATTGTGTGACTCGGGACAAGTTACTTAATCTCTACCAGCCTATAACACGGGGATAATAATAGCACCTACCTACCAGGGTTGCTGCAAGGCTCAGATGAGATGATTGCTAATAACTTTATTATATACTTAAAGTAATAGCAAGTTGTACATAATAAATTTGCAATTTCATGTGCAATTATTTTTTTTTCTATTCTACTATGTTATGGAAATGTTAGTTTTATTTCTTAAGTTTGGAATAAAACGGGGCGGTTAGGTGGCGCAGTGAATAGAGCACAGGCCCTGAAGTCAGGAGGAACTGAGTTCAGATCTGACACACTTACTAGCCATGTGACTTTGGGCAAGTCACTTAACCCCAGTTGCCCTCCAAAAAGCAAAAAAAAAAAATGAAGTTTGGAATAAAAGAAAAAGGTGCTTAGCACAGTGCTGTCCATGTAGTAGACACTCTATAAATGCTGGCTTTTATCATTATCATTGCTGGGGTGGGGTGGGGTGGGGAGAAGCCTCAACACCCCTACTGGGTCAGAGGAGCAGGTGGGGGTGCTTTGTGCTCCATTGGGCAAAACTGGGATATCCTGGAAGTTTGTCCTCAAGGCTCTTTGGCCACATCTGTCCCCAAAGCCTCTAGAGGCTGACTATGGGATTACTCCATCCCAGATGATCTCTAAGTGTTTCATAGTAGAAAGAGGGTTGAATAGCGTTTTTGTGGTGGTCTGTTAACTATGGAATGGCTGAACAAGTTGTGGTATATGAATGTAATGGAATACTATTGTACAATAAGAAATGAAGAGCAGGCAGCTTTCAGGAAAACCTGGAAAGACTTATATAAACTGACGCAAAGTGAAATGAGCAGAACCAGGAAAACACTGTATATAGTAATGGCAACACTGTATGATGATCAACTATGAATGACTTAGTTCTTAGCAACACAGTGAGCCAAGACCATGACGATAACAAAGGACTCATGAGGAAAAATGCCATTCCACATCCAGATAAAGAACTAATATACTCTGGATGAAGACCAAAGCATACTCTTTTCATTTACTTTTTTTTTTTGGTGTTTTTTTCCCTTTTGGTCTGTTTCTTCTTTTACAACTGTGACTAATATGGAAATATATTTTACATGATTGCATGTATATAACTGATATCAAATTGCTCACCATTTTAGGAAGAGGAGAAGGGAAGGAAAAAATTTTGGAACCCCAAATCTTGTAAAAAATGAATGCTAAAAATTGTCTTTACAAATAATTGGGGAAAATAAAATCCTATTTTTTTAAAAAAAGAAAGAGCACTGAATTTGGAGTTAGGAGTTGGCTCTCAGCTGTTCTTTCTTCTTTTAAAAATTTTATTATTTATTTTTAACATTCACTTTTTTAAAATTTTGAATTCCCAATTCTCTCCCTGCCTTTAGTCCCTACCCTACCCATAGAGAAGGCAAGCAATGTGATAGCAATTATACTCACAAAATCAAGCAAAACATATTTCTATATTAGTCATGTTCTCAGCTGTTCTTACCACCTGTGCAATTCTGAGTTAAGTCATCATAAGCCTCAGTTTCCCCATCTCTATTTCAGTTCTGAAACTTATTCTCCTATAAATCTTCTTGTTGTAAATCCTATGACTCAGGGCAGTGGGGACAACTAGGTGGAACAGTGGGTAGAGTACCAGGCCTGTAGTCAAGAAGACTCATCTTCCTGAGTTCAAATCTGACTTCAGACACTTACTAGCTGTATGACCACAGACAAGTCACTTAACTTTGTTTGCCTCAGTTTCCTCATCTGTAAAATGAGCTGGAGAAAGAAATGACAGACCACTCCAGCATCTTTGCCAAGAAAACCCCAAATGGGGACACTAAGGGTTGGACATGACTGAAAATGATGAAACAACAACAAAACTCATAGGATTTCGAGCTGGGAGAGGACTCAGAGCTCAGCTGGTCTAGCTCCATCATGATACAGAAAAGGAAGTTGAAACTATAATAGATGAAGGCAGCATGATATAGAGCAAAGGGTCTGGATTTGGAGTCTGAGGACCTGGGTTCAAATCCTAGCTCTGTCTTTTACTTCCTGGGTGTTTTCAGACGAGCCATTTATCATCTCTAGGATTAAGTTTCCCCATCTACAAAATGAGGGGATTGGAGCAGATGATCTCTCAGCTCTGTCAGCTCCAAATCAATCCTATTATGATCCTATAAGTGTTTTGCCCACAGCTAGCAAAGCAACTGACTATGGCAATCAGCAAATGTTTATTTGGAGAGAGCGGGCTAGAGGCGGTGGATAGAGAAGGTCAAGTTCCACCAAGACACCTCTCAGCAATCTCTAGGCAGCTCCCTCAGACTGTTAATTGCAGAAGAGGTGCTGACCAGCATTGGTGGAGGGAGTTCCTCATCTGGGAGTTCCTTGAGGTTTCAAACTCAGATCATATAACACTATGCACAGCTCGTTCCACTACAAAACGCACTGGGCTCTCTGATGCCCGAGGCTCAAGGATCTCTCTCTGTCACCTCAGCCCTCTGATTTCTGAGTCTTTCCCATTTGAATGAATCTCTGCTGCTCAATTTTCAGTTTCTTTATGCCTGAGCTGGGGGCTGGGGCAGGAGAGTTGGCAAGGAGCCTAGGAAGCCATGACCAGCAGGGGGCAGCCGTCCACCGCAGTTGGGACCCCAAGAAGCTCTCGCCTCCCCCTGTTCCCCACCCCTTCCCCCAAGGGCTGGAGGTTGAAAGGAAAGAGTTTCTAGGCTGATTGAGGGAAGATTTCCACGGACAGACCTGTGCTGAGAGCATGGCCATGCGGATAGGGATGCTAAGGGGAGAGGAGGTCCAGGGATGGGTGGAGGGAGAGAAAAGAGACTGACTTCTCACATAACGTTTGAATAAATACGTGGCACATAGAAGGATGCAGGCACATCCAGAGACACACAGATGCACCAAGAGAGGACACACACACACACTTAGGCACACACACACCCAACCTCTCCCCACCTCCTACCATACTATATAGACACATGGAAACACCACTGCCTGGAGTGGGCCTCTTCTTCCCCCTCAGAGGCTGAGCAGGCAGCTGGCAGCCTCTGGCATTTCTCTCCACCCCCTTCCCACCTTTTCTGTCTCTCTGTGGGAAATTCAGAGCCAACATAGTTAGCAGAAATGGAGCGGCCAACTATAGGCCTGTAGTAAGAGAGGATAACACCCCCAAGAAAACATGAGGAGTCCTGGGTTCTAATCCCACTTCACCCACTGGCTAGTGGACCTTGGGAAAGTCATCGTCCTTCTCTGGGCTTCAGTTCTCTCCTCTGGAAAATGAAAGACTTGATTTAAATAGTCTCTAAGTTCCCTCCCAGCTCTGACCTATGTTCTAAGGTTCCCAGCTCTGACCTTCTGTGTTTTAAAGATCCTCCCAGCTCTGACATTCTGTATTCCCATGGTCTCTCCCATATGTCACATTCTATGTTCTAAAATCCCTCCCAGCTCTGACATTCTATGTTGTAAAGTCCCTCCCAGCTCTGATATTCCACGTTCTAAGTTTCTCCCAGCTCTGACATTCTGTATTCCCATGGTCTCTCCCATGTCTCACATTCTATGTTCTAAAGTCCCTCCCAGCTCTGACATTCTGTATTCCCAAGATCTCTCCCATGTCTCACATTCTATGTTCTAAAGTCCCTCCCAGCTCTGACATTCTGTGTTTTTAGGGCCTTCTCGGCTCTGACATTCTGCATTCTCAAGTCAGGGCCGTGCTGGTAACAAGGGATGTGCTGTTTAACAACAGATCTTCCAAAAATTCAGGATGTATAATAAGTTTATCTGTATTATTAATATTTCCTCCAACTCACTTTCTTAAGTCTGAATAAATCAAGCTGATGTGTAGCATTTTCTTATTTCCACGACATAAATATGCTAAATCGGGCAGCTAGTTGGTGATGTGGCTAGGGTGCAGGGCCTGAAGTCAGGAAGACTCTTCTGGAGTTCAAATCTGGCCTCAGACATTTCCTAGCTGTGTGACCCTGGGCAAGTCACTTAACCCTGCTTACCTTAGTTCCTCATCTATCAAATAAACTGGAAAAGGAAATGGCCAACCACTCCGCTATCTTTTTTGCCAAGAAAACCCAAAATGGGGTCATGAGGAATCAGACACAACAACTAAACAATAAAAAAATTTAACAATTGGTTTTCACATATGCTCTAACTGCCCCCCAAAGTCTCTCCCTTCCTCAGCTTTCACATTCTATATTTAAAGGCTCCCAGAGCTCTGATTTATATATCTGGTTCTCTGGCCTGGTGCTTCCATCGCCAGTCAGTCAAAGCAACTGTGTACCACGCAATATGCTAAGTATATGAAGGAAAAAGAAACTGGCCCCCTGAAAAACATGCTACCCACCTGAAACTAATTTCTCCTTCTTCCAAATTTCAGAGCATTTTTTGGACTTCTCCTTTCTCCCCGTTATTCCCTATATGATACTACTCAATTCAACTCAACATGTATTAAACACTTACTACAGTCAAGGACTCTTGGCATGGTGGATAGAAGCAGCCCCACTAGATGTACACCAACTGTGACCCTGGGCAGCTTCACCTCTCAATACGCCAGGCAATTCTCTAAGATCGGAATGAGAGCAGCGGCTGAGAGGCATTGGTAGAGGGACTTGGACCAAAAAAAAGCCCAATGTACAAAGTTCTGTGCCAGGTGCTGGGGGTAAGAGATGAAAAGTGGCAATCCTTCCCATCGAGAAATTTACATTTAATTCATTGCTGTTCAGCCATTTTCAGTCATCTCTGACTCTTCATTTGGGGCTTTCTTGGCAAAGATGCTAGAGTGGTTTGGCCATTTCCTCCTTCAGCTCATTTGACAGATGAGGAAACTGAGGCCAACACAGTTAAGGGACTCGCCCAGGGTCACACAGCTCCTAAGTATCTGAGAGATTTGAACTCTGGAAGTCTTCCTGATTCCAAGTTCTGTGCACTATGGTGCCACCTAGCTGTCCTGGCACAGAGTTGGCCCTCTAGAAATACTCCATTATAAGTACTTATTCATATAAATACTTATTCTCTTATCTAAAGTCATGTAATTACTAAGCCATAGAACTGTGATTTGAACTCAGATTCTTTACTCCAGAATCAACAATTGATTAATCAATTAATTTTCCCTTAATTCTAGGAGTTTCTTGCCTTGGCCTTTATAATCTGTCTACCTTATCGACCCTGACCCACTACACTACAGGGTGGCATTAGGCAGAACCTAGTCATCTACAACATGAGAATGAAGCCTCTAAGCCTTATTGTCCCCAGCAATGGGCACTGGCCACCCAGATCACCTTTATACATAGGCTGACCAGTGACCCATGTGAGTAATGGGCTATTAGAGTTTAGTGTGGGGCTAGGGCTGCAGAACTGAGAGAAGTCACCCCCAGGGTTTGGAGCTAGGACCCCATCAAGGATGGCAGTGGCCAGCTCAAGGGAAGGGACAGTCACTGCCCTTCCCCTTCCCAGACCTGAGACTTTTAGAAGCAGAGATACCCAAGCCTGCAGACTTCTGGTGTTGGCTAACTCTAGAGCTGCTTCTAGCTCTGGGTCTCAGTTTGTTCCTCTGTGTAAGGGGTACATTGAGGCATTGCTATGACATGGATAGAGTAGTAGGCTTACTGGGTTTGAATACTACCTCTAGCTTTTGTTAGCTGTGTGACTCTGAGCCAGCTGCTTCCGCTGTCTGTGCCTCAGGCAACTCCTTAGTTCTGCACTGGAGGAAGCTGTTTCCTGCCCAGAGGGTTTAATTTCCTACCCTAATAAAACCTTTGTGTATGCCTTTATGATGGGAGCATGGAGCATCCGCCTCTCTTGCAGCTTTTTGACTTTCAGGGGAATGACCCTTGCTTTTCTCCTGGGCTGGGGCCAGGGTCAGGGTGGAAGGCTGAGGAGGCCTTTAGAAGGATGGGTGTGCACCGTGGGTAGGCAGGGGCTACCACTTGGTGCCCTGAGCTCCTGAACGTTGGCCCCGGAATCTCCTAGTGATTCTATCAAATACAAACAGGATCCAGATGTGAGAGGCAGGAGAGGGGAGCAGCAGGTGTGGAGAGGACAGCTGGCTTGCACCTTTTCTATACACCTCCCCCTTCCCTCCCCCCCCAACACATATTAGCAGAGTTGAATGGGCTTTCCCATCAACTCCTATGTTCACGTATGGGCACATCTCTGCCCTTGTAGGTGGCTATGTGCTTACCTGTGTGTGATGTGTGTGTGGTGTGGTGTGTGGGGTGTGTATGTGTTGTATGTGGGGGGGGGTATGTGATGTGTGTGTGTGTATTTCTAGTGGAAAGATATTGGATTGGGGATTAAAAGACTGAGTTTGAATCTCAGTTCTCATACTTCTTAGCTGTGTGACCTTGGGTAAGTCACTTCTTCCTCATCTGCAAAATGGCTGTAATCATGCTTACACCTAATTCATGAGGTTCAGAGCTCAATGGACTCTTAGAGGTCACCAGTTTCCTAAAGCGCAGGCATCACCGTGTCACCCCCACCCCACCCCCCACTCAATAAACTTTAAGGGCTCCAGGATCAGATACAAAAGGCTCTGTGTGGCCTTCAAAGCCTTTCATAACCCAGCCCCCTCTTACTTTTCCAGTCTTCTCCCACTTTCTTCCTGCACGCAGACTCTTGGATCCAGGGCCATTGGCCTCCTGGCTGTTCTACAAACAAGGCAATCCATCTGTTGGTGTGGGAATTTCCTCTGACTGGCCCATCCTCCCGTCTGCCTCCTGCAGCCCCAGCTTCCTTCCAAAACCTGCAAGAAGCCTTTCCCAAGCCCCCTTAATTCTGGTGCCCCCCCTTGTTAATGATTTCCTGTATGTAACATGTTGGTAAGCCCCTGTTCGCTTCCTGCTGCTCCTGTTAGATTGTGAGCCCCCGGAAGGCAGAGGCTGCCTTTTGCCTCTTTTTCTCTCTCCAGGGTTTAGCACAATGCCCAGAACACAGTAGGTACTTAATAAATGTTTAGTGACTATTTACTGAGTGATTGATTTGAACCCAGGTCCCCTGAATCCAAATTCAACGTGCTTTATACCGTCCCAAATTGTCTCTCAGAAGAGTGTTTCAAGAAAGAGCTTTTTAAACCTTAAAGTACTGGAGAAACGTGAGTATTAGTCACTATGATAATATAACTGACATTTACAGGATGCTTTAAAATGTATAAAGCACTTTACACGTAGCATCTTATGTGAGCCTGGAAACTGCTCGGCAAGGTAGATATCGTCGTGCCGTTTTTACTAGTGAGGAAACTGAGGCTCAGATGACTTAAGAGACAAGCTGTTCACCCAGTTGCTAAGTGACAGAGGCGGGATTTGAACCCAAGCCTTCTGGATGGCAGGTTCCACGCATTATCAGCCATGTTGCACTGCTGCCGTTCCCCAATAGTGGGAATGTGTACATTCATGCATTTTGACATGTACACAATTGTGAATGCTTCTCTGCCTGCCTGTATTCATGAGGCATCTCGGTATGCACAAAGGAAGAGAACCTTTGAACAGGTGACCTGTCTCTGTAGCTTCTAGAACCAAATCAACCAAGGAATGGGGTGTTCTGAGAGGTAGTGAATTTCCTGTCATTAATGGGACCCAAGAAGAATCCGGATAATACCTTGTCAGAAAGCCTAGAGAGAGGGCATTTACCTCTGATAGAACAGGCTGCCTTGGGGGGGAGAGAGGGATGCTCCCTCCTGTCTCTGGAGGGGTCCAGGCAGATGCTGATAAGCCCCTGTGGGTGAGGCTGTGATGGAAGAAGGTCACAGTAAGAGACTGCTGAGGTCTCGGGTCCATCCTCTGGTGGGAGCTCCCTGACAACTGGAGTCTGGAGAAGCTGGGCCTGCCTGCACTTGGCCCTGGATTCTTGCTGCTGATGCCTTTGTCAGGTCCAAGAGAAGGACCCATGTCTGTGTTCCCAGGCTAACTGCTTGTGAGCCCTCCCTCTTCCTTGGGTCAATATGTCATCAGAGCTGTCTAGGTCCGGGCCAATGTAGGATGTGGGGGGGAAGGGTCCTGTGTCAGACCCTCAATTCACTCTGCTGTGCAAAGATTTGTACTGACTCCTGCTCCCCCAAAACCAAAGCCTAGACTTCACACCAGGCCTGGTGTTCAAGGCCTCAGCTGTCCAACATCCTGTTTCTATAACTTTCTTACACAGACCCTCCTTTTTTTGGTGGGGTTGCCTCCCCAGTTGGTGAAAACGCCTGATTCCTCCCCACCTTTGCTCACCCTGTAACACCTCACCAAATTCCCTTCCTTCTCCATTTCACTCAATCCAGCCTTCCCTGTAGGGCGTAATTCAAGCCACTCCTTACCTGGGAAGCATCCTATCCTGGCCCAATGCCCACTTTTCCAGATCACAGGGATATCTCCCTCTTCAGAACCCCTTTACTTCTCTCTCTCTGTGTCTGTATATATATGTATGTGTGTGTGTATATATATATATATATGTATATATATGTGTATATATATACATACATACATACACACATATATATACACACACATCTACACACACATCTACACACATACATATATATATACACACACACACATATACACGTATATTTTCTCTATCTCTGGTCCTGAGCACACAAAAACTGATGAATGTTATTTAAAAATGAACTTCATACTATAGTCCAACACTATCATTTTTAAGATAGGAAAACCAAGGCGCAACAAGGAGAAGGGAATGAGCCAACAGCACACAGAGGCAGTGGCAGAAGTAAGCCTAGAACTTCTCTGCCTGGCCCTGGACTCCTTCCTCTGCCCCTCACTGTCTCTATAGGATAATAACTCTGAGTAGAATAATACCAGCTCCTGCAGCCTCTTCCCTCTGCCTGGTGACTGCCACAGGCAGCAGGGCCCCATTAGCTTGTCTTGAAAAGCCTGGCTGGAGGCAGCAGCCCTGTGGGTGGGGGGGCTTAGAAGACCAGGGTGGGAGGGGGGAGGTTTTGGTTTGATTCACCTCAATTCCCCACCACGAATGTGCCCCGGTGAATATACAGAGGTGTGAGCAGAACAGGCATGTATATACATGCATGTCTTTGCGTGTGTGTATTGTTTGATTGTGTGTGTGTGTGTGTGTGTGTGTGTGTGTGTGTGTGTGCATGCATGCACAGGAGCAAAGCAGCAGAAACTGGAGAATGAAGGCTGAATATCAAACATGCCCCCCATCGGTGCTGGGAAGGATTTGATGAAATCCAAACCAAATTTCAAGGGGGATATGTATAATGTTGATTATGTCCCTCATTCCTCATCCTTCACAGCCAACCGGCTGCCTCGAGCCTTTGCTCACATTCCCAACAGCTTTCTGGCTCAGGAGACAGAGTGGAGGTGAGGGCTTTTCTGTTTGTACACTAGAAGGTATGCGTCTGTGCCTCTATATCCAGCTGTGTGTCTGAACAGGTATTCTCTTCAGGAAGGTGGAATCTGAGCTCATAGATCTGCCCATGTGTCTGTATGTGCCTCCGTGTGTCTCATCTATGTGCACATGCACACATGTTTAGGGCAGGGAGGTGGCTGCCCCTCCACCTGGAAGGGTAGATCAGGCAATCATAGTCCTGTAGGAATCTAGGTTCTGATTCTATTGGGGAGAACCTTGGGGAGTTAGAAGGGGAAGAAGAGAGAGAGAGGCAAGGGTAAGATGGGGTCCTGGGGGCATGCCTGGGCTGGGGAGGTTCCAGCTGAGTTCAGCAGGCATTGCACAGATGGTCTGTACATCCCGGGGAGCATGTGTATATGTCTTGGAGAACTGTGTGTGCATCTGAGGGTCTGGGGCTGGAGATAATTGGAAGCTGTTTCTCCTCCCACTTTCTCTCTTTGTCCCTCAGCTGCCTGTAGCACAGAATTACAGAATCACAGAAGCCTGGAATTGGAAGGGACCTCAGAGGCCATCTTGGCTTGTAACTCACACCTGAAAAGAAATTGCTTCTATAACATACCCCATGAGTGGTCATCTCCTCCAGTGATGGGTAGCTCACTATCTACCCCAGTCAGTTTATTTCATGATGAGACATGGTTAGGACGGTTAGGGTGTTAGCAGACTCCAGCTTCCCTAGTAGGAAGGGCCCTAAAGAGTGACCATTCACATGGAGCTCAACAGATACCACACAGAGGAGCAGGTGAGACCGGGTACACAATTGTGTTGAGTGTGAGTGTGCATATAATTACATGAGTGTGAGTGTGTGATTCTGTGCTGGATGTATGAGTGTGTTTGTGTGATGATCCATGGGATCAGAGTTGGGTGAATGTGGAGATGTGTGCCTGGGTGAGTAATTGGATATGTGCCTATGTGACTGTATGTGTGTAAGCATGAATGAGTGAGTATATCAGTGAGTAGGCCCAGGGAGCGCCACCCCCAAGCACCACAGGTGCCCAGTGCACCCCAATCCCCTCTGCTACATTCCTATACACCTGCTAAGAGGGACTCTGAACTCTATCCCTCCCCCTCAATGTCTATGGACTCCCTCTTGCCCAAGGAGCTACATTCTAAGTCTGAAGGAAGAGAACCAAGCTACAGTCCCTGGGGAGGAGATTTCAGGCCTGGGCCAGTCAGTAAGAGAAGGTCTGTGGGTGGGATAGAGTCTCCCTGGGCCCTGGAAATCTCATGCAGGTGGCCATCAATTCTGCCAATTCTTAGGGCCATTCCTTCTCTACTCTGACAGTTTATGAAGCTCTGGCTCAAGGCCCAGCTGAGTGAGAGAGGAAGGACAAGCAGGCCCAGAGATGAAGGTCCCCTAGGAAGGTTAGGGAGAAGACTTTGAAGCTCACCCTAGGGACCTCATCTGGCTTGGATGGTGTAGACTATCATAGAGGCCTTCATCTGTTCCCCTCTCCTGGCTCTCTCTGCATTTTCTGCTCTCTCCACTTTTAATAATGAGAAGATGCAGAGCTTGGGAATCCATAATTGCTCCCATCCAAACAGAGCCTGTTCTTTGGGTCTATTTTTAAAGACAGAGCTGGGCTTGGAGAGGGGGAGAGAGGGAAAGAGGGAAGGAAAGGGAGGGAAGGAAGGAAAGGGAGAGGGGGGGAGGCAGGGAAAGAGAGAGAGAAGGAAAGAGAGAGGGAGAGAGAGAGATCTATTAAGTGCAGTTCCCCCAGGTCTCATCATTGTTCCAATTCCTCTCCGTGTCCTCCTTTCTTTGTGTGCTGCACTCTGGACAACAGAGAAATAATCCAGACTGGAATCCGTGGGACAGGGTAGATTTTGTGTGTTGGGAGAACTTGTCCAAGAAGACTCATGGTAAAAACAAAAATCCCTCACAGCATTCCATTTGGTGGTTTACAGTTTGAAAAACTTTCCTCTCTGCAACTTGTGAGAGATATAATGCAAGAGTCTGTGTCCTAATAGCTGAGTCACTTAAGAGGTCAAAGGATTTATCATGGGATTTAGACCCACGAGAACCTTTAGAAGTTTAGTTCAATCCCTTCCCTTTATAAGTGAGGAAATCCAGACCTAAAGAGATTAGGTGAGTGGATGAAGGTCACAGCTGACAAATGGCAGAAGCTTGACTTGACTTGACCCCAAGTCCAGACTGTGCTCTTGGTCAGGAGCCTTCTGCTCTTCAGAAGCTGCTATTGGCAGGTACAGGACCCAGGCTTGCGCCACATACACAACAGACATCGCCATGCCAAGCCCCCAAGATAATTCCCCTTCTCCCCTCCACCAAACTGATCACCTCCACTGAACTGTCTAATGTGGGTTTGTTGTTTTACTTCTCGTATCAGGGACATGTGGCGCTAGTGCCCACAGCTAGACAGGGACAGGGAGGGGGAGAGGGTGGGAGGCAAGTGTCTCTAAGACAGCCCACCTAGTCTGGGAAGCCTCCTGCTGTGGGTGGCAGGGAGGCAGAGTCTGACAGGAGGCAAGTCTAGGCAGGCGGACCCGATTCCTTTGCTTCTTCCTTGTCTCAGGGGGAGGCTCTGGTGTACTGGCAGGAGCACTTGATTTTGGATCACAAAGCTCATTAAAGGAGACAAATGTAGAGTGGGGTGGTGTCAATATCTGGAATCCAGAGTCCTGAGCTCCAGTCATGGCTTTTCTACCTTACCTGCATGACCTTGGACAGCTCACTTCCTCCATCTCTCCTCTCTGGACCAGATAATGAAGGAGTGACAGCATGTTGGAGTGGATAGTGTTGGACTTGGACTTAGGAAGAACTGAGTTCAAATTCTGCCCTAGATTCATTAGCATGTGGCCTTAGGCAAATCACCTGCCCTCCCCAGCCTCAGTTTGTAATACCAGCAAAACTTACCTCAAAGGATTGTTGTTAGAGAAGGAAAGGAACTAATGTGCAAAGTGCTTTGCAAGGTGCTAGAGCAAATTTCAGTCCTTCTCCTCCTTCTCCTCTTCCTCTAAGGTCCTTTCCAATCCTAGATCCTGTGACCTTTCTTGCTGATGGAGGAGCCTTCGAAAATGGGGGAGAGGGCTGAGCTAGCAGAGCTGTGAAATGTTTCCCTCCCCACGTCCTTAATCCCTAACCACCTCACATAACACTTTGTTTGCACCTCCCTGGGTATTCTCACCATGTTATGGTGAGTATTAGTGTTATCTCTGTGTCTTATAATGATAATTCACATAATTCACTCACTTATGCTTTATGGTACGTTCCTACTAAGTACAAAGTAAGGGAAGTAGGACAGGCATTATTAGTCCCATTTCAGAGATGAGGAAATTAAGGAGCCAGGAAAGCAGGGTTCCTCATGTCTGATTTGTGACACCACACTTCTTCGCCACATCATTTTATCTTTCCTTTTTAATAGACTGTGAACTCCATGAGGGTAATGGACCCAGCCTTATCTTAACTTGTATCTCCTCCAGTCCTGAACACATTAGATAAAAAATGACTTTTGAATGAGTGTATGGATGATTAAAAAAGCAGACTAATCCACTCTCAAAGTTCATCAAGGATAACTCCTTTCTTTTTTTTCCTTCGGAGTATCACCTCCCTTCCTTCCCCTGAGATTGAGGAGCATTTGAGGCTCAGATGGGAAGGAAGCCCCTGGAGACCCAGAAACTAGGAAGGAGATCATTCATCTTCTTCTCCCTGGATGATAGAGTTTGTTTAAGGGAGGTCAGATCTAGGGGAGGAAGGAATCATTGGAGCATCTTGCCTGTCCCCCCACCCCCATCCTGGGGCCCAGAGGAATCACAGACCAATAGAATCTGAGAGTTGGAAGAGACTTCAGTGGCCATCTGGTACAAACCATACTTTAAGGGGCAGCTAGGTGGTGCAGAGCACCAGCTCTGTAGTTAGCAGAACCTGAGTTCAAATTTGAACTCAGATACTAGCTATGTGACTCTGGGCAAGTCACTTAACCCCAATTGCCAAAAGAAAGGAAGAAGGAAGGAAAGAAAGAAAGGAAAGAAGGAAGGAAGGAAGGAAGGAAGGAAGAGGAAGGAAGGAAAGAAGAAAGAAAGAAAGAAAAAGGAAGGAAGGAAGGAAGGAAGGAAGAAAGAAAGAAGGAAAGAAAGAAAGAAGGAAAGAAAGGAAGGAAGGAAGGAAGGAAGAAAGGAAGAAGGAAAGAAAGAAGGAAAGAAAGAAAGGAAGGAAGGAAGAAAAGAAAAAGAAACCATCTGGCCTCAGATACTTACTAGCTGTGTGACCCTGGGCAAGTCACTTAACCCTGATTGCCTCCAAAAAAAAAAAAGAAAAGAAAAGAAAGAAAAGAAAAAGAAATCACACTCTAAAGCAGTGGTTCTCAACCTTCCTAATGCCTTAATAGTCGTATGTGGGCGTGTCTGCATGTGGGCGGACCCACCTGGAGACTGATAGAGGAGGTTCCTAAGACCATTGGAAATATGTGTTTGCCGATGGTCTTAGGCGACTCCTGTGACCCCTGTGAAAGGGGTCGTGACCCACAGGTTGAGAGCCACTGCTCTAAAGGAATCCCACCCATAACAGACCCAGTGAGTTGTTAGCCTCTGCCTGAAGGCCATCAGTGAGAGGTAGCCTGCTCTCTCTTTAGGCAGCCATTTCTCCCTCTGACAGCTTATTGTTTAGAAGTCGTTCCTGACCCGAAATCTGAATGGGCCACTTTGTGGCTTCCTGCCCTTATCCCTCTGTGGTCAGTCAGAACAAGTCTGTTCCTGCTTTCACTCACCAGCCTTTCAAATACTTGAAGATAGAAATTGAGTACCCCTTCTCTTCTTCAGGTTAATTATGCCCAGTTTTTTTAAATTTTATTTTTTCAGGGGGGAAGGTAGGGCAATTGGGGTTAAGTGACTTGCCCAAGGTCACACGGTTAGTAAGTGTTAAGTGTCTGAGGCCGGATTTGAACTCAGGTCCTCTTGACTCCAGGTTCTGTGCTCTATTCACTGCTCCACCTAGCCACCCCCAGTTTTGTTTTTTTTTTAATAACCATTCATCATATGACATGAACTCGCATCCCTTCACCAACTTGGTTCCCTTCCTCTGGATGCTCCCTAGTTCACTAATGTCCATACCAAACTGTAGCACCAAGATCTAGATGTGGCATTCTAGATGTGAAGGCACCAGGTTGTTGTTGTTTGTCCTTCATTCTGGAAGAGGACCAGGACATCAGGGAGGTGATGCCATGATGTGCAAGTGAATTGGATTGAAGAGGGGAGGGCTATGCTGAGTCACCAGCCTCACTTTCTCTTCCAGAGCCATCTGGATCCATCAGCCAGATATAGATCAGGACGACTGGAGATGGCCCTCTACCGGACCAGGTAGACTACAGAGGAACCTTATCTTATTCCTATTCCTTACTCCTAAGCTATCATACCTCTCTTACTACAGCCCAGGCCATTAACTATTTTGCTGCCCCCATCATACTGATGCCTCATATGGAGCTGCTAGAATCCTGACATCCCAGCTCTCTTTTAGACAATATGTTATCACCATGGCTTCCCTATCTCACACTTGTGAAGTTGATTATTTTGAAGACAAAGTTAAGACTTAATATTTTTCCCTATTGAGCTCCAACCTATTAGAGTGAATCTAATGCTTTAGTCTAGTCTGTCAAGATTTTTTGAATCCCGACACTCTCATCTGGTGTGCTAACTATTCCTTCCAACTTTTTTTTTTAATCTGCAAATTGGATAAGGGTACCATTTACGCCTTTGTCTAAGTCATTTTTAAAAAGGTTAAACAGCATAGGTCCAAGTATAGATCCCCGGGGCACTCCACTGGAGACTTCCTGCCAAAGTAACATTGTAACATTCATAACTTTGCGTCTGGCCAGCCAACCAGTTCTAAATCCATTTTGTTATAATCTCACCTAGCTCATGTCTCTCTGCAAGAAGAATATGAAGTATTTATCAAGAGTTTTAGTAAAATCCAAGTAAGCTACATTTATAGCATTCTCCTAAGAGAGAGCTGCTTGAAAAAGCCCCCAAGCAAGGGTGCTCTAACCAGGGAACTCAGGCCTCCACATGTGCAGATGGACTCTGAGAGGACAGGAGCGGAACCCGATGTCCCTCTAGCCCATAGCCCGAGCCTGTGCTCTAGGAAAAGGAGCACTGGACTGAGGTGCCAGAGACCTTGAACCCAGGACCACCCCTACTGATCAAAAATGACTCCGTGTGTGTCCTATTGTGATAGAGTCAAGTCAGGTCAGAGTATCTATTAAGTTCTTTCGATGTGCTAGACACAGGGCTAAGTTCTAAGAATACAAATCAGTACAAACAGAAATAAAGACAATCCCTGCCCTCAAGGAGTTTACATTCTAATGGGAGAACACAACACATAAAAGAAATCTGAACAGAGGGGGTAGTGACAGTACTTGGTGTTGGGTGGTGGTAGAAGAAGGAAGACATGACTGGCCTAGACGTTTCCTTAAAATGGAGCTTCTCAAAGGAACCACCTAATTAAAGTTGAAAAAGTCCTGGATTTTGAGTCAGGGGACCTGAGTTTAAATACCAGCTATGTAACTAACTCTAAGGCATTGCATGAGTCACTTAAACACATATGTTTTCTCTTCCTCACTTATAAGGTGAGAAGATTGGACCAATTAGTCTATTTCTAAGATCTCTCAGTTCCAATGCTATGAGCTCCCTGAGACTGTTTCCTTATCTGTGTATCCTGCCACTCCAGCAAAGGTCCATCCACTTTACATTTCTGAGATGGGGATAGTAATTCTTAAACTGCCTGTTTCCTTGGGTTGTTATGAGGAAAGTACTTTGTTTACTTTGGTGATATAAATGGAATCAATCACAATTGCTGATAGATAATAGCTTGCATTTATACAGTGTTTTAAGGTTTGCAAAATGCTTTATAAGTATCATATTTTATTCTCACAACAACCCTGGATGGTAGGTGCACTCTCTTCACTGCATCAGCCAAGTGATCTCCCTCATCAGAGACTTTCACATGCTCAAGAATATGGTTGTCAGTCAACAAGCACAATTAAGCACTGTGCTAAGTACTAGGGATAAAAAGAAAGACAAAAAAACCCACGATCCTTGACCTCAAGGAGCTTACATTCTAATGGAAGAGACAGTGTGCAAATATGTACATGCAAGATATATGGTGTAAATAATTTCAGAGGGAAGGTGCTAAGCAGTGGAGGAGTGGGGGGAGATTGGGAAAGACATCCTGTAGAAAGTGGGATTTGAGCTGAGTCTGGGTCTGAATCTTGAAGGAACCTAGAGGCAGGGGTAAGAAGGAACAGCATTCCAGACCTGGGACTAGTGAAAAAGGCACGGAGTCCACAGGTAGAGTGTGGTGTGAAAGGAATGGCAAGAAGGCCAGGGGCATTGGATCATAGAGCATGTGAAGAGGAATAGAGTATAAGAAAACTAGAAAGGTAGAAAGGGGCCAGTTGTGTAGACATTGAAAATATGTAAGGAAATTAAGGATAATATAGATCCTGATGCCCCAGACCTCTGACTTCTGCAAAGTGATGATGGCAAAGGCCATTACTCTTTTGGATTAAGATTATTTCACTTACTACCTAAATTTGAGCACATCTGTGCTTTTGTGTGTTCATAGGAACTACAGGCTTTCCCATCACTGGAAGTCTTCAATCAGAGGGCGGAGACCCTCTTGTTAGCAAGGTTGTGGGGAGGATCCTTTGTCCAATAGGGATAAGAATACATGACCTCAGAGGTACCTTCCAGTTCTGAGATTCTGTGACTCTATGACCACTGGAGAGGGAAGACTTTAGTGGAGTGCCCCAGAAATCTATGCGTAGCCCTGAGCTGTTTAGCCTCTCATCAATTTTTTATAGAGAGGAATTGATGGCATTCATGTTAATTAATTTAGTGATATCTAATATTATGGATGACACGGTCAGGATCCCAAAATATCTCAACAGTATGAAATGTCAAACTGAATCCATAACAACAAATGTAAAGTCTTATCCTTGGGTTCAAAAAATCATCTTAAAAGTAAAAGATGGGAGACATATGGCAATACGGGAGTTCATCTGAAAAATATCTGGGGGCTTGTGTGTGCTGCAAATTTGATATGCATTGACAATATGGAAAGGAGAGCGACTGGCTGTGTGGTCTCTTGGATGAAGGGAACTCCCAGATGAGAAGATGCCCTCTCCCAATGTATGTTAGCATCTTTTTTTTGCAACTTACAGTTACCTAGAGTACTAAGAAGTTAAGTCACATAACATATATTAGTCAGAGGCAAGAACTGAGCCCAGGTCTCCCTGGCTCCAAAGTCAGCTAATATCTACCCACTATTGCATCCTGCCTCTATAAACAGTGATATGGTATCCAAAAAGCTAATGCAATCTTAGGCTATATTATAGAAAAGGCATAATACCCAGGACTAAGGAGATGAGTTCTGTCCTGATTAATGCCCCGTTGAAGTATTACATTCAGTTCTGTGCCTTATATTTTAGGAAGGTTTTGATATTGAGAATGTCCATAGGGAGGCAAGTAGGAGAATAAAGGGAGGGACTCCAGATCATGCCAATTTTGGATCAGTTAAAAGATTGACATGTGTTTAGCCTGGAGAAGAGAAAACTCAAGTGGGAATATGACAGCTGTCTTTAAGTACTTGAAAGGTTACTATGGAGAAGAGGAATTGAATTGGCCCCAGATGGCAGAACTCATGAGTCCAAAAGTAGAATGAACTCCTTCCAGAGGTAGTGGATGTTCCTTCACAGGAGGTCTTCAAACAGGCCCATACCACCACCACCATTGTTATCACCATCATCATCATAAACATAAGCAAATAATAATAGGTTAGTGACTTATTCTCAGATTATTTCTCTTGATGGCATTCAAATTATGAAAATAAGATAACAACACATTTTAAGTTAGTATTAAACTCTTCAAAATGCTTTATATACATTAGCTTACCCAGTACATTGCAGAAAGGATTCCTCTTTAGGTTATTCTGTGCATTAGGTGACCTTCCAACTCAGATTCTGTATTCATGTATCTGCATGTGTGTTTCTGCATTCATGAGTGTGCAGGCATGTACCTGTCTGTGTGCATCAGGGTATACATGCACTTACATGAGTGTAAATACACTACACATGTATTTCTGTGTATATACTGTATGAATGTTTGACATGAGTGCATGTGCACGTCAAGTGTTCTGTGCATGAGTATATGTGCGTTCCATTATGTCTTCACATATCCACCAGTGTATATCTGTGCTAT
This sequence comes from Pseudochirops cupreus, assembly GCA_028627135.1. Taxonomy (NCBI): domain Eukaryota; kingdom Metazoa; phylum Chordata; class Mammalia; order Diprotodontia; family Pseudocheiridae; genus Pseudochirops; species Pseudochirops cupreus. The sequence continues at coordinate 533,840,414 of CM053580.1, forward strand.
GTTCAGGGTCCTTGAGACAGTTTCTAGTGATGCCCCATACCATCACCACACACTCTCCTCCTCTTCACTTCAAAGAGAATTTCCTGGCCCAGTCCTTCCCTCCTTCACCCTTTGACTGCCTTTGAAGTCAAGGCACCAACTCTTAGCTCTAACTTCCTGCAACTGCAGAAAATTCAACTGCTTCAGCCTTGATCTCTATCTGTCCTTCTACCTTTCACCTCAATATCAGGCTGGCAGGGAATAAATTCTGGCCAGGCTGCCCTGGGAAGTGTCCTCAGGTCTCAGTTCTCTTTGTTTCTGTGGGGGGAGGGGTAGACTCAGGTCCTGGAATCCTCATGCTGGCTTATTGCAAAATGATAACCTTGGAGAAATTACTTAACCTTTGAGTTTTACTTTTAACATCTGTGAAATGACAATAATCCTGTATCCAACACATGCACACCTGTCTCTTGTCATAAAGGAGTTGTAATGACAGCTTGGATTGTATGACAAAGAAGGGTAACTAGAATGTAAGAAGGTTTGGTTGAAGGAACCAAGAATGTTTACCCTTGAGAAGACTTACAGGGAATACAATATCTATCCTGATTTGAAAGGCTGTCATGAGAAGAGGAGATCTGACTTATTCTACTTGGTCCTAGAGGGCAAAACCAGTAACAATGGGTAGAAATTGACAACAGACCAATTACGGCTGGATGCCCAAGGATGAGAGCTGTCCATGGTTGGAATGTGCTGCCTGAAGAAATGGTGGATTCTCCTTCTTCTGAGGTCTTTAAGCATAAGCTGGATAAATATATTTTTGAGTATATTATGATGGTGATTCCTTTCAGGTATGGGTTAAACTAGATAGCTGCTGAGGTACTTTCCAGTTCTTGAATTCTGTGATTCTTTGTGATTCAATAGGTGGAAGTTATAGGGAAGCAAGTTTTAGCTCCTTACAAGTACAAACTCCCTAACAATCACAGCTGTCCCCAAAGTGGAATGGAGTGTCTGGTGAGGTAGTAAATACCTTACCATTGTAGGTCTTCAAGCAGAAGCTAGATCTCTACTTGTCAGAGAAATGAGGAGGATTCCTTACCTGGGTTCTCACTCTCATTCTTACCCCTTAATGTCAGTGTTTCCCAAGTCTCTCTTCTCTATTTGCTCTCTACCTTGGGAATCTCATAAACCCTAATGGCTTCAATGATTACATCTATTTGAATGATCCCACATTTATATCTCAAGGCATGACTTCTAGTGTTTTTCTGCATTTCAGACCTACATCTCCAGTTACCTACAGGACATCTCCACCTCAAATTCTACATGTCTTAAATCAAGCTTGTCATGATCTTCCCCCTAATTCTGCTCTTCTTTTTGACTTCACAATTTCTATATGGTACCATTATTGACCCGATCTCCCATGTTTCAACCCTGATGTTATCTCTTACTCTTTTCTCCCCACTAACTTTTATATTTAACCAGTTGTCAGGTCCTAAAAAATCCAAGGCAAAGAGAAAAGAAATAACTTGCTCAGAATCACACAGTCCTCTTTCAACCACTCTAGTCTCAGATTTCATTACAATCACCTAGATTATTACTATACAAAGACCTCCTTACATAGATCTTCTCAGCCCCATTTGCTCACTAATTCAATTGAGCCTTCATGACACTTTCAGAATAATCTTTCTCTCAAGACAAGGATCTTTTTATGTTGCTCCTCAGCCCAAAATTCTTCAATAGCTTCCCAATAACTTCTAAGTTAAAGTTCTAGTTCCCCATTCTAGTATTCAAGATTATCCATAATCTAATGTTGCCCTGTATTTACAGCCTTCTTTTTGTTACTCCCCTTCACAATTTTCCTCTTGTACCAAAGGAGATGATTCTGTGCTCTTGGATCTGTGTGCTTCAACTTTCATGACTTTTCTGAGACAGGCAAAGATATCCTTTGCCTAAAATATCCTCCCTCCTCATCTTAACCTATTCAACTCCTTTCAATCTTTTAAGACCTAACCCAAGTGCCATTTCCTCAAGTGTCATCCTCCCTGGTTGGCAATGCCCTTCCTCCTCAGACCTTACCTAATGCATTATTTACACTCTCAAATACAGTCATTTGTAAAAATTGTACATTGCAGTTACTTGTCCCATATATCTGGTAGAGTAGAAACTTCTTGAAGTCAGGGAACTTGCATTGTCTAAATCTAGTACAGGACTCTCTGCACATGACAGATACCTACTAAATGTTTATTAATCTGGTTTAATTTCTGCTGAAATAGGGCTTGGACTAAATGCCTTCTGGGGCCCCTTCTCATTCTGAGATTCTAGTTGTCAATGATCCTATGATAATCAGTGAGAAAAGAGGTGAAAGCTCTTGGACCCATCAAAAGTATCCTCCTCCTCATTCAATGGCAAAAACTCCAGATCTATTTTCTGGGGTCACAGTTTAGTGACTTGCAAATGAGAGGCAGTTAGTGAACCAGAAAGATCAGTAGACTTAAATCAGGAGGCTCTAGCTTGAATTTCAGTTTTGATCCCTACCAGTTTGTGACTATAGGGAAATTACTTTCACTCTCTGAGTCTCAGCCTCCTCCTCTACAATATGAAGATAATAGTAACATTTGCACTCAGTATCTTAAGGGAAGACTTTGTAATCAGAACCCTTTGCTATCTAATTATTTATATGTTGTCCCTTCTGCTAGCATATATGCTCCTTGAGGGTAGGGGCTGTTTGCATTCCCAGCACTTAATACAGTAACTGATCCACAAGAAGTACTTAAGGAATGATTGTCAACTGATTTGACTACTACAGAAATGAGAGTGATTGTTATAGTCAGGGACTGACCCACATAGAACAATGAAAGAACTCTTCAAGGTCATTCTTATCTATGAGGTTGGACCAGATGATCTTTCAGGTCCCTTCTAGTTAAATCCTATGATCCTATAAAATAAAAATCAGGGTGATCAGAAGAGGGAGAGACCATGGGGGAGAGAGTAAGGAAAGAGGCAATCAGGGCAGGCTTTCTGGAGGAGGTGTGTCATGAGCCTTGAAGGATAGGAAATGTTAAAAAGAAGAGAAGGGTTGTTTCAAGAGGTGTAGGTCTGTGACATAGTGGAGAGAAAGCAAAACTTGGAGTCTGAAAGGCCTGAGTTCAAATCCTGACTCAGATATTTTCTAGCTTTGTGACCCTGGGCAAATAAGTCCTTTACCTATTCTCGGCCTCAGTTTCTGCATCTATAAAATGAAGATAATAATAGCATCTACCTTACAGAGTTGTGAGGATCAAATAAGATAACACACATAAAGCATTTTACAGATCTGAAAATGACACAAATTCTGGCTAGTATTTTTGTTAATTATGTTACACTAGTAAGACCTGAAGACAGGAACAAGGTTGGGGGTTTGAGGAGAGGAGGGTAGTAGCCTGGCAGGAGCAGAGGGCTAAGGTAGAACATCAAGGCCCTGAATGCCAAGCTAAGAAGTTTGAGGGGCTTTTTTGAGGTTGAAGTTCAGACTCAGGGCATGGTGGTGCTGGTGGTAGCCCCAGGTTGAGGAAGATTCTTATTTTATCTATCTCACTTTGCTCATCCTCAGCCCTCACCTGGAAGCCTTTGTGCAGCTGCTGAGAGAAGCTATTTCTGCTCTGTGTTCTCACACTCCCTCCCAGTGACAGGACCTTACTGGTGGTGACATCATTGAGGCCAGGGAGCTGTGAGCTCAGCATCTCCCAGCTGTTAGAGTCTGTGAGTTCATCCTCCCTCTGGGGGGAGTAGGAGGAGGCCAGCGAGGAGCAATGACGTCCATATGTTTCCTCAACCCATAGATACAGAAGAGATCAGGTCTAGAAGAGGTTTTGTGAACCAACTAGATCTTAGCACAAAAAATGCTAGAACATAAAACAGAGAATCTCAGAGCTGGAAAGTACCCTAAAACATGGAACGCAGATTGTCAGAGCTCAGAGGCACCTGAGGATGTAGAATATCAGAGCCAGAAAGGACACTAGAAACAGAATATAGACAATTAAAACTGAAAAGATCTTAGAACATGCAGTGTCAGAATTGGAAGGGACCTTAGACCATAGACCATTGAATGTCAAAGAGAAAAGGAAGGGACATTAAAATATAGAAACCAAAATACCAGAGCTGGAAAGGTCCAGAGAACAAAAAACACTAAAGTTAGGAAGCTGTTGGAGACCAACACCCTGCTTTTGTGGGTTAGGAAACATGGTATGGTGTAGTAGAAAGAGTACTGAATTTGGAGAAAGAGGACCTGAGTTAAAATTTTGTCTGGGGTTTTTTTTTTTTTTTACTATCTTTGTGACCTTGGGCAAGTCACTTAACCTCTTTGGATAGCAAGTTATAAAATAACCTATAAAATGATGGGGCTGAATTAGGTGGTCTCTGAGGTCACTTAAGCTCTAATTTTGTGATCCCATGACTCCAGTGAGCTTTTCTGTCTCTAACTTCCTGCAACACTGGCAGTCATACAATTTAGTACTTGAACAATTTCTGTTTCTTGCATGTATCTCACTCCTAGAGCCAGCCTTGCACCTTCTCAAATTCAGGCCCTGTGTGTGTGTATGCGTGCCTTTCCTATGACCTGAGTCAATCCACTGAAGGGATTCAATAAAGACTTTGGCTAATGGATTGCAAGGTCTGGTGGAAAGGCCAGGTCTGAGAGAAGTTGATGAAATGGGGCCCAGAATGGCAAGGTCAGGAGACCTGAATCAGAACCCTGGACAGCTCCATCATGATTCAGGAATGGAGGGGAGCCAGTTGCAAGCTGAGCCAAGGGATAAAAATTTTGCCTAGGTCTGGGCTACAATGACCAAAAGATTTTTATATTCTTGTTCTGTTACCAGCTCTTCCCTATCTCTACTGAGGGTGAGGGAGGGGGTGGCAACATCTGTATTTTACATATATATATATACACACATATGTGTACATACATATATTTATACACAGACACATATGTGTATGTGTATGTTTGCATGTAGGGATAACTATAGTTAATTTTATTTCTATATTTTTATTTTTCATGACCTTAATTTCCATGTATATATATATATATATATATATATATATGCATATATACATACACACATATCTCTATCTCTCTTTCTCTACTCAATAAGCTGTCTCTTGTAACAAAGAATTAGAAAGGGGGAGTGGAGTGGATCAGAAACAAACCAACGTAACAATTGAGTCTGATATCATATGCAATGTTCCACAACTGTAGTCCTCCACCTCTGAAAAATGGGGAAGGTGGTGCATTTTCTCATCTCATCTTTGGATGCACTTTGTCATGGCAATACCTAGGCATTTAAAGAGCTAAAATGCCTCTTTTACAGGCCCCTAAGAAAATAGAATGTCCAAGCTGGATGAGACACTTGAATATAAAATGTCAGAGCTAGAAGGTACCTAAGAACACAAAATGTTAGAACTAGCTCTTGGGAATAATGTATTCAAGGCATGAAAGGTCTTTGAGATCCCCTATGGGACAGTCACATAGCCCAGAGGTTGGGTCCTCTTTGGCTAAACCACCTCTGTTTTGTTTGAAATTGTCCTCCCAAGAGACCTGTGCAGGTCAGTGCAGATGAATGCCCTGGGAGATGGGGAGTCAGAATAATGAAAAAAAGAAAACCTCATCTCTTCCAGGAAGCCCTCTCATATAGGCTTCTCTACTCTTACATCCTTCAAATTAGGCTATTTTAGACCAAGCCAATTTTCTCCTCCCTCCTTGATATGCTCAGTTCAGACTATGGCATTTACATGCCTTTCGACACTTTCCTCTCCAAGTTATTTCCAGAAATTTGTTTGCCTTTTCCCTTGTACCTTTCTTCTGGAGAGATTCTGAAAGAGCAGCAGGTGGAGATGGGGGTGGGGGGGAGAAACAACCTGTTAATGACAGAACATTCTTTGCAACTTTGGCAGCAGAGGCACACGACAGAAGCAGACGTGTGATGTCTATGTGGCCAGGAGTGAGGTGGGGGTGGAGGTGGGGAGAAGTTTTCTCAGGAAATGAAATGTATTTCTTGAACCTCAGTCTCCTAGTTAGAGGGAGAGTCAGATTTCCAAAGCAACATGATCTGAGAATCTGACCTTCTAACCAGAGAAGAGGAATTTTTGCCAAATTCAGTATTTGCCTTGTGGTTAACCCCGAGTTCAAGAGTACTAGAATCTGTCCTTCTATCCAAAGAAGAGAGATTTCCTAGGCAACACTGTTCCCAAACCCAATCTTCTAGCTAGATAAGTGGGCGTTTCTTAGATAGTGCAAGCCTTAGGGATTCCCTTGGGAATAACCAAGTTTGAGAGTTCGGATATCTGGCCTCCTACCCAGAGAAGGAAAATGTCCAGAGCAGTGACAGAGAAGCATGTGGCTCCCAGTGGTGATCAGGACAGCAGTAATAGACTGAAAGCCACAATATGGAGGAGCAAAAGACCAGGATTTTCACATTCAGCTATTACCTTCTCATTCACACCAGAATCAGAAACAGACACAGTATTTCATCTCTTGCCTCCATGCTTCTTTGCACAAGTGGTCCTCCATGTCTGAAATGCACTTCTTTCTCATAGACTCTAGCTTCCTTCAAAGTCCAGTTCAGGTGCCACATCCTATAGAGGGCCTTTCCTGACAACCCCATATCACCCCCAGTTTTAGTTCTTTTTTCCTCTTGAAATTACTTCCTATTATTCCATATGCATGTTATATTTACTTACTGGTGTACAGATGTTCCCCAACTACCACTATCTTCACTAGAACCTTTATCTCTTCAGGGCCCAGATGACTCCATTTTTGTCTTGTATGTCCCCAGACCCCAATCCAGGGCCTTATATACAATAAATGCCTAATAAATTTTAAATGGAATTGTTTTGTGGCCCCAACTAAACTGAAAGCTCTCCAAGGGCAGGAACCGGGTCTTGAGTTTTCCTGGTCTTCTCCACCCCCAAACTTCAGAGGATGGGATTTTATCTGTACCCACATGTGCACACACAGCTGGTGTTTAATACCTGCCAGGAAAGCAGTCGTTCTAGCTCCACTCGTCCATATATAAATGAATAAAAACGTGCCCTGTGTCCAGAATTGCTCTGCAGCCCCTTCTGCCTGGCTCTCACTAACAAGCTGAGGTCATCAGGAGCTCAGCAACATCCAATAGATCAGTTTTATCTGGCTGACTCTAGCCCTGTAGGAAATAGCTCCCAGCCACAGATGGGCCAGCATTGGCAGGTTTCCATCCTGCCCCTCACTGGGATGTCTATCTTGCTCCCTGCTGCATTTCAACTTTTAGGAGTGGGGATGCTTCCCTGGATAGGTCATGAGCTCATCTGGCAGGAAAGGTCAACAAAAAGCAGCTAGGAGGTGCTTTGGACCTGGAGTCAGCACGACATGAGTTCAAATTCTGCCTCAGACACTTGTGAGCTATATGACTCTGGGCAAGTCACTTAGCCTGTCTGCCTCAGTTTCCTCATCCGTAAAACAAGAATAATACTAGCACCTACCTCCCAGAGTTGTTGCAAAAATCAAATGAGGTAATATATGTAGATTGCTTTTTCCATTGCTTTGCTTTGCAAAACTTAAAGCACTGTATAAATGCTAGTTATCATCATTGTCACCATCACCATCATTGCCACCATGATAATCACCATTAATGAGCATATCATCATCAGTTACCATGATTAGTTACCATTCACCATTATATGCATCACCACCACTGCTGCCATCTATCGGAAGTTACTATTACAATCAGGTCTCTCAAGTGATGGCCGGCACCAGCACCTTACCACACTTTGCCCTTTCTTCAGTCATCACCAGGGATGTGTATCTTCTCTTGAGCCATCCAGACCCCTGATTATCAAGTTATCTTTCATGTTTCTATAGTTTCTCAACAATGTTAGACCTTAGAGATCACTTAGTTCACATTATTATTTTAAAGAGAAGAAAACAAGTCTGTAGTGGTGAATGAATTTGTTCAAGAGAATACAGTGGCAAAACAAGGGCTAGAACCAAGGCTTCCTGGATGCCATTGAGGGCTTTCCCCCCTATGCCACACTGGCTCCCAACACTTAAATTAAAAAAAAAATGTTTTACCGATACTCTTTTTAAAAAAATTATTGGAATTTCCCAATGTCTTCCTCATTCCCCCTAGAACTCTGTAATCAAGAAAAATTAATTAGCATATGACATGACTGAAAATGTATGTTTCATTCTGCACCTATAGCCCACCACCTTTCTGCTGAGAGGTAGGAGGTCCGCCTCACCATCAATCCTCTGAAGTCCAGATCCACCCACTTTTCAGCACATGTCAAGAGGAGAGCTCACATGTTCCACTCTGGTCATTGGAAGGTTTACTCCTTCCAGAAGGGACATGAGCAAGAATGGGGAACCAAACTTTGTCTGGATAGCTTTTTGTCTTTTCTGTTTGACTCTTAGGGTCTGGAATGAACACAAGAAACATTAGGCTCTTGAGGGAATTGGCTCTCTGCCCCAATGTGTGAACATCATTTTATGCTGTGGATTCTGATGGGAGGTGGAAGCTGAGTCCCTCCCAGGGGAATTAGTGGTGTGTGCACTCAGTTTTAATTAGGCCCAAGGAATTTCTCCTGACAACAGGATGGTAAGTGAACCCAGCACTGCAGATGATGAACCACAATTACATGGCCAGCCCTTAGTTCTGGGTTGGGACAGAGCCAAACTCCAGCCTGAAGGTTGTTAGAGACCCCATTGAGAGGACACAGAGAACAGAGGTCTGAGCCTCCCTGGAGTCTGGAGCAGAACTGGGACTATATTTAGAGTAAGAGGAGGAAACCTCTGGTGTTATTGGAATCATTTACCCATAAAGGGAAAAAAATTGATTGAGGACTATCATAAATTAAAAGCCCCTTAATTTAGGTTGGAGTCTTTTTGAGAGAGACAAAAAGGCAGAGAGACAGTAAGTACAGAGAGACAGACAGATAGACACACAGAGGAAGAGAGAAGGATGGAAGGAGGGAGAGAGAGAGAGAGAGAGAGAGAGAGGTCATCATTATCACACACAAACATACACACACGCGTGCACATACAACACACACACAGAGGAATGCTTAAAATTTTGTCCAGAGAATGTGAAACCTTATTCAACAAATGTGAAAAAAAATACTTCAATCTGATGTCATGGTTAACTAAAAGAGAAAAGGAATGAAAAATGAAGAAGGAAAAAAAGGAGTCAACAGAGCTGAAAATTCAATTCAATATAATGGAACAAACATTTATTAAATATGTCCAGAAGCACTGAGCTAACGGTTAAGTGAGATACTAGGGGCAGCTAGGTGGTTTAGTGGTTAGAGTGTCAGGTCTAGAGTCGGGAAGATCTGAGTTTAAATCTGGACTCAGGTACTTACTAGCTGGGTGATGCCGGGCAAATGACTTTATCTCAGTTTCTCCAGCTGTAAAACGGTAGTGGTGAAAACAGCACTTCCCTTCTAGAGTTGTTGTGAGGATCAAATGGATAATACTTGCAAAGTACCTGGCACATAGTAGGTAATCTATAAATATTAGCTCATTATGGAGCGATTAGGTGGTGCAGTGGATAGAGCACTGAGTCTGGTGTTAGAAAGTTCTGAATTCAAATCTAGTTTCAGGCACTTACTAGCTGTGTGACCCTGGGTAAGTCACTTAACTTCTGTTTGCCTCAGTTTCCCCAGCTATAAAATGGGGCTAATAATAATAATAACTCCCAGAGTTGTTGTGAAGGTCAAATGAGATAATATTTATAAAGTACCTGGCACAAAGTAGGTACCACATAAGTGTTAGCTATCGTTATTACTATCATATAAAGTTTATATAAGAGTTTGCTCTTGATCTCAGAGAGCTCACATTCTAATTACAGGTTATGATAGAAACACCAATAACACTAGTACACAATATTTTTACCCCAAAGGTGAAAAACAAAGTGCCATTGGAAGTTCGAGAGGGAAAGTTATTTCCCACAAAGGGGAGGGGAGAATCATGTCAGAATTCTTTCTGGAGGAGGTAACATTTGAAATGGGCCTTAAGTACTGGGTGAGAATTTATCAGGCAGAGAGAAGAAGGAAACAGGGACATCATAGACACAGGGTACAATGAAACAAGGGCAGGAGCTCTTCCTTCCTTCCTTCCTTCTTTCCTTCCTTCCTTTTTTCCTTCCTTCCTTCCTTCCTTCCTTCCTTCCTTTCTTTCTTTCTTTCTTTCTTTCTTTCTTTCTTTCTTTCTTTCTTTCTTTCTTTCTTTCTTTCTTTCTCTAACACCTTTGCCCCTGGCACAGGCATGTTCAGGCAAAAGGTACAGTCCACTTGCCCTGGAGTGGAAGATACCTGCGTCAATGATGTTACAAATCCCTTTTAGGTGCTGAGAGTAGTAGATGACTCCTTCCTCTCTTCTAGATGTTTTCAGAAATTTCTCTGGGTAATTTGAATTTCCCAAGGGGAAACAGAAAGGACTGAAAAGGAGTTGGAGGGAGATGAGGGACTCCTCCAAGCAGCTAGATTCAAGGCAATTCTGTAATTAAGACGGTACAGCCTCCCTCCCCCTCCCCCCGAGGGAAGACAACTATTGCTATTTTCTGTGGGCTCTGACAAGAGTCCCACTGGTTTCCATTATGGCCATATATTAAGGACCTATGATTTCATTGATCCCTCCACCCACTGAGATTTCAATTCATCCTTAACTTGTTGTCTTAGAGAGCTGTCAGTTTAAAAAAGGTTAAATATCTTCCCCCAAAGTCACACTGCTGGCAAATTCTAGAGTCAAGTTTTCATGACTATCAAACCAATGCTCTATGCTGTTTCCCTAGCTGGTTGCTATCAAGTCCTAAGTAAATCTGTTAATGTTTTAAGTCCCAAGAGTACATGTGCTCATAAGGGGAGTTGGTGACTATACCCTAGGGGTGAGGATGAGCATCAGAGGTTGAAGTAGGGGTAATGATCTTCCAAGCCTACTTATTTCCTTCCTGTCAGGAAGTTGGAGGTTGCCTTTGACACAAAAGTTATGGGTTAAGGTATAGGAATATACTTTATACACAAAGGTGACTTTAGGCTTGAAAGGCAGATAACGACTGACTATGGAGGTGTTGGAATGCTGGGGAAAGGAATTTGTCCTTCGCTACATAAGTCATAGGGAGCTGTTGCAGAATTTTCAGCTGAGGACTGAGCCAATCAAATTTGCTGAAGGAAGGAGGGAATTGAAGTGGATACCTATGTGGATAGTAATGTTGTGTCAAAAATAAAATGAAATAAGTTATTAAAGGTAATTTGAAATAGTCCAAGGAAGTGCCATTGAGAGTTTGGACTTCTTGTTGTTATTTATCCTTAATTCTCAAAGAAGGCTGATGATATAACAAGGGAAACGTCTTGACTTGTGTGTGAATTGGATTTAAGTGAGGAAGAGCTGTGCAAAGTCATTGACCTCATTCTCTCCTTCAGAGTTATCAAAGTCCAGTGGCAAAACATAAGTCAAAATGACTGTCAGTGCCCCAGGATGCAGTGGATGTCCTTGGTCTTTCTAAATTAGGTCTTTCCTGGGTCTCAATTTGTCTGAGGCAACACCCTTTCAATGACTAAGGACTAGGTAAGCAAAATTTTGGACATGGACTAAGATGTGGCAATGGGAATAGACAGAAGGGGAAAGATCTGAGAGAAGTAACTTAAATCTTTCTGAGCCTCTGTAAAATGAAGTTGAACTGTATGGCATCTAAGATACCTTATAGCTCTAAAGTCATAACCTTTGTGATACTTTGCTGCAGAAATAAACTATCAATAATTCTTGGCTGGTGTAACCCCAGTACCTAGCAATGTAGTGCCTGACATAGGGTTTCATAAGTTTTTTTGTTGATTGAGTATTTTATTGAATTGGTGTGATCTGCTAACCAAGCTGCTATGAAACATGGAGAGATGAGTCAAACATCACTAAATTCCAGAAAGCAATTTTGACCTTTACCCCCAAGGTCATTAAATCGGGCATATCCTTTGACTCAGCAATACTAATAAAGTATATACCCCAAATCAACCAAAGAAAAAGGACTCATATCTATGAAAATATCTATAGCAGTACCTCTTATTGTCGTAGAGAATTGCCCATCAGCTGAAAGGCTGAAAATATGTAAAGATGAGTCTATGTGCATAAAAGTGATGAATATTATTGTATCATGAGAAAGAATAACAACAGCAGCAGCCAAAATTTACATAGTGCTTACTGCGCGTCAGTGCCACGCTAAGTACGTTGCAATTGTCTCCTACTTGAGCCCTACAACAACCCTGAGAGGCAGATGTTATCATTATTCTCACTTTACAGATGAAGACACTGAGGCAAACAGAAGTTAAGAGACTTGCCCAGGGTCATGGAACAAGTACGTGTCAGCGGCAGGATTTGAACTCAGCTCTTGCTGAGGTTGGCTAGCTCTCTGTTCACTGTCATGCTGCTTCTTTAGAGTGATGGTAATCCCTGCCTTCCTGTCATTCCCCCACCTTCCCCCTAAAAAAAAATCAAGAAAGGAGCATCAATGAAACATTTTCTAAATGCGCAGAAGAGAACAGGAGAATGTTCAGAATGTGGGACACAGACAAACAAGAAAGCTTTAGAACTAATGTGTTGAATGCATTACATATTTTTTAAAAACCAAGATGTAGGGGTGGCTAGGTGGCACAGTGAATAGAGCACTGGCCCTGGAGTCAGGAGGACCTGAGTTCAAATTCAACCTCAGACACTTGACACACTTGCTAGCTGTGTGACCTTGGGCAAGTTACTTAACCCCAATTGCCCTGCCCTCCCTCCTCCAAAAAAAAAGCAAAAAACAAAAAAACAGAACCAAACCAAGATGTATGTAATAGATTCACAATTCTTTTTTCTGTTCATTGTAATTGGAAATATTTAATGTCTCTTAACATCTATCCAGTTCAGGACAACAAAAAAAATTAAGATAAAAATTCTGGGTTTGGGAAGGGGAAAGAATGTTGGCTGAAGCCTTGCTGCATTTTTGCAACTGTAGGTACAAATGGGGCATGTACGCTTGATTATTTATTCGTAGCTGTGGCCAGCAGAAGTAATATCAAAGGCTGGATTCAGTCAAAGATCTGGAAATTCTTCATCCCTGAGATAAAGCAGTGATTTTCAAGCCTGGTTAGGGTGTCTCCCATCTTTTCAAGTGCTGTTGTGAAGTTCTCAAAACAAAATTAATTTTCATTTCAAAAATAAACATGTGCCAGATGGCACTTTGGGGGTGGGAATGTTCGTCAATCAATCAACAAGTATAAACTGAGTAACTACTACTGTGTGCTAGGTTACACTCAGGAAGGGGTAAAAAAGAGAAAAAAGAAAGACAAGACTTGGTCCTCTGCCCTCAGGGAGCTCCCAGTCTAACTGGAGAGACAAAATTCACCAATGTGAAACAATTAGAGAGCAATACATAACAGTATGCAATTGTGTTAAATTGTGTAGAGTAGACTTAGCATGGTTGGATCCTGAGGGATGTAGAAATTCCTATAGCCATTGATGGCTTCCTGGAATATTTGGAATTTGAACTAATCATTGAAGTTCAGACAGTATCTAGATAGAAGAGGAAGTGGAGATGATTCCAAATGGCAGGGCTGGTAATGAAGAGGTAAGAATGAGCCTGCCATGCACAGGGTTAGTGGGGACACTGACCTAACTGGAATAAAAAGTCCATAGAGGGGAGCAGTAGGAGGTGTGGCTTAGAGAGGTTGTGGAGAAACAAAGTGATGTCACCAAAAATCTGAGAATACTGAAGTTTCATAGTCATATAGTCAAAACCATATTTGGGTAGGAAGCCCTTCTACAGAATCTCCAACAAATGATCATCCAGCCTCCACTTGAAGACCTCTGGGGATGGATAACTCACTACCATTCCACTTTTGCATAGCTCTAGTCAGGAAGTTTTTCTTGCCACTGAGCCAAAATCTGTTCTTCTCACAACTTCTCCTTCGCTGCACCCTGCCAAATGCTCATAATTCTCCTGTGGGGGTCCAGAAGAAATGTCCATCTTCTACATATCCCACATCTTCCTTCACATTTTTGAAAACAGCTATCACATTCCTTCCCAAACCTTCTACTCTAGGATAGGTCTCCCAAGTAATTCCAGTTCTTACATGACGTGGTCTCCAACTTCCTTATCATTCTGGTGGCCCTCCTCTGGGGACTCTCCAACTCATGGTGCCCAGAAATCAACAGAATCCTTTACACGTGGTCTGACCAGATGTGGCAGAGTTCAATGTTCCTTTTCCTGAACATAAGACTTTAATCCCTGAAAACTGAATTAGCTTTTTATGAATAACAATTCGTACTAAATGGTTTAGGGGTATGGGAACTGGGGTTGCTCGGACTACAGGAGGGAAAACTAACCTCGGGACACATGGATTGTGGTTATAGTAGCATGCCCTTAGTGTTCCTTTCTTCTACCCCCTCCCACTCCCAAGGTCTGGGGCTTCTATCTAGTGTCAATAGCATCGACTGCCTCACCAAGCTACTCCAGGACAAGGACCCCACACTTAATCCTTTTTAAAAATATATTTTTATTTATTTCATTAAGTAAAAATGTTTAACATTCATTTTTTAAAATTTTGAGTTCTGGCTATAAAACTGTGCATACCCTTTATCCAGCAATACCACTGCAAGGTCTGTATCACAAAGAGATAAGGGGGTAAAAAGAAAGGGAAAGGACCTATTTGTATAAAAATATTTTATAACAGCTCTTTTTGTGGTGGCAAAGAATTGAGAATTGAGGGGATGTCCATCAATGGGGCAATGGCTAAAGTTATGGTATATGATGGTAATGGAATACTATTGTGTCATAAGAAATGACAAGCAGGATGATTTCAGAAAAACCTGGAAAGATTTACATGAACTGATGCAAAGTCAAGTGAGTAGAGTGAAGAGAACATTATACACAGTAACAGCAACATAGTACAACAATCAACTCTGAATAACTTAACTATCTTCTGCGATATAATGATCCAAGACAATTTCAAAAGACTTATGATGAAAAATGCTATTTTCATTCAGAGAAAGAACTGATAGACTCTGAATGAAAATTGAAGTATACTATTTTTCACTTTATCTTTTTGTGGGAGTTTTTTTTTGGTCTGTGTCTTCCTTTACAACATGACTAATATGGAAATGTATTTTGCATGATTGCACACGTACAACCTATATCAAATTGCTTAGGTCTCAGGGAGAGGGCAGATGAGGGAGGGAAAAAATTTGGAACTCAAATTTAAAAAAAATTTAAAGTTGAAAATTGCCTTTCCATGTAATTGGAAAGAAAGAAAAAAATATATATGTATTTTTAAAATTTGAGTTCCAAATTCTCTCCCTCCCTCTCATCCCTTCCCTACCCTTTGAGAAGGCAAGCAATATAATATTGATTATACATGCAAAGTCATGCAAAACATATTTCAATATTAGCTGTGTTGCAAAAGAAAACATACATGAAAAACCCCAAGAAAAAAAAATAAAAAAAGTATGCTTCAGTCTCAGAGTTCACTCAGAGTTCATCAGTTCTCTCTCTCCCTGGAGAGGGATAGCATTTTTCATCATGGGCCCTTTGGAGTTATCTTGGATCGTTGTCTTAATCACAGTAGCAAAGTCCTTCACAGTCGATCATCCTTAAAATATTGCCCAGCACTGGGTCTTAAACTTGGTCCTGCCTCCCCTTCCTCTTCCTCTGAGCGAGCCTCCTTATTCAGGTACAACTTTTTCAGAAAGGTGGCCTAGGATATTGGGAATTGCCTTGCTCATTACATAGAGTTGAGGTGTAAGGGCCAGCTCTGCTCCTGACTCACTCCTGGTTCTGACATTCTATGTTCTAAGGCCAGTCTCAGCTCTGACACTCTGTGTTGTAAGACCAGTCCTAGCTCTGACACTCTGTGTTCTAGGCCAGTCCCAGCTCTGACACATTCTGTGTTCTAAGGCCAGTCCCAGATTTGACACTTTGTGTTCTAAGGCCAGTCCCAGCTCTGAAACATTCTGTGTTCTAAGGCCAGGCCCAGCTCTGACACTCTGTGTTCTAAGGCCAGGCCCAGCTCTGACACTCTGTGTTCTAAGACCAGTTCCAGCTCTGACACTCTGTGTTCTAAGACCAGTTCCAGCTCTGACAAGTTCTGTGTTCTAAGACCAGTCCCAGCGCTGACAAGTTCTGTGTTCTAAGGCCAGGCCCAGCTCTGATACTCTGTCCCCACAGTCAATCCTTGGGAGCAGGGACTATCTTTTGCCTTTCTTTCTATCCCCAGCACTTAGCACAGAGTTCTTGGCACATAGTGGGTACATAACATTTGCTAGTCAGCATAATCCCAGAAGAAATAATGATGAAATTCTATTTGCCTCTAGACAGACAGGGAGAAGACTCAAAGTACAAAATAAGACTTTTTTGGGAATGGCCAGTGCAGAAATTTGTTTGACTGAACTGTATTTGTTTGTTACAGGAGTTTTGTTTTCCTTTTGTTCTCCATTTGGGAGAGGGGTGAGACATGGGAAAGAGAGAAGGCAGATATTTTGCTAATTGAAAATAATAGAATAAACTTCTTAAAATGCTAGTTGACTAGTGGACTGTCTAAAGCTCCTCCCAGCTTTGACACTCTTATGTTTTAAGGGTCCTTCCATCTCTGACAGTCTATTCTCCAAAGTCTTTCCTAGCTCTGAAGCTCTGTTCTAATCCCTTCTACTCCTGATATTCTATAGCCTAAGAAGAATGAAGGTAAGGGAATTATGTGGGCAAAGGAGACCATGGAAAAGAAGTCTCCTCCCAGGAGCACCTAGCAGGGTGAGGTTTGTTCTTCAGTGGGGGCAGGCAGGAACAGTGGAAGGAAGAAGAGAGAGAGGAAGGGGAAAGGGAAGGTCTCCTTTTAACTCAACCCCAGTTCAGGGGAGCTTATTCAGCCCATAAATCGCTGTGTGGTCTTGGACAAGGGATTTCATTTCTCCAACCTTAGTTTTTCTGTAAAGTGAATGGCCTAGAAGAAGTTCCTTCCTAAACTCTGACATGTTATTTCCCAAGATGAGTCTCAAAGATGACTTCTCTGCTCTCAGGCCCACAAACAGAGATTATGGAAGAAAGGTCAAAGGTAGCCTTGTTCTCAGGTCCAGGGGCCCATCTTGGTTGGAGAGTGGGGTAAAGAGAAGAGGGAGGAGCCAGGAGAACCCCATCTGCTTCTCCATCTGGCCCTACTCCACTGCATTAAATGAGCCCCTGCTCTCCTCACCTTAGCGGTTCTCATTACTTTGTCTTGCAGATGTTTCCCATCAGGCTGTGCTCATTTGGATCTCTCTATCATGCCTCAGGAGCTTCTTCATCCTGCACAATCACTTCATCCTTAGAACTCACACCTCATCAGTACCCTCTGCCCCTGGACCCTCTTCTCTGATTGGAGGGTGACCTCCACTCAGGAGGGGACCCAGACCAAGCATTTCTTCATTTCCCATCCAGCTTCACTCCTCTGGACTTCTCATCATATCTCCTTCCCCAGCTTCTCACCCCCATCCCTTTTCAGCTCCCTTTCATGTATTGCCTTCCTACATTAGATTGTAAACTCCTTGAGGGCAGGGATTATCTTTCTTTTTTGCATTTCTGTACCCAGCACTTAGTACAGTGATTGGTACATAGAAGATAATTAATGTTTATTCATTGACTAACTGAAGAGTGGGGCATTGAGAAAAGAGAGAAAAAAAATTGGTTTCCATAATAAAAATGATAGCTAGTATTTATATATATTTATATATGGCTTTACATGTTCTGTGTTCTATGTTATCTCTTTTCATTCACACATGTTATATGGTGGTACTATTATTATCGTCATTTTATGGATGATGAAACTGAGACCAGGAGAGATTAAGAGACCTGCCAGCAAAGCTAGTGACCTGGTCATACAGCTAATTGAGTGTCTGGAGCAGGATTTGAACTCAAGTGTTCTTGACTCCAAGTCTAATGTACCACTTAATACCACTGTACAGCCTAATAAAAGCACTACCATCTTCTGGACTGGACTGTAAGATCAGCTGCCCTTCCAGCAGGTCTCCCCAATCCCTAACTTGCCATGGCTGCATGGGTTAGTACTCACAGAAGCAGCCTGAACCTTCACTCTTCTGGTCCAAATCCTCACCAACATGACAGGCATGGTGGAGGGAAGGGAGTGGAGAAGAGAACAAGCCTTACATAGAAAATCAAGAAAAGTGGTTGCAAGTCACTTGAGGGCCTTCCTTTTACCCTCTCTGAATCTTAGTTTTTTCTGTAAGGATCATAGATTTAGAAATGGGAGGGACTTCAGAGACCATCTGATCCAACCTCCTCATTTTACAGATGAGGAAACAAAGACTCAAGAAAGTGAAATGACTTGCCCAGGATCACACTGCTAATAAGTGTCTGAAGCAGGATTTGAACTCAGGTCTTCTTGACTTTAAATCTTACGCTATCTACTATACCACACTACCTAGTGTGTGGTAGCATAAGGAAAGTGCTTTGAAAAGCATGTTTAATTCAGGTAGACTCCAATGTTACTCTCCCAAGCCCCAAAGCTACTCTCTTAACCCTAGAGCTTGGCTGCCATATTTTCTCAGGAGTCTAGGGTTAAACCTGAGAGATTGTGGAGTGTCTTTAATAATGCTACAGATCAAAAGCCCCCAGTGGTGTGCTTCCCACATTTCAATTGATAACAATTGGCCAGACTTAATTATTTCTTTAGAAGGGACATTTACAAACACACACTCCCTGAAGTCTGGGATACTCTTCATACAGTACATAAAATATCCAGGAGAAACCTTTCCTTTCACATGGCAAAGGGATAACTCAGTTCCCAGAAGTCCTTTTGCTGGAGACCTCAAGACATTCTGCTTAGGTGTGTTTTAGCTTATTCTTATTTTTAGATCCATGAATCTGCATCCAGTCTGTCCTTGGATCCTGATGGAGACCTTGCTGTTGGCTCTTCTGGGAATGCTGCTGGGCACTGATGAAAAGTCCAGATTTTCTAGACCCTTTG
Source organism: Pseudochirops cupreus (assembly GCA_028627135.1). Classification (NCBI taxonomy): domain Eukaryota; kingdom Metazoa; phylum Chordata; class Mammalia; order Diprotodontia; family Pseudocheiridae; genus Pseudochirops; species Pseudochirops cupreus. The sequence goes on from CM053580.1 coordinate 533,859,377, forward strand.
ACATTCACACGATCTTTCTCCAACCAAGGAGAAGGAGAAAGATGAGGCTACAGTGCTTTTCTCCTCCCCTGACCCAAGTGGCTCCTCCTGTGGGGCTTGGCTGTAATGTTCCTTCCTGCCTTGCAGCTCAGAGTAATCCCTGATTCTAACTAGTTTGATGGTTTTCTACAGGTTCCATAGGACATGACCAAGTCCTTCCACCAGTACAAACATGCTTCCTTCTGTACTTAGGGAGGTATCCAAACATAGAGACAGCTAGATGTTGTAGTCGATAAAATGCTAGATCTGAAGTCAAGAAGTTTTGTTGTTGTTCAGTCATTTCCAATTCTTTATGACCCTGTCTGGGGTTTTCTTGGCAGAGATACTTGGAGAGGTTTGCCATTTCTTTCTCCAGATCATTTTACAGATGAGAAAACTGAGGCAGAAAGGGTTAAGTGACTTAACCAAGCTTACATGGCACATAGCCTTGTTCTCAGGCCCGGGGACCATCTTGGTTGGAGAGTGGGGTAAAGAGAAGAGGGAGGAGGGGGGCAGCTAGGTGGCACAGTGAATAGAGCACCAGCCCTGGAGTCAGGAGGACCTGAGTTCAAATCCAGCCTCAGACATTTAACACAAAAAAACTAGCTGTGTGACCTTGGGCAAGTCACTTAACCCCAATTACCCTACCTTTACACCTCCAAAAAGAAAAAACAAGAGAGAGAGAAGAGGAAGAGCCAGGAGAGCCCCATCTGCTTATCCCTCTGGCCCTCCTCCACTCCACTGAAGGAGCCCCTTCTCTCCTCACCTTAAAGGTTCTCATTACTTTATCTTGCAGACATTGCCCATCAGACTGTGCTCCTTTGGATTCCGGGCAAAGTCACTTCATCCTTGGAACTTGGCCAGATTTGAACTTATGAAGATGAGTCTTCCTGATTCCAGGCCTGGCACTCTATCCACTGCAATACCTAGAAGACCTGAGTTCAAATCCTATCTCAGACATTTACCAACTTTGCAAATCACTTGTGATTTGTTTCCTCAGTTTCCTCATTTGTGAAAAGGGGATAGTATTAACACCCAACTCCCAGGCTTCTTGTAAGGATAAAATGAGATAGTATATGTAAAATGCTTTGCAATCCCTTGAGTGCTAAATAAACACTAGCTGTTATGCTTTATACCTAATAAATAATCAAGTTATATTCTCACAATGATAAACGTATGGGGATGCTGCATATTATCTCTTACTTTAAGGACAAGTGTTTTGATTGATTTACACAATCAGTCCCCACCCTTACACACAGTATTAATATGAGTGATTATCATTGTTATCTAGCAGGATGTCTCCATTTTATAAATGGAGAAACAGAGACCCAGAGAGGGGAGACTTAAACACGGGAAGGCAGTGGCCGAGCAATAGCTAGAAACTCCGCTTCCCAAATCCCAACCCAGGCTTCTTTCTGGAGCACAAGGCAAGCTCTGAGGACCAGTCCTGGGGATCACCAGGGAGGCTTTAGCCTCCTTTGAGCTACTTGAGGAAAGGAGTAATGGAGGAGTGGAGCGAGGGGCTAAAGACAAGGCCAGGTCTCAGAGTCATGCATTAATTACTGGATAGAGATACAGACCGAACCTGTGGTTTTATTGGTATCATTCCCCAAATGAAAAGATGTCTGCTGAAATAGGTCAGTATCTTCTCTGTCAGTTGGTCTAAGAGAGTTACCCAGAGAATTGAGAGGTTAAGTAGTGTGTCCTGGGCCACACAGTCAATATGTGTTAGTGGTAGGATTTGAACTCAGGGCTTCCTGGGTCCAGGGTCAGCTGTCTATCCATACTACATGTCTATAATGATAACCATAATAACATTTATCTCTAAAACCAGTCAATGAGTATTTATTAAATGCTAACTATGTTTCTGGCGCTGTGCTAAGCTCTGGAGATACAAAGAAACGCAACAGATAGTCCCATAGCTCCCATGGAGCTCACAGTCTAATGAATTAAAGTCTATGAAATACTTTCTTCTCGACTGTCCCATATGGAATGGATTATGTGATTATTAATACACCCATTTTACAGTGGAGGAAACTGAGCTACAGAAAGGTGACTTCCCCAATGTCACACACCTGGCAAGTGTGGGAGCTGGGATTCAAGCACAGGTCTTCTGACTCCAAGATAGAGACTGGAGAGAATGGGACCCTGACTTGGGGCTAAGTCCCCTCACATTGCCCCAAATCCTGCTCCAGGAAAGAAAGCCTCAATTCCCTTTCTCTGGTCACACCCCTGCCCTTGGGGACCAGGAGGAAGGGCACAGCTGACGCTGGTTGGTTTGCCAGATCTTTGGGGTGGGGAGCTGGCTCCATTCCCTGGAGACCCTGATCTAGCTGAGGAACAAGAGTAACCATTGTAAGGTCACCTGACACCGGAAGCCACCTGTGATTCCTGGAGGCAGCTGCACTAAGGCCTGGAACAGGGCTGGGGTTGGGGGTGTGAGTAGTGGAGAGAGAAGCGACTCATCCTGGGGCTCTGGCCTGTAGGGGAAAAAGGGAGGGGGGCTGAATACCAGGGTTTCATTGATTTGGAGAATGAAGGGAGGAAAGGAAGCCTTGGGAATTAAGAAGTGTGTGTGTGCGTGCGTGTGTGTGTGTGTGTGTGTGTGTGTGTGTGTAGAGAATAGCTCATACATGTGTGTCCCCCTCCATGTAGCCACACACATAGGAATACACAGACACACACACTATAGCTCCATAAAACAGTCAGACCCAAAGGCGCGCGTGCATGTGCGCACACACCAGCACACAAAGACATAAAGAAGCTCTCTTTTGAGAGGCTGCTGTGCCCCAAACCCTTCTGTTGCCCTGTTGGTTCCCATGGCACCCAGAGGCTCAGCTGAGCCCCCTTTGACCCCTATCCCCTGGCTCTGAGCCCAGGCTAGGGAGAAGGAGGGGAATGGGATAAGGGTCTCAGGCCACCTTGAACAAGAGGATTCAAAGCCTCTGGGAGGGTCACCTGGGCTGCTGTGGAGCCAAACCTTGCAGGGAATTCATTTGGGGAATTGGGAGCCTGGGTCCCAGTCTGGGCAGCCTGCCCCCTTCATTTCACCTTCCTTTTGTTAGTCAGTCACGTGGTGCCAGCAGATTATGCCCCCTCAGACAAGGACCTCTCAGAGGCCAGAGTTGTATCCCCCTCAGATCAGAAAGTTTCCAGAACACACCCTGAATGGATGAACTCTTCTCCAGGTTCTATGTAGGGCAGCTGAGAGCAAGAGTGAGGCCTGATGCCTCAGCATCCCTCCGCTCTTCACCCCCCCCCACCCCCCCAAATCACTCTGGGAATTGCCGGCTGCTGGTTGGCTGCACTCCATTAATAATTAAGAAGGCTTGGGCAGGAATTTCTCTTTCATGTCCTTTCTTACATTATTTAATTAGCTGTTCCGTGGCCTAGGGAAAGCTTGCATGCAGGCTCACAGCAGACTGGAGACACACACGTATGCACCCCACACATTCACGAAGGCAAATACACACACACACACAGCGACAAAGAGACAAATACACACCTCTCACCTAGACATGCACCTAGGTTCAGAGATAAATGTGGCCACAGATGCACACACACACACACACACACACACACACACACACGGATGTTCAGACCCACTTAATCAAAACGACTCAAACTTTTGTAAAACCTTTAGCATTCCGAAGGATTTTCCTCCCAACAACCAGGAAAGGAGACTGAGGAAGGCTCAGACAGATGAAGTAACTTGTCCAAGGTCACACAGCTAAGAAGTGACTCCAAGTCCCATCATGCTTTGCAGAATTTAGCCTCACACAAAAGCGTTCTTCCCGGCTAAGGTAACCTTGCAGCTACTCTGTGTATGTCTCTTGTATATATTCCTACGGTACGTGTCCTCTCCCTAAATAGAGTGTGACCTCCCTAAGGGCAGGCAAGCATTGATTGTACCTTTTTACTCTCTTTGTATCTGGCACATAACAAGGGCTTAATGTGTGCTCCTGGATTGATTGGTAGATTGCACACATGCTGAGACACATATACAAAGAGAGAGAGACACACACTGAGAAAATAGATACAGACACAGACTTGAGACAATGATATAGTGAGAGACATAGGCAAGATCACATACACATTCACCCTCCCTGCCAGTGCTCAGGATTAATTGTGTGTGTGTGTGTGTGTGTGTGTGTGTGTGTGTGTGTGTGTGTGTGTGTGTAAGGAAATCAATGATGAACCCCTTCCCCCAGCACTCTTATTTTGAGTGGTCAGGACTGGGAGTGGTGCTAGGGAGCCCTGGCTGGCCCTGAGAATCAGCAGCCCCCAGTCCACAGAGACATCCACTTGAGGCAATCCACCATTCAAGGAGGAGCTACTTGGGAGAAGATCAGAGGTTGCCAGATTCCCGCTGATTTTTGGACATACCTGACTAGGATACAAGAGGGACCTCTGGAGTCAATCTTTGTCTCTTTTTGTTGGAAGAGTGTTCACCAACATAACACAAAAGCATTCCCTGTTGTTGACTTTTCCCTTTGCTAGTTCTGTGTTGATCTCTTTCTTCTTATCAGTCTCTGTCTCTGACCTTCTGGCTCTCTCCAGGAGACCGAGGCTGGGGGAAACGTGGAAGAGACAAAAAGATAGTGAAACATACTATCTCTAAAGTCCCTTTCAGGTCTGAGATTCTAGAAGAGTTCATCCACATAGCCCCACTACAGTGTACAGAATGAGACAGTGACCGACCTGAGGTTACTCAGCAAATTGTGTGTGTGTGTACGTGTGTGTGGGGGGGGTGCAGAGTAGAAGGTTCTGAATCACAAGATTCTCAAACCCCTGGCTTTCTACATTCCACCCCCACTCACCCTCCCCAAACACACACACACACACACACACACACACACACACACACACACACACACACACACGCTACAGTTCTATAGTTTGATAGGTCCAGACAAAGACACAAATAGAGACCAGAGGGAAAGAAAAGAGGGTAGGGATCAGAGAAAAAACAGTGGGGAGAAAGGAGGGAGAGAGGAAGACAGGCAGAAGTCTGTTCTCAGCTTCCCTGGGCTCCTCTGGGATGCCCTTGCATGCCTGCTCCTACCCCTGTCTTTCCCTTCTTTCCTCCCTCCCTCCCTCCCCACCCACTTTCATTCTCCCTCATCTTTGTGTTTTGTTAACAGGTTTTGAGTGATGGTCACATGTGTTCTGAAGTATTGTGAATCATGGAAGATGTGAGAGAAATGGAGAGCAGTGAGCTGGGGGGCAGGGGCAGAGGAGCAGAGAAAAAAGAAGGGAAGAGACAGAGAGATAGAGAGAGGGAAGAGAGACATACAAAGAGAGGAACAGAAGAATGGCAGATAGGCGCACAGAGGGAAAAGAGAGAGACAGAGATGGAAGAGAGAGACATATACAGAGAGAAACAGAAAAATGGCAGACAGCACAAAAAGAAAAGAGAGAAACACACATAGACACAGAGAAAGAGAATAACGAATACAGAAGACAGATACAGAGATATAAAGAGATAGAAGAACCAGAATGACACACAGAGAAATAGAAAAGAGACACATAGATGGTAGAGACAGACAGACATACTACATACAAAGAAAAACAGAGGGCATTCCAAAAGTCAGTGCGGTTTTTAAAAATTAAAACTGAGAGTGTTGGGGTCAGCCTGTATAGAGAGACAGAACCCTACCCCCACCCCTCCAAATGCAGAGAACTGGGAAAGAGACAATCAGAGATAGAGAGGGACAGAGTGAGTGGGAGAGAGAAGAAGAGAAGAAAGACAGACCCAAAGAGAGACAGAGAGAATGAGAAGCAGAGTGAGATAGAAGAACCAAAAAGACCCAGAGAAAAGTGACAGAGAGTGGAAGAGGGAAGAGAGAATGAATTACACACAGAGAAAGACAAAGAGAAGGCAGAGAGACAGAAATACATGGACAGAAGAGTCGCCAAGACACAGAATAGGGAAAAGGCATATAGATGAGTCGGAGACAGTGGGGCAAATGGAGAAAATAGGAGAGAGATAAACAGAGAGATTGAAGAGCTATGAGGACTCAGAGATAATTGGAAAGGTAACAGAGACAGGAGAGAGAGATAGGAGATGAACAGGAGAAAGAGAAAAAAAGGGCCATGGTGACTCATAGAGAATGATTTAAAGGAGAGGCAGGGAGACAGAGCATAGATGATGGAGAATTGCTCTGCCCGGATTTGCTCTGGGATCTCTATTTGGTCGTTTACCCTTTGTAGGTCTGTTTCCTCCCTCGTAAAATAATTGGAGAAGTAGGACGTTAAGTAGATATAAAGGTCCAAAGGAAGAGACCTTAAAGGTCACCTACTCCAAGCCCTTCATTTTACAAAAAAGGAAACTGAGGCCCAAGGTCATGCAGATAAATGGATTTAACCCCAGGTCCTTGGACTTCAAATATAACTTCCTTTCCTCTGTTCCACATGGCCTCTCTTTTTCTGGGGTCAGAACTAAAAGATCACTTTGCCAGAAGACCTGAGTTCTAGTCCCAGAATCACCACTAACTACTACTGTGGTTGGGCAGGTTGCTTGGGCAAGACTCCTCCCTTCCCTCCAGGCTCTGTAGTATACAGTTTGCCTCCAGCACGATAAATAAGAGAGAAGAAGCATGGTGAAGTGCAAAGAACATGGGATCAGGATTTAGAAGACCTGGCTTCAAATCCCAGCCCTGTCATTCACTGCTGTGGGACCCAGAACAAGGAAACCCAGCGTGTTCTTAAAAACCTAAGTGCTATGTGATGAGGCACTGTGCCAGGCAAGATGCTGACAGGTATAAGCTACCAGAGGGAATGTCTTCCCAGCCTCCAAGAGGGCAACTTTTGGAAACCGAGGAAAATCCTGTCCAGACTAGAAAAAGGGGAGATAGCTGCAACCTGGCCTGAGTCTGAGAAATTAAAAGGTAGATGAGACATCAGAGTTGGGGAAGGACCCATACAGAGCCAACTTTACAAAGAATAAGGGCCCCTTATTAAATGTTGCTGGGACAGCTAGGTGGTGCAGTAGATAGGGTGCTGGATGTGGAATCAGGAAACCTGAGTTCAAATCTGGCCCCAGACACTTATTAGCTGCATGACCCTGGGCAAGTCACTTAACCCTGTTTGCCTCAGTTTCCTTATCTGTAAAATGAGCTGGAGAAGGAAATGGCAAGCCACTCCAGTGGCAAGCCATTGTGCCGAGAAAACCCTAAATAGGGTCACATAGCATTGAACACATCAGAAACAAGTGAACAACAAATGAAATATTGCCATGGACACCAGATACAACATCCTTTCCTCTGTTCCACACGGCCTCTCTCTTTCTGGGTCTGTTAGGACTTCTCTAGGGTCTTTGCCAGCTCAGGTATGACCAGGAGTCAAGTCTTCCAGGTATCTTCTGACCGTGAAAGAATGAATGAAAAAATAAATATTGTGTCCCCTGCGTGCCAGGCACTGTATTAAGTCCTGGGAACACAAAGAACAAAGTAAGACAACTCCAGCCCTCAAGGAGGATTCTTATGGGAAACATAATACATATCCAGGAATGAAGCAAGAAGTATAAATAAAGGTGGGGGAGGAAGGGAGGAACTCAGGCCCGTCCTTCAGTCTGGGTGGATGGCCAGATGAGACGTGAAGTGAAGAGGAGGGCTCGATATAGCCAGTTAGATGAGTTTCCATCTCCCATGGTCCCTTCCTGCTATGGAGCGAGACAATGGGATTGTCCCTGGGGCCATGTTCCCCAAGGATTTACTGACCCAGATGTCCATTGCTGATAATGCTAAAGGAAACCCGTCCTACTGTTCCTCAATTTTACAGATGAGGAAACTGAAGATTACAAAGGGAAGGCAAGACAGCAAGGTTTATTAAGCACTTATTCTGTATCAGACACTGTGCAAAGGGCTGGGAACAGAAGTACAAACGAAAAGGAAGACAGTCTGGGCTCTCAAAGAACTTACATTCTAGGCTGGAAAGACAACACACAAGGCAGCTGAAAGTGGGTAGAGATGGGGAATACTCACCCAGGGTCATGATGCCTAAATCTAAGTGGTCCAGAGCAAAGCCCAGAGAGAGATGAATGAAGGATGGTCCAACTGTGCCTGTCCTTGAAATGGAGACACCAGGAAGGTCACAGGGGTTGGTGGATGCTTAAGGATGAGGAGGCCCCAGGTACTGAGGCGATTGAGACTTCCTGTGGAAGTCTGAAAAGTCAGAAGCAAAAAGAAATTGATATGTCTGGCATTACACCTGGTCAAAAGCAGAGCCAGGAGTGGAACTCTGGTTTCCTAGTTCAGGACTCTCCTCACTACACCATCATTCCCATTTTGCAGATGCAGAAACTTAGGCTTAGAGATATGACTTACACACGACCATGCAGATAAGAATTTCTTGGAAGATGCTTTCTAAGTTCCGTTTTTGATCATGGCTTTCTGGTAGTCCAATAATTTTTAAGTTGTCTCTCCTGGATCTGTTTTCCAGGTCAGTGGTTTTTTCAAGGAGATATTTCACATTGCCCTCTATTTT
>CM053580.1:533868381-533899477 GCA_028627135.1 Pseudochirops cupreus
TGAGGCCCAAGACGGAGATCCAGATCCAGGCCGCTCAACGCGAGAGCACTGGCCTGAAAACAATCGCTAAGTCCCCCTGCTGTCTGCAGGCTGCGGGCGGGAAGCTACAAAGCAGAGGCGGGTGCAAAACCTCTGCCTTTCGCTTTTCCACTCTGGAGGCCTTTCGCCAGACTGCTTATCTGTCCCTTTCGCAATCCCCACTCACAGCTGCTGCTAATCCACTCACCTGAGAGGCTCCTCCACTCCAGTCGCCCCTGGGGCACAGCCACGGCTTCAGGGCAGGCTGGTTTCGTTGGCAGTGCTGATATGGTTCCTCGTAGCCGAACTGACTTTAGTGGGAAGAATCTTTGTGTGCGTTTTGGAGTTCTAGGATTGGTTTAGAGTCCTGTTTTATGGGTATTTTGGGGTGGCTATGTGAGAGCTGTGATATGTTGCTGCTGCTATGCCGCCATCTTGGCTCCGCCCCCCCCCACGACCATGCAGATAAAGAGCACCAGAGTCAGGACTCAAACTGAGTTCTCTCATCTCCAAAAACTAGTTCTCTTTCCATTACAACGAAAGAAGACGGGAATTGGGTGATCTCTAGCGCTATGAGCCTGTGAACAAGAGATAAGGTCAGTACCTTACATGGGAGTTTTTGGAGACGATATCCTGCCCAATATAACCTTAAGGCTGTGAGAAAATATTCAGAGAATTCAAGATCAAAGGTATCTCAGAGGTCATCTCATCCTGCCCAGAGGCAAGCAGGAGTTCTGGGTACCTACAGTCTCAACAAGGGGTCTTCCATCTTGGCCTTGAAGATCTCCAGGGAAAACACACCTATTTCCTCCCTCCTTAGGGCCCCCATTCCACTCTTCAGTTCTACATTTTAGTTCTTCCTTATAGCAAGCCCAAGCCTGCTTCTCTCTCTTTCTCTCTCTCTCCCTCCCTCCCCCTCTCTCTCTGACCTTGGGCAAATTACTTAACCACTGATTGCCTCAGTTTCCTCAACTGTATTATGGGAATAATAATAGTGCCTGCTTCCTAGGGTTGTCGTGAGAATCAATTGAGAAAATATTTATAAAACGCTTAACACTGTGCCAGGAAAATGCTTGACAAATGTTTTTTTCCTTCCTTCTTCTTTGTAACTTCCATCTCTCCTAGTTCTTTCTTCTGAGGTCAAGTCGAAGTCTAATCCTTCTGTATAACAACCTTCAACTTGAAGACAGCTAGGCTGTTCCCCTCTAAATCTTTTCTCTGAGCCAAATACTCCTAGTTTGTTCAATTAATCCTCTTTTTTGGGGTCTGGGATAGAATCTAGTGCTCCCACCATCCTGACCACCCTTCTCCGGATATACTTTGCTATGTCAATGTTCTTTTTCAAATATAGTGCTCAATCTTAAACACGATAAATAATCTAGATGGAGTTTGGCCAGGGCAGAGTACGGAGGAATGATTCTATATTCTGGACATTCTGGCCTCCTTAATACAGACCAGGATACTGACTTAGACTGGTCTCTTGGTAGTTTAGAGCCAAGATAAAATGAGATACTCAATGCACCTAACTGTTAACACAAGGAGATTTTAACTCAGTCATAGCAGGGGAAGCGATTTCAGATGCTCATCCAGGATGTTCATCCAGGATAAAGAATCGATTCAGTAGAGTACAGCTTCCCAGCGTTCATGCTGCTGGTCTGTAGTCACAAGTTAGAGGGAGGGGCTCAGTCCCTCACATCCTGGCTTTTTGTACCCAGGTGGCCAAGAAGCTACCTTAATAATCTGGGCTTTAGTCCCAGGAACCAATTAAGTCTTTTTCAATACTTTTAAGGGAAAACTGGTCTAATTTATGTGAGTGGTGGTGGGAGGAGGTTAGGATATTACTCCCACCAAAATACCAGTAGTTTTTTGGCTGATATGTGACACTGTTGACTCATTTTGAACTGGTATTCCACTAAAATACCCAGCTCTTTCCCACACAGATTGTTGTCTGGGCTCTGCCTCTCCCCTACTCCATACCTACATCTTGTATTAAATCCAGCTTATTTAGTTTTGGCCTATCATTTTAACCTTTGGAGCTCTCTCTGGATCCAAGCTCCATTATTCATATGTTAGCTAGACTTGCCAGCTTTGTATCATTTGAAAATTTGGCAATTGGGCCATTTATAACATCTAATTCATTGATAAAATATCCTCTCATCACCAGACCAAGTATAGATAGATCCCTGAGGAATTCACTCCTGAAGAAATCTCTCTCTAGTTAAGGTAAACCCATAAATGACTTCTCTTTGGGTTTGGTCACCCAAGTGTTTTCTCATCTACCCCATATCTCCCCATCTTATCCACAAGGACATCAAGAGAAGTTTTGCCAAATGCCTGGCTGAGATCTAGGCATATCACAGCTATGACATTATGCTGATCGGCCAATCTAATAACTTGTCAAAGTAGGAAATGAGGCTATCCTGGTATGACCTAATCTTAATGAAGTCATGTTGGCTTAGTGATCCCTGGTTCCCTCTCTAAGTAATTGCTCATAAACAGTTTCTTTTATAATGCACTCTAGAATTTTAGGAATAGAAGTCATGCTCACCAACCCATAGTTGAAAGGCTTCAGGAAAAGATTGGACTCCCACTTTGTTGAGGGGGGTGTCAAAGGAATTTCTATTTACTCATAGAGTCCTTGGCTTCTGCCTGCTCCCTCCATCATTTTTTTGAAACTATTCTCTTCAAGGTCATCAGAGACCTCTTACCTGCTAAATCTGATGCCTTTTTCTCAATCTTCATCATTCTTGGCCTTGTATATAGTTTTGGACACAGTGGACCATCTCCTCTTCTTCTGTGTTCTCTGCTTGGTTTCTGTGACATTGCTTTCTCTTAATTCATTCTATTAGCTGTCTAATCAATCCTTCTTAGTTTCTTTTGCTGGTGTGCCCTCAAACTCTCTCTGGATGAATGAATGAACAAGTGACTACTATATTCCAGGCATTGTCTTAAGTTCAAGCATCTTTAAGGCTCTGTCCTAAAGAATAATGTAAAATGCGACTGGAAAACATAGGTTGGAGACATGTTGGGAAAGAGCTTAAACCCCAAACTAAGGATTGTATATTTTTTCCCAAAAAGTAATAGGGAGCCATTGAAGGTTTTTGAGCAAGAAAGTGAGCTGGTTAGTGTTTTTCTAGAGAAAGATGATTCTGACAATACTGCCTTGAACCTAGTATGTGCTTTATAATGTATTTGCTTTATTGAATTTATTCGAGCGCCTCTTCTCACATAGGCTAGGCTAGACAGCCTGTATCTTCTACTAGGATGGTCAATCCCAGTTCTTTCACTTCCTACCTAGGGTAAATCACTTAACCCTTGGCCTTGGTTTCCTCATCTGTAAAATGAAGGGGCTCAACTGTCTATAGTAGGCGTTTAATAAATGTTCATCTACCCATCCATTCATCCATCCATTCAGAGATAGTCAGAGAAAGATGAACCAGCAAACTAAGACATCTGACTTCTGTGATACTTTCTTGTTCTAAATATGTGATCCTCTCGGCTCAATATTCTCTCCTCTAACATCCCTCCCAGCTGTGACATCTTGTGTCCTAAGATCCCTCTCAGCTCTGGTATCCTGTATTCTAAGGTTATTCTCCCCTTTCTTCCCCCCTAGCTCTGACATTCCATGTTCTAAGGGCCCTCTCAGCTCTGAGAAGCCATATAAGATTATGTACCAAGGTACTAGTTAATCCTCATGTCATAATCCTAATGTACTATAGACATAGGAGCTATTTTTCCTCTTTGTCCTAAAAAGACACAAACGTACCAGCTTGGGTTCGTGGAAACAAGAGATTTTGCCCTGACATATTTAAAGAGTTAAAGATCACAAGTTAGGGTAGGGACTTTGAGGGAAGCTATGAGCAGCCCAGTGAGCAATGAAAGAGGATGTGAGAAGTTACTGGGAGACAAATCAGTTTTCAGGACCTCAGGAACCCTAGGAGAAAAAGTAATGAAAAGGTGGGCAATAGGGTTGCCCTTTTAATTGACCCTTATTCACAAGACCAATAGATATTGATTTGAGCCAAGGTCTATGATTAATACCCACCAGAGTTTGAGGCATACAACTCATTGGACATGTTGAATTAGAGGCATCTCAAACTCAACACGTCGGCAATAGAACTCAGTCAATAAATATTTGTCCAAGGAACGCTATGTGTCAGGTACTGTGCCAAACAATAAGGATACAAAGAGGGGAAAAACAATGTCAAGGGGCTCACAGTCTAATGGGGGAGACAACACGCACATCATTTTGTATAAACAAGCCGCAAACAGGATAATTTGAAGATAATTGACAGGAAAGACACTGGAATTAAGAGGAGATCAGGAAGGGATTTTTGTAGAAAGTGGAATTTTAGCTGGAACTTGAAGAAAGCCAAGGAAAGCCAGGAGGTAGAGATGAGGTGGGAGAACATCTTAAGCATGGGGGACAACCAGAGGAAACGCCTGGAGGTGAGAGATGGAGTGTTTTGTTTAAGAAACAAAAAGGTGGCCAGTGTCACTGGAGGGCAGCATACGTGCAACAAGCGGGGTATAAGGTATGAGAAGACTGGAAAGGCGCATCATCAGGTTATAAAAGGCTTTGAACACCAGAGGATTTTTATATTTGATCCCAGCAGCAATAGGTAGCCAACAGAGTTTATTGAGTAGGTGGTGCTGGGGGGCAGGGTGTAAAGAGATCCTGAAGTCCAGTGGCAAGGATACAGAAACCCTGGGATATTGGTGGCCATGAGCTGAGAAAACACTGTAGGGCAGGATTCTGGAGCAGGGTAGGGTAGATTGAGGAGGAGCTCACTTTCAGTGCAGCTCTCCCTGGGAGTAGGTTAGTGCTTTCTCCTCTACCTAAGTAGCAGTCAGCTGGTGAAGTGAATAGAGCCCTGAACCCAGCCTCAGTAATCCAACCTTAGTCATTTACTAGCTGCATGACCCTTCTTGAGTTTTTAACCTTTGTTTTCTCAACAGTAACATACAGATAACAATAGTGCCTACTTCCCAGGGATATTGTACAGATCAGAGGAGATATTTCAGCACCGTGCCTGAAAAACAGTAGGTGCTTAATAAATGCTTGTTTCCTCCCCACCTCACCCCTATTTTAACAGATCATTCTCCTTAAGTTTGGTTGTGAATTCAGTATTTCACCAGGAGTGAAGAGACCTAGGTCCATGTTCCTATGTTACCACATTCACACCAAGACCTTGAACAAGTCACTCAATCTGTTTCCTCCCATATAATATAATTAAGTTGAACTAAATGACTTCAAAGGATTCTTCCAGCTTTAAATTCTATGTTGTAAGGTCCCTTTCAACCACAGTGGGGACCATGGAATGTTAAGGTGCCCAAGAGAAGAGAGTGTTGGGAGGATCCTTTATGAAAGATTTGTGGGAGAACATGAATAAGAACCACCTAGAATGAGAAGTAGAAGATGGGTTGGGGTCTGGATACACCAGTGGAGGGTACTGATGATCAAATTAGATTATATACCCACTCAGGTATTGAAACATAGTAGAGGATGATGAAAGCCAAGGAGAGAGTTAGACAAAGTGTTAAGAAAAATCTGAGGAGGGAAAGATCACTTCTACCTTGGGATAGATATCAAGGCCGGGGGGGGGGGGGGGAGGGAGGCACGGGTTGTAACTCCCTCTGTGAGTTTGGACAAATTAGTTATCTTTTGTGAGCTCAGTTTCCACATCTGTAAAGTGGACAAATGGGAAAAGACAAATATGAAGAATTCAGAGAAATTTGGAAAGACTTGTATGGACTGATACAGTGGAAAAGGAACAGACTCAGGAGAGTCATGTACCTGGCAGAAACATCCACATAAGGCATGAAAGACTGTAGAATTCTGTGCAATGTAGCCAGTCATCATGAATTTGGGAGACCCATGATGAATAATGCTTCCTACCTCTCATAAGAGGGATGATGGACTAGAGGTACAGAATGAGACAGATTTTTAGACATAGTTAATGTGTGGGTTCTGCTTAACTATAGCTATTTGTTACAAGGGAGGGCTCCCATGTGGGAGAAAGGATCAGTTAGTGAGTAGTGATAAAGATACAAAAAAAGAAGGAAAAGAGCATTAATAGAACAGGGTTAAAATACACAGAATCAAGCAAAAGAAATCCGGAAGGAGACACAAATGGAGTGTCTTGGTTTCTACCTTACTGGTTTAAAACACACTTTTAAAAGTGTGTATAACAGAAATTCACAGTTTCATATACAACCTCCTTTGTTCTTCCTTGTTTAATGAAATGTTTGTTGTTTGATAATTTTTAAAGTTCACAATAAAAAAGAAAAAAGTCATTAAATAATAGAGAAAAATGAAGGAATTAAAAACAGATGAACTCTTAGGTCTGACATTTTATGTTAAAATGGGCTTTCTGGAGGAAGCAGGATCAGCATTGGTCTTTGAACAAATGAGCACATAGGATATATAGAGATAAGACCAGGGTCAATTGAAGGTATAGGGGAAGCTTTCAGTGAAGGAAGTAATGGTGAGTTGTGACAGAATAAGAGTGCAGAACATCTTTATTGAGCTTCCCCTAACATTGTGCTCAGCTCGGTTTCGAGCACTTAGGGGGAGAAAGATCACAGGAAGATTAGACTTAATGTAAGGAAAATCTTTCAAACAGTCAGTCTTGCCTAGAGGTGGAATGGACTTGCATGGGAAGGTAGTGAGTTCCCCATCACTAAGGATCTTCAAATGGAGGCTGGATAACCAGTTGTATGGCATGTTGAAGAAGGGATTCTTGCTTTGAAGGTCTATGATTCAGAGGAGCTGGCCCTTTAAGGATGGAGGCCTTGGGCCGCCCACCATCTCCAGGGAGGGGGCAGCAGGCTTAGTGGCAACAGCCTCTTTCTATTGACTTTCCCTCCACTAGCGCAGTTGAAGGGCTCCGTTCTTTACAAACTACTTACTCATCCTTGGCTTCTCAAACAGAAGCAGCCGTTGTGAAATTATTGCCAGACAGGGCAAGAGGGATGAGTGGAAGTGACTATGGCAGGCCAGGCCTTTCCCTGACAATGACCAACCCTGGGGGAGTTGTGTCTCTTGTACCTTTCAGAATAATGTGCACCAGTCTCTCATGAACCCAGTCCCACTAATAATCCAGCACGGAAGCTTTGACCTGCTCCACTTCCAATCTCAACCAGTTTGACCTTCTGTCAGGGATCTTGTAACCATTCTCCCCCATTACCCTATTGGTGCCAGGCTTGGACACCCCATCAGCTTAACCCGCTGCAGCTCAGATCTTGGGAGCTCAAGAGATTCTCAAGCCTCAGCCTCCTCAACAGCAGGGGTTATAGGTGGTGCCACCATAGTGGACACTTTCACACCAAATTACTTTGTTTCCTCCTTCCCAGTCTTATCTCCCCTTTGAGATTCCCTACTATATATACTATATGTGCTCTATGGACACAGCCATTGACTTATTGTCTTCCCTATTAGACTGTCCGCTTCAGGGACTATTCCCCCTCTTTTTTTTCATCCCTAGTGGTTAGCACAGTGACTGGCATATTGTAAGTGCATGCCCTTGTCTCATCCTTTTGCTTTCTCTTTCTTTTCCTCCTACTTGCTTGTTCCCAGGTGTCTCCCTTTATCAATCAATAAACATGTATTAAGTGCCCACAATGGGTCAGGCACTGTACTAAATGCTGGGAATACAAAAGGAGGCAAAAAGATAGTCCCTGCCCTCAAGCAACTTACAGTCTAATAGGGGAGAAAACATGCAAACCAATATATGCAAAGCCAGGTATACAAAGGATAAATAGGAAATAATAAAAAGAAGAAAAGCCCTGGAATTAAGGGAGGTTAGGAGAGCCGTCCTGTGGAAGGTGGGCTTTTGGTTAGGACTGAAGGAAGCCAGGGAGGTCAGCAGTCGGAGTGGAGGAGGGAGAGTATTCCAGGCATGGGGGACAGCCAGAGAGAATGCCCAGAGCCAATGGATGGAGAGTCTTGTTTGTGGAACAGCCAGGAGACAGCTTTGCTAGATCCAAGAGTACCTCTTGGGATGTAAGGAGACTGAGGGGGCAGGTTAGGTTATAAAGGGCTTTGAATACCAAACAGAGGATTGTGTGTCTGATCCTGGAGGTATTTGGGAGCCAGTAGAGTCTGTTTTCCTCTAAAGAGAAAAGGAATACATTCTAGAAAAGATGAAGTTCCAAAGTTAGGTGGATAGAGTGCCCGGGCTGGTATCAGGAAGACCTGAGTTCAAATCCAACCTCAGATACATACTAGCTGTGGGACCCTGGGCAAGTCACTTAACCCTGTTTGCCTCAGTTTCCTCATCTGTCAAATGAGCTGGAGAAGGAAATGGCCAACCACTCCAGTATCTTTGCCGAGAAGACCCCAAATGGGGTCACAAAGAGTCAGATGACTGAACGACAACAGCGACAAAGTCCCAGAAAGTCACCAATTCTAGTAAATAAGAGGGTTGAGAAGGTCTTAATTTCCCAGAACAGATGTGGTTCTGAAAGGTTCTACAGTCCAGGGCACTGCCCAGAGGGGATTCTATTTCAGGACCCAGAGTGCTCCAAGCACCCCTGACCCTATCTAAAGGTCCACATTGCCAGAGAAGATCCAGATCTTGGCTGCCCTTGGCTGGGAGCTAAGGCCTATCCTGACCCTTCCCTCCTCTGTCTTCCCTCTCTGGTCTGAGTTTCTACTGTAATAAAGAGCTGCTCTGCCAGCTTCATGATGGATGTTTCTGAGCTGAAGTGTCTAATTGCGCATAGATTGGGCCTATTGAGCCCAGAAATATAGGGCCCTAATGTGTAATTCTATAATATTACTTAGCTCAGTGAAGTAGGTAATAATATTAGGGCTGGTGAGGATGGGCGGGGCCTTGTTTGGCAGCTTAGTGGATGCACCACTGTTCAGTACCCATGATGACCCTGATGGGGTTTTTCTGAACCTTTGGCATGGCCAGATAACTTGCTCCATCTATAAGCATAAGACCACTGTTTGCTTTCTGTGATTTGTGGTTAGGTTCAGAGGCCAAGGATGAGTCCTGTACCTGTCTCTGATGCATCTTCTCCCCATGCCTCCAGGCTAGGGGCAGGAAGAGACCCCCAACACACATTCCTTCAGATAGTACATCCTTCCATAAGCTCCCACATTAGCTTTCTATGCGGCCTGGAGCATGCCCCTTCCCCTTTCTAATCCTAAATCATCTGCAAAATGAGGACATTGGACTAGATCAATGATTTCTAATTCAATCAGAAACAAATCCCTGTAGTTAACTTAGAAAACCACAAACTAACATTATCTAAACTTTATTGCACTTTCATTTATTCTGTTAAGCATTTCCGAGCTACATTTTCATCTGGTTTGGGCATTGGACACTTCTGGGCTAAATGACTTTTAAGATCTCTTACATATCAAGTATCACATGTTCTAAAGTTCCTTCCTGCTCTAACACTTTCTATTTTAAAGGCCCTCCCAGTTCAGAAGTCTGTTCCAACTTTGTAACTCTTATGTTCTAAGAGCCTTCTCAATTCAATCCTGACATTCTAAACTCTAAGGTCCCCAAGTTCTGACATTTGATGTTCTAAGGCCCCTCCTAGCCCTAATACTCTTGAGTTCTAAGGTGCTCTCTCAGCTTTGATAGTCTATGTTCTAAGGGCCATTCTGACTCTGACATTCTGTGATTAATGATAAAGCAGTCTTCAGAACAACAACTCACATTTCTAAGATGCTTTCAGATTTACAGGGCAATTTCCTGAGAACAGGTTTTAGAAGGCAGTAAGTAATGTAAGTCTTATTATCCCACTTTTACAGATAAAGAATTGTGTCTCTAACATTAATGACCTGTCCAAGGTCACAGAGCTGGGTAAGCATCAGAGCCAGGATTCAAGCAAATGTCTCCTGACTCCAGTCCTGGCATCTCTCCAACCCCTCTCCAGAATCCCAGAGATGCAAGGGACCCTCAGACCATCTTGTTTAATACTTTCAATTTATAAATGGGGAAAAAAAACCGAGACCCACAGAGGAGAAAGAATTTATCCAAAACCACACAATGAGTAAGTATGAGAACCAGGACTTAATCCAAACCTTTTGATTCCTAGAATTGCTCATTTTCAAAAAGATTTTGCCATAGGGCACCTTTAAGCAGCCCAGCTTCCCGGATATATTGGAAACAGGATTTGATTTACAGAAATCCAATTTGCACTTTTCTGGGACTAGGCCAATTTGGCTTAAATATGATAATGTATGTAAAGTGCCATATAAATGCCTGCTATAATTATTGTAATTTCTCTTTCCACCTGATGTATATGAAGGACTTGTAGGTCCGAAGTTACTAGCTGAGTTTCCTATAGGCATTCTCTCTGGTCTAGATGGGTCACTGGCCTGGCTTTCTCACTTTGTGCCCTGTATCATTCATAGCCCTGCACAGTCTGTACCACTCTTCTATGCAGCTAAGGATCCACAAGGGTTAGAGGGATGGCTTCAGAGTCCAGGACACCCAAGTTTGTTCCCTTATTAGCTTTGTGACCCTGGGCATTTTAAATCACTTTCCTTCTCTCAGCCTCTTCACTTATACTAATAGCATCTACCTCCTCCCAGGGCTGTTGTGAGGGTTCATTGAAATAACATGTGTGAAGTGCTTTGAAACCCTTAAAACACTGTACGAATTCTATTATTATTATTATTAGTAGTAGTAGTGCCATTAGGGGCCCAAGGTCTTGCACACTGCAGACATTAGATAAATGTTTTGTTTTGTTTTAAATTGTCATGCTGTTGAATCTCTGTGCCCAGGAAGACAAACTGGGCAAGGGATCCAGGAGATTGGGGGGCAGGGTCAGAGCCTGGAAATAGAGCTAAGGAACTTTCATAGCAATAAATGGAGGAGACCCTGGTAGCCAAAGGCAAATCTGAACATTCTTCAAAGCATAATTCAGGTACCTCCTCTTATAGGATCAGTCCTTTCTTGATACACTACAAATTTATGTTATATTATCACAATTGGGCAGTCATTATTGCAAGGTGATCCTTCTACACCTCCCTAAACAATTCACCATCCGACTTCCATCTGCCCTTCCAAACCTTTTCAACCTGCCTCAACCTTCCCGTGGCACCTCCTTCTCTTTCAACCAAAAAATTTAAGTGGGAAAAAAATTGAGGGCATTTGTGGAGAGCTCCCTCTTCTCCCCTCCTCCTCATCTCCTATCCCATAAACGTCTTCCCTCACTAATTCCTTCTCCACCCCCCTCTTACATGAGGAGGTGACCCTTCTCCTCAGCAAGGCAAATTCCTCCTTCTACATGCACAAGCAATTCCAATCCATCTTAGCTTTCTCTAGCAAATTGCAACTCTATCATTCCCACTCTCTCACTAATCTTCAATCTCCCCTTGTCTCCTGTCTGCTTCCTTAATTCCTACAAACATACACTCATGCCTCCCCTATCCTTAAAAAAAAAAAAAACAAGGAAAAAAAGAAAAACCAGTCCTCATTGGAGCAGGCCATGCTCATTAGCTCACATTCCATGTATTTCCTCCCTTTTGAGGTGAAACTCTTGGAAAAAGGCCATCTATAATCAGTGCCTACACTTCCTCTCCCCTCACACTCTTCATCCATTATAATCTGGCTTCCAACCTTATCATTCAAATGAAACTGCAAATGTTTCCAAAGCTGCCAACAATCAGCAGTTTTCATCACCTTCTTTTTCTGGATACTATCTCCTCACTAGGTTCTCATTGACTTTCTTCTCTCCTGGTTCTCCTTCTACCTATCTGACTGTTCCTTCTCAGTCTCCTTTGTTGGCTCTTCACCTAGGTGATGCACACTAACCATTTGTATCCCCCAAGGCTCTGACTCTGTCTATGCTCTCTCTTTGGGTGGTCTCTCATGAATTTACTTATCATGCCTATAATATATAAGCTGAGTTTCAGATCTATTTATCCAATCTTAATCCCTCTCCTGACCTCCAGTCTCATATCCCCAAATGTCTATAGGACATCTCTAACTGGATGTCCCATCACATCCAAAGGGGAACTAATTACCTTTCCCAAAAAATCCTCCTCTCTTCCCAACTTCCCTATTACTATTGAGGACACCACCATCCCATCACCCAGACTCACATCTAAGTGTCATTCAGCTCATTTTCTTTCACCCCACATATCCAGTCTGTTGCCAAATACCATTGTTTCCACCTTCACAATATCTCTCGTCTATGTCCCATTCTCTCTTCTGACATAGACACAACCCTGGAGAAACTCTTCATCACCTCATGCTTGGATGGCATTCTGGTTGGTCTCTCCCTACTCCCATCCATTCTCCATTCATCTGCCAAAATTATTTCAGCCCAGATCTAATCATGACACTCTCTTACTCGATAAACTCCAGTGACTTCCTATTACTTCCAGGAGCAAATATAAAATCCTTTAGCATGTAAAGTCCTTCACACTCTGGTCTCTTCTACCCTTTCTAGTTTTCTTACATTTTACTTCACTTCATGTACTCTACAACCTGTAACAACTATCCTATTCTTCAAACATGACCCTCCATCTCCCAACTCCTTGCCTTTATACTTGCTGTCCCCATTCCTGAAATGCCCTCCCTCCTCCTCTCTACTTCTGACTTCCCTGATTTTCTTCAAAACTCAAATCCTATGTTCTTCAGGAGACATTTCCCATTCTCTCTCCCCACCCCCACCCCCAACCCTGCTAGTGACTTTCCTCCAAGATCACCTCTAATATATCTCTTGTATGTTTGTAGTGGTTGCCATGTTGTCTGTACCATTAGACTGTGAGCTCCTTGAGGGCAGGGGCTGTTTTTGCCTTTCTTTGTATCCCTAGTATATAATTCTCTCTCTCTTTTCCTTTTTTTGCTTTTTGGAGGGCAATTGGGATTAAGTGACTTACCCAAAGTCACACAGCCCGTAAGTGTGTCAGGTGTCTGAGGCCCCATTTTAACTCAGGTCCTCCTGATTCCAGGGCCAGTGCTCTATTCACTGCACCATCTAGCCACCTTACAACTCTCAATAAATGCTTACTGACTGACAGATTGTCTCTTGGACAGATCATTTTTCCTCTCCCTATTTGCTGGTGTTCTCTATGTCTTGTATCCCTTGTACACAGCACAAAACCTGGCACATAGTAGGCAACTAATCAGTGTTTATTGATTGGTTGATTACTTCATATTTGTTTTTCTTATGTATATTATATCCTTCCCCCACCCGGTAGATGAACCCCTTAAAGGCAAGAGCTCATTTCTTTCTTTCTGTTTTTATATAGTTCCCTATACCAGTGAAATCACAAGACTGAACAACAACAGTGTCAAAATCCTCAGGACCTAGAGCAGTGCCCTTAGCACACAGCAGGCACTTAATAAATGCTTGTTGACTTGAACTGAATTGGTCAGGTGAACTGGTGCCCAGAAAGCTAAGTGAAGGGAAATCAGGACTAGATTATACACTCCCCCTCCACACACACACACACGAGCACTCTCTACATTCATTTATGAAACCCACTCATGACTGTGACTGTCATACAGAAAATCTTTCAGTCTTGCCTCACACATGCAAACATACCCCATCATCACCTGTGCCTGTGTGCTAGGACTCCTGACCCTGTCCCTCCATGCTTATAAACTTGCTTGCTGAACAGACTTGGAGTCTGGATGATCTGAGTGCAAATCCTGTCTCAGACACTAACTAACTGTGTAACCAAGACATTGAACCTCTCTGGATCTCAGTCTTGTTATATGTAAAAAGAAGGGGTTGGACTTTATAACCTCCAAGAGCCCAGCCAAGCCTATGATTCTATGAGTTCTTGCTTACACTTCAATGGGGGCACTGCCTCCACCTCCCTAGATACCCCCTGGAGATATACCCCCAAACACATACATATGTGTCCATTGTACTCATGCTTCTCAGCTCAGGGACCAGAGATGGTCTAAGTTTATTCCATATATAACAGGGTTGAATCAGGCATACCCTAAATAGCCTTACTAATTGGTGACTGGGTTTGCTTCCAAGATGAGGAGGGAATGAGAGTCAGGATCCCCTCCCCCAACTCCATCTCAGAGCCAACTTTTCTCCTCTTCCCCTATTTAAAGGTTAGTCAATCAGTCAGTGAGGATTTATCAAATACTTACTATGTGCCAGACACTGTGTTATGCATTAGGGAGAAAGAAAGAAAGAGAGAGAGAGAGAGAGAGAGAGAGAGAGAGAGGGAGGTAGGGAGGAAGGAAGGAAGGAAGGAAGGAAGGAAGGAAGGAAGGAAGGAAGAAAAGTACAAAAACAAGATCCCTGCTCTTGAGGAATCACCTTCTAATGGAGAGGCAACATGCAAAGAACTATGTACATATAAACAGTATAAAGGATGGTAATCTTAGAAGGAAGGGACTAGCTGCAGAGGACAGACACTTCTGTAGAAGATGGGATTTGACCTAAGGCTTGAAGAAAACCAGGGAAAGTAGGAGGCAAAGGGGGGAGGGAAGTCTTACAATCATAGGGTATAACCCATCCAAAGGCATGAAGTCAGGAGATAGAGTGTTGTATATGAAGAGCAAAAAGTAGGCCAGTATAGCTGGATCATAGCATATGTAGAGGGGAGAAAACATAAGAAGATTGAAAAAGAAGGAAGGGACCAGGTTGGAAAGGGCTTAAAAAGTCAAACAGAGAATTTTTCTATTTGATCCCAGAGGTAATAAGGAGCTGCTGGAGTCTAATGAGTAGGGGTGGGAGGAGGAGACATGGTCAAACCTATGCTTTAGGAAAATCACTTTGGCAGCTGAGTAGAGGAGGATGGGTTGGAGAGGGGAGAGATGAGTCAGGGAGAGCAACCCAGGGAGATCAAGCATGTAGGCTATTTCAATAATCCAGGTTTTTACTGACCTTGATAGACTTAGATCTTCTCAGCAATACAAGGATCTAAGACAACTCCAAAAAACTCAATGGAAAAGGCTCTCCACATCCACATAAAGAACCTTGTTGTCTGAATGCAGATGGAAGCGGACTATTTGCTCTCCTTTTCTTTTGTTGTTTTGTTTTGTTTCTTTTTCCTTGCGGTTCCTCCAGTTAGCTCTAATTCTTCTTTACATCATGACTAATGTGAAAATCTGTTTAATAGGAATGTATAAGTAGAGCCTATATCAGATTGCATGCCGTCTTGGGGAGGGGAGAAAAGAGGGAGGGGGAGAAAATTTAAAACTCAAAATCTTATGGAATAGAATGTTGAAAACTAAAAATAGTTGTATAAAACATAGTTCAGGCTTTTGTGAGATGGTGAGTGCCTTCACCAGGGTAGAGACTGTGTGAATGGAGGGAGGGGTGATACCACTGACACTTACAAATATTCCCAGGATTCATTTATTTTTAAGGCCCCTCCTGGACATGGAGTCATTAGACTCCAGTTCAGTCCCACCTCCTGAGCTTATTGTACTACTATGTGATGCAAGTACCATAATTTCTCTAAGTTCCATTCTTTTTCCTCTGGAAAATGGGCATAATAATCCATGGACTTACTCCCTCACAGAGCTGTTGTAGAGAAAGAGCCCTGAGTAACCTTTCAAATATCACAGAAATACCAGCTATTTTTAGTCTATTGTTCTAAAATTCTGTGATTTGTTGATTTTACAATCGTAATTGTGATGTTCTAGGATTTTAAGATGGCATAACAATTGAATGCAAGCTGCTTGAAGGCAATGACTTCTTCTCGTTTGTCTTTGCATCCTCAGAAGCTAGCACAGTGCCAGGAATATAATAGGCACTTAATAAATTCATCTTGAATAAATGAATGAACTGATTCTAATTTCTTTTTTCTTTTTTTAACTTTAGACTTAAATACTGACTTAAATATATAATAAGAAGAGAAAAGAAAATATTATAGACTTAAATAGCAAAACTTAAATATAAAATAAGAAAAAAAACATGTCGTGCACAGGAGAGAGGATTCAAAATATATAGAAATAAATTTCCAAAGAAAAAAAGAAATTTCGATTTCAAGAAAACCTATATAATAAATAGGCATTGCATTGAGAGTTGCCCATCTTTGCTTCCTTGTAAGCTGAATTCTAATTTCATAGATTTTTAAGACCTTATGACAATAAAATATAAGTTCCGTGAAGGCAGGGGCTGCTTTGTTTCTGTCTCTGTATTACCAGCACCTAGGACAGTGCCTGACATGTGGGCACTTAATAAATGTTTGTTGGATGAATGGATGGGTGAGTGAATGAATGAATTCAGATTCTAAGATTCTATTAAGTAATAATAATAATAATAATAATAATAATAATAATAATAATAATAACTCGCTCTACTACAGCACTTAACAGTTGCTAAAGGTTCTAGGATTAGAACACTCTGTGATTCTTAAGTTGGTGATTCATTGAACCTGAATAAGGGTCTGGGATGCCAGGACTGCATTGCTTCGGCTTTTGATCCTTTGGGTCGCTCTGTGATTGGTCAATGTTCTGCTACCCTGCTGGAGCAGGGGGCCTGGGGCCCCCAGGCAGGAGGCGTCGGGGAAGCTAGAGCCCCCCGGCCTAGGTGGCAGCCGTCCCAGTTTTTTGTGAACTGATGATTTGTGGCTAGGTAATTGTCCAGCTGACTCTGCCAACTGGAGTCTCCGGAGATGGATGAGGCGGCAGCGGCGGACGCACACGCGTGTGAGGCCGAACAGGGGGAAGGGGAGGGGGAAAGAAGAGGAGGAGAAGGGGGTGGTGTGATGGGAGCTGGCGGACCTGGGCTGGGGCTGTATGCGCCGCACTTTTCTTTCCGGAGAAAATGAACATTAACCAAAATTACCGTCTCTTCACTCCCAGGTGGACAAATGAAATCAGCTTGTGCTTTGGGATCTCCAGTCGATTTTCTTCCCTGTCTCCCATTATCATTCTCCTTCCTATCTTCTTTCGTGGCCTCCCTTCTCTTCCCCCTTCCCCGACCCTCCCTTTCTTCTTCTCCACTTTTTCCTCGCCTATCCTCCCGCCTGCCTCTGCCCTCGGTCTTTTTCTCTTAGCCTTTCCCCTCCCTTCCCCCACCTCCCCCTCCCTTTCTCATTCCTGGCTCTCCATCATCCCTGCTCTTGTTCTTTCTTGCTGTTTTGCTCTTTCTCTCTCTTGCTTCATATCTGTCCTCTTTCCCTGGCATCCTATTTTTGCCTCTTTTTCCTTTTTTCTCTCTCTGTCTCTCTCCTTCCCTCTTATTTCCTGTCACTCTGCATCTTTCTTTATTCTTTCCTCGTCTGTCCCTCTTTGTCTCTCTCCTTTGTGTGTGTGTGTGTGTGTGTGTGTGTGTGTGTGTGTACCTCTCTGCGTCTCCAGCCATCTCTTTGATTCTCTGCCTTTTCCTCTCTCACAATTTCTATCCTTTCTTTCTCTCCCAACCACAATACTCTTCCTGAATCCCCTCTAAGGAGACAACTAAGGGGTCAGGACATAGGCTGAGCTTGAGGTGGAAAGGGCAGAGGCCAAGACTGGCTGAGAGGCAGTATCAGAGTACAGTCAAAAAAGCAATGAATTTAGAATGAAAAGACCTGGATTAAAATCTTACCTCTGCTATTCATTAACTATATGATAATAGTTAGGTCCATAAGTCACCTCTCTGGGTCTCAATTTCCTGAACTGAAATAAATAAGGGTAAGAGGGCAATAGACTAGCTGGTTTCTAAGATCTGTTAGAATTTCAGTTCCAAGTCCTATGATTGGTAGAGAGGCTCCAAGTTTAGGGAGGCTAGCCTTGGCCTCTTGGTGCTTAAAGAGGAATGGAATTAATGATCCAAAACCTTTTTTCACTGACCCTCCCTCTTTCCCCAGGAGTTGCCACAAACTTGTGGGTGCTGTTAGCAACTATGTCAATACAGCTACCAGGTCTCATCATCTCACACCTGGACCATTTTAATAGCCTGCTGGCGGACTGCCTACTTCAGGTTTCTCTCCACTCCAATCCATCCTTCATTCATATCATTCAGATACTAAAGTGTCTTTTCTCACCTATCCTCCTGCCTTTAGATTTTCCTAAAACACAGGTCCAATTACATCTCTCTCTCTCTCTCTCTCTCTCTCTCTCTCTCTCTCTCTCTCTCTCTCTCACTGTCTCTCTCTCTCTCTCTCTCTCTCTCTCTCTCTCACACACACACACACACACACACATACACACAATTCCAGTGCCCCCTATTGCCTTCAAGGTTAAATGTGCTTTTTGGCCTTCAAACCCCTTCACAACCTAGGCCCCTCCTACCTTTGCAGGTTTCTTAAACCTTATTCTCCTACAGGTACTCTTTAATCCAGGAACACTGACCTTCTGGCTGTTCCATCAACAAGTCACTCTATCTCTCTACTCCAGACATGCTCCTCTGGGACACTCTCCCTCATCCACTCTGCCTACTAACCTCCCTAGCTTCCTTTAAGTCCCAATTACAATCCCTTCTTTTACTGGAAGCCTTTCCCAACTCCCCTTCATTCCACTGCCTTCCCTCTGTTAATTATATCCTAATACAACTTGGATGCTTGGTTGCATGTTTTCTCCCTCATTAGGCTATAAATTCCTTACACAGGGACTGTCTTTTGTCTCTTTTTGTATCCCCAGTGCTTAGCACGGTGCCTAACAAATAGTAGGCACTCTCACATTGATTGATTGCTATTGGTTGAATTGGGAAGTTTCATCATTCAAGTCCTAGTTCTGCCCTTGCTGGTGTGCAGACAAGTCACTTAACATTTCTGAGCCCATGTGCTCATTTGTTCAATGATAATGATAATCATGTTTGCCTCACTCCCTATCTGGTCCCACACTTGTGACCACCTATAAACATATGTGTGAGCACACACAGACACACCTAAATGTATGGGCACACATTTACATGTGAAAACATACATGGTCAATATAAATATATGGAAACATGAAAACACACATGTAGTCATATGATTGGTTTCCTCTCTGGCATTTGAACATGATACAAAGCAGCAAGACTGCTTTTGTAAACAGGAAAAGGCAGTGGGAACCATTATTCTTTGTGAAAGTATTTCCCTATTCAGGGAGCCTTGGCACCCTTCCTGGAAGCCCCAAAGACCCAGTAATATGCCCACCTGGATGGTAAGTGGCAAAACCGAGATGTGATGCCCAGATCTTCTGACTCCATCTGATGCCTGTTCCACTCTATAGAGTCTTGTCTCACTTCTCCCCTTCCCGTTTCCCCACCCCCTGCATGTCCCAGGATGAGAAAGATTTTGGAACCGCCAATGTCCTAATCCACACCAAGAATGCTGCTATTTTTGGTGTTCGGGACCACTATGTAGAATTCACAGGGAAGGGACTATTTCATTTTTGTCTTTGTGCCCCTAGCACCCAGGACAGGGTTCTGAACACACTAAGTATGTAATAAATGTATGTGGATTTGAGTGTATATGTCTTCCCATTCATGGATGTTCTGCATGTGTTTACACATAGATCCACATGGATTAAACCAGTACTGACAGGCACCACTAGGTTAATTATCTCACCCAAACTATCTCACAACTCAAACCAACCTCTCGTCTACCTGTCTTGGAGGGTGAAAGGTCATGAAAGGAGAAAGATCCACAAAGGATCTAGAGGAGAAATTGCTTTGTAACTTGTACAAGTGTCAGGAATGGCACTGATTGAAGTCTATTATAGTCTCACAAGTGTCCATGTGACCACACGTGTGTTTGCATGTATTTGCATATTTGTAGACACACGTGTGTGTGTGTGTGTGTGTGTGTGTGTGTGTAAATACTCCTTTATGGATATGTCTCTCTTTGGCCATGTGGGTAGGTCTGTCTGTGTGTGCTCCAGTAAATGCTTACAGGTGTCCATGGGCCAGAGCCTTAGCTAGAGATTTTGGTGGCCAAGGCAAATTCAGGTGAGGGGAGAGGAAAAGGAGGGATAGAGCCCTTAGACCTCAGACACAAGGGCTAGTCATAAAAGAAGATCCTGGGTCCCCAGAACTAAAGTAGAGACCCCAAGAAGGGAACTTTGGAGAGGATAGCTAGGGAGGTACTCACCTGGGCTTCTGTAGGGGAAAACAAGGTGGCCATCTGGGTGATCCCTATTTTTAACTAATTATCATCTCTAACTTGGTTCTAAACTCTACTTTTTTGGATTTGCTACAGAAAGAACCAAGCTACCCTTTGGGGTTCCATGGCTGTATTTGAATGTGAGTATGCATGTATATGTGGGCCTCTGTACCTCTGCCTCTTAGAATCCCTAGTTCCAATAATCAACTCAAATGCTACCTTCAGCAGGATATCTTTACTGATTCCTTCCCCCACCCCACCCCACCACACACACACACACACACACACACACACACACACACACACACACACACACACTGCTAGTACCCTCTAACCCCAAACTCCCTTGCATTCATTTTGTATAGGTAAAAGATCTTGACCTGTGATTTCATTGATATAAGGCACTCACTGAATCCGGAAACTTCCTCTGACAATGCCATCTGAATCTTCTCCTTATTTTAGAGTTTTAGTTACACTACTAAAAAGATTAAGTGACTTGCCAAGGGTCACACTGCCATTATATGTCAAAGGAGGGATTTGAACCCAGGTCTCCCTGGCACTGAGGCCAGCTCTCTAAATACTATATCATGCCATGTCTACTCTTTTTGAACATTTTCTGTATATATTTATGTATGTAAAGAAAAGATTCTACTCCAACTCATTAAATTTGCAAAAGACCTAGACACCCTTGTGCATTTAATCAATGGACATGACAATGTTTTCAAAATGTGTAAACAAGATTGTCTACATCCTGTGATCCATTTATGAGGTATGGACATCTTGGTCAAAAAAGAAAACAATGTGATTGACTGAGAGGATCAGTTATGCCTATTGGGCCTATGTATAAAAGAACAGTTAGTCTAGCAGTGAGCTCATTCAAGTAGTAAACCAGTCTAGCATTGGAAGAGCTCCAGTTCAAATGATTTTAGTAAATCAGAAGAAATGCCTTCTAAGAAGGAAATCACTTTGGGGTTTGGGGGGAGGAGAGTTTCTCTGTTTCTCCCCCATCCTCATTCCCACCATTGTCTGTTTTTTTTTTCAGAGAGACTACACTAGTAGGAGAAAATGTACCTAGTCAGGAACAAATGCAGATGCAGAAAGACAGCCACTGAGGGAGGAAGCAGTTTCGAGGGGAATGATCTCTTGCATCAGAGAGAAGAGCCAGGTATGGATTCTAAAAGGCAGAACCCAGCAGAGTGCTACGCCTAACAGGAATTTCATGAGGACTCTACAAAAGGAAGAAAAGGAAACTCTAGTAACTGGGAATTGTAAATTACCCCTTCAATACGTGTGTTTTCTACATGTGTGCCTCACTAATATTGTACTACAAATTTGAGCCCACTCTTTCCTATGAATGTAGTTGTATTTGTGAACCCTGGATTTGGGTGAAAACGTTTTGTGACAACTGTTATGCTATTTTAATAAATAACTTTGCTACAAGCTAATTGAGGTTACTGGCTGATAATCCATGGGAAATACTCTGGTAGGGGCTCATGAGTGATAGTACTAGAAACCCAGATTCTCAAGGTTACCCTTAGAACCCCAAAGAGAGTAGTATTGAGCCACCCTCTGGGGACCCAATTGCCAAAGGGAATGGGATTTGGGGAAGTGGGGTGGGTCTTTACCTATATAAAAATATTTTTCTCCTCCATTAGAATGTAAGCTTTTTGAGGGTAGGAACTATTTCACTTTTGTTTTTGTTTTCTCAGAACTTAGTGCAGTAAGGGGCACATATTTGAAACCTAATACATTGCTTTATGATTAATGGATTGCAGAAGATATGCACAAAGATTGGGCTTGTGCGTGGGCCAGGAGCTGGGGTGAAGGGTTGGAAAAAGCTTTGAGTGGGGCAAGGGTTCCTCCTCCTGCTGCTGCTGCTGCTGACTGACTGACTGACTGACTGACACTGGTATATTTGCTACCCAATGCACCAAGCCTCCTCCTTGCCTTGCACTTGCCAAATTCTGGGAAATATGTGGTTGTGTCTTTATGGCTGCCTGACAGTTCGTAAATCTGGGCTCTGCCGCAGCAGCCAAGTTTTCCAAGAGGCTTCTTCCCCCTCCCCCTCACTCCAGCTTCTACAGCGGATGGAGCCTGAGAGACCCAGGTTTTAGTTATGACGCACTGCCTCCGACTTGCTATGTGACAAGGCATCAGACGCAAATCATCCCTTCGGGGGCTTCATGCTCCCATCTCATAAAATGGGGATAAGAAGCCCTGTGCTAAATAGCGTTCAATCTGGGGGCAGCACCAGGGTTTGGTTTTAGCACAGAGGAGAGGGTCCCAGCTGAATCATCCCTCCCCCCCACCCCTTCTGAAAGCTTTCCTCAGTCTTCTCCAGTTCTTATATACAGCTCTAAACTCCAGAACACTTGTTATCTGGAGTGTTCCTACCAAGCCCTGAGCAACCCAGCTGGATGAGAATAGTCAATAAGAATTTATTGAGTCCTACTTACTACCCTAAGAGTTCTCTTTCTCTTTAGTAAAATTCTCCCCTTCCCTAGCTGAGGGAGAGACGGTATAAGGACTTAAGTCTCATAGAGGGATACCATAGGATGTCAGATATGGAAAGGCATTAGAACATAGACCGTTGGTGGGGAGGGCCCTTAGAACATAGAAAAATCACAGTTGGAAGGAGCCTCAGAATATAGAAAAATCACAGCTAGATGGACCCTTAGGACACAGGAATCTCACGGCTGGAAGGACCTTTAGAACATTTTTAAAAAATCACAGCTGGAAGGACACTTAGGATACAGGAATCTCACAGCTGGAAAGACCTTTAGAACATTAAAAAAAAATCACAGCTGGAAGGACACTTAGGACACAGGAATCTCACAGCTGGAAGGACCTTTAGAACATAAAAAAAAATCACAGCTGGAAGGACACAGGAATCTCACAGCTGGAAGACCTTTAGAACAAACCACCAAAATAGGAGGGTTCTTGGAATATAGAATATCAGAGCTGGGAGATCCCATAGAACATAGGACCGTCATAGCTGGGAGGGCCCTTGGAACAGAGGCTGTCAAAACTGGGATGCACTTGGAAACACATAAAGTCCCAGCTGGAAAGGAGCTTCCTTAGATTGCAGACTATCAGTGGAAAGGACCCTTAGGATAGAAATGTCATGGTTGGGAGGGCCCTTAGAACAGAGAATGTCAGAGCTAAGAGGATCCTTAGATTGAGTCCAATGATCCTCATAAACAGATGGGAAAACAGTGGTCTAGACAAGGGAAGAACTCTCCCAAGACCCCAGGGTCATCCAAGGGTAGAGTGAGGACTGGAACTCAAGTCAACCAGTTCCCCATAGGAGGTTGTCTTTCTAATATACCGGGTGACCAGCTTCCTCATAAGAGGCAGGAAGTAGAAAGGCCCTAAGGGTGGGCCTGAAGGGGGAGAGAGGGGGATGCAGAGAGATCGTTTAATTCCGCTGATTAAAAGAGAGAGAAAGAGGCCATTAAAATTCATGAAACCTGTTAGCAGAAACTATAAAGTAATCCAGGCTCATTCTCCGTGCTGACAAAGCTGGCGAATTAGGCATTCATTACAGCGACCAACATTTGCAAACTTTGTACTTAAATCACCATTGCCTGGCCGCTCCATCTGGGAGACATTCAGAGGAGGGGGTCTTCATTAACTCCATCCGAGTTAATGCGGAGGTGAGGGGCGCTGGCCAGCCCCTGCAGCAGGTTAACGCCTGCTTTTTTCCTCATCCTCCCCAAATCCCAAGGTTCCTATAAGCCTGGGTGTGATCCACCAGACTATATAATTTACCCTCTCATTTTTGTTTTGAATGTCTTGTTGATTTTTTATATCACAGTCACAGGGACTCTCCATCCTGCCCCCAGACCCTTACTAGCCTCCCTTTTTAAAAAAAGAAAGTACAGTCCAAAAATAGAAGCTGATGTTAACTTAGCTGTTGCTGAAATGTATGCCTCATTCTGCATCTACAGTACACCCCTTCTCTTCCAAGAAGTGGAAGGAGAGCTTCCTCATCACTTAAAATTGAACATAGCATTGATCGAAGTGTGGAAGCTTTTCAGTGTTGTTTTCTTTTCATTACTGTGATCATTATGTAAATTATAATAGTTCTGCTCACTTCATCCTACGTGGATTCCTGTTCCTTCCCCAGTTACCCACGTATTACAGGGGAGGAAGCTGATGGTGGGGAAGGGCCTTGCCTAAGATCACGTGGTGAATCCAAGGCAGGGCAGACCTCCCCCTTCCCCCCGACCCAGCCTTCAGAATCTGTGGTTCACACCTCCAGGGAGTTTCCATTACTCCAACATTGAAGCACTTGCTCCTTGCCAGGTACAATGCTCACTTTACAATTGTTATCTCATTTGATCTAACAATAATCCTGGGAGGAAGGTGCTATTATTTCTCCATTTTACAGTTGGGAAAACTGAGGCAGACAGCAGTGAGGGGACTTGCCCAGGGTCAGATAGCTAGTCAGTATCCAAGGCTGCGTCACCTAGCTGCTGAATAGTAGTCTCCGTGGGGTTATGAACTTCTCTGTAACCTGTGCCAGTCCTGGAAGGATTGGGGGGGGATAGAGTATAGTAATTAATTCAATTCCACCTATTATAGATCATTAGAACCCACATTTCTTTAACAGTTCACTGCTATATAAGTTTGTATACATATGCTCATTTGCAATAACACCAAGAATGAGAGATTCTCACAACACAGTGAGGGAGGTGTTACATACACCTTGTTATTCCATTTTTACAAGATGGGCTGCTGTCTGTACCTATGACCAGGAAAAAAGAGATGGGTTGATTCCATAGCAGTTACTGAGTGACATGCCTCATTTCAATTTTGTATGCACAAGATGTCAACAGAGCTAAAGGAAGGCGCCCAACATTTTGGGTGAAGCCCCTGTGATGGGTTTATAGGAAGGCATGGATGAGTTTCACATGGGATAGGTGGGCTTGTGGAAGGAAGGGCCCACATTGATGAGATTATGGATCATTTGCATTATTGTTATGTCATACTTAGAGATAAAGAAACTTAGGTTAAGTGATTTGCCCAAGGTCACTCAGTCTGTGAGTAACAAAGCTGGATAGCAAACCCAGGTCTCTTGACTCCAAGTATACACTTATATGCACTTACTGAGGCACATGTGGTATGGGTGCTTTGCTAGCCTGTGGAGGAAACAGATTCCTGACCCTCAGGGAGCTGATGACCCGAGTGGAGACTGGGAGGGCAAGACACAGGATAAAAGACATAAGACTCACACAGAAAGGCTAGACACAAGATAGGATGCCAAGAAGAAATTGAAAGAACACTGAACTTGAAATCAGAAAACCCAGGTTCAGGTCCCAGCTCTGTAATTTGCTAGCTGTATGACTGAGAGAAGTCACTTTCATTTTTTGTGCTTTAGTTTTCTCATCTGCAAAATCAAATGCTTAGGCTATTTGCTTCACCAGGCTTTTGTGATCAAAGAACTTTGTAAACCTAAATTGCTACATAAATGTGAGATAGATGTATAGAAATGTCATATGGATCACCTAATCAGATATACAGGGCTCATAATCTGCCCAGGTAGATAAGTATCCTTCACCAGGAAAATCACAGATTCAAGAAGTATTGAAATAATAATATAACACCTAGAAAATTGGCAAAGATGACAAAAGATAGTAATAATTAATGTTGGAGGGGCCATGTAAAGACAAGAATACTACTGTATTTTGGATAGAGCTGTAAATTAGTTTAACCATTCTGGAAGGCAGTTTGATGCTATGCAAATGAAGTGGCTAAAATATCTATGGCTTTTGACTGAGAGATTCCACATCTAGGCTTATACCTCCAGGAGGCCATTGATAAGAAGAAAATCCCCCAAATATAGCAGCATTTTTTGTGAAATAAAGTAAGATACCCATCACTTAAGGAGTGGCTAGATAAATTGTGGTAAATAAATGTAATGGAATATTACTGTGTTGTAAGAAATGACAAATATGATGAATACAGAGAAGCTTGGAAAGACATATGAACTGATGCAAAGTGAAGTAAGCAGAACCAAGAAAACAATATATATACACAAACTATAATGATGTAAATGGAAACAACAACAAAGCAATCAAAAATGAAGGTTGCAAAATTACAAAGAACAAGTTTGACCCCAAATGAATGGTATGAGAAGACTTTTGCTACAGAGGTGAAGGGTCCACAGGTAGGGAACATTATATATGATAGATAGGGTGGGGGAGATGTATTGCTTGATTTCGCAGAATACTTCTTTTTTCTTTAAAATTTTTTTAAATTTTCATCAATGATTTTTAAATGTTTTATTTTTTTAAAATAGATTTGATCTGCATTCAAACTCCATAGTACTTTCTCTGGATGCGGACGTGGATTTATCATGAGTCTTGTGGAATTGTCTTACATCACTGTGTTTCTGAGAAGAGCCAAGTCTGTCGTGGTTGATCATCATACAATGCTGCTGTTACTATGTACAATGTTTTCCTGGTTCTGCTCATTTCACTCAGCATCAGTTCATGTAAGTCTTTTCAGGATGCAGAATATTTCTTTAAAAAAGTCTTTGGCTTTGGTTTTGCTTTTTGCTTTTGTTTTTTTTTGGCAATCACTTGTGGGGATTCAAGAAAAATCTAAGCCATGCAAAAATATATGGATAAAATCTATTTTAAAAAAATAAAACATTTAAAAATAATAAGGTGATAAGGACTCCAAGAGAAATAAGAACAAAGTGGAGCCTGAGGTCAGAGGAGGGAGAGACCTCTGTGGGTCATGGTGATGGGGAGACTTCTTGGAAGAGGTGTCGGTTCAACAACCTTTATTAAACGTCTTTTAGAAGTGCTATACAAAATGCTAGGTACAAAGACAAAAGCATGAAACAGTGCTCTTTGAGGAGTTTCCTTTCTACTTCAGAATATAAGTAGGTAAAGAAGTAAATACAGACAGTCTTGTGCGACACCCTGTACAAGGTAATTTCAGGAGGAAGAAAGTACTAACAACTGAGAAAGGGGAGTAGTGAGTAATATAAAGAAAGGCTGGAAAAGGTAGATTAGAGTCGAAGTTCTCAGGGTTCCAAATGCCAGGCATAGGATTTTATATTTATCCTAGTGGCAATTGGGAGCCCCAGAAAGTTGGATGGAATGATGCCTCTGAATTTCACCTTGGGTAGATGGATTCAGGTCGTTGTATGAAGGATGAATTGGAGAAGACAAGAGACCAGAGGCTCCTAGACCTAATTAGTCCCAGACTTGAACTAAAGTGTGGTCCTTTGTGGAGAGAGAAGGGGACTGATGGGAGAGCCATTATGGAGGGCCAATAGGCTGGGTTTGACTACTCAGTGGCTTCACCTGGTTATAGCATTTAAGCCTCAAAACAAATTAGTGAGGTAAGAATTGCCCTAGGATCTGACAGGTGCAATTTCACTCTATCTTGGCCTTAGCCAAGACTCTACTCCATCTTCAGGCCACTAATCAATCAATCAATAGGCATCTATTAAGTGCCTACTATGTGACAGGCGCTGTGCTAAACTCCAGAGACATAAAAAAAAGTCCCTGACCTCAAGGAATTTGCAATCTAATGAGAGAGACAACATATGTGCATATATAATGTGTGTATGTATGTATGTATACAGACATGTATCAGGCTAGGTAGATGACAGGCCATATTTAACAGAAGGAAGGCACTGGAATTAAGAAGGGTTGGGGTAAAAGAGGGATTTTAGTTGGGACTTAAACGAACCCAGAGAGGTCAGTAGTTAGAGCTGAGGAGGTACAGCATTCCAGGCTTGGGGGAAACAGCCAGAGAAAATGCCCAGAGCCCAGTGATGGAGTGTTTTGTTCATGGAAAAACTAGGAGACCAGTTTCATTGGATGGAAGAAAACTGGATTGAAGAGTGTGGGTCATGGAGTTAGGTATAAGAAAACTGGAATGGTAGGCAGAGACTATGTTATAAAGAACTTTGAATGCCAAAGAGAGGATTTTGTATTTGATCCTGGAGACAATAGGGAGCCACTGGATTTTATTGAATAGGGGGAGTGACATGTTCAGACCTGCACTTTAGGAAAATCACTTTGATGACTAAGTGGAGGATGGATTGGAGTGGGAAGACACTTGAGACAGGCAAACTCACCAGCAGGCTATTGCAGTAGACTGGTAAAAAGGTGATGAGAGCTTGCTTGGGGTAGTGGCAGCGTCAGAAGATGGCAGGAGGTATTTGTAAGAGATATTGCAAAGATGAAATTGATAAGCCTGAGCAATAGCTTGGATATGGGCGGAGGGTAAGAGATAGGGAGGAATCCTGGATGGCCCCTAGATTGTGGGCCTGAGGGACTGGGAGGATGGTGGTGCCCTCTATAGTAATAAAGAAGATAAGTGGGAAGAGGGTTAGGAGGAAAGAGGAGTTCTCTTTTGGATATATTGAGTTTACAACGTCCACTGGGCATCCATTTTGAGATGTCTGAAAGGCAATTGGAGATGCAAGATTGCAGATCAACAGATAATTTGGGCAAGATAGGTAGATATGACAATCATCAGCAAAAAGATAGTAATCCATGGGAGCTGATGAGATCACCAAATGAAGTAGTATAGAGGGAAAAGAGAAGAGGGCCCAGGATAGAAGCCTGAAAGATGCCTATGGTTAGAGGGTGTGATCTGGAGCAAAGGAGACAGAGAAGGAGTGGTCAGATAGGTAAGAGGAGAACCAGGAGAGGTGTCTTGAACATCTAGAGATGAGAGTATCAAGGAGGAGAGGGTGATCAATGGTGTCAAAAACTTCACAGAGGTCAAGAAGAATGAGGACTGGCAAAAGACCACTGGCTTTGGCACCTAAGAGATCATTGGTAACTTTGGAGAGGAGTTTTGACAGAATGATGAGGTTGAAAATCAGATTGTAAGGTGTTAAGAGAGAGAGAGAGGAGAAAGTGGAGGCACCTATGGTAGAGGGCCTTTGGGGAGGTTAGCTATAAAGGGCAAAAGAAATATACAGGATGATAGCAGGAATAGAAGGATCAAGTGAGAGGTTTTTTTTTCAGGATGGGAGAGACATGGGCATGGTTGTAGGCAGCAGGGAATGAGCACTAGCTCACTAGACAGGGAGAGATTGAAGATAAGTGAGACAGTGGAGATCACAGAGGCGACAATCTGCTGGAGGAGATGGGATGGACTGGGATTGCTTGAATAAATAGAAGGGTTAGCGTTGGAAGGATTAAGGTAATTTCTCCATGTGAGATGGCTGGGGGAGGGGGGAGAGGAGGAGACCAGATCCAAAACATGGATCCATCGTGTAACCCATCTTCCCTTTCTGTGTAATCTTCCCTCACCAGAATGTAAGCTCTAGGAGGGCGGGGGCTGTCA
Organism: Pseudochirops cupreus; assembly: GCA_028627135.1. Classification (NCBI taxonomy): domain Eukaryota; kingdom Metazoa; phylum Chordata; class Mammalia; order Diprotodontia; family Pseudocheiridae; genus Pseudochirops; species Pseudochirops cupreus. The sequence goes on from CM053580.1 coordinate 533,897,693, forward strand.
AGCTTATATTTATTTATTGCGTATAATAGTGCTGCATAGCAGTGCTTATAATAAGTGCTTAATAAATGCCCCTGATTCATCTTCTCTCTCTCTGTCTCTGTCCTCTGTCTCTGTCTGTCTGTCTTTCTGTCTGTCTCTCTCTCTCTCTCACACAAACACACACACACACACACACACGTATTATTAACCCTGTTTTACAATATGAGGAAATAGATTCATAGAGGGTAAGTGACTTGCGTAGGATCATACAGCTAGAAGGATCTGGGAACAGGACCTGAACCTAGGTATTTCTGACTCCCAAACTCTATCTGCCACCTCTTGATGTCCCTCTAGATTGCAGCGAGGCTGAACTCCAGGGCTTTCCTCCTAACTATGGAGAGAATGCCCAGCCCTAGGCAGGGTAGCTTCCCTCCTTAACACCCTCCCCACAGAGAAGCACTTATCACCTCCTGTTTAAAGAGAGCCTTTTACTTAGCCCTAGTGATGCCAATACTAATTGACTTGGCCAGGACTCCTGAGGGTATTGGATTCCAGAGGTTGGCAGCTGGGCCAGGCTCCAGGCTGGAGTTGTCTATTTGAGGGGAAGGTCCCTGGAGAGAGCTTAAGTGAGAGGTGAGGAGTTAACCTCTGGCTGACCAGGTATAAGACGGACTAAATGCCCTCTGAGTTCCCCTATCTGTTGAGAGTCTAGTGATCTGTGACCTAGGCTGTCCTGCTGGAGGCTGCATCCTCTCTCTATACCACTCTTCCTCCCAACCTGTGGCTCATTGTTCAGATCTCAATGTATCTCATCTGTTACTCCCCATCCCACTGCTATCACCTACCACCTGTGGAGGGACCATATATACTCACCCCTGTATCTCCAGCCCTGATTCCTCTCTGGAGTGCTAGCCTCACCTTAAGGGTTAAGAAGGCACAGCTGATTGGGTAAGAGAGAGTCAGCATGACACCAGATTTGGAGTTAGAAGATGTGGTTTCTGTATTTGAACCTCTGCTTACCTGTTTCACTTTGGGCAAGTCACTTCGCTGGTCTTGGGCCTTTGGTTTCCTCATTTGTTAAAAAAGAAAAAAATGAGGACCTTGGACCAGATACACTCAAGATTACTTCCAGCTCTAAATTCAATATGACTTCCTTCTCTGGACAAAGCAGGGAGCTGTGGGAGGTTTCAAAACAGGGAAGAAATGGGACTAGAGCTGAGTTGTAGGAAGTCCTCAGGCAGCTGGTGTAAGAGGAATGGAAGAGGAAGTCCTTCTTCTTGAGGAGGCCAGGGCAATGACCAGGCTTTAGAGGAATAGGATTTGGACCATGGGGGCAGAGGAGAGAGAGGCTCAGAAAGAAGGCACAAGACTAGATCAATCAACCAATCAACATTTATTAAGCCCCTACTATGTGCCAGGAACCATGCAAAGTCCTGAGGATACAGAGAGAGGAAAAAGATAGTTTCTGCTCTCAAGGAGTTTACTCTTTAATGGGGGAGACGAAGTCCAAAAGTGCAAAGCAAGCTATCTATAAGATATGAGAAGAAAGGCACTAGAATTAAGAGGAGTTGGGAGAGGTTTCCTGTAAAGGATGGGATTTTAGCTGGGGCTTAAAGAAACCAGGGAAGTCAGTAAGTGGAACTGAGGAGGGAGAGTTTCAGGTATCAGCAGACAGCCAGAGAAAATGCCCAGAGCTGAGAGACAGTAATTGTGGATGGCTGTTTTCTGAGAAATGATTAGGAAGTGTGTGTGTGTGTGTGTGTGTGTGTGTGTGTGTGTGTGTGTGTGTGTGTGTGTGTGTGTGTG
>CM053580.1:533899577-533946947 GCA_028627135.1 Pseudochirops cupreus
CCAATAGAGTCACACTCACCCCCTGTAAGAACGCCCCCCGCCCTCCAGCTCTCTCCTACCCTCATCCACCCTCGGCCACCCGGGCCAGGCTCCACCTCCTCCATCTCTCCTTCTTCCCCCTCCACTTCCTTTGGTCCATTTCCCTGCTCATTAGCTCTCTGTGAGAAGCCTCCCGGGGGTGAGCGCTGTGTGTGTGTATGTGTCTGGGAAGTTCAGGGTTGCCTGCTCATTAGGAGCAGGGGGAAGTGGGAGGCTGTTTCCTGAGGTCTACCTGGCCTTCCTAGTCTGAGGACCATTGCCCATTGCAGGGCTCCTCCTGTCCCCAACCCCCACCAGGGTGGCCTCAGGCACTGGCCTTGTAAGTAAACCAGCAAGGCTAATTGGGCAGAGTTAATGGGAACCCAGTAAAGCTGAAGGGCCAGTGGTCTCAGACATCAGTCGCGATTGGGACTGGGGCGTCTGAGCGGAGACCACAGGGTCAAAGCGAGAATGGGCTGATTGCCCAGCTAGACCCGCTGCCCTGAGTCCCAGCCTCGGCCTGAGCTAAGAAGAATGACATCTCTTACACAGCGAGGCGGCACCATGGCCAGTGAGCTGGCTTGGGAAACAGGAAGACCCAAGTTCAATTTACCAGCTCTATAATCCTGGGCAAGTTACCTGGTCTCTTTGCTCATCTGTAAAATGGGTATAGTATAAAAGCACCTACTGTACGGGATTGTTGCCAGGATCAGATGAGATACGTACATAAACTTCATATATTTAAAATATTATTTAAATTATGTATTAAGGCACTACATCAATGCTAGTTATGATTATTACCACAATAGCTCCCATTGTCAAAGCTTGAGATGGTTTTAGAGATGTCTTCTTCACAACAACCCTGGGAGGGAGTTTATTATTATCCTTACAGTAAAAGAGAGAAGTTGACTTGCCCAAGGTCATATATCCAGGAAGTGCCAAAGTCATGACTTGAACCCAGGTCTCCTGGTTCCAAGTCATTCCATGATTCCATATGGTTTCGAGAGGGTCCAGGAGACATTTAGTCGATGCTGGGGGGAGACTTCAGAGCCAAGGAGAAATGTTTCTGGGGTGAGCCTCAGAGGTCAGTCAGAAAATCCCATCTCCAGAACTGGATCAGGCTGGAATCTAGACCTTTCAGACCCAGCTCCAGATTCATTCTCCTTCAGAGAGGTAACCAGACATGGACACCCCCTGACGTACATACAAATCTCCTAAGAGCCGGTGACTTTCCATAGGACTTTACAATTTATGAAGCATTTCACACAAGTTATTTAGGCCTACAATAGCCATGAGGCAGAAGTAAAGCTGATGCTATCTCCTGTTTATGAAGGAAACCTAGAAACGTTAAGTGATTCTCCCAATGTCACATATTCAGCAAAGGCCCAAACTGGGATCCAGATATTTTGACTTCATATCCAATTCTCTTTCATACAAGCTCACTTCTAAAGGTGAACTATAGTCATAAGTTAGAGGGGGGAAGACTAAGCCTCTCCTTAACCCCTCTGGGACCTTTGACTGTCAGTGGTTAACAACTCACTCCCAGGCCTCCTTGCCTCCCTCCCTTCTCTAAGGCAGCAGGAGGTAAGTCTAAGTATCTCTTCCAAGGCCCTTCCAACATCTACTATCTTCACAGGACTCCCAGCTTCAAAGGCATCTGCCTCACAACTGGCCGATAGCTTTTCATCATCTCAGGCCCAAATCTAATTATCTCTCCCAATAAGGAAGCCGCTTGCTCAAAAAAGTGGCAGAAAAGCAAACGTATAAAGGAGAAAAGTAGAGTGGCTTGGGGAGGGGAGGGGAGTAGTTCTTCAAGTGAACCGTTGGGTTTCCAGCTCCTTGGCAACTTAGCTTTGCTTCTAAACCTTTGTGGGCTGGAGGTCTGGGGGGAATGGAGGGGAACCTGCATCTGAGCTTGAGTTAGTTGGATTCCATTGCTGGGCTCCATTCATAAGGGCTGAAAAACAACAACTGGGAGAGATTCAACCCTCCTGCTTTCAGGCCATCGATAATGACAGTTACTACTTCTCTAGCTTTAAAATAACCCTTTGAGGTGAGTAGTGCACTAACTATTCCCATTCTGCAGAGAAGTAAACTGAGACTCAGAGAGAAATAGTTTTTCCAAGGTCAAACAGCTAGTAAGAGAATACTTGGAACTCAAACACCTGGACCTCTGGTAGAATGTAAATAACTCCCACGGGCACTTCCCAAGGTTCACTTCTCATTTGTCTTTGTAACCCCTGTGCCTAGCACTGTGCCTGTCCCTTAGTAGCAGGTGTTTAATGAATACTTGTTGAGTTGCCAAATTGAACCGGAACCCAGTCTCAGGATTCCAAATCTAGAACTCTTTCCATCACCCTTCACTCTTTGTTACTGACTAGTCTGTCCCTTCCCTTTTCCCTTTATCCTTCTAAGACCCACTATAAAGCATGGTTGATGGATGTAGTCAACTCAGGCAGTGACCAGGCCATTCAAGGATCACTTGAAGGTACTAGGAATGTATAGTCTGGAAAAGAAAAGTCTAAAAACATAGGAAGACCTATATGAATTGATGCAAAGTGAAGTGAGCAGAACCAGGGGATCATTGTACACAGTAACAGCAATTTTATAATGATGATCAACTGTGAAAGATTTGGCTACTCCAATCAGTACAATGATCCAAGACCATTCCACAGGATTTGTGACGAAAAAAATTTATCTGCCTCCAGAGAGAGAGAACTGATGAATTCTGAGTACAAATTGAAATACAGTTTTCTCACTTTATCCTTCTTGCTTTTTGTTTCAATATGGCGAATATGGAAATGTTTTGCATGATTTCACATGTACAATTGATATCATATTGCTTGCCTTCTCAGTGGGTAGAGAGGGGGAGGGGAAGAAGAGAATTTTAAACTCAGATTTTTTACAAAGAATGTTGAAAATAAATAAACGATATTTTTGAAAAAAAATCTTACAAAAAGAAAAGAGAAGACTTTGAAAGGACATGAAAACTGCCTTCAATTATTCAAAGGATTGTTTTGTGGTTCGGTGGATAGAGTATGGGATTTGGAGTCAGGCAGCCCAGAGTTTGAATCCTGACAGACACTTAGTTGTGTGACCTTAACTAAATCACTTCAGCTCTGCCAGTCTCTGTTTCCTTAACTATAAAATGGAGGTAATAATACACTTACCTCCTAGGGTTGTTGTGAGGAGATAGGAATGAGCATTTATTAAGTACCCACCTGTGCTTAAGTGCCACATAAACATTATCACAAAAATAGCACTTAAAGCATTATATAAATGCTATTTATAAGTATAAATTATATAAATATATTTAATATATAACATATAAATATAATATATATATAAATACCAGTTATTATTATAAAAACTAACCAAGAGTGAAATAAGTAATGAGCTCCCCACCACTGGAAGTATCCAAGCAGAGGTCAAGTGATCTTATGTCTGAAGTGCTCCCAAGGCATTTCCTATGCAAGCATCTATTGGACTGGATGGCCCCTGAGATTCTGTCAATCTGGGATCTCTTGGTATATAGCCAGGGTAAGGGTTATGATCTATTTGACAATTGAAGATGCCTCTTTATGATTACATGCCTCATATGTTACATGTGTGTATATGTTTGCATTTGAATCTCTGGCTATGCTAATGAGTCTGGGTTACTGAGCTTAAGGAATAGAAACTCATCCTTACATCCCTTAAATCTAACTATGAGGTTTATCGATCACATGTAAATCCCTGGTGTTTATACACATATGAAAAGGACAGAATGAGGCATGTGCTAATTCCATGTCTTTTCCAGTCCCCGAGAAATGGAGCACCCAGGGAAGTTTCAGGAAAACCCAACCTGACCCAGAACTACCAGCTAGGTCTGAACCATGATGGTAGCGAAGGGAGCTGGAGTCTTTTTCAAATGCATTCATCACAGGCCAGCAGCCCCCAGGCACCTTTTGAATACATCATACTTGAATAAGCTAGATAAGAATGCACACCGTGCTTAATAGAGCTGGGGCTGGTTACTGTGGAAAAAGCCTCCTCTGGCTCTAGAGGTAGATGGCTTTGATGTTTACTTCACAGGTAATTCAACCTCCCTGGGCCTCAGTTTCTTCATCTGTAAGAAAAAATAGCTGAGGTCAGACCAGCTGGCTTTTCTGTCCACTCCAGGTCCAGCTCTGTGATCTTAGGATTCTATGACAAGTAATGGATGGATTCATTAGTCATTCTAGCTATTTCTATGTATTGGCCCCTTCTCCCTCTCCCCACCAAGGGGTCTCCTCTGACCAGATGGTGTCAGCAGGATGTGAAAGCTGGTCATACTTTCTACCTGTGTGTCTGTTGATTTGAGGGTGTATCTATCTAATGTTCAGAGAGTGGGTGTATGTTTGTGTCTGTCTGCACACTTCATATCACCTCCTAGGTTCTGCCTCTTTCCCTCCAGCCATAAATTCCCTAAAGAGCAGACACTACCTCTCCAACACAAGTCATAAAACCACATGAACCCATAGCTGCAAAGTGGGGGAGAGAGTGGGAGAAAACAATGAGACCCTGTGCCTTCTTCCCAGGCTGGAAGGTTAGAGGGCAGAGGGAAAGGGGCATGAGTCTGACATAAGTACCAACTCCAGCAAAGTCCACTATTTAGGGAGGTCACTGGAGTTCTGAATAGAGACTAGGGGTCAGGGAGAGGGTAACACTTACAGAACCCCAGTCAGGAGAGACTTTCAATCTCACCCCAGTCACAGACTGCTGGGTATCTAAAAACAGGCCATCAGTCCATAAAGGCAGTAAGAATTCTAGAACTTCATAATGTCACAACTAGGCAGCTATCTAGGAAAGTTCACCAGATCTAACCTACCCTCTTCCTGCCCATTTTACAGAGGAGAAAACTGAGCCCCGGAGAGGAGAAATCATTGACAGAACTAGGGCTGTAGTATATTTCCTGATTCCCTCTTGTATATGGAGACAAGCAGGTTAAAGTAAAGCCTTCCTGTTACATAACAACCACAGAAGCTAAAGATTCACATTCTCTACACAGCCCATCTTGACTCTCCCAGCCCCCAAGGAACCTCTCAAATTGGAGATTCTTAACCTTCCATAGCTGTCTTTCAACAGAATTTGTTCTCTTTGTCACTCTCTGCACTTTTATTTTGTGCATTTAAAAAGCATTATTCTGAGAAGAGATCCACAGGACCCCAGAAGTCCAGACCCACTGTCTCAGGGGTCCATGACACAAAAAGATTAAAGACTCTTTGTCTTAAACAGTCAGTGCTGTAGAAAGAATCTGAGAACCTGGATTCAAATTCTGCCTACTTTCGTGACCCTGGGCAAGGGACTTCACCTCATTGGGCCTCAGTTTCCTCATCAGTCAAGTGGAGTAATAATACCTACCTCCCAGGGCTGTTATGATAATGAAATGAGATCATACTTGGAAAGTGCTTTACAAACCTTAAGGCATAACAGACACCCCTTCCACATCATGACTTTCCCCATCAAGGTTGAGGTTTCCATGTATCAAGGGTCAGCGTAAGAAATTAAATGAGAATGGGGTGGGGGTGGGGGAGTTTTGCAGAAGCTGCAGAGGACATGTGAAGGCCAGAAGATTACACAAAAAAAGTTCAGAAATTCAGAAATGCATAAAATATACGTATAGTATTATATAATATCAACCCAAATTTCACAATAAGGTACCATAAACACCTCATGAAAGAGAAAGAAAAAAATCCAGACTTCTCTGGTACAAAGAGAGGGCCAAAAACTTTTACACAGATTTTCTAGATCATGGGGTCACCAAGCCCCTAGTGCCCCCCCCCCATGTGGAGGGGATAACTGTATATGAATGCTAATTATTATTATTGAAGATTAGACCAGATGCCTTCTCAAGGGCCCTTCTAGCACACTTTCTCATCTGTGATTTCCTCAGGAGGGGCTACTTCTCTTATCCACACAGATGTAGCCTCTCTATGAGTTGGTAGATCAGACCTGGGGACTTTCAGAGAAGCCAGGTGACTGCCCAGGAGCATTGGGCCAGCAAATATTAGAGGCCTGTTGAATACTGAGCTTCTGGAGACAAAGGCTAGCTCTCTATCCGTGAGGCCAAGCCACTTCTTCAAGATAATTATAGGACCCCAACCAATGTCCTTCTCCCATTCCTCTTAGTGGGGTGGAGGTAAGCCTTGGCTCTCCAAGGCTACCCCAGTGGACCACAGGTCCTTCGAAACTGGAGCAGCTTCTAGGGCAGGCCTGGTGATGGACTCTGCCCAGCATATCGCTACGAATATAGATCTTATCACACAGTAAATACTCAATAGATGTTTGTTGCCTTCATGGTGATGGGCCGTATGTCTGTCGCCTGAAGACAAGCCTCCAAGTTCAGAGAGGCTTGTAATTAAGTTGTTAATTGTCCACAATAGCAATTAAGAAGGCACCAAGGGGTCACAATCTGTGCTGTCAGAGGGATTAACCACATCAACAAACTCACAGAGCCTTAAAGTATTGGGATAGGGACTGGACCTCTGATTTCATGGTCTAGAGAACTCCCAGATAAGGACAATCCCTCTACCAGTGTAGATCAGCACCTTCTCTTAGTTCTCTTTGTCACTCTCTGCACTTTATTTTGTGCATTTAAAAAGCATTATTCTGAGAAGAGATCCATAGGACCCCAGAAGTCCAGACCCACTGTCTCAGGGGTCCATGACACAAAAAGATTAAAGAATCTTTGTCGCCAATTTATCATCTTGTTCAATTGTTCCAGTCATGTCAGACTCTTCGTGATCCCATTTGGGGTTTTCTTGGCAAAGATACTGAACTGGTTTTCCATTTCCTTAGAGTTGCCTAGACCAGGTAACCACTAAAGGTTAAATGACTTGCCCAAGGTCACAGAACCAATAGTTGTTACACATGATATTTGAACCCAGGTCTTTCTCCGAGACTGGCTGGCTGTTTGCTAGATCACACTGCCTATCACCAAAGCATCACAACTATAACAACTTAGCGCTTTAAAGTTCACTAAACTCTTTCCTCACAACTCTGAGAGACAGAATAGGAGTATCCATCTCCCCATATTACAGATGAGAAAACTGAGATTCACAAAGGGTGTCATTGACCCAGAGTAATGGAGACACAAGCGTCAGAACTGGAATGAGGAAGCCAGTATCTTGCTACTGGAATCCATTATGCTTTCCCTGCTGAGTCTTTGAACAGCTCATCAGCCTCTATCTGCTCTCATTTCTGCCATCTTTCATCACCAAGTAGCCAACCTCCATGATTCTGCCATTTCTCTAAAGGAGATGTTCTTAACCTTGTTTGTGTTATGGACCTTTTCAGCAGTCTGGTGAAGACTATGAACTTCTTCTCAGAATCATGTTAAAAAACCTAAAATAAAATGCATAGGATTAAAAAGAAAATCAATTACGTTGACATACAAAAATAAAATATTTTTAAAAAAAAATCAAATTTGTGAATCCCAGATAAAATAATCCTGCAGGATGGAGCACTGATATTTGTTCAGTCATGTCAGATTCTCCATGACCCCATTTAGGGTTTTCTTGGCAGAGATACTGGAGTGATTTACCATTTTCCTTCTCCAGTTCATTTTACAGATAGGGAAACTGAGACATACAGGGGTAAGTGACTTGCCCAGAGTCACACAGCTGGCAAGTCTTTGAGGTCAGATTTGAACTGGGGAAGATGAGTCTTCCTTTCTCCAGGCCTGGCACTCTATCCACTGCACCGACTGGAAAAGATGGAATTTTAATCGGGACTTAAAGGAAGCCAGTAGGATATAGTGCCTCAAGCTTTGCAAAGTTCTTTACAAATATGATCTCATTTTATCCTCACAACCACACTGTAAGGCAGATGCTATTTTATAGATGAGAGCATTGAGGCGAAGAGAGGGGTCTGGACAGCAGTGGGAAAGGTGCTGTATTTGAAGCCAGAAGACCTGGTTTGAATCTCAGTTCTGCCACTTACGTGACCTTGGGTAAGTCATTTGCTTCTCTAGGCCTCAGTTTCATTTTTGTAAAATGAGTGGGCAGGAGTAGATGATGCCCAAAGGTCCCAGTTCGTTGACTCTAAGCCGGGTGCTCTCCTCCCAGTGTATTCCAAGGCTCAATTGCCCACTGTTCACCCTTTGGCTGATGTTGACTGGGGGTAGGAGTGGGGGTGGCAAAAGCCCACACACACGGAGGGTGGAGCCCCAAGGTGAATGTCTCTTCCCCTTTTCTCCCTGGCTCAGGACACTGGGTGCATCAGACCAACCGAGGCCTCTAAAATGTTAAATCTCTAACTGGAAGAGGAAACCTCGCCATTGGTAGGGAGAGGGGGAAGGACAGCACAGGCAGACAGGCAGGAGGTTGGGCTCGGGCTCCAGCTCAGCTGGGTGGCTCAGCCGGGTGTTTCCTCCCTCCTCCTCCCCCTCTCCCTCCCCTCCCTTCCTCCTGTTCCCCCTCCCCTTCCCTCCCTCCTCCCCCTCCTCCTCCTCCTCCTCCTCCTCTCTGAACCAGCCACTGGTGGAGATTGGAAGGGATTGAAAGAGACAGAAGGCACCAGAGCCCTCGGGCCCAGGCTGCTTTTCAGGTGTAAATTATCTCAGCTGAGCTGGTGGGAGACAGCTGCAGAGGCCTCCACATTGCAGGAGACTTAGTGGCTTCTGCAGGGACCCCCTGGGCAGGAAACACACACACACACATACACACACACACACACACACACACACACACACACACACACACACACACATGCATGCAGGCACAGGCTCGGGCAGAAAGGGAGGAAAGGGGACTGGCTTTTATTAAGTGCTTACCATGAGCCAGGCACCGTGCTAAATATTTGACTTACAAATATTATCTCATAACCTGGGGAGGTAGGAGCTATTGTGGTGCTCTTATTATCACCATTTTTCAGATTGGGAAACTGAGGCAGACTAGGTGACTTGCCGGGGTCACAGAAAATGAGTGCTTGAGGTCACATTTGAACTCAGGTCTTCCTGACATCAGGCCCAATGCTCTTCCCACTGTGCCACTCCACAGAAGCACATTCAGACCCCGTGTGTATAGACATGCATGGATACAAACCATCAAAGACAGTCTATATTTAGATATATGTTTATGACGTAACACACTTAGATTTAGGCAAAGCAACATTTCTCAGCCTTCCCTTGTGGACAAGATGGAGAAGGGTGAGTTAGCTAGATGGTGGTAAAGTTCTCTGGATTCAGAACTGGTTGAAGGACCAGACCCCAAAACCATCATTAGTGGGTCAATGCCCGCTTGGCAAGAGGTCTCTAGTAGAGTGCCGCAGGGATCTGTGCTGGGCCCTGTGCTATTGAGCATTTTCATCAATGCCTTGGAAATAGACAAAGATTTATCAGATTTGCAGATGACACAAAGCTGGAAGTGATTAATAGCATATTGAGTGGCAGAGTCAGAATGCCAAAAGATCTCAATGGACTATGCAGACATACACAGATACCAGTAGATCCAGACATAAAAGGTACATACAGAACACGCAGCCATATGGACCCACACACAGATCCATATACAAGAGTGTGCATAGATCAACCAACCAGAAATTCAGAAATGCACATACTTCAACTCCAACACATTCACTGGCACCAAGAAACACCCTTGTATAGAAAAATACTTTTAGTGTATAACACGATTGTGCATGGAGAGCCTTTATCAGATTGCAGGCCATTCTTGGGGAGGGGGAAAGGGGGGGGAATTTAGAACTTAAAATCTTATAAAAGTGAAAACTAAAAATATATAAATTGATTAATTTTTTTAAAAGATAAATAAACACAGGCAAAACACTAGCACCTTGAAACATTCATGCATAGAAAAATATACATATGTACAAGGGCCGGCACCCAAAATCATTCAGGCATAGAAATATGCACATCCATATGAGCTCTAAAATCCAAACGCATGACTGTGCAAACAGAGGGCCAGAACCCCGCCCCCCTTCTCCTGACATAGACGTGAAATGGCCACATCCACACAATGAAATATCAGTGTGACCAGACAGAGACCCACGTCAGGAAGAGGAATTGCTGCCTTCGGGCCTGGCATTCGGTAGAGAGCTCAGGGCCGGAGAGTTATTCTGCGTACAGGTGATATTTGACATCCATGGGAGTGGATGGAACTGCCAAGGGTGAGGGTAGGGAGACAGAGGAGGAATAAGAGGACCAAGGAAAGAAGCTGAGGGGTACCCACGTGGAAGGGGGGGAGGGGGGAGGAAGAAGAAGCAGAAAAAGGCATCAGGAAGGCAAGCACTTCTTCCTGATGGGGGGGATGGGGTAAGACCAGGAGACAGCTGGGAGAAGCAAGAGTCAAGGAGAAAGGGGTGGGGAGAGGGTCCGTAGTGTCAAATGCTTCAGAGAAGTCACAGAAGAGAGTGGAGAAGCCACTGAGTCTGGCAATTAGGAGGTCATCGGTGGCCTTGGAGAAAGCATTTCAGCAGACCTGGAAGGGTGGAAGGCAGGCTGTAGGGGATGGAGGAGTGAGTGGGTGGCTTCAGAGGCTGCAGGCACAGCAGAGAAGAAAGACAGAGAGAAAAGAAAAGAAATAGGACATTAATCCAAGGAGACAGCAGGGCTAGGGTCAAGTTTTTCAAGTTGGTATCAGTCTGAGCCTGGGAGGACTTGGGAAAGGTAACATCCACAGCAGGCTGGGAAATTTGGGCGCTGTGACTGGGATGAGGCAATATGAGTGTGTGCCCCTGGATAAAAACCGCTTCTATTTTTTGAGCTTCTGTATGGATTTCTTCATTTTTAGACATCTAGGAACTGAGGCTCAGACAGGGAAAGGAGTGATAACAAGCCCTCACATTTCTGTAGCACTAAGCACTTTTCCCTCAACACTCCAATGAGGCAGGTAATGGGATTATAATCTTCCCCATTTTACAGATGAGGAAACTAAGGATGAGAAAGAGGAATGAGGGAAGTGCCTTGTTCAGGATCATGCTGACAGGAAGTACTGAGAGTCAGGACTCAAACCCAGGTCTTCTGACCCCCAAGTCCAGTACTCTTTCCATGGTACCCAGAGAAAGAGAGGAAAAGCAATAGATAATAGAGGTACGTAGATAGATATGTAGAAAAGATGGATGATAGATAATAGATAAGTAAAGGATAATTGAGATGGAGAGAGAGGAAGAGAGATGGAGAGAGACACAGTGACACAGAGAGACAGAGACAGAGAGAGGAAGAGAGACAGAGGCAGAGACAGAAAGACAGAGAGAGAGAATTGAATACAGTATAGTACAGCTAAGTACTGTACACAGAGAGGGATGGTGGGCTCAGATACATTTATCTGAGGCACATTTGGTTCATTTGGTCCTTCTTTGCCTGTCTATCCCCCCTTAGCCCAGACCCCCTCCTCTTCCTCCTTTCTCAGCTTCCCTCACTAGGCCCCTCCTAGTCTAGGAGGCAGCAGACAGAAGGAGGGAGAAAAGGAAGGGGAGGGGTCCTTGAAAGGGTGGCCAACTGACCTTACTGCCCTCATCCCTGCTCTTGAATGAGACTGGGTGGTCCAATCCCCCTAATCATCTGTATTCCCGAGGCATGGTGGGCACCGCGGAACAGCCTTGTCTCTGTATATGCTGGGGCCAAGCTGGCAGGCATCGCTCGCCTCTCACCAGGGTTGCCCCAGATACCCATAGCCCCCACTCAAGCCCTGGAGACACCCAGGCCCCGGGTCTCCCCACCACTGGCGCCCCAGCTTTGAGACAAAAGCAGGATCAGAAGCATGGGAAGTTAGTCTGAGCAGGGAGGAGTGGGAAGCTTGGAAGAGCCTGGGAAAAGAGGCCCAGAGAATACAACTCCCTACAAAGGGGTTGAAGGTGTTTGCCTCTGTCCTTGATTCTGATAGCAGCTTTGTACCCCAGGATGCTCAGGCAGGTGCCTGGTGCGATGGACTGAAACAAGTAGAGACTGAGCTAAACTTCTATACATTCTTCCTCCCCGACGGCCCTGACATTCTGGTCCTCCTTCCCATTCCTGCTAACACCACCTTGGAATCCTAGGCTCTAAAGTTTGGGATCTGGAAATCTTAGATTAACTAACTCTCAGACCTGCCTCCCCGAGGAGACTAAGCTGCGTATTTTTTTTCTTTGTATCACCATTGTTAAACACATTACCTGACCCATAGTAGGTACTTAATATATGTCTATTGATTGACTGCAAAGTCCAGCCTCCTAGCCAGTATTTTGAAAAATAGCCAACATTCACATAGTAGTTTAAGGTTTTCAGATGGTCTTAAAATATTTCTTTTTGTCCTCACAACAACCCTGGAAGATAGATGCTGTTACTAGCCACATTTCACAGTTGAAGAAATGGAAACATCCAGAGGTAAAGTGACTTGCCCAGGATCATGCAGCTAGTAAGGCTGAATTTAAACTCAGATCTTCTGACTCCAGGTCCAGTGCTCTAACCACTGTACAACCCAGCTGCCATTTATAGTTCAGTTATGTCCCCTGTAAAGTCCCTCAAAGGGAGCTATCCAGCTTCTGCTTGACCCTTCTCTAATGATGAACAACCACAGTAACCACTTCCATTATGGAACGACTCTAATTGTTGGGAAGTTCTTCCTTATTGGTGAGCAAAAATTTGTCTCTCCACAATTTCTCCTCTCTTGAGTCCTAGTTCAAAGGTCATAGTTTCATAATCTGACATTGGATCATAGATTTAGAGCTGGAAAGGGACCTTAGAAGTCATCATTTTACAGATAATGAAACTGAGGCTGAGTTTAAGAAACTTCAGGGACACAAAACTAATTAAATAATCTGAGACAAGACTTGAACTCAGCTACCTGACTGCAGGGCCAGTGCCCTGTCAATGCAGCCTCTCAAAGAGGGCTTATCTCTAGGAGAGCCCTGTGAGGCTGCACACAAAGACTAATCTCTCTTGCCTTCAACAGCCTTTAGATTTAGAGACTACTGACATCCACAGCTGTCCCCCACTGCACCCCAACCCTCAAGTTTTTTCAGGTTAAACAGCAGGGCAGCTAAGGGACGCAGTGAGCAGTACACTAGACTTAGAATCGGGAAGACCCACCTTTCTGACTTCAAAGCAGCCTCAGACACTGACTAGCTGTGTGACACTGGGTAAGTCAGTTACTCCTGTGTGCCTCAGTTTCCTCATCTGTAAAATGAGCTGGAGAAGGAAATGGCAAACCCCTCCAATATCCCTGCCAAGAAACCCACAGACAGGATCAAGAAGAGTTAGATATGACCAAAAGGACATAACAACAACAAAAATTTATGGGGTTGGGGAGTAATTAGAACCCAGGACAGGAGCCTATCCATAGTGGGGGCTGTATTCCAGAGGGCCTTCAAGGCTGGGCAGAAGAATGGAAGCCAGCTCTCAAGAATTAAGCTCCTCTTGCTCCTAGGCTTTGGGGAGAAGTCAGGAGGAGGGGAGATAGGGACAGGGAGGTGGGAGAGGTCTAATTTTCCCCACACTTCCTCTCTGCCTGTGCAGAAGCCTTTCCTTTTCAGGGAGACTGATTGCTGACACCCTTATGCCCTCTGCCTGGGGCCACTTCCTTCCCTTCCTCCCAGAGCTGCCTCCCTACCCAGCAGCTGTCAGTATTTCTAGCTCTTCATTTCAAGGTGCCCCTGGAACCTCGTCCTTTCCCATTCCACTTCCGAAAGGGATCGAATCACCATAACCAGGCTCCAGCCTTGGAACCCCCACACACCTGTTCTCTTGTGGAGAGGCCTGTCAAGGAAGGAGGCCCATAGAAGGGAGTGGCCATGTTCTTGGAAAACAGTGTCAATACAGAGATTCACACAGAGTAGGAGCTTAATAAATGCAGGTTGAATTAATGAACGAATGGCATCTTATCTCACTGCTTGTAAGCTTGGAAGACACTTTGTTACTTAACTTTGTATCTTAGCCAGTATCCACCCAGAGCTCAGCACAGAGTCTGGTGTGTTGTGTCATGTGTATTGTATTGCACTATCATATGTGCATGGAGGTGACATCATTTTCCAGCTCGAGGCCTTGTTAGGGGGATCCAGGATCCCTGGATTCCTTCCACTGACTCCCTGTGTTCTTTGGGACATTTCAATCCCTGCAATAGCAGAACTTAGGTGGCAGGTGGTTGGGGGGGAAGAGGGGTATCAATGTATCCCAGGGCCTCTGGGCTCTGAGCCTTAGGGTAGAAAGAGCTGACCCCTGAATGAAGCTGATTGATCGAGTCAGAGGCAGAAGGATAAAGAAGTAGAAAGGTTAGTGGAGGATGCTAAAAGTTGCTATTTCCCCATTGCTCCCCATCACGAAGAAATCTGGGACCCCCAAAGTTCTGGGTCCTGGCCTTCCTTCTGTCTGTTCCCCAGGAAGTACCCCAAAGCTTAGAGCCTCTGAACAAGTACCTGCTTCTCCCAACTTTCAAATTCCCCTTAAAGGACACAGCAGGCAATGGGTACTGGAATGCATACCAGTCTTGGAGTCAAAGGCCCTGGGTTTGAATCCTAGTTCCAACATTCACTATCTGTGTCTCCTTGGAAAATTCATTTCCTTTCTCGGGCTTTCCATTTTCTTCATCTGTAAAAAGGGGTCATAATAATCACAATACACAGAAGTTATGCTATGGAATTTGGGAATAATCATGATGGCAACAATATTTTAAGAAGGATGCTGCCATACCAGATACTCAGATCTCCAAACTACACAGAATGAAGAAATACTGATAGCAACAAGCTGCTGGTGATTTAATTGTTAGGGAGAACCCTAAGATGAGGAAATTCCTTCCATTAGTACAGGCTGGTACCTTCCCTGCAAACTAATAGGTAGAGAGAGTTGCCTAGAGCCCTGAGAGGTTGTCTAGAGTTCCAGAGCAAGTAGGTATGTGTGTTGGGGGGTGGGGTATGAAACCCAAGTTTTCCTAGCTCCAAAGTCAGCTCACTTTGCTACATTGCCTTTCATGAAGAATGAAAAGCTCTAAAAACATAGAAATCTAGTGAAAGAAATAAAAAAAACCCTGTGGGAACAGGATGAGGGACAAATACCCATCATCCTTTCTGCTCCTGGAGCTGTCCCAAAGATCTCCTCGCCTTCAGGAGAAGAACATAGATCCCAACACTTTTATTCAATTACCTAAAGCAATCATTTCATCCCCCTGTGCAATAGACCACTGAACATTTCACATAAAAGACCATTCGTGGGAGAGCAACCTGTCCCAGGAACATTTCTATCTGAACTCCATAAAAAAAATTAAACACAGGAAAATGAGAACAATCATAATGAGGGTGGCAGAGCTCATGAGGTCTGCGTGAGGTCCTTTCCACTTCTGAGATGCTGTAGCCCTTACCTTCAGGGCTGAGCTGGGAAAAGGAGCTTCGAGATTCATCACTCAGCAGCCCCATTCAGAATAGAAATGTGAGCCAGGCAGTCTGCAAGCATTTGGGGGGAGGAGAAAGCCTAAACCCTGGGCCCCTCACAGTTGGCTGCATTCTGGTCTTCTTAGTCATGGAACATCTCAGCTGCTTTCGAGGCTTCCCTACCACTTGGGCTTAACCCTGTGAGGCCTCCCCTTCTGCTCCTTCTGTAAAGGAAGCCAGCTTCCCGGTGTCGCTGTCCATCATCCTCTCTCCGAGCCCCCCTCCCCCTCCAGACCAGCTCTGTGCGAGGGGGTGTGGGAGAGGTAATAGAAGGAGATAACAGTCCCCAGTCTGTTTGAGAAGACAAGCCTCAGACAAAGGAAATAATAAAAATGATTCACCATTAGACCAGGCAACCTCTTACATACAGTCAGGACTAGAGGAGCTCAGAGAGTTCTGAGAGAGGTCACTTAGGTCTTGGCTGGGCAGGATGGGCTTCCTGAAAGAGGTGGAGCTGGGCATCCATGGCAAGGGAGTCCCCAGACAGCTAGAGAGAAGAGGGAGGGCACTGCAGGCGAGAGACCAGACTTTGCAAATACTTGGAGGAAGGAAATAAACCTGACCTAGGAAAGGGGAAAGCAGGCTGTCTGAAGAGGAGGGGTATGCAGGTGAGCTGGGAGAGGGAAGGATGGAGGGGTACAGAAGAACTATGGCTCCCATTCCTGTGGCATTGTAAGTGTTCATCCCACAACAGCCTTGTGGCTCCCTGTTTCCTTCAGAATCAAATAAAAGCTCCCCTGTCTGGTATTAAAGCCTTCACATCTGTCTCCAATCTACTGTATATTCTCCTTCACATAACCTACCATCTAGCCAAACTTTGCGTTGGCAATGCCCCATTGCTCCTATGCATTCCTACCTCACAAAATCCCTAGCTTCCTTCAAAGCTCGACCCAGGCACCAGGAGACCTTCCTGAACCCCTTGATTCTTAGGATCTCCCTCTGCACCCCATTATCTTGCATTTCTTTGGTATATCTATTTCTATGTACAGGCCATTTCCCCAGATAGAATATAAGCTTCTTAACACTAGGCATCATTTTATTTTATTTTACTTTTTGCCTTTGCATCCACAGGGCCTAGCACATAGTAAAGGCTTAATAATGCTTGGATTGGCTGAAAGAAGGAATTAACACTAGGTTTATGATCGCTGTGTTATAACGGAGGAAATGTAGACACAAAAGGTGAAGGGGTGAAGGACCTTGGTCAAAGTCACATATTCTGAATCTCAGAACTGAAACTTGGATCCCAGTCCTATGATTCACAATGTTGAAATTTGGAAACCCTTGAATAGCCCATGGGATCTGCAATAAGAAAGTCTTTTAGTCAAGGAAAGGATGTGACTAGAAAATCTCAAACACCAGGACTTGGCTTTGAAGGGTCTGGGTCTAGATAAGCCAAGAGCAAGACAGTAAACTGTATTGGGAACCAGAGGCACAACTAGGCCTAGACCACTGAGCTTTATCCCAAGGCACAATTTTTTTGGAGGAGGGGAGGGCAGGGCGATTGGGGTTAAGTGACTTGCCCAAGGCCACAAGGCTAGTAAGTATTTAGTGTCTGAGGTAAGATTTGAACTCAGGTCCTTCTGACTCCAGACCCGATGCTCTATTCACTGTGCCGCCCCAGGGCACAATTTTTTTGAGGATGCCAACAGCATTTGCTGTTTCTCCAGCAGCTAGAAACAACAGAGCTTCACACCTAGTTAGCAAGGATAATTGGCTAAAATAGAAAGCTACCAGATGGAAGGCTGTGGTGAGCTCCTTAGCCCGGTGGATCTCCCAACCCCTTGCTTTGGTCCACATGATCCTGGGAGAAAGTTTGTGGGATTTGCCGGCTTTGCAAAAAATCCCTGGTAAGGCTCTTTTGACAAGCATAGGAAAGGGAAAATGAGATGAGAAGAAAGGGTCAGGAGGAAAAAGAGAGTTTTATGTGTTTGTGGAGAGAGATGAAAAGACAGGAAGGAAAGGTTTTAGTCCTTGGGGAGCTCAAAAAGGAAAAGCCCAAATTAAGAATTTTTGCACCCAGAGCCAGCAACAAAGTTCGCTGAACAACAAATATGAAGACTGCCCTCAACTGAAGTGGGGCTAGGACGCCACCCCAAGGTGGGAGAGACAGCCCCCTCCAGCCCAGGACGCTGGCACAAGCTTGTTGTGGGGGCCAGGGTGGTGGGAGATTGGGGAGGATCTGGGCAGAGCTCACCTTGGCCCTCCATCTGGTAGCTTTCTATTTTAACCAATTACCTTTGCTAAGTACTAGGTGCTAAACCTTGCTGGTTTTAGCTTCAAAGGAGCAGCAAATGCTGTCAATGGCCTCTAAATTTATAGAAATGGGATAGCTCTGGTCAGCCCACCAGAGTTACAGAACTCCCAGAGGCAGAAAGCCAAGGGCAAGAAAGAAGAATGAGACAAGCATTTATATTGGGCCTGCTATAAGCCAGGCACTTTGCTAGGCATACAGCTTTTATCAGGTTTGAGACTCACAACCCTGGGAGATAAGTGTTATTATTCCCATTTTGTAGCTGAGAAAACTGAGGTCAAAAGTGATTTGCCTAGGGCCACACAGCTGTTAGGCAGCTAAGGTCACATTTGAACTCAGATCTTTCTGACTCTGGGACCAGTGCTCAGGCCACTGCTCTATCTACCATCTGCCTAGAGACTTTAAAAGACCCTGTCCCTTCTTTTCAGCTGCCTCCCCCTGCTCAAGCTCAGAGGCCCCACAAGGTCCCAGGATTTAGGGACTAGGAATCATCTAATCAAGGGCTCTTCACCTGGAGTCCATGAAATATATATGTGTATATAGATAACTATTTCAAATATAATTGATTTGCTTTATAATCTGCATTTCACTTCTCCTGCAGTCTCTCTGGGCCCCCCTCTCCCTCTGATGAACTCCTCCCTAAACCTCCACTTTGAGGAAGGCTCCAGACCAGTCATCCTCCATTCTCTGGACTTTAGCACCACCAGCCCTCCCCTCCCTTCCCTTTTCCCCTGCCCTCCCTGCCCCCCTCCCCTCCCCTCCCTCTTTCTCTGAATTCATATCCCCAACACTTAGCTCAGCGTCTAACACACGGTAAGTACTTAATAAACGCCTTGATGGTTGCAATGTATAACCTATATCAGATTGCTTACCATCTCAGGGAGGGGGGAGGGGAGGAAGGGAGTAATAGAATTTGTAATGCAAAACTTTTAAAAAATGAATGTTAAAATTATTTTTATATGTAATTGGAGGAAATAAAATATTATTAAAAATAGATGCTTCTTGACTTATTCCATGAATTAAAAAAAAAACATTATTCTTAGGGGGAGGGAGGAGGAGAGGATTCAGAACTGAAAATAAAAATAAAATAAAAAACATTATTCTGAGAAGGGGTCCAGAGTCTTCAGCACACTTTGTCAAAGGAGTCAAGAACCCCTGACATTTGTCTAATCCTATTTTACAGAAAAGAAAATGGAGATGTAGAGAAAGGAATAGACTTGCCCAAGGTCATTGGGCTGGTAAGGTCCTGTGACTCCAAATCCAGGTTCTCTCTGACTCTATTCTGAATCCTGCTGAAGAAGATAACTCTGGAGCTCTGCCATATATTTGAGGTGGTGATCCCAGCAGATTCAGAACCACAGTAAGGGAGATGAGCTTTGTCCGAAAGAGTTGAAATTTAGGGAGTCTCTGTCCTCCCCCACAAGAGGGAGACGAGCTGGGATCTCTCCCCTCCAGGTATGTTCTGGTCTAGAGTGTTTCCCCTCCATCTCTTCTGACTGAATTTGTTTTAAAACAATATGAGGGAGCATTTCTTCCTGTTTGACCAGGGCTGATTTTGTACCCTCTGCCCCAGGTACAAAAATTCCTGATCAAGGCTCCAAATCCCAAGTCAGCCTTCCCCTGTGGTGCCCCTGCTTCCCTGGGCAGTCCCAGCTATCTTTGCTTCAGGAGTCCAAGCCTCTTCACACCCAATGCTCTGTGACTAGGAGTTAGTTCCACACCTCCACCTTGACCTGGTGGAAAAAGCATCTGAAGTTCTCAAGAACCCAGCCGCCATTCCAGGCATCCCTGAGCCTACTTGGGACAAAGACACCAGAGTGGATTTATCAGCTGAGCCTGATGGCCATTGGAGTCTGCCTAATAATCCCCATCCTGCCTGGCTGATCCCTGGATCTTTCCTGTGACCACCCTAAGGGCCAGTTATCCTTGGGAAACAGCATGGTCCAGTGATAAGACCAGTGACTCAAGCCAGATGTGATGGTTGTTCTTCTTCAGTCATTTGCAACTCTTCATGACCCTATTTGGGGTTTCCTCAGCAAAGATACTAGCATGGTTTGCCATTTCCCTCTTCAACTCATTTTACAGATGAAGAAACTGAGGCAAATAGGGTTAAGTGACTTATCCGGGGTCACACAACTGGTAGGTATTTGAGGCCAGATTTGAACTCTTGAAGATGATTCTTCCTGATTCCAAGCCCAGTACCCATTCCACTGTGCCAGGCACAGTTTGTAAATATCTTCTTCAATCCTCACTTCAGGCCAGGCACTCTGTCCACTGCGCCTTCTGAGTCAAAGAACTTACGTCTGAATGCCACAGCTGCTGTCTATTAGCTGTGTGACTTTGAACAAATCACTTAAGCTTCCTGGGCCTCAGTTTGCTTCTATCTAAAATGGGAGTGTTAGACCAGATGGCATCTGAGGGTCCTTCCTTTCCAGAGCTATATCTGTGACTCAATGATTCCTCTGAGCTAGTAGGACAGGCAACCATCCATAAAATTAATCCTTTAAATCTTAATCAAGTTGTCCTCCATGTCTGGAACACACAGCCTCTTCACTTCTGCTTCTCAGAATTCTTATCTGCCTTCAGAGCTCAGCCAAGGGCCACCTCCTCCATGAAGCTTTCCCTGATCCCCACCTTGTAAGTGTTTTCTTTCTCTTTCCCCTCCGTTTTCTTTGGATTGTTCCTATTTGTGTAAGGCTTTTTGTTGTTATTGTCGAGTTGTTTCAGTCATGTCCAATTCTTCGTGAGCTCATGTGGGGTTTTCTTAGCGAAGATACTGTAAAGGTTGGCCATTTCTTTTTCCAGCTCATTTTACAGGAGAGGAACTGAGGCAAACAAGGTTAAATGACTTGTCCAGGGTCATACAGCTAATATTTGAGGCCAGATTTGAACTCTTGAAGATGAGTCTTCCTGATTGCAAGCTCAGCGCTCTATCCACTGTGCCACCTAACTGCCCCTAGCTGGGTATGGTATAATCCCCTAATAATTATTGGGGGATTGTCTATGGTATAACTCCCTAACAATACTAATAGTCAGCATTTATATGATGCCTACTATGTGCAGAAACTATGCTCGTCGCTTTACAAATATCTCCTTTGATCCTCAGAGCCCTGGAAGGTAGGTACAGTCAACATTCCCATTTTATTGTTGAGGAAACAGAAATAAACCGAAATTAGGTGACTTAAATGGGTCACCCAGCTCTTAAGGGTCTGAGGCTGAATTTGAACTCAAGTCTTCCTGACTGCAGTCGCATTATTCCCTCCACTGTGCCACCTAGCTGCCTACCTGCCTATACTCCCTGAGTTTAGGACGTGTGTGTGTGTGTGGTTACATCATTATTTCCCCAGAGCCTTGCAGCCCTTCCTGGCCTTTTGTAAGTATTTAATAAATGCTTGATGAATTGAGTTGAACTGAACTGAATTGAATTTATAGCATGTTTGAACTGGAAGGGCCCTTAGGATATAGAATGCAATATGTCAGGACGGAAGGGGTGGAATTCCAGTGCAGGAAAGGTCATAGGATGATAGTAGAACCAAAGATTTAGAGTTGAAGGGTAGTCTAGTCCAAACGCTTCATTTATAGATGAAGGAAATTGAAGCTCAGAGAGGTTATGACTTGCCCAGGGTCATACAGGTAGTAAGTCAACTTTCTACATACAGAATACAGGGTAAATGGAAGGCGGTCTCAGAGAGAAGACAGGGAATCCAGTGGGAAAGGCCTCTTTTAGAAGGTCATATTTGAGTTGTCTTGAAGCATACCTGCAGAGATGGGGAAACTGAGGCATGTGGAGATGGGCTTCCTCAAGGTCACAGATGGAGTCAGTGGTTGGGCCATGACTCAAACTCCTTCTATCTCTACTATGTTGAATCTCTCAAGGAGAACAAAATAAGGTTGGGGGGGTCGTGTTCTCAACCCCAGCAAAGCTGGCCCTCTGACCTTGGTGGTCTCTCTTTCTTCCTTCAATCTCTGCAGGAACCTGGCCAACACAGACACCCTTGGCTGAAAAGGATGGTTTTGGAGAAGACCGTCCCCTCTTCCCAAAGCCCAGGAACCAGGTCAGCTGCAGCTGCCAGGCTTCAAAGGGAATCTATAAATACAGCAGCAGGAAGAAAAATAGATATATCACTGGGGTCCTTCTCTCTCTCTCTCTCTCTCTCTCTCTCTCTCTCTCTCTCTCTCTCTCTCTCTCTCTCTCCCCTAGTAAGTTCCCCACCTTGGAAGACAGTATGGCACTGGAGCTACAGGTAACTCTGCTATCCCTGCTGGTGAGAAGGCCCCACATGAAAGAAGGGCTGCAATATCTTAACCTATCATTCTGATGATCCATTATGATGACCTTCCTTCACTTTCAGTGCCCAAGAGCTATGTTTGGAGGTCAAAAAGAGAGCCTCCATAGCCCATGGGCCAGGTGGAACCCAACTGGGAATCTCTTCCCTCTCCTCCAAAGCTTGGGCCCTGCTGTAGAGAGAGAAGAAGCAGCAACACAAGAGTTTGTGAGAGGAGAGGGAGCGGGACTGTGGATTGAGAGCAAGGTGTAGGCTGATAAACATTCATTCATTCATCAAATGTTAATGAAGTACCTACTGCATGGCAGATAATGTGCTAGGCACTGAAATTCCAAAGGGAAGGAAGTGGGGAGAATGAAATAGTCCTTGTCCTCAAAGAGTTTCCATTCTACTGGGCAGCAGATCTAGAACCTATTGGGAAACCCCCTAGAGCAGCTAGGAACTCACTACAACAGTTTAGAACCCTCAGAAACCCCATCTGGGACAGTTTGGAACCCTACCCAGAATAGCTCAGAATCACCTAGAACTTCCTTTCCTATCCCACCTCAAAGCAGGTCAGAACCCAGAAAGAATGCAAAGCTCCTGAGACTTTTTTCAGACCTTGTGCCAGCTCCTCAACAGTCCAACCGAGAAAGGAACTGTCCAATCTCTCATGGGGTGTTTCTCCAAGTCAAGACTCTCTGTGTTCTCAACATTCCCCCACCTCTTTCACACTCTCCAGAACCCAGAAGAGACCTCTGATCTCCTTCCTGCATATCTACATGAGACAGAGCCAGGAATATAATATAATGTCTGGGTTGTGAGTCCAGGTGTCTGTGTGACCAAAGTCACCCATGGAAGTATCGTCCCCTCTCTGGGCCTCAGTTTCCCCATCTATAAAATGACCAGATTGAACAAGGTGTTCTGTAAGAGTCCTCATATCTTGAACATTCAAAGATTTTTAGATACTAAGATTCCATGATTCAAATATGTTATTTTCTAAGATTCTATTATTATTCAAAGGCTCTATTTTCTAAGATTCCTAAATTCTATGTCTCTAACACTGGAGGATTCTAAGGTCTGAAATAAAACGAAGGAAAGTCAAGAAGAAGCCACCTCCAGGGCCCTTAATAATAACAACATTTTAACTTCCAAATCACTTGTGAATAGAATTGCTGGGCTATGTAGACATATGTAAATCACATGCTAATGGTATGCAAATATTATGTAAATGATCCAGACACTCCTTCTGAGTATTTTCATACTGGGCTATGGGGCCTTTGGGAAGCTCCTGATAGGGATAAGAGCTCTTCAAGTCCCCTTCCTCTTCCTAGTCCCCTCCCTCCATCCACTCTATTCAGATATGGAAGAGCATGAAGGCTGTTGACCTTGGGCTACATGGCCCTCAGGACTCTGGGATTTGGGTTCCCTAACTCAGGGTTAGGGATGGCCAATGGGGAATAAAGGTGAACAGGGTCCCAGTAGAGAGGACCAAACTGGGGTTGAGCCCATCCACTAAATTAATTCCCCTGAGAAGTGAGACCAGGGGAAACATAAGGGTTAGGGGTTAGCAAATAAACATCATTCCTTGCTGAACAAGGTGAGGGAGAAAAGGAGAGAGATGGAAGAAGAAAGGAGAAAAAAGGAAGAGGCACACATACAAAAGAGGCCCATAGACAAGACAGATGGAGACAAAGAAAGAATAAAGAAGTCAAGAGAGAATAGAAAAACAATGAGCAAAAAGGAAAGAAGAGGGAGACATAGAGGAAGAAAAGGGAAAGAGGGAGAGTCAAAGAGAGCAGACTTGAGATAGAAGAGAGAGAAAAGGAGAAAGGATGGGAGAAATAATGAGAAAGAATCTAAGAGGAAGAAGAGAGAGGAGAAAGAAAGAGTGAGAGAGGGAAGGAGGGAGGAAGAGCAAAAGGAAGAAAGGAGGGAAGGAAGGAAGAAAAAAGGAGGGAAGGTAGGAAGGAAGAAGGGAGGGAGGAAGGAAGGAAGGAAGGAAGGAAGAAAGGAAGGAAGGAAAGTAGAAAGGAAGAAGGGAGGGAGGAAGAAAGGAAGAAAAAAAGGTGAGATTTCAGATTAAATCTCTGGAGTTGTGGATTAGACATTACCACCTGAGGTTTCTTGTCCCCCAGTGACCTCAAGGAAGGCAGAAACCAGTAACTCAATAAAGATTACAAGGCATACCCTAGAGAATTCTAGCCCTTTACTACTCAGTAATCAAGGTCCAACTAGTGGCCCAGGGTTCAAGGGCTGCCTAAGAGATACACAATCTGTTCATTGCTGGTTGATTCCTACAGATTGGGCAGAGCTGCCTGGGGAAAACAGTTTTGTAGAACTTCCTTAGGGACAGATCTAGGGGACCCCCAAATCTAATCTTGATGGGCAGAAAGGAAGAAGGAGAGAAAAGATGCTAATGAAGAGGCTAGAAAGATAAGAATGAAGTCCAGGGTAATCAGGAAGTAGTACAGGTTTTAAATACATTGCTGTACACTTTAAAATATCTTTTACTTTTTTTTGTTCTGAACTTAAACACCCTTTAAAAACATATACACAAAGAAATACAAAAAGAGGATTTTCTGTGAAATGGTGAATCTTTATTTCATACCACTGGCTTTTTAATAAGTACGTAGTAAATACTATATGTTATTTTCAAAGCTAACCTGCTTATTTGTGCTTCCTTCTGAATCCTTCTGTTTTCTTTTATGTATTTAAAAAATGTTTCAAAGATTCTTTTGAGGGGCATCACCATTGCTAGTCTTCACTCACAGTTCCCCAACTAAAAATCAAGAGAAAGAAAGAAAAAACCCTTGTAACAAAATTAATCCACACACATTGACCATATCTAAAAATGCATCTGTGCTTATGTTCATAACATCTCCAAGAACACTTTTTTTAGTAGCAAAGAACTGGAAACAAGGTAGATGCTTATCAATGGGAAAACAGCTCAACAAATTGGAGTACATGAACATAATGGAATATTGCTGCTCCATAAAAAAATGAAGAATACAGAAAAGCATGAAAAAACCTATATGAACTGATGCAAAGTAAAATATGCAGAACCAGGAAAACAACAAACACAATGATGACAACAAAAATGAAGAGAGAACCATGAAAAAAATCCAAAGAGAATGATGTGAAATTATAATGGCCAAGATTGACTCTAAAGAAGGAATATATATATACCTCCTTCTCTTTGTAGAAGTAGAGAAAGTGCCTGTGGAATGCTGCACATGATGTCCAGCTGTGCTGATGTCTTGGTTAATTTTACTGAAGTGGGTTTTTTTTCCCTATTTTTTATTTTTGTAATAAAGGATGGCTCTCTGGTGGAGAGAGAGGAAAACAGAGAAAGAAGCTGGAAAATGAAAGTCATACAAAAATTTAAAATTGAAATTGCTGCAGACCAAAGGTATGTGGAAGGAGGAACTCATAATCGGTCATAGTTTCTGAGCCTGACATCCAAGTCCAAGGATGAAGATTTACCTCTGCCCCTTAGGGGACTCATTCAGGGTTCTGATAGGTCCTCTGATACTCATCCCTGCTACTCCCCCCACCACCTCCCCACAAAAACTAATATATCAAATCTCCAGTTGCCTTGACCCAGAGCTGTAATGGAGACTAATTTCTCCTAGGACAAAAATAGTTGAGCTGAGGAATAGAGTGATGAATCATGCCAAGAAAGGGGATGGTTCATGAGGTGAGTCAAAGGTAAAACAGAGAGAGGAAGCAACTCAGTCCCAGAGTGGATAGAACCCTGAGCCTGAAGTCAGGAAGACCTGAAGCCTCAGATACTGTATGACCCTGGTTAAATAACCTCTGCTTGCCTCAGTTTTCTCAACTATGAAACAGGGATAATAATGTCACCTACTCCACAGTTGTCAAAAGGAAAGAATGAAATAATATTTGTAACACCATTAGCACAGTGCCTACATAGTGGGCACTTACTTAAATTCTGCTAGAATAGTAAAGTAGCAACAGATTGTGGGTAGCCTTGAATGTCAGGCACAGAAATGTGAATTTTACTTGGCAGTCAGCTGGAGACAGAATGGTGTGGCAGAGGTAGGATGGATTTGGAGTCACAGAACAGCAGTTAATCATTAAAGCTAACATATAGAGGGCACTTTAAGGTTTGCAATGCATCTGCCATGGTATCTCATTTGGTCCTCACAACAACCCTGTAAGGTAGATTTTATTATTATTATCTCCATTTTGCAGATGAAGAAACTGAGTTTAAAAAACCCTATCCAGTCTCAGTGTTTGAAATAGGATTTGAAATCAGGTCTTCTTGACTAGCACCACATAGCTGTGCTAGTTAAAAATCCCAGCTCTGCTAGTCTAAGTGACAGGGATAGGGAATTTTGAAAGAGGGAAGGGTTTGGGGGAAAAAATAATGAGTTCTATTTCGGACATATTAAGTTTAAGATGTCTACAGGACATGTAGTCTGAGATGTCCAATAGGTAGTTGGTGATGTGAGAATGGAGGTCAAGAGAGAGATTAGAGCTGGATAAATAGATCCATAAATGAGCTATACAGTGATTATTGAATACACAGTTGCTAATGAGGTCATCAAGTGAGGTGGTGTAGAAGGAGAAGAGAAAAGGGACTCCATAGTTAATGGGCATGACCTAAATGAAGATCCAGAAAAAGAAACTGAAGAAACAGGGAGGAGGAGAAACAGGTGAGACCACCATCATGAAAACCTAGAGAGAAGAGAGTGACTGATGCTTCAGAGAAGTAAAGGACAGAATTGAGAAAAGACCCTTAGATTTGGCAATTAAGACATCACTAGCAGCTTAGGAAAGGGCCGCGTAAATTGAATGATGAGGTCAGAAGCCAGACTGTAGAGGGTTTGTTTAGAAGAGAGAGGAGAGGAAATAAAGGAATTGATTGTAGACTTTCTCAAGGAACTCAACCAGGGAAGAGAGATACAGGATGATAGCTAGGAGGGATTGTCAGGTCAAGATTGTCAGGGCATGTTTGTAAGCAGCAGGAAAACAGCTACTAGATTCTCCATCTTCTTACCTTCTTGGAGACCCTAGTATTACAGAGATACATTAGAAAAAAAATATTATTTAAATTTTGGTTTAGGCTGTAATTGGACAATCAGTTTTCTTGTGTTTTTCCAGTTTCTTCAAGATAATTTTTGATTGTTTCATATTTATGTACTCGTGTCTGTTCTATTCCTAGCCCATTGTCGATATGGGCACCGATACAAGCAGTATGGATACTGTATCCTTAGAACACTGCTGCCTAGCAATTTGTTTGGAGCTTGCTGTGAGGACTCATCCGTGCTCCTTCTTTCTCTTTGCCTTTTCTTTTGACTTTTCAGCAGACCTGCAATGCTTTCCTTACTTTGCCATGAATTCAAACAACTTATTCAAGATTCTTATGGATTTTCAGTTCGAGGAAACGTAACAGACCCCAGAGATTCAATCTCTTTGTTTGACCCACTTGCCTCTTTGGGCTTTTCTTTTAAAAGATGTTTTTATTGATACCTTTTGAAGGATTTGTCATTCTTCACATGTGCATTCCCAGTGCCTGGCACATAGTAGGTGTTTAAGAACTATTTGTTTGTTGATTGACTCATTGCTTGGAGACAACTGTTGCCTGTCTTTGGAAATCTTCAGGTAAAGACTGGATGACTACTTGGTTGGTATGCCTTAAAGGAGATTCTTTTTCCAGCCCAGATTGGATTAAATGACCACCAAGGTCCCTTCCCGTTCTGAGATTCTGCCCTCTCTGGGACTATTGTACTGCAGAATTTAAGGCCTCATCAGTACTGGTGCTTCCTTTACTGGTACAAATAGCAACCCATACGTGCCTCATTATCTTTTGCCATTCTTATTCCTTTTCTTCCATATGTATTGGATTGACGACCTACCTGTTGGGTTGAAGGGCTCTCCTCTATACTTTGCCATATTTCTGTGGATTCAAGTGGAGAACTTGAGCATTATTATTGCCACGCAACCGGCTTACCTTTTCCAAATTTGTTCTTATGTCCCTGTCCATCTCTATTTGTATTTTTCTATTTCGGTTATCTTGGTTTAAACCAATAAAATGTTCCTCATTGATTTTTTATTGTCCTTTCATTGTTATGGTATGGAGGTGATCTTGGGTTATGGAAGGCTTTGCCAGTGGATCACAAGTCCTGATAGGGCCTACCTTGAATAGGCCATCCAATGGATTATGGGTCTGTGATCTGAGAACCAGCTTACTTCTGGCCCAGAAAAGCTTCACACCAGAGAGCTGGCCACGGGAGAATGAATTTTTTCAGCCACAGTAATTCATGAGGATGGTCTGCTAAGGACTATGTCTGGAAGGACACTATGATCTATATCATGGGAGAAACTGTACCCAGCCTGAGGACATCAGAGATCTTTTGAGATATTGAAGTAAGCATTAATCTGAAGGTACCCCAGATGGCTTCAGAGTCACCTGCCTCTTTCTCTCTGCCCCAACCCCCAGTGATAAGGCCATTGATCCCTGAGGTCATTCACACACTCAGCCTCCTATGAAACTGCTCTTAACACAGTTTTGTGACTTAGCACTGCATTCTCACAAGATGCTGAAGAAGATCACAGGCATTAAGGGAGAATCATCTAACCTTGGAATCACAGCCACAGAACCTCAACCTCTAACCTTGAAGTCAGAACTTTAGAATCATAGGATGATAAACAATCTGAGCCAGAAGAGATTTTTGAATGTGACCCTGGGCAAGTCACTTAACCAAGAGAGAGAAAGTGAGAGAGAGAGAAGGAGAGAGAGAGAAAGAGAGAGAGAAAGAGAGAGAGAGAGAGAGAGAGAGAGAGAGAGAGAGAGAGATCTTGGCGATTATCTGGCCAAATCCCCTCATTTCACAGATGAGGGCAATGAGGTCCAGGGAGAGGAAGGTCACACTAAGAGTGAACGATACAGCAAAGACTAGAACCCAAGCCTTCTGATTCCTGGTACCATATTGTCTGAGGATATTTCCACTGAACCAACTACTTCCTTCAAAAGATCAGAGAACCAGTGAGAAGTGAGGGGCATATGAAATGGGTGGGAAAGGTGACTCACCTGAGCAAAATGAGTAAACCCCTACATGACCAGGAAACAGAATTATCCCTAGCAGTTGGGCATGTTTCAGGCTATTTGGACCCTATGCCTCCCCCCTACCATGGTCCCAGCTTTGTACCCAGTAATACCTAATGGGGGGGGGGGGGAATCTTTGGTGCTAATTAGCTGCCGATTAATCTGCTCTGAATTTGTGAAAAGATGAAATTAGTGTGAGTATGCAAATGTCAGTCGCCCCTGCCTGAGAATGCACCCAGAATCCACTGCACCTGAAAACCTGGGCTGATATCTAGGAAAGCATAATAAAGATGTACGTTAAATATTAAATTTAAAAAATTAACAGATTCCAACAGAGCCTGATTTGCATGGGAAAATTGGAGCAATTATTAAGGCTCCTTCCTGTTCCCGGAAACCATCAAAATTCTCCAGAAAGGGATCGGCTAAAACTGTGTGGCAGGTGGGTATTCCCAGAACTGTCTTCAGTAAGGCTGGATTTCATTTGCATATGCAGATGAGAGTCATGGCTTTAGGTTTCTCCTACTTTTTCAGAAAATTATCTAACCTGAGGATAGGACCCTGGAGAGAAAAAAGATCAGCAGCCCTGGACTCTCAGGATGAGATTAAAAGGTGAAGTAGACCACTCTCCACCTCTTCTGAGAGAAAGGAAAATCTTACATTCCTATGGAGTTAGCATCCTTTTCATTTTCCCAGGGCCTACAGAGCAGCCCAAAGAGATGTCCCTAGGGTTGCCAAGTACATAGCTGGCTGCAGTGAGAATAGAGCTCGCTGAGTCCCAGGGGCAATGAGAGGGGGGCTGGGAGATGCACTCTGCTCATTGAGAATTCAGGATGAGCTGGGTTTGTATTCAATTATCCAACAGCATTCCTACAGTCATATGCACACACCAAGGCAAAGACACACAGACACGCTTATGGCAGCCTGATAGAATGGAAAGGGCAAGGACTGGGAATCAGAAGAACTTAGAATGCCAGCTTTGCCACTTTCTAGCTGAGTAACCTCCCCATTCTAGCTCTCCATTTTCTCCTCCATCTGATAAGGGAATTGAACCAGACAATCTCTCCGGTCTTCTGGCTCTCTGAATTATATGATGCTGTATGCACAAGTACACAGGTACATACACATACAAACACAAAACACACAGACATCAATGCTGGAATGCATACATATGTGTGTATGCATATGTGTCTATATATATCATATAAATTCATATATATAAATTCATTCACATATGTGCATGCAAGGACATGCACACAGGTATGTGTGTGCACACACACACTCAAGTAGTCACGGGGGACATAGATACATACAAACCCTCCTCCAGTCAATGCACTCTGACCATTTACAGAAGTACCTAGGATCCAGAGTGCCTAGAGGGATAGGACTATGACCCTTGTGGACATTTAGTACTGGGGAATGTTCCCCAGGAAGTCCTGGTCTCAGGGCCAGGGCAGGAGTCTGCAACCTTGTCACACACTCACATACATCCCCATCACAGTTGGTTAGCACCATCTTAGCCGGGGACAGGAAGGTGCCCACAGTCAGAGGAAGAAGAATCCAGAGGAGTGGGTAAAAAGCAACCCCTTGGCTCCTTGGTCTGCCTGAGCTCTTTTCCCAAAGCCTCTTCCCAGATCCCTTTGCTTTGTCCCTCAGGCTGTTTTTTCTTCGTTTCTGCTTTCCCTCCTCAGGCACTCCCTGCCCCTCCTTTCTTTTGATTTCTCTATTTCTTGTCCTTATTCCTCCTTTCCCAATCCCCTTTCTTCTCTTTCCACTCCTATCTTTCCTATTTCCCTGTCCCCCCTCTTTGTGTTTCTCGATGTCTATCTCCCAGTACCTCCCCACGTCTCGGTGTATCTCCTCTCTGTCTTGATCTCTGCCTCCCTCTGTATCTCTCAGAGCCCTGTCTCTTTCTGTATCTGTGTGTGTATCTGTGTATCTGTCTGTCTGTCTGTCTATCTCCCTCCATGTTTCCCTTGAGGATCATCCCATCTCCTCTCCTCTGAAAGGGCTTCCCTATCTCATAACAAAGCTGTTTTTCCCCAACCCTCCCCCACAAGCTTCAATCTTTTTCCTCTCCCCCTCCCCACTAGAGTTTGCAGAGAATGAGAAAGGAAGAGGAGAAAGGTGAGGATGGGAGCCTGAGCCTGGAACCAGAGAGAGAAGAAAGAGAGCCCTGTGAGGCTGCTTGGCTACAGGAAAGGGGGAGACAGAGGGAGGGGATGGGCAGCCTGACGCTCAGGGAAGCTCCGTCTGTCAGCCATGATCTAGAGAGGCAGCAGCTGCCTGAGACTGTGGAGCTGGGGAGGTAAGGGCTCGGGAGGATTCCACCACAGGCACAGAGAACTAAGCCGGAGCTGGGGCTGGGGAGGGGTAAGGGCCTCTAGGGATGTCTCATCTCCCGGTCCGTTATTCCCCATAGGGAGCCCTTGCCCCTCCCCTCTCCCAAAAGATACCTCAAGCCACTTTACTACCCAAGGGACATCCAAGGAAATTCCCTGGGTCCCCTATACTCCCCAGTTGCCCTCATGTCCCTATATCCCCCAGTGATGTCCTAAGTGCCCTATAACCCTAACAAAGGTCTCCATTTCAAGATTCATGTGGTATACCCCTCACACATCTGGAGCTGGGGAATGGGCTAAGTATTTTGAGTGGCTGAGGCCATAGAAAGAACTTTCTTCCATTCTTCCCTCTTTACCCCAAGATGCAATTGACAGATTTGGCACTGGAAACCTGAGGGTCTGAAGGGAACTCTTCCCACATAAGAGTCTGGTGGGAAAGGAGAAGCAAGAGAGAATCCTGTCTGACCTCAGTGTGCTCCAACCCTCTAACATAGAGGCCTCTGGAGAATCTTTAGGCCTGGAGAATGCTAGGAAAGTTCCCTCACTCTATCTGCTATATGAACAAAGTGATACATTTTTCTGGGCCCTGGTTTCCCCTATCCTCCCCCAAAGTGACATGATGAAGTGTTGAGATTGGGAGGTGGGGTGGGTTATTTCCTCCAGGGGTGAGATGGTGATGGGGTCTGTAATAAGTGTTCTCCCCTTAAGAGCCATGCCTGTGGGCACCCTGATGCCAGAGTTGTGCCTGCCTGGCACTCAACAGTCATATCATGCTGGGCAGGCCAGCTGGGAGCCTGTGTTTCTGGGAGAATCTATTTCACATCTGCTGGGCCTGCCAAGCAGCTGATGTTTTTTTTGTGTTGTTTTTTTTTGTTGTTGTTGTTTTTTGGGGGGGTGGAAGAAAAGGGAACTTGGTGGAAGAGGAATCTGTCAAGTGACAATTATGTCTATGAGGCTCAGTAGCAGTTACAGGGCAGGACAGCTGCTCATGGGCACCTGGGCCTTGATCCTCCTTGTCCAAGCTGGTGCCAGTCTGGCTCTGCTCTTTACCCTATTCCCACTCCCACCCCCTAAGCCTGGGGCTCCTGGCTCTGTACTGAGAGGGCTGGTCTCAGGGCTTCTGACCACTGCCCCTTTGTCCCTGTGCCCAAGCCAGGAGCCTGAGGCAGCTCTGGGCTGGGAATCACTGGTCAGTGCCCTCTCTTCCACATTCAGCCCATGCCAAACTGGTGAATCCTGGACCCTGATCACTACCCTTCTCCCTACACTCAAAGCCAAGACCCAAGGAGAGCTCTGGGCTGGGAAAATCTGTTTTCCCTGGTCATTGTTCCCCATCTCACTGGCCTTAAGGAATGATCTTTCCAATTCCTTCCAAGGACCTAAGGGGCCCCCTCTCCCAGAAGGGGATTCCATAATCGACCCTTTACATCTCTTGCCCTACTTGAGCCAATCAACCCTTATTTCCATAGTCATAGTCCCACCACTGGGATTCTTCCTGGGGTCCAGCTAGGATATTTGAGGAGAAGGGTGGCCCTGGGAGCCACAGCCCCTAGAAGAGGGTGGTCTGGATTTCAGATTGAATTGAAGTGGGGTAGGTGAGACATCCTTAAAGGAACAGAGACTCCAGCTCCCCTTCAAACAGTCCTTTGGTCAGTGCAGAAGAGCCACTCCCATTTATTTGCCCAGGATCACACAGCAAGTTTTTGGACCCAAGAGCCTAGAATACATAAATTTTTTGGCCTGCAAAAAGTACTTTCTCCCCAAATCAAGTCCAATCTCCCTTCTATTCCCAGAATGGGTCTGCACTGATCACCACCCCCACCTCTGGGTTAGATATTCCCTCCCCTTTTCTGGGCTGCCTGGATATCCATTTGTAAAGGAAAACAAATAAACAAACAAGCTGAATTCTTGGTAGGGACAGTGGACGGTCCCCCCCTCCCTCCATGCTTCAAGAGAAACTTGGTGTTCCAGTTAGAAGGGCTAGCCACAAAACCATTTAACAGACAGGGACAATTGAGGTCTAGAAAGAGAAGATAATTTGGCCCAAGACTACACAGAAAGTCAGTAGTCTAACCATGACTAGAAACCAAGAGTTCAGTCTAAGGGTCTTCATTAGGAAGAAAAGCCCAGAATGGGGATCATCAGAGTGATTCCTGAGGTCAGACTGCAAGTCAAGACTTACCAGTTTTGCTTTGTACTCACCTTGGGCAACTAAGTCACTGTCCCTCACTGGGTCATCTTCTGCCTCCAAGCCCAGAGCAACTGCTGTTTTTCTCCCCCACGTTCCTCCCTCCCTCCCTCTCTTCTCTTCAGCAAAAGTCAAAAAAGGCCATTGACCAAACTTCTAACCTAGTGGTCGGGGGAGAGGGGAAGGGGATCATTGATGGGATCTTCCCATGGAGAGGACTCTCTGGTGACCTCGACTCTGGGCCATGAAAGACCTATTCATAGTCAGGGGTAGATGCTTGTCTGGAGAAGACAAGAGGAAGGGGGCAGCAGACACCCTTGCCTCCACCTCCTAGCCTGATGGGGGAGGAAGGCCTTTGTTCTAAGACCCAGTTATAACCCACTCCCCAACTTTCCTGCCTATTCCCCAGGAAAGAGGAAGTCATAGAATCACAGACTGTCTAGAATTGGGAGGGCCCTTAAAACAGAGAACTTGGCATGCCAGAATTGGATGGATCCTTCAGAATAGAGATTATAGAATGTCAGCTGGAAGGAACCTAGTCCAACCCTTTCAGATGGAAAGTCCCACAGAGGGAAAAGCAGTTCACATATCAGACTTTCCACTCTTGTGTACCCAGCCTAAAGGGAGGCCAGCTTCCTTACCCAAGCGGAAATGAACAAGACCTCTCATCTCTTTTCAGTCCAATGGCTCTGGAGGAAGGAATGGAGGGGTATTGGAGCTGAAATCTTCCTTGGATGTGTATAATAGGAGGGTGGTGTGTGCCAGCAACAGTGGCATCTGCTCTGGGTGAGTAGAAGGGGGCGGGGAGGTTAATGCATGGTTGGTGTGCTGGGGGGAGGGGTGGGCAAGGGGGGCAAAGGACATCCTTCCACTTTTTTCTTGTCCACGCCATTCTCCATATTAGTATTAGTTATATTCTTGTCCACACTGTTCCTCATATGAGTTATTGGTTACATTTTATTAGTCTTTCCCCCCCTCATCAGGAGAAGCCAAGATTTCCAGGCCAATCTAACAGGCAGGGAGGGACTCCAAGCTGGTCACCTAATTCTGTTCTCCCTTTCACCCTCTGCCCACAACTGCCTTAGCTGTAAAAATGACCTCCTTTCACAGGCAGGAGAGAATGAATCAGTGTTGGTAGGCCTGGAGAAATCATGCTGTAGCAGATAAAACCTTGCATTGAGTCAGGAGACCCGAATTAGTCCTGGCTCTGACACAGCTTTCCTTTATGATTTTGAATAAGCCGTATTCATTCTCTAGGCCTCAATTTACCCATGTGTAAAATGAGAGAACTAGCCTCATCATTTCTGAGGCCCCTCCTCACCCTGACAATTCCAAGTTCTAGGTTCTTCCAGCTGCAATGTTCTGTGTTCTATGATTATAACCTCCCAAGGAGACAGGAAGGCCTACGACAACAGCAGGTCTTCTTCCCAGTGCTTGGAAATCCTCTGAACAGAAAGATTTCTGGAGGTCCTAATACTGATGTGTGACAGGGAAAATATTCTTCTGTTAGCAATGTGGCTGGCGCTTTGGCAGCATGGGGCAGAGAGGGGGAAGGGGGAACATAGGGGAAAGGAAAAAGGTACTCCTGGGACAAGGGTGGAGGGGGCAGGGCAGGCCTCTTCAGCACAGCTGGTGCTGTGGTTCTGGTAGATTTGCCTTTAGAGCCAGACAGGAAGGCCTGGCCATCAGCAGAATGTGGTCACCACCAGGCAGCCTTTCTGTCTGTCAGCAGAGGGGTTGAGGATGCTGATCAGGTGCAGGGAGCCTCAGGCCTTTTTGGTCTAGAGAAGCCCTGCTAGCCCAGGGCTCTAGCCCCCATAGAACAGCAGCACCAAAGTTAGTGACTGCCCCATACTCACTCACCCAACACAATAATGACTGCACTGCACCTCTGTAGGGTGCCCCCCCAAAACAAGCCAGAGCTCCTCCTGCTGGACAGAGTGGGCCCTTGCAGGCCTTTACCTGGCACTTTGGCCATGTACTGGGGGGAGGGGTAACCCTGGAAGCCTTAGGCAGAGACATTGCCCCAAGACTCCAAGGCTTGACCACCTTGCAGGAAAAGGGAAGAAATGGGAAGTAAATAGGACAACTAAGTTTGATGAAGACAGACAGGGGACACTGTCCTCCGTCTCCCCTTGAATTCCTCCAGGTCTGCCAGTCTGAGCTATTCATTAGGCTCTAAGCAAACATTAACTGGGCATTTTTAGTTTTTTCCTAATAATCTGATTTGGCACACAATGGAAATAGGCAGAGACTGACTCAGGAACACTGTAGTGAGGATTCCTGTGCTGGGGGGGAGGGGGAGAGAATGAGACTAATTGACTCAACAGTCCCTTCCAGCTCTGACATTCAGCTATGAGACTGTGATGCCAAGAACTGATGAGTCTTCTATTCTATCGTTTTAAGAATCTGCAATGCTAAGTCCTAGATTCTGTGGTCCTCTGAAGTTATGACTGACTGATCAAAGGGAGCTCTGGATCCCCACCTCCCCTCTTGGCCCCATCTCCCACTAGGCTTGCTGGGGATATATCTGCATTCTCTCCTTCCACTGCCCCCCTCTGCCTTCAAGCAAAGGCCCCCAAGCCTCTGAGGGAGCAGCTGGAAATGGCCTCCTAAGCTCTATGACCAGAGAGCCAGCCCTTTGGGCTTCCTCCTTGAAGAATAATCCATCCATATACAATGGGTCTGTTTAAGCCCACTGGCCCCCGGCTGTCATCACCAGGTTTCAAGAATGGGCAGGAGGGTCTTACTTATACAGAATGGCTCTGTCTATCACTGGCTGGCAGGAAACACTCTAATGGACTAACCAGGTCCAAAGGCCTCTCAGGACAACTAAGGTTGGGAATATGGGAGTAAGGAGGCCCAAATGGACCAGATCTTGCTTCAGGGCCCACTAGAGCAGTGGTTCTCAACCTGTGGGTTATGTTCAATTTGTGACAATGAAAGAACATCCTGCATATCAGATATTTACATTATGATTCATAACAGTAGCAAAATTACAGTTATGAAGTAGCAACAAAAATAATTTTATGGTTGGGGGTCACCACAACATGAGGAACCGTATTAAAGGGTTGGGGCATTAGGAAGGTTGAGAACCATCGCACTAGAGGCTAAATCAAAGCTAGGAGAGGGGAACGGAAAGAGTCCTTCTGCTCCCTCAACAGGAAGTTCTGTTGTAGCTAAATCTGTTACTTATTAATAATAAGGGACCATTTGGGCTAGGGTTGTTCCTGGAGAAGATGCATTTTCATGTATTGCACATGTGTATATATGTATATGTATATATATACACATATGTGTATACACACAATGCATGGGTGCCTCTTACAACAATACAGTCTGTATACTCCGGTGCCTTTGCCAGATGCATACTCACAAGTACACATGCATGCCCACTTGTACATGTGATGCAAGTAAACTGGCATGCATATGGATGTGTGTATCTGTGCCCATCTACCATATAATGTATATGTATACACACATATACATATATAATGTTATACACACACACTCATACCATGTTATGGGGTGCTGAGGATACAGCCCAAGGTGGTTGCTGAAATTCGCAAGCCTGATCTTCCCCAGCACCAATTACAGTCTCTCTGGGAGCTATCTGAGCTGACAGCCATCTCTTTCTCTGTCTCTGTATCCCTCCTCCCTCTCCCCATCTTTCCCCCGGGGGTGGGGTGGGGGGGAGTACACAGGTTGACCCATTTATATCCCGCGCTTGTCCAAAGGCGCATTCCTCTCTGACAGGGCTTCTGGTTTTCGTAGGGCTTCCAGTCTCCTTTCTGAGGCCCTGGAAACCAGGATTCCTGGGTTCACTGTCCCAGGAGGACCAACACCCTCTGCCTACCCTGCGTTCTGCCCAAAAGGGGGTGGGGGTGGACAGATTCATTCTCTTAGAGACCTGAAGGGGACCGTCACTCCGGAAGCTGCGGTGCGTGGGAAAAGGGGGGTGGCCCCCACGCCGCGCGCTCCCCCCCCTCCATGGGGCGGGCTGATCCGGGGACAGGATCCGGGCCGGGTTTTTCGTGGCGCCAGGGACTGAGGCTGAGGCAGAGGCTGAGGCAGAGGCAGAGGCTGAAGCTGAGGCTGAGGCCGAGGCCGGGCTGGGGAAGGGAAAGGAGGGGAAGAGAGGGGAAGACAGGGAGAGCCTGAGCCGCGGCCGCGGCGGGTGCAAGAGATGCGGGAGGTGCGCGCACCCAGCCCTGGAGCTGCCCGAGCCGGGGCCCTCAGGGAGCGCCCAGGGCCTGAAGGGGCTTGAGGGGGCTGGAGGGGAGGGGACAGAAT
The DNA here is from genome assembly GCA_028627135.1 of Pseudochirops cupreus. Lineage (NCBI taxonomy): Eukaryota > Metazoa > Chordata > Mammalia > Diprotodontia > Pseudocheiridae > Pseudochirops > Pseudochirops cupreus. The sequence continues at coordinate 533,937,379 of CM053580.1, forward strand.
CGGACAGGACCGCGCCTCTCCCCCCCTCCCCGCAGCCCCAGCCCCCGCCGCCCCAGCCCCGCTGCAGCTGCCGCTCGGAGCTAGCCTGGCCGGCCCGCGCACGGAACAAGGTGCCGCTGCCTGGGCGCGCACAGCTGCTGCGGCGGCGGCTGTGCGGGGGGGAGGGGGGGATCCGACCCCCGAATCCTCTCCTTTTCCCCCCCTCTCCCCCTCCCCTTCCCCCCCGCAGGATGCCCGGCTGAGCCGCCGCCACAGCGCGGGCAGGGACAGGTGCGCGCCGAGCGCAGCGCAGGGCACGGCGCGGGGAGCCGCGCGCAGCCGCTCTCCGGGGACCGCGGGCAGCCGAGGTAAGCGCCCGCACGGGACCCGGGAAGCGCGGGGCGGGGGCCAGGAGCGCCAGGCGCTATAGCGGAGGAGGGGCTGGGGGGGGGACGGGCTTCTGCAAATCTAGGCCCCCGCCCCCGACGTCCAGCCCCCGCCCCCCACTCCCCACGGTTGGAGCTGGAGCAGCGAAAGAGATTGGGGGTGAGCTGGGGGGAGGGGGGAACTGGTAGAGTCCCCGGGTACTCAGAGGAGGCTGGCAGCCCCCGGAGCCGCAGGGGCAGGTGGCGTGCAATAGAGGGATCACAGATTTCCAAGCGGCACAGCCAAGGCTGGCACTGAATTGGGTGGGGAACGACTATCTACCTCTCCACCCTTCTCATTCCCCCCATCCTCAGTCTCTTTTTCCCTTCTCCTGGTCGCCCCCTCCTTCTGACTCCCGCGGCTCTGGGCTCAAGGTGTCCAGGCCTGACTTGTAGCCCCCCCTGGCGCCCCCAGACTGAGAGACAAAGGGACAAAGGAAGAATCTATCTCCTGACTGTGGGGGAATGTTTTTTGGGGGGAATAAAGCATTTCCACCCCCCACCCCACCCCCGACTCGAGGGCGCTGCAGCCTCCAGGCTCTGATTGGTCCCTAGAGCCCGGGGGGCTCCGTCACGTGAGGTTGGGGGGGCGGCTGCACGTGGGAGGTGGAGGGGTTGGGACAACTTAGTTGTCGCCTGCTACGAACTCGGGGTGGCCCGTGGGGGGTGGAGCGGGGCATCGGTTGAGAAGGAAGGAGTGGGGAGAGCCACCGCCCCCTGTGTGCGTGGGGGAGTCGGTGGGCGGGTCTTTGAGCCCGCCCTCTCCGAGTTAGAGGGGGCCGAGCGCCGCTGGTGCTCACTTGCCCTCTCGATACCCCCCAGGACCGGACTCGACCCTCGCTCGCTTGGGTAGCAGAGCTACCTGCTCTGGGCCCCCAAGAGGTGGCGCTGCGGAGGGGTCCAGCACCTCTCAGGGCGGGAGACACGACCCAGCGGTACCCTAGTCCCAGTTCCTCGGAGCCCCCAGACCCGGTATGACCGGGGTGGGAGGTAGTGGGAGGATGGCCCGGTGGACGCTAGTGAGGCTGGAATCGGGAGGAAGACTGCTTTGGGCTTGGGGAGATGGGTTCTCCTTGGGTTTTATAGGCTCAAAACAGTCCCAGGGCTAGGAAAGGAATTGTGGAAAGCATCTATGTATTCTAGTCCATGGTGGGGGTGGGGGTGGGGGTGGGTGCGTCAAGCAGAAGAAACAGAATTAAAGCCTAGATAGGGGGAATATGACTTGTCCCGGGTCACACAGCTGTTTAGTAGAGTTGAGACTCGAACCCTGGTCTTCTGATGTTCTCTCCGTTATAGTCCTGTGCCTCTGGTCGGGTTTCCTGGAGATCAACTAGGACTGAGAGAAAGGGGGAGGTCATTCCAAGTCCTTTCTTGTCTCTCCAGTGTTGAGGGACTGAAGAAAATTGGAGGGGGGTGGTGGTGCTGCAGTTTATATTTACCTTTGTTTAGGGTTAGGGACCCCAGTGAGCCAGTGATTTTTCTTGGAATTTCCATTGAGGTCGAGTGGTCTGGAGTCTCTGGGATTTAGGAGCTGCCCCCAAGACTTGGGCTGAATGAAGGAAGGGGTTGGGGAAGGTGGCCATACCTTAATGACAGGTCTGTTTCATCTTTGCATTTTCCCCCTCCTCATCACCTTTCACACCATAAGCATACCAGTAAACATTGGTTGATCCCTTGATTGTGGGTGGACTGCTTTGTGTCAGATCTATGGGTCTAGGTGCATGGAGGGTAGGCAAATTTGGGATGTGGTCCTTCAGATTGGCTCTTTCAGCAGAAACTAGTCCCTAACTTTCTCCCTAAGTCTCCACCACTACCTATGTGTGTGATTGAGGTCAGGGACATAGGGAACTGGGATCCATGGACAAGAATTCAGATCATTGAGGTCTGAACCCTTGGCTTTCTGTCCCAGAGGGAAGGTTTGCTATGTATCAGGATAAATAAAGTCTGCACAGAGTAGGCACTTAATGCTTGTGTGAATTGGATAGTTGATTTGGCTTTCATCTGCAGATGTCCATTGTGAGGGTATCTGCTGTGTTGGGAGGAGGGGGCAAGCAGGTTATATATGGGAGGTTTGCCCTTTATTTTCCCTTCTGATATGTTGGGGAGGGGAGGGGAAGGGAGAGAAATGTGGTAGTCAGGGCCGATTCTGACTCTCTACCCAATTCCCCAGTGTAGAAAAGATCAGAGAAAAGGAGTAGGCTGGAAAGAAAAGGGGGGGTGGAGTGGGGGTGGGGGTACTGCTGCTGCCAGCCAGACTCAGGAAGGTAGCTGGAAGAAGCCACAAGAACAGGGTGGCCCCTTCTGCCCAATCTATCCCCCTTCAAGGAGCAGTTTAGAGGCTAGGAGCTTGAGGGTCTTCCAGATACCTTCATAGGGGCTTGTCCTAGGAGAGCCTTGGGACTAAGACCCTAGGGTGATATGACAGATCGAATGTCAGGCCTGGAAGGGACCTTAGAACATAGAATCTAGAATGTTTAGGCTGAAAGGGAGTGTAGAATGTCAGAGCTGGAAGAGACCTCAGAGACTTCAGTATATATAATCCCCCTCATTTCATAAGCAATGTGGACTCTTTTTTTTTTTTTGGTGGACTGGGAAAAGGTAGCCTCATTTAGGTGTATTTCTCCTCTCTCTGTTGTTGCTGTTTGGCTGCTGGTAGCTTAGGGGGAAGGGCAGGACAAACAGGGATCTCCACACCCCCTCCCCTAAGGTGGGTCACCTCAGCCAAATCCTGCAGCTGTGCGGCTGTGGAGGGAGGGATGAAGCAGCCAATGGCACAATTCATGGTGCTAAGGAAAAGCAGAGCCTGGGCCAAGGACAGCACCAACAGCAGTCCCCTGGGAGCCTCAGGCTGGCTGCAGCCCCCTTCCCCTCCCCTCTCCTCCATGGGGGGGGGGGGTGCTGCACATGCTAGGGGGTCAAGGTCATCCATCAAGGCCGTGAGCCAGGATCGAGGCAAGGGTGGGGCTACCCAGGCCTGGAGCTCAAGGTCCCTGTCAGCTTCTCTCCCTGGGTTGCTTTGGTGTTGGACATCTGTCTCTGTCTGTCTGGCCCCGAAACATGTCTCTTGGAAACAGAGGCAGCGGTGAAGATAGTGGGGAAGCTTTAGACTTGTAAACAGGAGACTTGGCTTCTTATCTCGGTGCTGCTTCTCTCTGGCTGTGTGACCTTGGACAAATTTCTTCCCTCTCTGAGCCTTTAGTGTCCTCGTCTTTCAGATGGGTCTAATAATCCCTGCCCAGAAGTGGGGGGGGGGAGGGGGGGGGGGGAAACAGGTCTGTGAGGATATGTGAAAAAGCTGCTTGCAAAAGACTTGCACTGAAATGAACAAAGGCCTTAGTTAGAAGGGTAATGTGACCCATTCGTTATCATCCCAAAGATGAGACTTGTCTGTCCAAGGGAGGGGGAGGGAACTACCCCTGAACAGAAAAATGACGCCACCACAAGTCACATACCAGCCTTGGAGGTGGAGTCTGGCCCCTCCTGAATAATTGTAACTCTCCTTTACATAGTTACTTGAAAGTTTACAAAGTGCCTTTAAAAAAAAAATCCCAACAGTACTAGGATTATTATTACCATTTTACAGAAGAGTAAAACTGAGGCACTTCATACTTGAATAACTACTTCACCTACAAGCCCACTACTAGGTGAGCAGCAGGACCAGGATTAGGATTCAGGAGTGCTGATTACAAGTCCAGAGTTCTTTCCACTAGACTGCAACAGCCTTTTTCAACCAAGCTTGACATGTTTTTCTTCCTATTATTCTCTCCCTCCCCCCCCCACCAATCCCCTCCTCTCCTCGTGAGTTTCTTCCCTATTTGGGGAAATATTATTCCCTGTATTTGGCCTCAACCCCATTCTACCTAAAAACTTAAATAACCCTTTCCCCTCAGACCAACTTTGCTGTTGCTATTATGCCAAAATGCTAAGTTCTTTATTCACCCACCAGTTGGTAAGCTCGATGAGGGCAGGAAATAGTAACAGGAAAGAGCAACGACTCTCAAGTCAGAGGACCTGGGTTCGAGTCTTAGGTATGACATACTACCTCTGTGGCCTCGGACATATCAATTAATCTCCCCAGACCTCGTTCTCCTCTCCTGTAAAATGATGGAGTCGATCTTGAAGACCCTTCCAGAACTTGATCCCATTATCTAAATTCATCTTTGTCAGCATCTAGGGCTCTGCACACAGTAGGCACTTTATAAATGCTTCTTGTATTGCAAGCTTCTAAGAGAGCTCTACATTGTACCCTGGGCCGTCACTTCCCCCCCCATTTACTAAAGATGCAGGTGCTGCCATTTTCTGCCCAGGCACCCTGAAAAAATGCCTTTCAGTTTATAGGTAGTGATAACAGAAGACGCTCCTTGGGTCCCTAAAGCCAGCTTTCTTTGATCCAGAGGTCTAGGAACTTGTTTTTTAATATTTTGAAAAATGTATCTTTGTAATAATCAGTTTCCCTTCTGTGGTCCCTTGGATTCTCTTCATTTAACAGCAATATTCTGAGAAGGGGGTCTTCCCCAGACTGTCAGGGTGCTTCCTTACTAGTAGTAAGGACTATCTGATATTTACAAAACACTTTGCCTACTGAACTCCTTTGAGGCTTATCTAAACTGGTTCCTGAGATTGGCTGGGTAGTGGCACTATCTCCAGGAAAAAGGCCTTGAGGCCAAGATTTGGGAAGGGATTTGCTTGAGGTCTTGAGGGGAGTGAGCCCCAGGGTCTTCTGGTCACTCTCTTTCTGGGTCTTCTTAAACATCTATGGTGTGTGTGTGTTTGCATGCACACTCACATGTATGTATACACATGCATATATACACATGTGCATATACATGTGCACATAGCACGTATGTGTATATAAATTTTATTCAATTAAGCATTTTTTTCTCCCACCTGTTCCCCAATTGGAATGGAATGGAATAAGCATTTCTGTAACACCTACTATGTGCTAGGCACAATGCTAAGCACTTTACACCGTCGTTTGATTTGATCCACTCCTGCCAGGTAGGTACTATTATTATCTCCATTTTGCCATTTAGAAAACTAAAACAAACAGGCTTTCCCAGGGTCACACAGCCAATAAAGTGTCTGAGGCCAGATTTGAACTCAGAAAGCTGAGTCTTTTGGACTCCAGGCCCAGTGTTCTATTCACTGCACTACCAGCAACCAACTCAATTGAACAAGAAACCCCTCCTAATGACTCTGTGCAGTCAAGCAAAACACATTGTCCCATTGGCCATGCCCCAGAATATATGTTTCCTGCTTAATTTTGAGTCCATCAGCTTTGTGGATGGGGGGTAGCATGTTTCACGATCCTCTGGCGTCATTGTTGGGTCCTTGCATTGATCATCGTACACGTCTTTCAAGGTTTTTGTCCACACGTTTTTCCATCGGCCTCGGTTCGTTACCTCATTAAGTTCTTCAAAACTCCACCCACCACTCCCTGCACACATACCTGGAGTACCCTTCTGCCTCCCCTCAAAGCACCACCCTCAATCTTACTCATCCTTCAAGGTCTCACTGGCCTCCTGCCTCCTCCAGGAAGCTTTCCTTGACCACCCTAGGCAACGGTAATCTCCGTTTTCCTTAGGCTCTTTCAGCCTTACCATTTTTCTGCCACAGCATAAACACAGTCTTATATTGTGTGTCTTCTTTATCCTGTCTCCAGAACTAGATCATGGATTCCTCTATGGAGCTGAGAATGTTTAGCCTAGAACAGTGGTTCTCAACCTTCCTAATGCCGCTACCCTTTAATTCAGTTCCTCATGTTGTGGTGACCCCCAACCATAAAATTATTTTTGTTGCTACTTCATAACTGTAATTTTGCTGCTGTTATGAATCGTAATGTAAATATCTGATATGCAGGATGTATTTCCATTGTTACAAATTGAACATAACCCACAGGTTGGGAACCGCTGGCCTAGAGAGATCAAAACTCAGGGAGAGACATGATAGCTACCTGCAAGTATCCAAAGGGGAATCACGTGGAAGAGAATTGTACTGTTTACTGTATAGGACAGAACTAAGAGCGATGGGTAGATTTTCATTGGAGAAAAAAAGAAACACAAAACTTCCTAAGAATGAGAGCTGTCCAAAAGTGGAATTGGTTTCCCTGAGGAGACTGAGTTTCCCATGCAGCTGAAATCTTCAAGTTGACCCTCCTTTAGGAATGCTGCAGAGCAGTCCTTAACCCTTGTTTGCGACAAGGAGCCCTTTGGCCATATGGTGAAGCTGATGGATCCTTTTCTCTGAATGCTGTTTTTCAGTGTTTAAAATAAAACATATAGGATCATAAAGGAAATCAGTTATGTTGAATATCAAAATATTTTTAAAAACTAAATTCATGAACTCCAGGTTAAGAAAATTGCATGTAGACATTGGGACTACATGCTCTCTCTTCTGGCTTTGAGATTCTGTGATTCTAAGGAAGTCCCAGAAAGCTAGTGTAGATCAGTGATCTCCAAAGTGGAAGACCAGGGCATGACCTCAAGAAATGTGTGATTAACCAATCAAAGGCCAGAAAGTTGTCTCAAAATAGCTAATCATGAGATTTTTCTGACATAGCCACACTTTTTCTTCCTTCCCTCATCTCCTCCCTATGCTAGAACAGGAGTGGGGAACCTTGTGGGTTCGAGGCCACATGTGGCCCTTCACATCCTCAAGTGTGGACCTTTTGAAGTTTAGATTCCATCAAAGGGCTGCACTTAAGGACCTAGAGGGCCACATGTGGCCTCAAGTAATGCAGGTTCCCCACCGCTTTTAGTTTCTTCCTCCTTCTCTAGCTATCAGCCCCTCAGGGCAGTTATAACTGCCCAGCCACCTGGTACCTAAAGCAGCCATCTATGTCCTACTTACCTTTCCTCTGCCACCAACATCACTTTTTGGCTTCAGGAGGAGACCCTCAAAAGGTAGCCTCTACACTCTGAGGCAGGGACTGGGATAGGCTGAGAGGACAATACAAGGATTGCTTGGAGGATTTGAGGATGTTTAGCCTGGAGAAGAGATGGTTTATAAGGTACATGGGAGCTGTCCTCAAATATCTGAGAGGCTGAGATGGGGAACAGGGCTTAGATTGGCTGCCTCCTCCCATTTTTTGTTTTGATTTGGACAGTGAGTTACCATGTATGTATGCATGTGTGTATATGTCTAATTCATAGAAATTGATATGCATATGTAGATGGAGTGCTCAAAAGTATTTTACTTGTGGAGTACACTGTCAAAAAAAAAGTTTGGAGATCACTGGTTTAGATGATAACAAACAAGCTGAAGGAGATTCAGAACTGGCAGGGTGATAGCATGTTTCAGAGCCCACTTGAGACATGTCTCTAGTGAAATGCCCCAGATAGCTCTACCCTTGGTCTTGTGCTGTTCAGCATTTTTATCAGTGATTTGGTTGCAGGTATCCGTGGCATGCATATGAGACTTGTGGAGAGCAGCAAGCTGGAAGAAATAGCCAAGAAACATGTTGGGTGGCAAAATAAGAGTCAAAAATATCTTGGCTTGCTGGAACATTGGACCAAATAGAACACGTGAAATGTAATTGGGATAAATGTATAGCCCCACTCTTGGGCATTTTATTTTGTAACCCCAAGTACAAGGATGAGAAGGTGTGGTTAGACTGTTAAATAGTTTTGTGAGAAGGATCTAAGGCTATTAGTGGATAGAAAGTTCCATATGATTCACCAGTGAAACGAGGCAGCCCATCAAAGCTAAATGGATCTTGGGCTGCATTAATACACGCAGAGTGTCCAGAACAAGGAAGGTAATAGGCTTGCTGTACTCTGCCTTGGTCAGACCACATCTATATCATCATGTTTAGGGCTGAGAGCTATATTTCAGGAAGCACTTTTTTTTTTAAATTAACTTTTTTTTTTGTTTAACAAGCATCTGTCTTCTCCCCTCCCCCATTGAGAAATAAACAAAAAAAAACAGAAGTCTTGCAACCAGTATGCATAGGCAGGCAAAAAAAATTCCAATATTTGCCATCTTATTTCCCACATCAGCCATTTTACTTCCCACATTGACCATCTTAATTTCCACATTGGTCATGCAGGGAGGACATTAACAAACTAGAGTAGGGACCAGAGGAAGGCACCTGGGATAGGCTGAGAGGACAATACAAGGATTGCTTGGAGGCTTTGAGGATGTTTAGCCTGGAGAAGAGATGGTTTATAAGGTACATGGGAGCTGTCCTCAAATATCTGAGAGGCTGAGATAGGGAACAGGGCTTAGATTGGCTCTTCTTGGGCACGGGGAAGAGCTTAGAGTAATTGAAGTTTTGGAGAAGCTGACTGTGCCCCTGTATAAAGAAAAACATTCTAACAACTGGGGCTGTCCCAAAGTGGAATGAGCTGCCTTGGAAGGTTGGGAGCTATCTCTCTCAAACTGAACTTAAAGACTTCAAGCAGAGGCTGTATCACCGCTTGCTAGAGATGTTGTAGAGGGGATTTCTACTTGGGTACAGTTTGGACTCTGAAGGTCATCCCAACTCCAATTCTGTGACCCCAGAAGGACTGGGACCAGGGAACTGGTCCAAACTAGCCCACTATAGAACAGGCTGTCACATAAAGACTTAAGCTACCCATCAGTGGAAGGGTTCAAGCAGAGGCTGGCTGGCCAACTGATCCCTGTCAGGAAAATCTTAAAGGATATTTTGTGCCCCCTGAGATAGCTGGGATAGGTGGACTACAGTTCACTTCCAACTCTGAGAATCTACAAGTCTGTGATTCTAAGATTGATTCTCTCTCTCTCTCTCTCTCTCTCTCTCTCTCTCTCTCTCTCTCTCTCTCCCTCCCTCTCCCTCCCCCTCCCCCCCTTTCTCCCTCTCCTCCTCCCTCTCTGCCTCTCTCTCTGCCTCTCCCTCTCCGCCTCTCTCTCTGCCTTTCTCTCTGCCTCTCCCTCTCCCTCTCTCTCTCCCTCTCTCTCTCCTCTCTCTCTCTCTCCCCCTCTCTCTCCTCTCTCTCTCCCCTCTCTTTCTGTCTCTCTCTGTCTCTCTGTCTCACTGTCTCTCTCTGTGTCTCTATCTCTCTCCCTCTCTCTCCCCCTCCCTCTCCCTCTCTGCCTCTCTCTCTGCCTCTCCCTCTCCCTCTCTGCCTCCCTCTCTGCCTCTCTCTCTCCCTCCCTCTCTGCTTCTCTCTCTCCCTCCCTCTCTGCCTCTCTCTCTCCCTCTCT
>CM053580.1:533947447-533997195 GCA_028627135.1 Pseudochirops cupreus
AGGCCCTGAGGATGAGCCCATTGGAAGAAATCCAATTTGATTCAATTCCCATTAGAGAAGCAGAATGGCACAGTGGAAAGAGCAGTCACTCTAGAGCCAGAGAATCGGGGTTCAGATTCTATGTGGGATTCTGCTGCTTTTGCCTGTGTGACCTTGACCAATCACTTAATTTTTCTTGGCATCTATAAAATGGGAGGGAATTGTCTCAAAAGTGACTTTGAAGTTTATGATCCTAGGAACTAATAGTAAGCACCTACTGTGTGCAGAATGCTGTTCTACATCATGAGATAACCAATTTTAGATAGCATCCAGAACAACACAGATAAACAGTCTCACTGTCTTCACCAGTTGGCTTGTATTTGTATTTCTGTGTTCAGTCTGGGTACCACCTTTTAGGAGAACATTGAGGGGCAGGAAAAGCTCAGGAGGAGGTCATCCAGGATGTCAGAAACTGGGGATGTGAAGAGATTTAGGTAAACCATGAGAGCTATCTTCAAATATGAAAGCCTGTTGTGAAGGGAAGGGATTAGCTTTGTTCTGTTTGGCCCCAGAGGACAAAACGAGTAGCAAAGTAGAATTTGTAGAATGGGTCTCTAGTCAGTGTCAGAAAAGGGGGGTTACCCAGCAACTTTGTACCAATTAGAGCTGTCCTGGAGTGGAACAGATTGCTGTGGGAGGAGTAAGTTCATCCCTGGAGGTTTCCATGTGGAAGCTGGATGACCGATTCTTGTGATAGCTGATTTGGTTGCTGGGGTCTCTCCCAACACTGGGATGCTATGAATTTTGTGAGCTCAGACAGTCCTTGCCCTCATGGAGACTCTGATGTCATGAGAAGCAGTTACTGATTCTGACTGTGTGAAGGGTCCCCCTACAAGCTGGCCCCCTGTTCTGTAGAACAGCTGGGCCTGACCAACAGAAGCAGCAAGCAGTGTTAGAGCTGGGGCCACTCGCCTGAGGAGCATAATTCTCTCTGATTATCAAACCCATTCATCATCCCTCCACAAGGAACACCCAGATAAAGTGCCTGAAAATTAGAAAGTGTTAAGGTGATTTTGGGGGCCATGAGCCTCAGGTTATTAAAAATCCTTCTTTTGGTGCCTAGTCTAGGATCAGGGATCTGCTGCTGCCCTCTCCGTTTCTCTCCCTTCACACAGGCTTCTGGCATTGCGTGGGCGTGCACACACACACACACACACACACACACACACACACACACACACACCACTGCCCCCACCCTGACTGGGTGCCTTTTTCTGAACCAGTATCAAAGCCCAATGCGTGATGGAAGATGTAGTCCTGGACATGTACATGACTGGATTTCCCAGGATAAACCTCTCTTTACCTTGTACCAGCCTTGTGAGGGCAGGTGAGGAAATAACTGTGTTGATAACTGATTTCTAAGCCCTCCCCTGCAGGTGCAGGTAGGAGATAGCAAGGGCAGTGTGAGGGACCAAGTGTATGGGCCTACTGTAGTATCCACCCCATGCCTCCAGTCTTCTCACAAGTAGGCAACATGGTGTGTATGGCCAAAAGAACATGAGAAAGAGGAAGAAGATTTAGGTTTAAGTCCTAGCCATACTGCCTGTTAGCAATGACGCCTCCACCAAGGCTCTCCCCATCTTGAAGTCACAGTTTCTACCTTTATGAAAGGGTATGGATAATCCCTACACTGGGCAGCGAGGTGGCTGCAGGGGATAGAGTGCTGGGCCTAGAATCAGGAAGACCTCAGTTCAAATCCAGCTTCAGATACGTATTAGCTGTGTGACCCTGGACAAGTCACTTAACCCTGTTTATCTCAGTTTCCTCATCTGTAAAATGAACTGGAGAAGGAAATGGCAAATCACTCCAATATCTTTGCCAAGAAAACCCCAAATAGGGTCACAAAGAGTCTGAAACAAACTGAACAACAATAAAAATCCCTACAGCCTCCTGCGTGACCCAGTGGTTTATAAGTAAGGTATACAGTGAACTTTCAGGCACTGGAGGGCTGGCAGCTAGTAATGATGTTAGCATTCCCTGAGGCTTCTTCATAGATGGTCCCCATGTAGCAAAGATCGATGGCTTCAGCCCATTTACTGATTCCCTGGGGAACGGGGTAGGGGAAGGGGGTTCAACAAGCAACAAAGAACAGGCAGGAAGCAGATCCAGGGGCCACTCAAGCCTTCCCCCAACTGCTTCCCTCTCCTCTTCTCTTCATTACTAGGCATGCTACTGTCCCTATATCATTCTCAGAGAGGATTCTGAGTTGTTGATTTAGATTTTTTTTTTCCTGAGAGAAGGGAGAAATATTGTAAGACATGGGAATATGTAACTGACAGAGGCAATGTGGTTTAGAGGAATGGCTGCTGGATGTGGTGGCAATTGAGGACCTCAGGTTTGCTTCTGCTACTAACCAGTCATGTGGTCTTGGGTAAGCCACTGCTCTCTGTTCCCTTAGTTGCCTTCTTTGTAAAGTAGGGCTAGCAATACTTGCCCTTCAGGGTAGTGAGGAAAGCCTTAAGCATTGCCACAGGAATGGCAGTTGCCAGGAATGTGGCTCTTTGGATCTGTGGCTCCTGGGATCCACAGCTCCTGTGATCTGTGGCTGGACAGGTTTTCTCTTGACTTAGCGGGAAGGCTGATGGGAGGCAAAACCAGGTTGTTACCCATAGAGATCAAGGCCTTCATCCCAGGTGAAGGCAGAAAGAAACTGGTCTGTGGTTATAGCCACTTAGTCCTAGGGTAGACAATGGGAAGGATTTTCAGGCCCTTAGGGTTTTGAGACACTGGGTGAACAAGGAGTATCCTGTTGACTTTCCTTTCACTGGGAAATTTTCACCTTATCAGAGATGAAAGTTTAAGCTGGAAGGATTGGCCTGGAAGTAGTCATGGCCCTTGCCCAGAAGCCATCTGGGAAAACTGAATGCAGCTGCAGAGCCCCTGGAAAGCATTTTGCAAGGAGGAAGCTTCCTTGAGATGTATGGAAAAAAGGCTAGGCCATGGACTAGGCTTTATCTCTGGAGGCAGAGCTGGACCACATTCCATCACCCAGATGTCCTCCCCCTTTGGGCCTGGAGTACCTCTTAGTGAAAGGATGGCTTCTGTGTGGGCAGAGACCTAGCAAACCTGGGACCATGGGGTGATCCACTGAAGACAGAGCTGGGAGGTACCTAAGAACAGAGACTATAAGTGATGGGAGATACAGAACACAGAATGTCAGAGATGAGAGGGCCCTTAGAACAGTGACTGTCAGAGCCAAGAGGTTCCTTGTGAAAAGAGCACTAGATTTAGAATCAGTAAGACCTGAATTCAGATCCTGTCGTAGACACCAAAGACTATGAGCAAGTCACTTAACCTATGTCAGCCTTAGTTTCCTCAAATGTAAAATGGGATGTGTGTGTGTGTGTATGTGTATCTCACCTACTTTACAATGTTATTGTGAGGATTACATGAGATAAAACAAACCTTCAGGAGCTGCATAAATATTAGCCATTATGTCAGGGCACTTAGAAGTCATCTAGTCCAGTTCTGCCCTTTGCAGAGGAAGGGGCACTGTGGTGCAGTGGGAAGAAGAATAGCTTTAGAGGTGGAAGACCTGAGTTCAAATCCCAGCTCTGAGTACTTGCTACTTTTATGACCTTGAAATCACTAAATTTGGGGGGCCTCAGTTTCCTCACCTGTAAAATGAGTATCTTAGACCTTCCTTCCAGCTCTGCATCAGTGGCTTGGCACTGGATGGCCACCAGTTCCCTTCCAGCACTAAAATTCTGTGATTCTTTGAAAGTCTCACAGCTGGTTGCTAGCAGAACCCAAATTCCAGTAGGGCTCTGAATCCAGGAATCTTTTTACTACTGAGCAGGGAGTGAAGAAGCTTTAAAATGACTAAAGTCTACCTTGATTCCTTTAACTGTTGTTCTTCCTCACTTATGGTCCTGCCCCATCCTTCCCTCCCTTCTATTAGCCCCTCCTTGGGACATTCCAGGCCACTGACTCACTGGGGTCTTGTGGTCCGCTCTGACCCCAGAGCTTTCCCCCCGGGACTCTTTCTTTGCCTTTGTTTTGTTCTTATCCTTGGACTGGATTGCTTTCCGTTCCCAGCACCGAGCCAGACCCCTTAATGCTCCCCTTCCCGATGACGCACACTGAGTTTCCCATTGTGTTTCCCTCACACACACTACCCCACCCCCCAACCCCTCCTTACTCAAGCTGGCTTAGAATCATAGCCAGAGAACATAGACTGTCAGAGCTGGAAGGAGTCTCGGAACACAGAACGTCAAAGCTGGAAGGCACATTCTAGACATATGTATGATTACAGATTTTAAGCTGGAAGAGACTTGGACGTTATCTAGTCTAACCTCATTTCACAGATGAGGAAACCAAAGAAAACTCAGAGATAACTTGCCGTCGGAGTATAAGTAGTGAATAGCTGGTTGGTCCTTTGGCTCCAAATCTCCTTCAAGCCTCTTAGTTTTACAGAGGATGAAACTGAGGGACAGTGACTTGTCCAAGGTAACGGCAAATTAGACGTTTCTTAGCACTAAAGGGGTAACTGTCCCAGCAGTCTCTCTCCCAGCCTCCTTCTCCTCCACCCTAGTACCATGTATATACTTGGGGGATGTTTTGGTAGAATTGCTGAGTTGGTGAATGATTTAGCCTGGGAGAGGAATAAGCAGGGTCCTGAGAGAGAGTTAATAAGGGATCAGGTGCCACCTTAGTCAGTTTCTCTGGTCCAAATCCTTCCCTCCTAGTGCATGGCCTGAAGGTGGCAGGATTAGAGGCTCTGCAGCCCCCCGCAAAGCTCCTCCCCAAGGCCAGAGGAATTCCAAGGACTTGAGCGGCCAGGGAGAGTGGGGAGGAAGGAAGAAGTGGGGTGGAACTCAGGACACTGGATGGGAAGGAGCAAGGAAATGGGTCAGACAGGAGATGCTACCTCGGAGTAAGAGGCTGGAGGATCTCTCGCCCTGCTTCCTTATTCATTCATTTATTCATCCAGTAATACTAAGTACTCTCCTGGGAAGTAAGGATGCAAAGACCCAAAGAAAAAGTCCTTCCTGGACTCCCTCAGCCCTCAGGGATGCCTTCTCTCTTCTCCTCAGCTTCTCCACCTCCTGCTCACCCAATGCCAAAATCATAAGAACTACAATAGCTCAGATTTCTCTAGTACGTTAGAATTTTTAAAGTGCTTTGAAGAAACAAAACCCATAGGTAATGTGAGAATTGGTATCCCCATTTTACAAATGAGGAAGGTGAGGCCCAGAGAGGTGAAGAACCTAAGTAATGACCTTCTAATTCTATAGTATATGAAAGTGAGCAAAATGCTCTGTAAATGCCATAGTAAAGTCAGTCAACAGTGAGGGGACTCTTAGCTGCTTTTGATGGACGAGAATCTAGAGTCCAGAAAGGGGAAATAATTTGTCCAAATCCAATAGCCAGGAAATAGTGGGGCCAAGACTTCATCGAGGTCTCCTGATTCCAAGCACAAGATTCTTTCCACAGCACCACCAGGCCTCTCAACCAGAGCTGGGAGGACTTAACAATGCCTTGGTCTCTGTGTGGCTGTTACTAACCCATGTGACCTTAGAGAAGGCTCATGCCCATGGACAAGCCATACCTAGATTGGTTCAGGGACCCTAAGCTCCTTAGGTCTCAGACCCCTTAGCTTTCATTATTTCATTATTGCCATAACCCCTATTTGATATAAAAGGAAATATATTCTAGACTAGGGGTCCTTAACCTTTTATGTGGCACAGACCTCTTTTACAGACCCTACCTCAGAATAATTTTTTCTGCTTTTTGTTAAATTTATAATTAAAGGAAATGCTAAATTTCAGTTAGAGGTTAATGAAAATAAAGATGTAATCCTCTCCCCCAGCCCATCTTCATTCACAGACCTACTGAAATCTATCCCTCGAGCCCTTGTGAGCCTGAGGAGCTAGAGTTTGTTAGGCATATATGTGTAAGAAATAAGATAAATAATCATAGCTCTTATGGATGGAGTGCTTTGAGGCAGCTAGGTGGCTCAGTGGATAGGGCACTGGGCCCAGAATCAGGAAGACCTGAGTTCAAATAGGACCTCAGACCCTTACTAGCTGTGTGATCCTGGGCAAGTCACTTAACCTCTGAAATGGCAAACTACTCCTGAATCTTTGCCAAGAAAACCCCATGGACAATATTGGCATGCAATAGGCCGAAGGGTAACAAAGAGTCAGACATGGTTAAACAGCAATATGGTGCTTTAAGGTTTGCAAAATACTTTCCATGTGTGTTTTTATTTAATCATCACAATGACCCTATGAGGTAGGAGCTATTATTATCTCCATGTTACTGATGAGGAAACTGAGGCTGAGAAAGGTTAAGTGATTTAAAGTGCCCAGGGTCACACAGAAGGCAAGTGTCAGGCAAGACTAGAACATAGCTCTTCCTGACTCCAGGTTCAAGTACACTCTTCACTGAACCGAATAGCTACCTAGAGAGATTAATTTTTCATGAAGAAAACTTTATTAGCTACATAACATTTTTTCTTCACAGACTACTTCTTTCAGGATATTTCAATAAGATAATATTGGGGAGGAGAGGAAAAGACTGAGCTAGGACAAATGGTTTGTAAGGCCAGGATTCCCTTTCAATCACTCCTCAAGCTTTGAGTCTGATGGGATGGGGAGATGCGCTGCTAGTGGAATTGTCTGAAATATTCCAGCCCCTCTTCCCTCTCCCCCAGCCCAAAGGGGCCCAGCCTCCAAGGTAGAATTTCCTCTGAATGCGTCCTGTAAACAGGCTTCATTTGCTCTACCAAATATCACACGCCCCTTCATCTTTCCTGTGTTACCCAGGTCCTTAGCTTCTGCTCAGCCTCCTGCTCCCCTTAAACCACCTGCCTCCACCCCCAGTCTCAACCTCTTGTCCCCCCTGGGACTCATCCTTAGTCCCCTAGCCCTAGTCCCCTGCCTCGTCTGGGCCCAGAGTCCCCCAGCCTCCAACTCCCAGAGAACCCCCAGCTGGGGCTACTTAACCCCCCCCTTAATTACATGCTCGGTGTAAATGACACTTTAATTTCCTTTAAACGATTCACTGATAGGAAGACTCGGTGTCTCAGTGTCTCTCTCTCTCTCTCTCCCTCTCCCTTTTCCTAATTACAAGTCGATGCTGCTGCTGGATTTTCTCCCTGACGGGCCCAATTTCCAAACAGTGAAAGGCGGTAATTAAAATTAATTAGCCAGAGAGCTAGCTGGCGATAGTGAGCCCCAGGACTCCGGGAGAAGGCCCTAGGCCTTGGCCCCACACCTGGTTCCCCCAGGCCTGCCTCCTCTTCTCTGCACCCTGACCCCTCTAGCCACTGTGCCTTCATGGCCTAACAAACCCTGGAGTCCTCATGTCAAGGGATCCCCATCCTCAACTGCACATACACACTCTGGTGGAGCTCACTAGCACTGTGGGCTAGGAGTCAAGAGATCACCCTCCTAGTCTCAATTTAGCCATTGACATTGACTGGTTCCGCTCCCCCCCCCCCCAACCATGGCTCTCAGCAGGATTATTAATGCCTGCCTTACTAGGTTGATGTAAGAATCTTATAAAATAATGAATGTGAAAGTGATTTGGAAGGACATATAAATAAGACTGTACAAATTGAAATTATTGCTAATAATAATACCTTCATAATCCCTGACATTTATAAAAACTGATGTGTAGAGTACAAAGGGGTTTCTGAATTCACTGTCCCATATCACAACAACTCTGTAGGTAGAATGGGAGTTATTCTATACTGGTGGGGAAATTGAGGCCTAGAAAAAATCATAGGATCATAGATATTGAGCTGGAAGGAACCTTAGAAACTATTGAGTCCCAACTCTGTCATTTTACAGGTGGGGAAACTGAGGCAGTGGAAGTTAAATAATTTGCCCAAAGTCCTACTGGTAGACCCTGGCAAATCTAAGATTTGAAATCAGGTCCCGTGACTCCCAGTTCAACCCTCCTCAGCAGTGGACTTGCATCCATCCTATCAATTGACTCAGGCTTGAAATCACAGAGCTACAGACAGTGGTGGAAACTATAACCATAGAACATAAAATGTCAAAGCTGGGAAGGCCTTTAGAGATCACTGAACCCTCATTATATAGAACAGTGAAGCCCAGAGAGGGTATAGGCCTTGCCCGGGACTCAGTGGCTTATCCAGGGTCACACAGATAGGAAGTAGCAGAGGTAGATCATCCAGTCTTCGAATACCTAGGACCATAACCCACATCTGCCAATTCACGATTCTTTGCACTTCCTCCCATCGCCTTATATTTAGACTAATTGTTGCCATTGTCAGCACTCTGTCATCTCTCCTTACCTCCCTCTGCCTCTAGTAAATGAATCCAACCTAACTGATCCTGGGGACAGCTTCCTCATTTACCAGTTCTCATTGACACTGAATTCTCTTTGCCAAGTTCCTAGACAGACTAGGCAGAAGCAGCTGTGAGCAGGGCCTGGTCATCTGATCCCCCCTATGGAGCGGAAACTCTGAGATCAATTCTTCCCAGCTACGCACTCGTTCCTGGTGGGTGAGTCTTAGTAAGGGGCCCTGATTACCCAGAGCACTGCTTGGGAAAATTGGGATCTCCAAAGACTGCTCAGGTTCTTCCCTTTTCCCTCATCTAGAGAATGGAGGTGGGGGCCCTCATCTGTCATCAGGAATGTGGAACACACACTTTCAACACTGACCTTGAATCATCTAGT
This sequence comes from Pseudochirops cupreus, assembly GCA_028627135.1. Lineage (NCBI taxonomy): Eukaryota > Metazoa > Chordata > Mammalia > Diprotodontia > Pseudocheiridae > Pseudochirops > Pseudochirops cupreus. The sequence continues at coordinate 533,956,142 of CM053580.1, forward strand.
CCAGCATTCTCATCTTACAAGATATGGAAACTGAGGCACAGGACACTCCCACAGTCACACAGCAACTCAGTAGCCAAACCAGAGCTAGAACTAGAATCCAAGCCTTCTGACTCCCAGGGTTCTTTCCATTATATCCTGATGCTTCTTTATGGGGGTGGAGCTGGGAGCAGCTGAGGTCCCTCTGGCTCCAGGCACAGCCCTTCTGGGTGGTCAACTGCCAAAGAGGGGCACCACCAAGGCCATTCCTCTGCCTCCAGGCATGCCGACCCTCTATGACCCCACATCCTGTTCCCAAGCCCACAGACCCCACTACCCCCATGGGGGCAGGGAGGGAGATGAGATGGTGGGTGGGCGGAGATCTGTGGAGGGGGAAGGAAGGGCCTGGAACTCTAAGGCTAGGGGGAAGGCTTGGCTCTTTATGAAGAAGGGGAGGGACAGGGAATTCTATCTATGGGTATGGATGTGGGTCATAAGCATTTATGCATATATGTATGGTGGGGAGAGCAAAAAGGGGCAGTGGAACGGGCTTTTGTTTGAGAAATTGGTGTAACTTCAGTATGTGTGAAAACATAATGGCGTGAGGTTGTTGTACATGGCTTATGTTGAGGGTGTGTCATTGGCCTCTCTGTTGTATGGATGTGCAGGTGGAATGAGGCAGCATGGATATGGTTCTAGGTTTGGAGTCGGGAGGAATCTTGCTTCTGGTACTGACCAGCTGTGGGAACCTAGACAAGTCACTTCCCCCTCTCAGTCTCAGTATCCTCATGTGTAAAATGGGAGGGTTGGATTCAATAGCTTCTTAACTTCCTTTCAATTCAGAATCTCCGGTCCCATGATCCCATGTGCTCCAGATTTGTGCAGTACTTGCACCCACAATGAGTGTGCATTGTGATCATGAGAGATACCTTTGTGATGGCTGCCCTTTGTATGGGTGTACCTGGCATTTGTAAAAATAATACTATCTAACATAAGCACTTGAAAATGACCATCTCATTTGATCCTAACAACAGCCCTGAGAAATAGGTGCTACTATTATCCCTATTTTACAGATGAAGAAACTAAGGCAAACAGAGATTAAATGACTTTTCCAGGGTCACACAGCTTGTAAGTGTCTGAAGCTGAATTTGAATTCAGGTCTTCCTGGTGCCCCATCTGCTGTTCCACTTATGTATTCCATGCATATATACACATGCATATATAGTATGTGCCTGTGGGCCTACATACAAGCAATTGGTGTTCGTTGTGGATGTCTGCACGCACCGTTGGTATGTTTGTGTGCCCTGTGTACCCCATTTGCTCAGTATCTGCTGGTTTTGTATGATACAATTGACATTCATGATGCATGTATGTACACAAACATTGGGGTGGTATATGTACAGTGTATGCTATCTGTGTGTGATAGGCATGTACAGTGGGGAGGAGACAAGACCCCTCAAATCAGAGAGCACCCAGCAGATCCTCCAGACGTGTATGAGAGCTAGGTCTCCTCCTCTTCTTCCTTGCCTCCTCTCTCTGCTCCCAGAGGCTTCTGAATGAAGAACAGCTGAGACCAGTTACCCCCAGGGCTCATGTCCACCTGTTTCTTGTAGGAAGTGGAATCCCCTCAGCTACCTCCACCCTTAGCACTCATCCTTTCCTGCCTAGGAATTGGGATCTAGGAGGGCACCACTTCACCCAGGCACGAGCTATGTTCACTTATTGACCATCTCTCAGCTATGGTAGAAGTAAGAAGACTAGAACACCACACCCTGCCCCCACCCCAGGGGCTTGGGGGGTTCCCAGACTAGCTGGGGAGTCAACAGGCACACCTGAGAGAGAGAGAGAGAGAATGAGAATGAGAATGTGGCATCATTTAGGGCAAGAGCACCCCTTAGTCACTCCTTACACTGGCCAGGCCTCTTAATGGATGGTTGGGTCACATCAGCATTCTACGAAGTCCTCTCTCTCTTCCCCATTCCCCTTTCTCTGAGGAATCTTCATAGTAGATATGGGGATACTAGCTAAAATTCTTCCTGACTGAAAGGAGGGTCATAGACAGTTTACTGGACCTTTGAGAGGCCTGCATCGGGAATCAGAAGAACTGGGGACTGGCTTCTATGAAGAGGTTCCCATGTAATCAGAGCTAAAAGGGGTCTCATCCAGTCCTCTGGTTTTTTCATATAAGGAGACTGAGGCCCAAGGAAATCAAGTACTTCCCCATTGTCATATGGCAAGTGTCAGTCTGAAGTCAAACCCAGGACTGCTGACTCTAAGTCCAGAGTTCTTTGCACTATTCCAGCACCACATCTAACCTTGTCTGACAGGTTATATGAGCTTGGACAAGGCCCTTTCCCTCTCCAGATCTCAGTTCCCCATCTGGAGAATGAAAGAAATGGACTAAATCAATGACCCTGGGCCTTATTAAGTATAGATACCCTCTTTTGACCTAATTGATTCAGTGCTAAGAAAATCACACCAGCTCTGAAGTCAGAAGACTGTATTAAAATCTCAGCTCTGACACGACTTGTGGGATCTTGGGCAAGACATCTCAGTTCTCTGGACCTCAGTTTCCTTATCTGTAAAATGAGAATATTGGACTAAAAAATGTCACACAAACTCTAGAATAACAGTTGTATCATTAATATCCGTTGATTGAATAAAAATATACATACACACATTAACAAATTGATAGTGCTTGAGCACACATAGAGATTTTGCTGAAATCCTTTGCTGATGGTTGTTTTATGTGGGTTTTTTTGTGCTCAGAAAGTCTTTTTGGTGGGGGGAGGAAAGGAAGGGAGAGAGGGAGGAAGGAAGGAAGGCAGGAAGGAAGGGAGAAAGGAAAGAAGGAAGGAAGGAAAGAAGAGAGGGAGGAAAGAAAGATTTATTAAGTACCTATTATGTTCCAGGTACTGTGTTAAGAGCTTTACAGACATCTCATTTTATCCTTACAACTCTGGGAGTTGGGTGCTATTATTATCCCAATTTTACAGGTAAGGAAAATGGAGACAGACAGAAGTTAAGTTACTTGTCCAGGGTAACACAGCTATCTGAATTTGGATTTGAACTCAGGTCTGACTCCAGGCCCAGTGGTCCATCTACTCTGCCACCTAGGAGCTGCTCCTAGTAATATCTCTGGGGTCTCCCCAGGGGTCTGTGGCTTACAGTTTGGGAACCCCTATACTAGATGACCTTTGTGTCCTCTTATTTCTGCCATTCTGGGTTGCCAGCGCCCTTCTGATTGGGATACTCTTTGTTTTAAGGTTCTCTCAGCTCTATCATTCTGTCTTCTTAGGGCCCCTGGCCCTCTGAGGCTGCCTTCAGTCTTGTCTGACCTAGTCAGTTTCCTTACAGGCTGTGTTCTGTCTGTGCTGGAAAGAATCATTTGCTACAATGTTGCACTTAATTGTATATTGTAGCAAGCATCTCTTCTTCTTAGGTTTCCTCTGCTACAGTTTCCCAATGAAATGTAGCATTGTAGCTATTTGCTTGCTCTGGACATTGAACCTGAGCCTACTGGCTCTGAGTGGTTTCTGATTCCCTTTGGCTGGCTGATTATATGGGAACTTCCCCTTAATGGACCCAAGTTGTCCTATCTATAAAATGGGTTGAATGAGATTCTATTAGATTCAATTCAATCCAAGCATTTATTAATCTACAATTGTGCTAGATACTGGAGATAAAAAGACAAAACTGAAATAGTCTTAGCCCTCAAAGTTCTGCAGCAGGGGAGCAAAACCAACATGCCCAGAGATAAGTAAATACAAAATAAATATAGAGTGGGGTGGGGAAGCCCCACTGTATATGGAGAATATCCTAGGAGTATTGGAGACTCTGCTTAGAGATGGCACTTGAGCTGAGCCTTGAAAGGAATCAGGGGTTCCAAGAGGTAGAGGGCGGTTGTCAGTTGTGTCTGACTCTTCATGACCCCATTTGAGGTTTTCTTGGCAAAGATCCTGAAGTGATTGGACATTTCCTTCTCCAGATCATTTTACAGATGAGGAAACTGAGGCAAATTGGGTTAATGACTTGCCCAGGGTCACACAACTAGTAAGTGTCTGAGGCCAGATTAGAATTCACAAAGAGGAGTCTTCCTGACTGTAGGCCAAGTGCTCTAACTATTGCACTGAGCATGAGGGACAGTCTGTGCAAAGATTCAGAGGTGGGAAGAGATAATGTTATCTGTGAGGAACAGTAAGTAGAATTGTTTGGCTGGAGGGTTGATGATTTCTAAGGACTTTCCCTGCTGTATGAATCTGTGCAGCAGCTGGGACAAGGATTGTTGCTCCTGGGAGGCTAATTGTACTTTGGGAAGGAGGTAACAAGATACGGTTAGGGGAAAGTGGCAGAAAAGCTAGGATGAGCTTGGCACCCCGACCCTCTTTGTCTGAGACTTTTGGGGGCCAAACTGCCTAGCACTTGGAGAAAGGTGGGAGCCTTCAGTGAGTAATGGATGAGCCAGGAGGCCTCATCAAATACCCATAGTTAATTAGTGTCCCCAGGAAACGCTGCGGCAGGTAATTGATATCTGGCATGAGCCACTGCCGGCTGATGTGGGCAGGCTCCGGGATGGATTGAGGCCCCGAGTAAGGGAGACATACATCAGGGCTCCAAGCACCGTAGCAACAGGGAGGTCAGCTAAGCTGGGGCTGGGCCTTTTCCCAGAACTGCTAGGGCCTTTCCATCCTCAAGTCCCACTCCCCTGGCAGAGAGCCTGTGCCTTCAGATAGACTTCTATATTGCATACGAAGTCTGCAGTGCCCAAAGCACAATTTGGGGTTAGAGGAATTGAGTCTGAACCCTGGTTCCACTGGTTATTACCTGTGGAGCCTCAGCTCAGTAATTACAGATCTCTGGGCCTCAGTTTCTTCATCTGTAAACAGAGGGGGTGGGATTAGGTGATTTCTAAGGGCCCTTCTCAGCCTAAATTACAGATCCTCTATATGAAGACACTTATACATACATGCACATATGTGTGTATACATATATATGTATACTCATCTTTCATGAGCAAATATTATATACACACAGAGACATATACCAACTCTCTCCTCCTCCTCCTTCCCTCCCTTTGACTCCCCCCACCCAGTGGTCTAGGCTTCACTGGCCACCAGGTGCCCAGACCCGTCTCCGGCCTGGCAGGTGGTGAGGCCTGGGTTTCCGGAGCCGAGCGGGCGCCGGGCAGCTGCAATCAGATGCCTCAGATCGGCCTCAGGTTTCAGCAAGGAAAGCAGATGGTCTGTGAGGGGGTAGGGGCCTCCCCTGAACCTTACGAGGGAGAGCATGACATGTCTCCTCTAACCCATGCCCAATGGGGAATTGAATGCTGGGGGAAGGGCTAAGAGAGCTCATTATTACATGAGGGCTTGGTGGGGTCAAGAGTCAGGAGCTGTGACCATCCCAAGAAATGACCTTCCCTTACCATGTACAGGAACAGACCTTGAGGTACAAGAAGGACACCTACCCCCAACTCTTCCTGTTTCTTGGCTAATCTAGCTCTGAACTCATAGCCCAGTCAGAGGCTCCTCCTCCAGGACCCAGGTCTGGGGAAATAGGGTACCACAGTGTAAGCTGAATGGTGTGTTCTATATGGCTAAAAAGGGTAGTTCCTAACCCTCTGAAACACACAGCATATCCCCCTCCCCATCATACCCCACATTTCCTCATCAAACTGCTCCCCACCAACCATAAATTATAAGTGGTGACTCATTGAGGCAGCTACGTGGAGCAGTGAGTAGAGCATCAGCCCTGGCGTCAGGAGGACCTAAGTTCAAATCCAGCCTCAGACACTTGACACACTAGCCATGTGACTTTGGGCAAGTCACTTAACCCCAATTGCCCTGCCCTCTCCCCTCCAAAAAGAAGAAAAAAAGAGGTGACTCATAAGGGCGTACTGTTTAGACATCACTGGCCTTGGAGTCAGCTTGAGTTTTAGTCACTATTCTGATACTGGGAGGAGACAGGGAGAGAGATAGCAAGAGACAGAGATCTTTCCTGTCTGGTTTCAGTTTCTTCATCTGCAAAGTGGGAATAATAACATTGCCACTGAAAATACTAGTATGAAGGCCATGCTCTATATGCCTTAAAAGAGAATCCTTCTTGCCAAGGAGGGAGGAATTATGTGGTAAATTTGGGCCAGTGTAGATATCCAGCCAGTCTATCCTGGTTCGAGCTCTGCCCCCTAGAAGTCACTGTCTCTAGGGTAAACCTGCCCTGCCTCCATTCCTACCACGGGTGTAAGTAGAAGTGGTGATCCTCTGATGGTGTCAGCCATGAAAGACCCCAGAGAAGGATTCTTAACCATTTTGGCAATCTGGTTAACTCTAGCCTCTTCTTAAAATGGCATTTTAAAATGTGTAAAATAAAATACATGGGATTATAAATAAAACCAATTATACTGAAATATGGTTGTCAAAATACAAAAAGGAAAAACCAGCTTATAGACCCTAGGTTATAAGCCTTCCACCTTAGAACATAGATCAGATAATGTCAAAACTAGAGAAATTTTAGAACATAGAATTCATTTCAACATTATTAGGCTGGGCACTAAAAATCGAAAGGTGACAAAATGTCATGATTTCTGGCCTCCCCTCCCCCAGACCTTACAGTCTATGGGAGACAGGGGACCACAGGAAGAGATAAATGGGACCCAAAGTAGACTTTGAAAGGGGCAAAAGAGAAATTCCAACAATGTACCCTATGAAAATGTGAGGGGGAAAGAGTCCTTCAACTGGGGGTAGGGGACGAGTGCAACAAGAGAATTTTCATTGATCAAATGGCACCTGAGCTTTTACTTGGCAAAATAAAAGGAGTTTTTCAGTTGGAGGTGAGGGTGTATGTTCCAGGTTTTGGTTTGGCCCATGCATGTCAATGCACAGAAGTAGGAGATAGCAACAGTCTTTTGGGAGCCATTAAAGGATATAGTGAAAAGGGCACTGAATTTGGAGTCAGAAAATCAGCTTGAACCCTGCTTCTGCCCCTTTTCATTGGTGTGATCTCAGGAAAATTACCTCCCTTCTTGCCTCAGTTTCCACCCCTGTAAAATGAAGGGGTTGAACTAGATCTCTAAAAGTCCCTTCTACTTGATGAAATGGTATATTGAATTCAGAGAACACTGTTGCTCAGGGTATATAATAGTGGGGTTCCCCTCATGCATAGGTTGGACTGGATGGTCAATGAGGTCCCTTCCCACCCTCAAGTTCTTTGACCTTGTGACAGCTAGTGGTCCATTCTGAGCTAGAATGCTTGGAGGGGAGTCATGTGAAAAGGACCTGGAATGGCAGGTTGGAACTAGAGTGTGGACAGTCTTGAGGTCCAGACTGTTTTATATTTTGTCCTCTAGTCAATAGAGAGCCCTCAAAGATCTTTGTTCGAGGGACTGGCATGGCCAGACCTGTGCATTAAGAGAACTATTTTGACACCTGTGTGGAGGGTGGATTGGAAAAGGGAGGGATGAAAAAGGGGGAAGCCAATAGAAGACTATAGCAGTAGTCCAGGTGAGAGATGGTAGGAGATAGAACTCAGTTTGTAGTTGTGTGAATGGAGGGAAGGGGACAGAAAAGAGGAATTTGGTGAGAACAGTAGAATCCATTTAATTAGAATATGAGGAGGAGATGGAGGAGTGAGAGGTTTGAGTCTGGGTGCTTAGGAGGGTGGTGGTACCATCGATAGAAACAGAGGAGTTGGTAGGAGTGGCATGTTAGTATGATGAGTTCAGGTTTGGGACAATGAGGTGCTGTCGAGGCAGACATTCAGGTAGAGATGTCCAGCAACTATCTGGGCATTCATACTAGTATCTGGAGCAAAATTGGGGCTGGAGGTGGTTAGTTAGGAGTCATCTTCCTGAAGGGAAAATTGAATCCAGGGAAGGAGACAAAATTACCAAGGGAGAGATTATAAAGAAAAGAGAGATGAGGCCAGAGGCCAGAGCCTAGGGGAACACCCACACTTAGAGGGTGGGAGGAAGTCAGTGACCTAAGGAAGGAGGTGGAGGAGTGACCAGACATATAGGAAGACTGTGTTGTGGAAGCCCAAGGAGAAAAGAGTATCCAAAGAGATGGGGAAGGTCAGTGGTTATAACATGTGACAGAGAACTCAGAGTTTGAACTGAGAAAAAGTTATAGAATTTAGCAATAATCCTAATAATAGCTATGTTTGCAGAATGCTTCACATATGTTATTTCATTTGACCCTCGCAAGAATCCCACAAGGTAGGCATTATTATTAGCATCCCCATTTTACAAATGAGCAAACCGAGGCTAAAAGAGATTACCCAGAGTCCTACAACTAAGTTTCTGAATTCAGGTTTTCCTCACTCCGATCCCAGCACTCTATCTACTGCACCACCTGGCTGCCTCCCAATTAAAAGACCTTGGTGACTTTCGGAAAAATTATTTCTGGGGGTGGCTAGGTGGTGCAGTGAATAGAGCACCAGCCCTGGAGTCAGGAGGACCTGAGTTCAAAATCTGGCCTCAGACTTAACGCACTTACTAGCCGTGTGACCTTGGGCAAGTCACTTAAGCCCAATTGCCCTGCCTTCCCCTCCAAAATTAAAAAAAAAATCATTTCTAGACAGTGGTAGAATTAGAAGTCAGATTACAAGGGGTTGGGGAGTAAATGAGTGAGAAACAAGTGCAAGCCACAGATATAGGGAACTCTTTCTAGGGGAATCAGAATCGGAGAGTGAGAAGGGACTTCAGAGATCATTTGGTCCATTTGGCAGAGACAGCTGAGTCTCAGAGGAGAGAAATGACTTACCCAAAGTCACATAGGGAGGAAGTGGCAGAGAGGATGTTTAAACCTACTTTATCTTGATGCCAAATCCAGTGAGTTTTGCAGTAAATAAGGAGGACAGTTACAGGCTGATAGTTTCAGGAGACAACAAGGTGTAGAGATTTTTTTAATGGTTAATTTGAACTATTTTTTGTTTTCTTAAATACATAATATTTTATTTTCCCCTAATTACATGTTAAAAGAATTTTTTAACATTAAAAAATTTGGGGTTCCAAATTCTGTCTTTCCCTTCTTCCCTCTCCCCTCCCAGACCACAGTAAGCAATCAGATATAGGTTATATATGTGCAATGGTGTAAAACATTTCCATATTAGTAAGAGAAGGATTTTAAGTATGGGGAACTGGAACATGTTTGGATGCATCAGTGAAGGAGCCAGTAGGTAGGAACGGCTGTGAGGTCTGGAAGGAAAGGGCTCATTGTTAATGCTGTCTCTGCATTAAATAGCTCTAATATCCTTCGACAGGAGATTAGAACACAGAACGTCTGAGCCAGAAGAGACATTAAAGGCCATCTAATGATTAGTCCAACCCCCTCCTTTTGCTGTTAGATAACTAAGGCCTACTATGGAAATGTTTTGCATAACTACACACGTATAACCTATATTGAATTGCTTGTCCTCCCACTGAGGGGTGAGTGAGGAGGGGAAAAAGGAGAGAATCTGGAACTCAAAGTTCTAAAAACATATATTAAAAATTGGTTTTACATGCAACCAGGAAATAAGATATACAGGCAATGGGGTATAAAAATAGAAATCTGTCTTGTCCTACAAGAAAGTGAGGTGGGGGGGAATGGGAGGATATTAGAGAGGGCAGACTGGGGGAAGGGGTATTCAATATGCTTTTCACCTTAGGGTGGGGAGTAGGAGAGAGATGGAGAAAATTTGTAACTCAAAATCTTATGGAAATGAATGTTGAAAACTAAAAAATAAATTGATTAATTAATTAATTTTAAAAATACATATGATAAAAAATAAAGTCATTAGATATGGCATAAAATGCAGATAACTAAGGCCTAGGCAGGGGAATGACCTCCTGGAGATCACCACACAGGTTGGGGGTAGATATGGATCTCAAAGCCTGGGACTTTTAGTCCCTGCCAAGACTTCTCCTCACTAAACGAGGCTGCCTTCTTGTGCTTCCCTCCCCTTGCTTTCACACAGAGGTTCTTGGAAGTACTTCATAGCCAACTCCCGTAAAGCCTGCTGGACACATCATTTGACAGAGGAGGAAATGAAGCTGTCTCGAAGGGAATTCAGGTCATCAACACAAACAGGAGATGACCTAGAGTGAAATCAGGAGATTTTTGTCAATCCTTGTTCATTGATGTCCAGTTCTGGGTAAGGCTGACTAAAAGTGGGTGTGTGGGTGTGTGGATGTGAAGGGGTGTTGAGTGACTGTGTCTCCTGTGCATGTCTCTCATGTGTATGTTGTGGGGGGGGACTTGTTGGGTGAGTGTGTCTCATGTATGTCTCTCATCTCTATGTCTTATGTGTGTTGGGTGAGTGTGTCTTGTGTATATATCTCCCATGTGTATGCCTTGTGTGTGTGTGTGTGTGTGTGTGTGTGTGTTCTTCCTAAAGCGTCTGGCTAATTCCACATGAGCTGGAGGGTTTCAGGGGCTCTCTGACAGACAGCAGTGTTAATGCTACACACCCCCAGGATTCAGTTTACAGGAGGCAGAGTCAAGTTCATGGTGAAGGGCACAATCGCTACAATGTTGCCATTATTGGCAGTTGTCACAACTGTCTCCCCCTTTTCCTGTCTCTGCCACACTTGTAGGATGGCTTGCAATATTGTAGCAGCTGTACTTGGGTTTACTTTGGTTTCCATTAACCTGTCAGCCTTGTGGGCAAATCGTTCAGCTGTTTGGTTGTTTGTTTTTTTAAACTAAGCATCTGGTTAGAGGGATGGGAGATAGAGATGACCTGGACCCTGCCCTTAGAGAACGCCCAGTCTGGGAGACTCACAACCAGAGACCTTTAAGGACATACTGTAATCAAGGGCTGATTCTGTATGGATCTCAAAGCAGAATGAGCTCACTAAGGCCTAGGGCAGGTCTAAAAGGCCCTGGAGAAGTATGGTTGGAGCTGAATCTTGAAGGCTAGAGAGGACTTGGAGAGGTCTGGAAGGGTCTGACAAGCTCGAGGAGCTTGTGGGAAAAGGTTGGAATGAAATTGCCATGTGGGGGCGGGGAGACAGTGAGGAGACCCCACCTCCCCACCTCCCAACTCCCCACTCCCCACCTCCCCACTAGCTAGGAGCGGCTGACATCAGGGAGAAGAAACTAGACTGGGAGGCTTTGGCCAAATTCTGGAGGATCTGGATTGACTCCTTGGATGATAGGAGTCACTTACAGGTGTCTGAGCAAGAGTGGAGCTGGAGCCTAAGGGAAGGGGGATGTTGGGTCAGGAAGCTGGGGAAGTGGAGGGCAGGACCCATGCTTCATTCAAGAGCTGGAGCATCCAGGTTGAGTCACAAATCTTGGTGAAGGGACAGGAAAAGGAAGCTATCACAAGCTAGAGTTAACAGCCACCTCCTGCTAACCCTATCCGGGAGCCCTTCCTGTTTTCCACCAAAGCTACCCCTGAGGCCTGAGTTTCTTCTCTTCTCTAGACTCCATTTGCAGGGGATGGGCCCCCCCTGACACCCATTGCCTTAGAGATCATCAAATCCCAGCCCCAGACTGGGAGCCCCTGAAGGACACCACCTACGTTCATTCTTCCTTTCTTTCCACCACCCTGGGAGCTTCTCCAGGGCAGCGCTCAGTTCCTTTCCATCTCCCACCCTTCTAACCAGGTGTTTAGTAAAGACCCACTGAATGAGTAAGATAAGGCCAACAGGTTAATGGAATCCACAGAGCTGTAGTTACTGGACTGCAAACCATCCTACAAGTGTGGCAGATGGGAAGGGGAGAGACATAGTTGCTGTGACTGCAGTGAATGGTAATATTGTAGCAATTGTGCCCTTCACAATGAACTTGCCTCTGAGGCCTCTGGGTAATATTAACCCTGATGTCTGTCATGAAGCCCCTGAAACCCTCCTCTGGCCCACACTGAATCAGCCAGATGCTCTAGGGAAAAAACAGGGAAACAAGGGACTTGTCCAAGATCACCTGGCCAATCAACAGAGTGAACTTGGGTCTCTTGATTTTCAACCTAGGGCTTTCTTCACTCCACCACAAAACTGTGAAAACTGCTATACTGGAAAGAGCCCTGGAAGATTTTCTTTTGAGTTCTTGCTTGGCTACTTTAGAGCAGTGTGACTTCTTTGAGCCTCAGTTTCTCTTTAAAATGATAGTAATAGTACTTGTGCCACATATCTTGCAGACTTTGTAAACTATAGAGTGTTGGAGAAATGTTAGTGAATGATAGCCACCTATTTTTCCAAAATATACAGAAGAATATGAGTATCTGTACCCTCTCTGGCCTGTTTCCCTGACTGAAAGATGAGTGGGATGAACTGGTTGGTCGATGTTCAGAGGTCCCTTCCCATTATAAAGTCCTTGACTTTTATGTGATTTTGAGATTTGTAGATCAAAGCTAGATCCTTTATTTAGTTTAATTTACACAGAATAGGATGACAAAAATGCTGATGGAAAAATGTTAGAAATCCTAAGTAAAAGCTTTAGCCTTTTAAAAAAATGCCTCACACAACTAACTGCAGGGTGGTTGGGTAAGGGGGTGGGGAGGAGACATCTACCATCTACTGATGGCCTCTGGGGCTGGACCTTGAGCCTGAAGGCAAGGGCACTAGTTCATGCCCCAGTTCTCCCTCAGCTTCATCTCTGAGCCACTTGGGAGCTCTAGGCTGCCCCAGGGTCTGGAGGGTTGCAGTCTACCCTGTTGATGACCTGTCCAATAGAGGGAGAGATGCTGACAGATGGAGCTGGTGAGAGGGCTGTCTGTCAGAGGAGAAGAGAGAGGGAGGGGGGTTGTTGATGGCCACATCTGGTATTTGGACAGCACTGTCACTAGCTAATTTTTTGCCCAAGGCCAGAATAGAAAATTGTGGCCCCTCTCACCCAATGGCGTGGTATGCTTGGGATAGTAGATGAATATTTTATAGATTTTTGGCACTCTTCAGCTTTGCCTGCCTGAGGCAAGTACCTCAATCGAATCACCCTTGTTAGGGTTCCAAATTTGGGAGTGCAGAAAGCAGCCTCTCCCCAGACAGGCCCTGGTCTCATCACCGTCCCTGGGGCTGCACTCCTGGCCAGAGGCCCCTGGGCACTCTTGCACGAGGAAAGGTGGGTGGTTCTTGGGCGGTCCCTGGTGGTAGACAAAGGAACTTCAGCTTTCAGTCCCCTTCTGGTTTGTTGTTGTTCAGTGATTTCAGTCATGTTTGACTCTTCATGACCCAATTTGGGGTTTTCTTGACAGAGGTACTGGAGTGTTTTGCCATTTCCTTCCCCTGCTCATTTTACAACTGAGGAACAGCAAATGGGGTTAAGTGACTTGCCCAAGGTCACACAGCTCATAAGTATCTGAGGCCAGATTTGAACTTGTGAAGATGAATCTTCCTGATTCCAAGCCCAGTGCTCCATCCACTATGCCACCTAGCCACCCATCACCTCTCAACACGCTGCTTGTCCCTCCTCCCTAATCACTGCAGGAGCACCCTACCTGGCCACAGAACCATGCCATCGTCCAGCCTGCCACCTCTCCTGGTGCTGAGGACCTGGACCCACTTCCTGCTCCAGATCCTGACCTTGGTGCTGGGAGCTGTCCAGGGTCTGTTCCCTGAGGAGCCCCAACCCCTCGCAGTGGCACCACGAGATTGTGAGTTGGGGCTTTGAAGTAAGATTTAGGGGGAGGAGAACCTGGAGAGGTTGTGAAGGAGGGAGGTCATTGTGGAGAAAGATCCTGCAGAGCCCTCTGCAAAGATACCTCCAAGCCCCTGAAGCATTCCTTCCCCCATGGTCATGGAATAGGTGAGAGGAGGGGGTGTCCCCAGGAGTCATTCTCTAGAGTGGGCAGCTAACCTTCCCTTCCCCATGGCCCACAGACTTGAAGCAGTACCCAGTGTTCACAGGCAGTGGGCCAAGTCGTTTCCCTCCAGCCTCCAGCACCGAAGGGCTCAACATTCAACGTATCCTTCGGGTGAACAGGACCCTGTTCATTGGAGACAGGTATGGGCAGGTGGCGTATTGTGGGGAAGGGCTGGCATGTTGTCCTCTGGGACATGTTAGCATGTGATTTGTGTGTTGCCATGTTGAATGTTAATGTGCATTTGTTACTGGGTTGAACTGTGTTGGCTTGTTGGGGCAGTTAGCACATTGGGGTATGTGAAGGCATGTTAACATGATATGTTCCTATTTTGGAACATGCTAGTATGCTGGCATGTTGGATGCTGTGTTTGTGGCAGGGTGGTAGGGAAGGGCTGCCCAGAGGGTTTGCCTGGATGCCCCCCACCCTCACTGAGCCCCAGGTCCCCCTCACAGGGATAACCTGTACCGAGTAGAGCTGGAGCCACCCACAGCCAGTGAACTGCGCTACCATCGGGTGAGTGGGGGGCGGGGGAGGACCTCATCTGGTTGGGCTGAGGGAGGTGGGTTGGGAGATAACCCAGAATCAATCCCCACTCAGCATGCCTGAGAGATACCCCCTCTGTGCCTCCCAGCCATGGGGACTGACTCCTTCCCCCTAGATTCCATAGAGCCACCTCTGGGGGAGGCCATCTGGCCAATGGAAAGATCATTGAATCAGAGCGTTTAGAGCCCAACCCCCATTCTGCCCCGTTATCACCTCTGTTGCATACAGATAAGGAAACTGGGGCTCAGAGAGGTAAGATGACTTACCCAAGGTCATACAGATCCAGGAGTCAAACCCGGGCTTCCAAATCCAACCCATTTTGTACTACACCATGCTGCATGCCTTGAGCACCTGAGTGCCGGATTTGAAGTAAGAAAGAGACCTGGGTTCAAATCCTGGCTTTGATGCTTAACAGTTGTTTGACCCTGGGCAAGTCACTTTGCCTGGCTAAGTCTCAGTTTCCCTATCTTTAATATGGGGATAATAACATAGTACCCACCTTATAGAGCTTTTGTGAGGATTTACATTGTAAATCTGAAAGTGCTATCGAAGTAGAATTTGGTATTGTTATTATAATTCCCAGCTATAGAGACTGTGTCCCTCCCCTGCTCAGAACCAGCCTCTCTTCTCTTCTCTTTCCTTCTATTCTTTTCCTTTCCTTCCTCTTCTTTCCCTTTCCTATTCCTCTTACCTTCCTCCTCCTTCTCTCTCTCCCCTCCCTCCTCTTCTCTCTTCCTCCTCCTCCTCCTCCTCCCTTTCTCTCTCTCTCTCTCTCTGTGTCTCTGTCACACACACACACACACACACACACACCTGCCTAAAAACCCCCCAACCCCAATCCATTCCAGCTATGGGCATTAACTCCTTTCCCTCAGCCTTATGGCACTAATTCTGTTTCCCCAGAAGCTAACCTGGCAGTCCAATCCAAATGACATCAATATCTGTCGAATGAAGGGGAAGCAGGAGGTAAGATCATTTTTCCCCATCCCAGACCTAGACAGGGAAGGCCATTTTAATACTCATGAACCTTCCCCCAGGACTGTCCTGGCAGGTGGCCCTAAGCCTCCCCCACAGCCCTCATGATGCTTTTCTTCTTCCTTAGGGCGAGTGCCGTAACTTTGTGAAGGTGCTGTTGGTTCGAGATGATAACACCCTCTTCGTGTGTGGATCCAATGCATTCAACCCTATCTGTGCCAACTATAGCGTGAGTCCTGGCCCTACCTGGTGCTGCCCATACTCCCACCCCAAGGTTGTGTTATTCATAGCCTGAATCCCAGCCCTACTTGCCATTGCCCTTACCCTTACTCACCTCTCGCCATGCCATTAGGTGAGGGTAGGTGTCAATTTTCTTATCTTGTCTTAGGCAAAACATTTGTTGTAACACTGTGGAAGTTCCAGATGGGGCCAGAGCTACTCCAGGGTTGTGCCAGCTAGAGTTTAAGTCCCAGCCCTGCCTGTTCCCTTAACCCCACCCTCAACCTAGGCTATACTGTGTGCCCAGTCCAGGCTTACGGGTTCTGACTTTGGATCCAGAACAGAAGGAGATGCCCACTCTTGGGATTTGCCCTATGGATCTCAAAGAAATTTATGGATGTCTCCCTCTCTGGAAATGGATGGGCAGGTAGAATGACCTTGTCAGGCTAGGGTGGGAGAGAGAAAACTCTTGGTCACTCATACCCTTCTTGTCACTCCTGGCCCCTGCAGATGGACACCCTAGAGCCTATGGGAGACAACATCAGTGGCATGGCTCGGTGCCCATATGACCCCAAGCACGCCAATGTTGCCCTCTTCTCTGGTGAGTGTCCCTGGCTTATAATTCTGGTGAATGTCAGGCTCAGCCTTAGGCCAAGGTTGAGGTTCATTGTGAGGCCACTGGTCATTCCTTAGGCCCTCTGGTGAAGTAGACCCAAACACCAGCCTTCTATGAACATTTCCCTTATGGAGGAATGTTTGTATAAAGGCCAATTATGCCACATCCATTTCCCCCATCCATTCTGTTTGTCTGTCAACCCTGGTTATTGGTGGTGGTGATAGTCCTTCATTCTCAGAGTACCATGACATCAGGGAGGTGATGACATGACATAGAAGTCAATTGGGTGTAAGTGAGGGAGGGCTGTGCAAAGTCACCAGCTTTACTCTCTCCTCCGGAGCCATCTGTGTCCAGTGGCCAGATACAGATCAGGACAACTGGAGATAACCCAGGATGCAATGGGGGACCTTAGCATTTTCAAGCTGGGTCTTTAACAGGTCTCAGTTTGACTGAGGCAGTGCCCACCCTAGCAAGCCAAGAGCAAGCCATTGCACAGATGAGAAAAAGGACCATAGATGGGTGAATGGCTATTGTAGGCTTATACAACTCATACTGTAAGCCAGGGAAGGGCCCTCCCATTGCACAGACAGTTTGGTGAGCACTTAGAATTTGGATGTCCCTAATCCCACTTCTTTGCCTCTCCCTCATCCTCACCCAGGTGGGATGCTTTTCACAGCGACAGTCACTGACTTCCTGGCCATCGATGCTGTCATCTACCGAAGTCTGGGTGACAGCCCCACACTCCGAACAGTCAAGCATGATTCCAAGTGGTTCAAAGGTGGGAAGCCAGGGAGGGGAGGAGGAAAAGCCTCTCAGACTGCATCCTCCACCATAATAAGAATCTTTCATGATGATACATAGAAGGCTCAGCTCTTCACATGATAGGCCTGGGAGCTGGATGATCTTTGAAATCCTTTCATTGTAGAATTTGACCCCCTCTCCCCACCCACCCCCACCCCCTACAAAAACATTCCCTTGTCATAATTAAAAGCCCTTTTTCCCCCTCAGCTGCCTAGTCCAGTTCTCTCATGTGTCATAAAAGTTCTCAACCCAAGAAACGTCTCACCTCATGGGACAGGCTAGGCCTTGACCTCTCTTCTCTTCCCCTCATCTCATCCCTTGACCCACAGAGCCTTACTTTGTCCATGCTGTGGAGTGGGGGAGTCATGTATATTTCTTTTTCCGAGAGATTGCCATGGAGTTCAACTACCTGGAGAAGGTGAGTCCCTGACTGGGGAGAGAGGGCCAGACATTCCCCTGAAACAGGCTGTGGGGTCTGCAGTGTCTGAGGTCTAGCCCATAGCAGTTACCAGAGCAAGTGTGTCCAGCCCAGAGCTAGCTACTATGGGGAAAGAATAAGGGCCTCTTGCATTCATGCTGGGCCTGATGTTTTCCAAATAACTTTCATGTCTGTTATCTCAGTGGACCCTCCCAACAGGCTTTGGAGGCAGAGCTGGGATTATTCACCCCATTTTACGTATAAGGAAACTGAGGCCCCAGAGAGGGAAAGTGACTTGAAAAAGTGATACATCAGTAGCAGAAATAGGACCAGAACCCAGGTCTCTCTCCTGCACCACACCTGTATGTTTCTTTATTGAAAGAAAGAAACCACCCCCAAACCCCGCCCTTAGAACTATAAGGGCTCTTAGGGGTCATCTGGTCCAACCCCTCACTTCACGGATGAGAAACAGGGGGCTCAGAGAAAGGAGTGACTTGCCTGAAGTCGTACAGTGAGTTAGTGATATTGCCAGGGTGTTAACATGATTCCTCTGACTTCAGATCTGGGTTCTGCCTTGTCTTGCTGATTTCCATCATGTGGGACTTCAAGACAGGCTAAGTCAGGGAATGGCTGGGATATGTGACCCACCAGGGCTATCCCATAGGTTGTGGTGTCTCGTGTGGGCCGAGTGTGCAAGAATGACGTGGGTGGCTCCCCCCGAGTACTGGAGAAGCAATGGACATCCTTCCTGAAGGCCCGACTCAACTGCTCTGTGCCTGGGGACTCCCACTTCTATTTCAACGTCCTTCAGGCTGCCACTGGCATCCTCAGTTTGGGAGGCCACCCTGTGATCCTGGCCCTCTTTTCTACCCCCAGCAACAGGTCATTAGAACAGGGGATGGCGCTAGACGGGCCCCAATTCATAGCCTTGTTAGCTGGGTGTCCTTCAGCTCCAGGGCCTCAAGGCTGAGTGGAGGACACTAACTTCCCCTCCAAAACTCTCTCTATCCCCACTGAGGCACCTCACGGCACACCTCCCTTGAGTGGCTTCTTCACGTTGTGCTCCTAGCCCTCACCCTACCTTTGCATGTTGTCCCTCCTCTCCTACCTCACCTTCAACTCTCCATGTTCCCAGATCCCCAAGCACTTAACTCTCAAGTCCTTAAATTCTCCATGTGCCTAACTCACTACTTAATTCCCCTGCGCCCCCCCCCAGCCTTGCCCCCAGCTTCTTCTCTCTAACTCTGCTGTGACCTCTCCACCCTCATACCCCTCTCCCCTACAGTATCCCTGGCTCAGCTGTCTGCGCCTTTGACATGGGCCAGGTGGCAGCTGTCTTTGAGGGCCGCTTTCGAGAACAGAAGTCACCAGAATCCATCTGGACCCCAGTACCTGAAGAATTGGTACCCAAACCTCGGTGAGTCATTTAAGCATTTACACGCCAACTATGTGTCAGGCACTGTGCCAAGTTCTGGGGTTACAAAGAAAGGCAAAAGACAGTCCCTGCCCTCAAAAAGCATATATGCTAAGGAGGAAAACAGTATGCAAGCAACATGATAAACAGACAACAAAATGTGTACGGCATCAGCTGGAGATGATAGAAGGAAGAATTAAGAATGCTAGAATTAAGGCGGATCAGAAAAGATGTCCTCCAATAGGTGGGCTTCTAGCTGGGTCTTGGAAGAAGCCAGGGAAGCCAGGCGGTGGCTTTCCACCCTGCCCGCCAGACCGCCCCAGGAACAGACCAAAAGACTTGGCTAGAATTCAGGTCATAGGAAAATCAGAGCTGAAAGTTCCTTTGAGATCATCTAGGCCGGGGGTTCTTAATGTGAGGTTGAGGAACTTTTTAAAAAAAAATTTGATAACTATATTTTAATATAATTAATTTCCTTTGTAATCCTGTGAGTTTTAACTTATCCATTTAAAAACATTGTTCTGGGGCAGCTAGGTGGTGCAGTGGATAGAGCACCGACCCTGGAGTCAAGTGAACTTGAGTTCAAATCCGGCCTCAGACACTTGGCATTTCCTAAGCTGTGTGACCCTAGGCAAGTCACTTAACCCACCCACTCCCATTGCCTCAGAAAAACAAAACAAAACATTATTCTGAGAAGGGATCCACAGATTTCAAACAGATGCCTAGAAAGGGCAAGTAACATCCTCAGGGTCACAGGGAGCCAATAAGTGGCAAAGCCCAGATTTGATCCCATGCCCTCTGACCCCAATCAGTTGTCCTTGACTCCTAGCCCAAGATACCAGGGCTCAGTGGAACCAGTATGTCAGCCCTCTGGACCCTGACCAGTCCCTCACCTTCCTCCTCCTCCTCCTCCTCCCTCCTCAGGCCTGGGCTCTGTGCAGCCCCTGGAATGCCCTACAATGCTTCCACTGCCTTCCCGGATGAGATCCTCAACTTTGTCAAGACTCACCCCCTAATGGACGAGGCCGTCCCTTCACTGGGCCACGCCCCCTGGATTGTGCGCACCCTTGCACGGTGAGTGCTTGAGGGAGTGGAGGAAAAAAGGGAGTGTGGGAGTTTGGGGGAAGAAGGAGGCTTCATAATTATATCCAGGTCGTCAAGTATTACTCTGTGTGTGTGTGTGTGTGCGCGCGCGCACACGCAGGTTCTTCCAAATCAGATGTTATAGGGGGTGGGGAGGGACGATGTCAGCTCACCACTGGCTGTTCCAGGCACAGTGTTAAGCACTAGGGATATAACCACAAATAAAAATAAAGACCATCCTGACCCTCAGGGGGCTTACAATCTAAGACGACACACCAAAGGAAATGGAAAAGCAAGGGGCGGGGATGATGGAGAAGTCCAGAGATGTGAAGAGCTGGGTGCGAAATGAAGAGGGAAGAGCAAATGTAGTATAATGAGAGATTGGAGGTTTTTATTGAAAAAAAAAAAGAGGCTGCGTGGGGGGAGGAAGAGTTGGCAATGCTAGGAGTTCACCAGGATGAGACCCTATGGGAACAGTGGGAACCAAGGCAAGGAGGCTGGAAAGCCTAGCCAGGCTTGGAGACCAAAAGTTTGCCAGTTTGATTAGAGCAGAGTAATGAGATGAGGCTAGAAAGGGGGGGGGGGGGCTTTAAATGTCAGGCAGAAAAGTTTGAACTTTACCTTGGAAGGAGCCACTGAAGATATTTGGACAGAGATGTGAGACCTGACCAGATGAGAGATGATGCTGGCATTGCCTCGTAGGCTGCATTGGGAAGGTGGGGAGGCCTCTGAGGAGGTTTCTGCATGGCAATGAGGGCCAAGATTCGGATAGAGGCAGAGAAAATAGAAGGGAGTAAGGGGATGCAAGGATTGTCCACAGGTAAAATCAGCAGGACTTGGTAAATGACTGAACATGTGTAGGGGGTGAAGGAAAGGGAAGAGTCCATGGTTCCAACTTTAGGAATATGGGAACCTGGGTGAATGTGCTTCCACCAGGAGAAATACAAAAGCCAGGAGGAGAATTGGATGTGGGGGGAACAGTGAACTCGGTTTTAGGTGTGTACATGGGTATTGGTGCGTACATATAGTATGTTGGTATTCAGCAGTCCACACATTTATCAGAGGCCTAATATGCGCAAAGAAAGGCATTGTCTTATCATGGCTTATTGACTTATGGTTATATCAATGCACACATATTTCTGTGTAGGTGTCCTGGGTAGATATAATGGGCTGTATGGCCTGTGACAAGATTCCATGGTCCTGCATGCCCATTGAAGTATGCTTATCTGAGTAAAGCAGGTATGCAGCCATCCCTTGGTGGGCATGGCCAGGGAGGAAGCCGCCCAAGCTCTGACCTTCCTTCCTCTCCCTGGGCACTAGGCACCAGCTGACCAGAGTAGCTGTGGACACCAGTGCGGGACCCTGGGGGAACCAGACCGTTGTGTTCCTGGGTTCTGACACGGGCACTGTGCTGAAGTTCTTAATCCGACCCAATAGCAGCCCCTGGGGACCTGCTGAGCAGAGCGTCTTTCTGGAGGAGTTTGAGACCTACCGGCCCGACAGGTGGGGGCATGCTGGGAGGAGCCTGTTAGGGGGATGAGGGTCTGCTTGAGTTTGCCCCAATTCTGTGAGCTATGGCAGCCACAATATCCTTAGGAGCTTACCAGGATTGGCTGGGAAAGTTGCTTATTAGAACGGTCCCAACCCAGCCCAAAGTTCCTCCTTCCCCACTGACTACCTGCCTTGTCCAGAGCCCAGTTGATCTTGTTTCCTGCCAGGTGTGGGCGTGGCCCTGAAGAGAGCCGGAGACTTCTGAGTCTGGAGATTGACCCCACGGCAGGTGCCCTGCTGGTGGCCTTCCCTCGGTGCGTGGTCCGTGTGCCCGTGGCCCGCTGTCAGCAGCACTCGGGCTGCATGAAGTGAGTTCCTATGAGCCTAGGGCTACTCTTTGAGTTTGGGGGAGGCACCACCTCACGTTGGACCTGGAAGTTAGGGTCATCTGGGTCCCCTGGGAGCCCTGGAGAAGCAGAGGTATAAAAGAACTATGGAAAAACTGGAAGCTTGGGAGCCTGGAAGACAGGCCCCTGATGCAATGCCCAAGGAAGGGAGCTTAGATCTCTTACCTCCCCTTCTCTTCCCCACCCCTTCCTTCCTGCTCTCCAGGAGCTGCATTGGCAGCCAGGACCCCTACTGTGGCTGGACACCAGATGGCTCCTGCATCTTCCTGGCCCCAGGCACCAGGTATGGGGCCAGCTGAGAAGGAGGATGCTTACAGCTCTCTGTGTATCGCATGGAACTAATTGGATCCCAGAGTCCACTCAAGG
Source organism: Pseudochirops cupreus (assembly GCA_028627135.1). Lineage (NCBI taxonomy): Eukaryota > Metazoa > Chordata > Mammalia > Diprotodontia > Pseudocheiridae > Pseudochirops > Pseudochirops cupreus. The sequence continues at coordinate 533,978,233 of CM053580.1, forward strand.
CATCCCTGGGGAAAAAGGGGAGATAGAAATGGTATTTGTGGCCTGAGTGTATGTATCTCTGAGCTTTGGGGCCTGGCATTGTGGCAAGCAATGTGTTTCAGGGGATCTGGATTCAAATTCCTTCTCTGACATTGAAGATAACAGGACCGTAGGGTTGCTAACTGCCTTTTCTTAGAGTAGGTGTTTATAGATGGCGATTGAAATTGAATTGATTTTACTCCAGTGGCCTCATTTCACAGATGGGGAAACTGGGTCTCCAAGAGGGATAAGGTGACAATGAACAGTGACTAAGCCGCTTCTCTGTATGCAGCCCTGGGCAGGAGCTAGGCATGAGATCAGGTTAATGAAGACAGTCCCTGACCCCAAGCAGATTAGTTTAATAAATGTTAGGACCAGGATTCATCAGATCATAAGATTTAGAGCAGAAAAGGAAATCTAGTCTAAGCCCCTCTTTTGAGAGTTGAGGACCCAGGCCCAGGGAATTTTAGTGACTGGCTCCAAGTCGCAGAGCCAAGTCAGGATCCTGACTCAGACCCTCTGCCTTCAAGTCTTGGCCCTTCAGCTACCCCTGGATGCCTCATGTGGATGTGGCCTTCTCCCCAGTTAATTCTCCTCACATTGTTGTTCAGTCACTTCAGTCATGTCTGACTCTTCAAGACCCCATTTGGAGTTTTCTAGACAAAAGATACTACAGTGCTTTGCCTTTTCCTTCTCCAGCTCATTTTATAGATGAGGAAACTGAGGCAGAGTCAAGTGACTTGTCCAGGGTCACACAGCTAGTAAGTGTCAGAGACCAGATTTGATGAGTCTTCCTGATAGAGCTTGACCCTCTATCTTCTGTGCCTGCCAGCTACTGGAGTTCCCCTCTTAAGAGTCCCATTTTCGTCCTCTCTAAGATGGAGCGGACACAGCATGATGACTGGGCTGACTGGTTGATTTTGAGGAAAGCACTTTATAAGTCTTAAAGTGTTACTGAAATGGGAATTCTAGGGATCCCACAGACAGATTTCCAAAGAGACAAGCCCGGCAGCTAGGGGAGCCTTTTTTTTAGCCTCCGTGGTCCCTGCCCACCCCTGACAGTGAAGGACTACAGAAGCAGAATGATGAGTTTGGGGTCCAGAGGCATGGGTTCAAATCCAGCCTTGCTACTTCCTGGCCATATGACCTCAGACAAGTCCCTCTGTTTCCCCAGCCTCAGTTTTCTCATATGTCAAACGAGGATTCTGGGCCAGACCTCAGAGGTTCCTTCTAGCTCTAAATCTGTGATCAGATGATGAACTCATTCCAGACATAAGAAGAAAGGGAGGTGAATGAGAGGGGAAAGGGACTCTGTAGCATTACGAAGCCTGTACCCCACAGTACAGCTGAATGGCACAGCAGATGGAGCGCTAACCCTAGAAAGACGAGAGGACCCCAGTTCAAATCGGACCTTAGACAAAAGCTATGTGACCCTGGGCGAGTCACTCACTAATCTGTTTGCCTCCGTTTCCTCATCTGTAGAATAGAGCTAATAGCAGCAGCTACTTCCCAGGTTGTTGTAGTGACTGTGAAGTGCTCAGCACAAGTGCCTGTCCCATAGTAGGTGTTCATTAAATAGTTGTTTTTCCCTCCTTTCCCACAGGGCTATCTTTGACCAGGATATCTCTGGAGCCAGCACTTCTGGCTTAGGGGACTGTACTGGTGAGTGCTTGAGGGTTAGGAAGGGGGCCTCCCTCCAGCTCCCCCCAGCCCCACCCTAGCACCTCACCCCACCCATACCCAAGCCCTGGTCAGAGAGGGAGAGGTCCTGGCCTGTTCTCATCATGCTCTGTGCTGCCTATGTCTGACCAAGCCTGTTGGGGCACTGAGGCTCTCAGGACTGGGAGATAGACATAGAGGGAGACAGGTGCCAAGGGAAGTGGATGGTGACAAGCTAAGAGATGCTAAGGGCAATTGTTGATTCCTGGGGACCACAGGTAAGGCAGATTGATGCTAAAACAAGCTAAGGCAAGGAAAGGCAGTGGGGTGGGAGCTCCCCTTTTCTCTGTCCCCATTAGCCCTGCCATTTCCAACCCTGGAGTTTCAGTTCTTTGGCCAGAAGGAAGGTAGGAGAGCTGGTGCCATCTGCCTGGTCTTACCCCTCCCACCCCTGCTTGCTTCCCACATCTGTCCCAGGGCTCCTTCGGGAAAGCTTCATGGAGGAGCGGGCTGGCCTCGTGTCTGTGAACTTGCTGGTGACTTCCTCAGTGGCTGCCTTTGTCATTGGGGCTGTGGTCTCAGGCTTCAGCGTCTGCTGGTTCGTGGGGCACCGAGATCGGCGGGAGTTGGCTCGCCGAAAGGACAAGGAGGCGATCCTGGCACATGGTGGGGAGGGCCAGGTGGTGAGCGTGAGCCGCCTAGGTGAGCGGCGTGGGGGGACCGGGCCCCGGGCCGGGCCCCCTGAAACCCTGCTGGCCCCCCTCATGCAGAATGGCTGGCCCCAAGCAGCCTTGTTGCAGGCTGGCCAGCACGAACTCGCCTCAGGCCTCCTGCCCACCCCTGAGCAGACCCCGCTGCAGCAGAAACGCTGCCCCAGCGGACTGCAGCGGCGTGGCTGGGAGCAGAGTCAAGGAGTCCTGCACACTGTCCTCCGTGAGCCCACTGGAAATGCCCCATCCCTTGGTGCTGCCTCCTCCTCTTCCTCTTCCATCATCCTGCTGCACCCTGGTGGTGGTGGGCATGGGCCAGACCCAGAGGCAGGTGGCGATGTGCGTTTCCTGCCCTCAGCAATGGCCGGGGGCCGGGACCAAGTGGGTGGGGTGGCCCCCTCCCAAGCCAGGCCAGGCCGGGCCTCTTATGTCGACTTCCCTATCACACCCCATGCCAGCCCCGATAGGCGGCGGGTGGTTTCGGCACCTACGGGCCACCTGGACCCAGCCACTGACAGCCTCTCACGGCCCTGGAGCCCTCCCACAGGGAGCCTGACAAGGAGCGGCCTGGCTGCCCCAGCCCTGCGGCGTACACACACCTTCAACAGTGGCAGTGGCAGTGGCAGCAGCGAAAGTCGCCCAGGGGAGCCCCACCACACCCGACGCCCCCGTCCACTCACAGACTTTGCCCGCTTGCTCCCTTATGGGCCTGAGAGGACTGCACCCCCTGTGCAGTAAAGAGTCGGGGGACACAGCCCATCGATGCCCCCCAGTACCCTCCTGGCCTCCACTTCCCTGGCGAGGGGACCCAGGCACAGTGCCCGCCAGCTCAGGCACAGGAAGAAGCTGGCCAGGCAAAAGCTGGCCCCTAGGCCCTCATTAAAGCAGCAGCCAGCCCTGGCCCTCCTCAGAGCAGGGAGCTCATGGGGAGTTGGGGTTCCTTCTCACACTGGCCCTCTGCGTCACCCCCAGGGAGCTACACAAGAAGCACAAGAGCGTTGATCCCTTCCCTCGGGGGGTGGAAGAAGCTGTGCTGGTCAGGGGTGGGAAGGATTTGGAGTCAGAGGGCTTGGGTTCGAATCCCGGCTCTGCCTCTGACTAGCTTTGTGACTGTGGGCAGGTCATCTAATCTCCTAGGGCCTAAGGGTCCTTGTCTGTAAAAGGAGGGACTAGATTGGACTAGATGGTGTCTTCAGGTCCCTTCCAGCTCTGAACCCTATGATCCCTATGACTGGAGACTGGCCCATCATTTCCTATTTGCCATTCTCCTGATTGGTTTTCTTTTCTTTTTTTTTAATGAATTGCACAATCTGGGGCTCAGTGGGACAGGCCAAGGAATCGCCCCCCCCCACCCCGCCCAGGGGCTGTGGCCTGGACAGAGCCTCCCCTCTCTTGTCCCTGGGTATCCCTCCCCCACCAAATGTTCCCTTTGGCCAGGGGTCCTCTGAGTTGGGTGTGCGTGTGCGTGTGTGTATGTGTGTATGTGTGTGGGGGCTGGTGGGTAGGTATATGTGTGTGAGTGTGTGCATGCCCGTGTCCATTTTGGAGGAAGGGGGCAGTGGGAGAGGGTGTGTCTGTCAACAGGGGCTGCTGCTGGTATGTTGTGATTGTGGGTCTGTTTCAGACAAGGGGGCATAGATACAGGTGGCGGGGGGGAGCCATTTGGCAACTTTTAGCTGGCTGGGGGCAGAGCCCAAGTAGGCATGGTAGGTATCTAGCAGGAGGTCAGGGCAAGAGAGCAGTGCTGAGTCAGGATCCCACCCCCTCAGGGAAGAGGGTGGCATGTCTGCCAGTTCTGGGAGGAGCTCTGGTTTGCACCTCTCCCATTCCAGCCCAGCCTTCCCCTTCTCCCCCTCATCCCTCACTCCATGCTCCAGACACTGCAGCCACTGCTATCTAAAGGGCTCTGGTTTGGTGTGGCTCAGGGGAGGGGACCCTGGGGGTCAGGGCCACTAGCCACGTACCCCTGGAAATAGAGCCCCAGGGTAGGGAGAGGGTCCCCAACACCTCCCATCCTCTCGTGACCTGTGACCTTCCACCTTTGACCTGCAGGTCATGCATGCAACAGCTGTGCTCTGTATTAACTCTGGAATTAGCCCTCTCCCCCCTCCCCCAAATAAAACTCTGTTTACAACACCCACTGCTTGGGCCCTCTCTTTGGCTCTCATCCGCCTGACTAGCTGATGTGGTGGATCCCAGGGCTGTGGGTATGTGGCTGGGGGCCCACACTGGAAAGGAGCTATGAGTCAGGGGACCCTGGGTTTGGGTCCAGGATTTGCCATCTGTGTGACCTTGGACTAGTTACTTCTGAGCTTTAGTTTCTTCACCTGTGAAATGGGGATAATAATACTCATGCTACCTACCTCACAGGATGGTTGTATGGAAATCAGTTCAAAGTTGATAAAATGCTATAGAAGTTTAAAACTATTTTTATTATTATTTAATAGTGGCAGCAGTAATATAAGGGAAGTTGGTGCCTGTGCCCTAGGGCACTACTGCTCAGCCACATAGGGTCATGTCCTGGGGTAGCTGGAAGGCTGAAGGCACCACGATCTCCTTCTACCCTCTGTGAACTTGGAACTCAAGGATGAGGGTGGATGGAGCCAGAGCTGGGAAAGATCTTATGTCATGGGATATTAGAGCTGGGAGAAGCCTTAAAACAGAATGTCAGATCTGAGAGGCCTTAGAGCTCTTGGCATTTAACACCCTTCCAAACCTGGCTTCAACTCACCTTTCCTTGTGATCCACTCAAACTTGTGTGAGGCTTCCTTATAAATGAAGCTCAATCTCCCCTCTCTGGGCCTTTGTACAGATGGTCCCCCATGCCTGAAATGCCCTCCCTCTTCACTGCAGCCTCTTAGGATCCCTAAGATTTCCTTCAAATCTCAGCTCAAATGCTACTTTCCTACAGGGGACCATGCTCCCCTCCCTCAGCAGTTAATGCCTCCCCTGTCCCCTAAATTACCTTGGGTTTATTTTGGATGCATTTCATAGGTTCCATAGATTTAGAGCTGGAAGGAACCTGAGAGGCCAGTGGTCCAAACCTCTCATTCTTACAGATTAGGAAACCAAGGCCCAGGGAAATGATCTGTCCAAGGTCACACATAGTAAGCATCAGTGGTAGGATTTGAATCCAGTTTCTCTGACTCCAGAGCCAACATTCTTTCCTTTTTTTTTTTTTTGTATTGGTCAAGGAAGTTCCACATCAGGACCTTCTTAACACCAATGAAATCACATGTCTGGTCAAAACATATTTTGTATATATTTGCTTTGTACTTATTTATGTGTATATATGTTATACATGTTGTCTTCTATATAATGTAAGCTCCTTGAGGGCAGGGACTGTTTCCTTTTTGTCTGCATATAGTAGGCACTCAATAAACACTGGTTGGTTGATTGAACACAGAATGTCGGAGCTGTAAAGGTCCTTGGTGCATAGATATCCTAGCTAGAAGGGACCTTGGAACATGGATTGCCAGAGGTGCAACTTTTGAACAAATAATGCAATTCGAGCTGGAAGGGATCTCCTTGGGCCATCAGCTCCAACTTAATTTTACAGATGGGGAAACTGAGTCCCAGAGAGAGCAAATCACAAAATCACACAAAGCTATGGCAGGATTGGCACTGGACTGAAGGTCTTCTGATGCTCTCCTTTTGGAAATACAGTGGGCTCTCTGTGTGTGTCTGTGTCTTTATGTGTCTCTCTGAATGTTTCCATGTCTGTGTATATATATGTATATGAGATTGAAGAAGGGCATGGGTCTGGTGTTCTGGGAACTGGCCATCACTGTCACTGAGCTCATTTGAAGAGAGGGCTGGGCAACCAAGTCATCCTGTGGGACAATCAAGGGAACAGAATCCTAACAGAGAGCATGGACACCAACCACAAGCTTCTTCCCCCATTTAGGGCCTCATTTTCCAACTCCATAAAGTGGTGTCTTCTCCTTCACCCTCCTCTTCCTTCTTAACGGTGTATAAGGATCATATAATCACAAAATGTTAAGAGTTTGGAACATCCTCACTTTACAAATGAAGAAACAGGCCCAGAGAAGGGAAGTGACTTACCCAAGGACACACACATAGTGAGTCAGTGGTAGAACAAGGACCAAGTCTCAGGTCTCCTGACTCCTGTTCTTTACGCTGCGCCTCATTGTCTCTGTCTGACAGCTCAGTTGAGGGAGTGGGGATTGGGGAGGGCAGCCCAGACAAGAATGTAGATAAAAAGATGACTGGCTAGAAGGGATCCATAGGGGCTTCAGGGAGAGAAAGGAGAGGCCCATCTACTCGGACCAGGAAGCAGCAATTTCTCTGCCACCAACAGCTCTGGCCCCATGGCAATGATGAAATCCCCGTGGGACAGACCCTAAAGTAAAGAACCCTGCGCCCACAGCCTTGACCCAGGGTCTCCTTCTGGTTCTGGTACTAATTCTGACATGTAACTTTGTGAAACCCTTGCCTCACTGGACTTCCATTGCTTAATCTACCAAATGAGAAGGATTGGGCAAGATGAGCCTGAGGGCTCCCTCCACGAGACCTTCTTTATTCTAAGAGTCCTCCAAATACTGACATTCTCTGTTCCCAGGATGTTCTCTGTTCCAAGCCCCACCCTCTCCCCCTACCCTCAGCAATATGTTCTAAGAATCTTCCATGCCCCGACAGTCTGTGTTCTAAGGTCCCCATCAGCTGAAATTCCATGTTCTATGGACCCTTCCAATGCTAATGTTCTAGGGTCCTCTCCTCCACCACCATCTTCCATCTCTCTTTCCCCAGGATCCTGAAACTTGGATTCAAACCCTTGCAGAGGATAGGAGGAAAGGCACGAGATCTAGGAAAAATCTTGGTGGTTAGCCCCAAAGGTGACACCTATTCTAGAAAGTCTCCTCCCCTTTCTCTTCCCCCGAAGTGGGCAGTGATTTTGCAAGCAACCTCAGAGGCCCTGAACCGGAACATACCGGGTGGGTAGCGATTCTACAGGAGTGTCCTTCCCTGTCTCCTGCCCCACCTATCTTTGTATAAGGTTTCTACCCCAGGAAGGCTCCAGAAAGAAAAGCCACTGAGCAGTAGCTGAACAGACCAACGCTATGTTCTCCTGTAACTCAGAGCCTGGCCAAAGGTAAGGACACAGGGGCACACACGGGTAAACACATCCAGCTCACTAACAGGCCAATAGTGAAAGAGAAATACAAAGGCAGAAACACAAATACAGGAACAGACAAGGCAACGAACACCTTAGCACAGAGACAAATAGAGATAGAAATACAGAGACACACTCACAAATGTAGAGACAACTAGTGTGTGTGTGCTTGCATACACCACATACACACACACACACACACACACACACACACAGGGACACATTTAACAGAAACCAGGACTGACACAGGAGGGAGGGACGCAATTAAAGGTAGAAGTGGGAGGGGGACCTTAATCAGGAAAGCTGGGAATGGGGACCACAGAGCAAGAGAGGGGGAAGAAGGGAGTTTCTGGGTCCTGTCTAGCTTCTTAGGGAGTAAGTCACTTTAAGTAAGTCACTTCCCCTCTTTGGTCCTGTTTCCTGTCCTGTAAAATGAAGGGATTGGATTAGTCTCCTTCAGCTCTGATGATGTGAATTCTAAGAGTTCTGAGCAGTTGAGGAGAGTGGAAGGGATTCCTGAAGAAAGTGATACTGCAGGTAGACAGACTATGACTGGGAAGAAAGGGGAGTGAGGGGGGCATTCTGACTGAAGGAATGTGAGCAAAGACACTAAGGTCAGTGGTAAGAATGATGAGAGCCTCCTCCAAATTATGTTGGGGAGTGGGGAGAGCACAGAGTAGAAACTCAACTTGGACTAGAGAGAGACAATGTGCAATGCTAAACCTGGGAAGGGACTTTGGGAAGAAGGAACTGCTCACAGGAGTGCTCTCTCTTGAATAGAATCATTGTTCAAATTCAATATATTCATAGAATGTCAGAACTGTAAAAGGCTCTACAGAATCCTGTGTCACAATTAGATAGGGCCTCAGGATGTTAGAACATAGAACGTGGGATGTCAGAAGCAATATCATGTATTGGGGCTATCTCTTCATTTGGAATCAGAGGACCTCCATTCTAGTGCCCACCTCTGCCACTAACTGGCATTTGGTCTCAAGCAAGTCACTCACTTCCTGGGTCCCATTTCCTCATACAGAAAGGGAGGGGATTGCTGCAGGTGCTTTCTATGGTCCCTTTTAACTCTAAATCCTGTGATCCTTTGGAAGGAACCTTAGAACATACAATATAAGATGAGACTGGAAAGGGAAAGTGTTTCCAGGTTAGAGGGGAGTGGGGCCTTGAATATCAGATTTTTAAACAGAAGAGTGTTATAACAAGATCTTTTGAAAAGAAGAGAATTGGGACAGGTGTGAAGGGTTGCTTGGAAGGAGAGACAGCGAAGGTGGGAAAAGCTATTAGAAAGTGACTACTAAAGTTCTTCGAACTTTAAGGAAGCTCAGGGGATCGTTGGTTGACTCCCTTGCCTTATATCTATTCTGAAGTCCAGAGAATCTAAGTTATACGGACAAGATTGCCCCACGTCCAAGTAGTGACCCATCTCTTTGTGTCCACAGCCTGGCTGCCCGCAGCATGGGTAGCTCTCTAGCCACACAGCTGCTACTATTTTTTCTGCTCTTCCCATCACTTGGGCAAGGGGTTCCTCAGTGCCCCAAGGCCTGCAACTGTACCTTGCCAGTCGATGGCACATCAGCCACCTGTGGCCCCCTGGACAGCTTCCCCAAGGGCCTTCCTGTGGATACTACCTATGTCTTTGTAGAATATACCAACCTCTCACAGCTCTCAAGTGATGCCCTGAGGGGCCTCCCTAATCTCAAGGAATTGCACCTTGCTGGCAACAGGATTAACAAATTAAACTCTGGGCTCCTGACACCTACACCCGCCCTGAAGGTGCTGGACCTGACAGGCAACACCTTGTCTGAGCTACCCAGTGGATTCTTCAGAAATTCAACAGCCCTCCACTCCTTGGTGCTGAAAGGAAACAGACTAGAGACTCTTAAGGTGGACTGGCTGGAGGGACTGGTGGCCTTGAGCTGGCTGGATGTGTCTACAAACCAACTCCAGAAACTGCCCCCAGATCTGCTCCTTAACTTTACTGCCCTGCAGATCCTGGACCTATCTGATAACTTGTTGCTAGAGCTGCCCCCTAATCTGCTAAAGGGCCTCCCCTACCTGGAAAGGCTTCACCTAGAGGGCAACCAGCTCCAGACTCTGGCCGAGGCCACCTTTTCTGCTACACCACACCTGTGTTACCTTTTCCTCCAGGGAAACAGGTTAAGCAACCTACCTTCCAGCCTCTTCAGCACCCTGGGTGAGCTGGATATGCTTGACCTGTCCAACAACTCGATGGCACAGGTCCCTGATGGGCTGTTGGATAAGGTGGGGCAGATGAAAGTTGGATTTGATCTCTCAAAGAATCCTTGGAAATGTGATGAGAAGCTATGTGGCCTCTTCCACTGGCTTTTGAACAACCAGGACAGAATGTTCTTAAGGGATGAGGCCCTCTGTGATAGCCCTGAAGACCAAGCAGGCCAGACGCTCCTGGAGGTGGCTAAGACAAGGGTCTGTCCCAAGCAGTAGGGCCTACGGGACACAACGTAGGGCTTTACCTTCTCAGCTTTCCCCTATGAACATCCCCCAACATAATCATCAGGCTGAACTCACACCCCAGCCCCAGCCCCAGGCAAAGCTTTGCCAATGTCTCTCGCCGGGTCCACAGCCCCAGGGCCCTTGAACCTGACAGACCCAGAATCCCCACAGCCCAGGCTCCCCTGTCCTTGCTTGCACCACCCTCTTCTATCCTGAACTACAAATGTTCCATCAATACTGATTGCGTGTCTCTTGCTTGGGACTTCGAAGCCTTACCACAGTCAGCAGAATTGCACTCCTCTTCCATTTTAATTGGAGATGTAAGCTGTCATAGGAAATAAGTCAAATAAGAATCCAAATAGAGATAAAGGGAGATTATTGAGGGATGGTTCTTACTCATTTGACCATTTGTGTCCATAAGGAGATGGTGTCTCCATGGAAACATTTGGCCCAAACATCCTCACTTTTTTTAGACACTAGGAGTTATGTGGGAGACTTTCAGAGAGGCAGGTTTCTGTGCACTTAGATTGTGAGCTCCTTGATGTCAAGGATTACCTTTTCCTTCTTTTTGTATCCCCAGCATTTAGCTTGATGCCTGGAATATAGTAGGTACTTAATAAATGCTTAGTGACTTCCTAATAGAGGGTTCCAAAGTAGAATGGGCCTCCTTGAACGTTGGGATGTTCCATCACAGGAAACCTAGCAGAAGCTGAATGATCACTTCCCTAATTGGTCTCCTCCCTTCTCTCATCTATCCACCATACACAGATGTTGAAATCATCTTCTGAAAGTACACTTCTGATACTGTCACTCTCCTGCTCAAAAGTGTTTGGTGGCTCCCTGTTATTCATATGCTAATATACAGTACCTGGGAGCCTGGTATTTTGAGTCCTCCATCCAAGCCACCTTTCCAGGATGATTTCACATGCCTTAAGGCATTTTCAGTTCCAGTCAAGCTGGCATCCTAGCTTTCTCCCAAATTCCTGTTTTCATCTTCCATTCCTGTGCCCTTCAAATAGGCTACCCCTGGTCTGGCATGCACTCCCTCCTCTCCTCCAACTTTTGGAATCTCTCGATTCCTGGTGGGCTCAGTTGAGGTACTGCCTCCCCTTTCATGTTACTGGTTGTTTTCTATGACCTCGAATTGTCTTGTACTTGCTTATCTGTGTACATGTCATGCCCCACTCCCCCACCCCAAACAGAATGCAAGCTTCTTAAGGGCAAAAACAATTTCCTTTTTTTCCTTTTTGTAGTGCCAGTACCTAGCACATAGTAGGGTCTTAATAAATGTTTGTCAAATAATTGAATGAATGTTATAAAAAGGATTCTTCTTACAAGTTGAACAAGATGAACCCTGAAGTCACTTCTAGCTCTGAGATTCTATGAAAATCAAGATCATTTTCCCCCTACAGTTGGGCCAGTGGATTTCGGCTGAAATTTGGATCTTGGGGTACATTTAAACTAAATAGAGTAGTGACTTTAAAAAAATAAATTGCTCTGACTTCTGTAGCCAATAAATAAATATAAAAAATTTCTGTGCCACTTGCGAGTACCCTTCAACCAACATGTATGCCCCAAACAAGCTTACCCCAGGCTCTACCAACTCTGTGTTTTCATATCCATTCCAAATTGTAGCTCATAAACTCCCACCCATGTGTTTACTTTCACTAGTCAGACAGAAGAAGCAATTAATTCAACTCAAAGGCATTTGATAAAAAAGCAGTGAGAAAAGTAGCACTAGACTATTTCCCCCATAAGCCCAGGGCACACTCTTACAAAGGTACACACCATTAGTAAGGCAAATGAACTTTTCATGAATTCGTGGACTGCATGTGACCAGAATGCACATAAGGAGGGATGTCCACATGGAAAGCATGTGACCAGGGCATATGTGGAGAGAGGTAACTTGTGTGTCTAACACTGTAGGGTTATGGGTCCATGTAGAGCAATGTCTAGAGAGCAGGACTTTGAACTCTGCTAGATCTGGGTTAGACATAGGTTCAAACCCTGCCTCTGACACTGTCTTGGGGCGGGGAGGGGGGCGGGGGGGGGGGGGAAGGTCAGGAAGCAATAAAAAAACCAACAGCACTTCCAGTGCTTTAAATAGCATTGAGAAGGGGCGGCTCGGTGGCATAGTGAATAGAGCACTGGCCCTGGAGTCAGGAGGACCTGAGTTGAAATCTGCCCTCAGACACTTAACACTTACTAACCGTGTGACCTTGGGCAAGTCATTTATCCCCAATTGCCCTACCTTCCCCGCTCCAAAAAGAAAAAAAAATTGCACTGGGAAGTAGGGGAAACATTGCAGAACCAATGATATTACACCTGTTAACCTTGATTCCCATTCTCCACTAGAGCTCTGTTGGTCATATTAAACATGGTTGTGTTGTGTTGATCCTTCATTTTTGAAGAGGACCATGGCATCAGGGAAATGATGACATGACTTGCAGTTGACTTTGAGTGAGGGAGGGCTGTGCAAGGTCACCTGCCTTACTTTCTCCTCCAGGGCCATCTGGGTCCAGTGACCAGATATTCATCAGGATGATTAGAGATGGTCCAGGATGCAATGGGAGACCCTGGCCCTTTTAGGTTAAGGCCTTTTCAAGTACTCACTTAGAGTGAGGTAATGCTCATTCAGTGAACAGGCCTCTTGCTTCCTGCTGGTCTTATATGGCTGATGTTTGATGGTGCTTCAGTGGTTTTATCATCTAGGCATGTCACTACCAAGGGTAGCTCATTTGAATATGAGATTCTGCTTCTAGATTCAGCTGGAGTCCTCAGATGAGGCACCATCCCTTTCTTCATAAGAGGAATAGTGGGTTCTACCTCTTGTCTTTTAACTTCAAGCCCAGAGACCTAGCTATAGCACTTTTCAAAAGTGCTACAGCTTGAGGAAAACCCTTAACAGCTTTTTCTTCCACGACTCAACTTTCAGAGCCTTGACTATAATAGACATTTCTTCTTCAAAAAATATTCTTCATCTCAAGAGCCAAGTTCTTGGGAACACAGAACAGCCTTTAGCTTAAAAAAATGCATACAAACTTTAAGTCAATTTTTAACCTCCACTTCCACATTGACAGAATGTCAGAAATGTCAGACCAACATCAGAAACCTCAGTCTGACTTAGGGTTAGAAATTCCTTGTTATTTTCTGCTTAATGTCTTATTGCTATACTATACCCAATCAATATTAGCTTAGAAGATGCCCTTCCAACAAACTGCCAAGGACTCTTTGGGTCTGAGGTCCTCCAATTTTCTCAACCCTAAGATTCTTTTTGATTTTCTAAGCAAAGAAGTGGAAGGGAGAAAGCACAGGAAAGTAAGCCAAGTGCTGGGTCAAGCTTATTGTCTTTGTCAAGGCTATTGTCTTCCATTTGCTTACCACATTTCTGATGTATGTGTGTGTGTACATACACATGTATATGTATACATCTGTGTGTATACATATAGCCAATAAAATGTCTGAGAGTTTCTAACATTCTGACATAGAATGTCAGAGCTGAAATGAACCTTAAGAATCACCTAACCCAATCACATTTTTAAAAAAATTATGGTAGGAAAGATGTGATTACATTAATCTGTGATTACATTATTGCGAGGAGCCTCCCAGCAAAGAACTTCCTCTCCCAATGTAGAAAGGAACCTGCTCTTCCACTTTTCATTTTAGATCATTGCCTTCCTTATATGATTTCATTAAGGTGGAGGGAAAAACTAAGAATTCTATTATATTGATAATGAGTTTTGTAGAAAGACAGCCAGACAAATGGATTTAGATTAATTGCAATGACTAGTCTTGGCCTCTGAGAAAAGGAAGTGAAATATACTTCCCTCCTCTCAATAGAAAAGGAGGGGACTTTAAGACTGAAACATCCCTCACGTTATTACACAGCATTTAGGAACTGAAAGGGACCTCAGTAGCCATCCAATCAACCCATACCTGAAAAAGAATCACCTCTAAAGCATATAGGAGACAAAGCCAAGATGGTGCAGTGTGGTTCAGCCACCCCTCACCACTACACAACTGAACTCTGACCACCAACTACCATATAACTCAGCCTTTTTGTCAGAGTCCTTCTGATTCAGATCCCTATGGGAAGGGGCTTCAAAAAAAAGTGAAAGAAAAGAACATAACATGGTCACCCTAAAGAAGAGGGTCTCAACTCCATCTCCAGAAGAAGGGCAACCTGAAAATCCTAGGAAAAATAAAGACCCCCCCCCCCTCCAGGAAGAAAAGGGCTTCAACTCAATCTGATCTGTGGAGGAGGGAGAACCTTGATGCATTGAGGGAAAGGGAAGGGTGGAGGAAAGTGCCTCAGTGTGATACCCAGGGAAGGAGGGACCTTAGACTCCTAGGGCAGAAGAAGGGCTTTATCCTCCAAAGGCCTTTACAGTCTCTTCTAGAGGTTCCCTGATGAAGGAAAGCTCCTTCCTTCCTTGGAGGAAAAGATCTTCTATAGAGAAACAGGGACCTAGGATTCCGATCCCCCTACAAGGAAAGGGCTTCTTCAGCAAGATTACTTCAGATACCCTCTCAAGAGATCTGCAACACTGGCCTACAAGGAGTAGGGACTCAACATGCACAAAAAAATTGGGAGATGGGGAGGGAGGAACAGGGGGAGAGAGAGGAGAAAGAGAGAGGGGAAGACAGAGAGAGAGAGAGAGAGAGAGAGGAAGAGAGAGAGGAAGAAAGAGAGGAAGAGAGAGAGGAGAGAGGAAAAGAGAGAGAGAGAGAGAGAGAGAGAGAGAGAGAGAGGAAGAGAGAGAGGAAGAAAGAGAGGAAGAGAGAGAGGAAAGAGGAAAAGAGAGAGAGAGAGAGAGAGAGAGAGAGAAGGAGGGAGGGAAGGTGGGAGGGAGGGAGAAAGAGAGAGAGAAAGAGCTCACTATTGTAATACCAGGGATTCTCAAGATACAAACCCAAAAGAGTATAACTCCAAAACACTTACAAATAAAGCCTCAGAGAAAAACACAGTTTTCCCATAAAAGCAATTAAAATTCCTAGAAGAAATAGTTTAAGATGATATCATAAATTAAATGAGTGACTGAGGAAAGACTTGGAAAGAGAATTTTAACAGCTTAACATAAGAGGTACAAAATCTTATCCAAACAACACTCTCTAAAAATTAGAATGGATCAAATAGAAGTTTGAAAACAACAGCAAATATTAAAACAAAGGAACCAAAAAAAAGCCTTTTTACATAAAATGTGGAAGGATAGACTAGATTAGAATGAAGAATCCAACAACAGGTTGTTTACAAGAAACAAAACATAAAGACTCACACAGAGTTAAAATGAGGAGTTTGAGCAAAATCTGTTATGCCTCAGCTAAAGTTAAGAAAAAAAGGCACAGAAGAATGTCATGATTTCAGGAAGGTGGCAGTCAAAAATAAACTTAATTGAAAGAGATAAACAAGGAAACTACATTTTACTGAAAGTTATAATAAACAATTAATTCATTTCAGAATGTAATATATGCACCAAATGTCACAATATTTAAATATTTAAAAGTTACAAGGTGAAATAAACAGTAAAAACTATAGGGGGGGCAGCTCGATGGCACAGTGGATAGAGTACTGGACCTGAAGTCAGGAGGACCTGAGGTCAAATTTGGTCTCAGACACTTGACACTTACTATGTGACCTTAGGCAAGTCACTTAACCCCAATTACCTCACTCACACACACACACACACACACACACACACACACCAAAAATCCCACTATAATAGTAGGAGACCTCAATATACCCCTCTAAGAGCTAGACAAGTCTAATTTTAAAAATATGCAAGAAAGAAGTTAAGGACCTGAATAGAATTCTTGAAAAGTATGAAATATAGACTGATGATGATTACTGGATGGGAACAGAAGGGAGTACACATGACTACACTATGCAGGACACCTTTACAAATATTAACCATGTATTAGGACATTTAAAAACCTCACAAACAAAAGCAAAAAAACAATAATATGAAATAGTTCCTTTATTTGCCACAATGCAATAAAATTATATTAAGTAAAAGTCCATTGAAGATTGGATTAAAAATTAACCGCAGACTAAATAACAAGTCAAAAGACTTGGTGTGTAAAAGAACAAATCATAGAAAGGATAGACAATTTCATTAAAGATAATGACAACAAAAATATATATATATACCAAAATTTTGAGGATGTAGCCAAAGTAATTCTTAAAATAAAATTTATATCTCTAAAGATTTTCATAAACAGAAGATAGAAGGAACAGACTGATGAATTAAGCATGCAACTAAAAACCTAGAAAACCAAAAAAAAATTTTAATCCCAATTAAACACCAAAATAAAAATCCTGAAAATCAAGGAAGAGACTAATAAAATTGAGTTTTGAAAACCCCTAAATTAATCAACTAAAGTCAGAGCTGTTTTTAAGGAGAAAATGCCAAAAGTAGATAAAATTGATTTGATTTTAAGAAACAAAAGAAGAAAACCAATTACCACATAAAAAATTGAAGGTACAGACAGCAAAGTGGTGCAGTGAATAGAGCACTGGCCCTGGAGTCAGAAGGACCTGAGTTCAAATCTGGACTCAGACACTTAACACTTACTAGCCATGTGATCTTGGGCAAGTCTCTTAACCCCAATTGCCCTGCCTTCCCCCCTCCAAAAAAATAAAAAATTAAAGGGAGAATTTACAACAAAAAAGAAATTGAGGGATTTTTAGAAACTATTTTGCCCAACTATATTCTAATGAAACTGACAACTTAAAGGAAATAGATGAATATTTATTATTATAAAAACCTATATTAAAAAAACAAAGAATAGAACTTTTAAACAATCTAAACTCAGAAAAAGGAATTGAGCAAGCCATAAAATGAATTCTTAAGAGAGAAAACAGGACCAGATGGATTCACAAGCAAATCCTACCAAACTTTCAAAGAAAAACTAATTCCATATTATGCAAACTGTAAAAATAGTAAAAGAAGAGATCCTACCAAATTCTTTCTATGACACAAACGTGGTCTTGTTATTTAAACTAGATAGAGTCAAAACAGAGAAGGAAAATTAAAGACCAATGTCTCTAATAGAGATTGATGAAAAAAAATTAATAAAATATCCACAAAGAAGCTACAGCAATATGTCACATAGATGATACAGTATGGCTAAGTTAAATTTATACAAAAAATGCAGGGTTAGTTTAATATTAGGGAAAATATAAACATAATTTTAATAACAAGAAAAACAAGAATCATATAATTATATCAATAAAGGCAGAAAAGGCTTTTGACAAAATGTAACGCCTATTTTTGTTTTTTAAAAAAGACATCAGAATACATGGAAATAAATGTACCTTTCTTAATATGCTAAATAGTATAAATCTAAAACCAAATGTAACACATATGTTAAGGGATTAAATTACAATACTTTTCAATAAGATCAAGAGGGAAGCAAACCTGTCCACTGCTACTATTTCTATTTGATATAGTGCTGAAAATGCAACCTATAGCAATGACATTAAAAAAAGATTAAGGGAGCAAGTACAGTCATTGAATAAACAAAAATTACCATTTTGAAGGATGATATTTTAGTATACTTAGAGAACCTAGAGAGTCAACCAAAAAATTAATTGAATTAATATCTTCAAAAAAGTGGCAGGGCATGAAATAAATTCATGTAAATAATCACCATTTCTGTATCATACCAATAAAATGTAGCAGGAAGAAATAGGAAGAGAAAGCCTATTTAAAATAACTACAGAAGACATGAACTATATTACCTACCAAGATACACAAAAGAACTATAGGACTATAACTACAAAACACTGTTTACCAATCAAACTATCAAAGAATTATTTTCTAGAACTACAAAAAGTAATGATGAAATTCATTTGGAACAACAAAAGGTCAAGAATCTCAACAGAAATCTCCTACTAGAAAAATCAGAGCCGAGGGGGCCAAAATGGCCACGTAGAGGCAGGAAAACTCCATGGCTCCCCCCGTAACCACCTCAAATACCTATAAAATATTACTCTAAACAAATTTTAGAGCTACAGAGCCCACAAAGTGACAGAGAGAAACAAATCTCCTGCTGAAGGCAGCCCAGCAGGCCGGCAGGAAGGAAGGATCCGTTGCAGTGTGCTTGGAGCAGAGCCCAGCCCTGAGTTAGCTTGTGGGTTTAGCCCCAGGGCAGCCCCAATCAGCCACAGCTGGAGGGACTTGGGGAGAGTGGATCACCATCAGCTGTGGCTGTTTCCAGAATTATCAACCCATAAATGCCAAAGGCAAAGTAAAAGGTCAGTGTGGACTTTGGGAACAGGGGGACCAAGGGTGCAGTCCGGCCTCTCCCCCCAGAAGGGAGAAGCAGCAGAGGCGCCACAGCCATGTAGCCACCTCTGTGTGGCTGTTTTAGAGCTCCTGGTCTGCAGATTGTAGGGGGACCAAACAACCATTCTGAGAAGTAATCACTCTAGCTTTAACCTGCTTGGATCTGGATCATGGACTTGGGTGGAGGGCCAGAGGCTGTGGAGGCTTGAGAGAAGGCACCCAACTAATACCTCCGGCAGCTGTGAAAACTTCAGTGATTTGGGACAAAGCTCTCCTCTCTGGAAGCAGAGTTCTACTGTGGGAAAAAGCTCAAAAGTCAATTGAGTAGCAACATGGGCAAGCAAAGGAAGCAAAGCAAGCACAGCAATACAACTTTAGATTCCTTTTTTAGAGACAAAAAGGACCAAAGCATGAAATGACAGGAAGACATCAAAGTTAGAACTCCTGCACCAAGAGCTTCCAAGAAAAATATGAATTGGTTACATGCCACAGAGGAGCTTAAGAAGGATTTTGAAAACCACGTAAGAAGAGTGGAGGAAAAATTGGGAAGAGAAATGAGAATGATGCAAGAAAATCATGAAAAGAGAGTAAATAACCTGACTGATGAAAATAACACCTTAAAAAATAGACTAACTCAAATGGCAAAAGAGGCCCAAAAAGCCAATGAGGA
>CM053580.1:533997695-534027685 GCA_028627135.1 Pseudochirops cupreus
ATATATATGTATACATATAGATGTCTATATAGGAGGGTTTATGGATGTATGAATACATATGTGAGTGTGTGTATATATGTGTACAGGTATACATAGAGGGCACAGGATCAACTGAATAGGAAGAGATGATACTCAAAAGGTGAAATTGAGAGATGAGAGGAATATAATGAGAGGAGATGGGGAGAGACAGAATGGGGTAAATTATATAGAAGAGGTAAGGAAAACTGTTGCAGTGGAGGGGAAGAACTGGAAGGCAAAAAGGAATGGGTCAACCTTACTCTCATTGAATTTGGCCTAGGGAGGGAATGACATACACACTAAATAGGGTACCTCGCTCTACAGGAGAATAGGGGTGGAAGGGGACATCAGGGGGGATGATGGAGGGGAGGGCAGGTTGGGAAGAAGGGAAGTTAGAAGCACACATTTTTGAAACGGGACAGGGTCAAAGTAGAAAATAGAACAAGTGGGGGGTGGGATAGGATGGAGGGAAATATAGTCAATCTTTCACAATATATCCACTACGGAAATGTTTTGCATAGCTACACATGTACAACCTATATTGAATTGCTTATCTTCCCAGTGAGGATGGGTGACAAAGGAGGAAAGGAAAGAATCTGGAATTCAAAGTTTTAAAATCAAATGTTTTATATATGTTTGTGTGTGTGTGTGTGTGTGTGTGTGTGTGTGTGTAAATATATACATATATATTTACATGCAACTGGGAAATAAGATATACAGGCACTGGGGTAAGGAGATCTATCTTGCCCTACCAGAAAGTCAGATGGGTGATGGGGGAGGATATAGGAGAGAGCAGACTTGGGGAGGGGGTATACAATGGGATCTCTGTTTTGGGGTGGTGGGTAGGGGAAAGATGGGGAGAAAAATTGTAACTCAAAATCTTGTGGAAATAAATGATGTAAACTAAAAATAAATATAAAATTTAATTTAAAAAAAGAAATCTCATACTATACTACAGGAAGTATTTATCAAAACAATTTGGTACTGTTAAAAATAAAGAGATCAATCAATCAGTAGAAGAGATTAGGTACATAACATACCAAAGATTAGGTATATGACATACAGAAGGCGCCAGCTACTAGGGGAAAGATTAACCATAGACAAAAACTGCTGGGAAAACTGGAACGCAGACTGACAGAAATTAGGTTTTGACCAGTACCTCACACTATACACCAAGGTAAGCTTCAAATGGAAATATGACTTAGCTACAAAAGGTCACATCATAAACAATTAGAGGAACAGACAAGAAATTATCTTTACAAATCTAGGGACAGGGCAAGAGTTAATAAATAAATAAGGAAGAGAGAGGATCATGGAAGATAAAATGGACAATTTTAATTATAAAAAATTTAAAAGTTTTTGCACAAACAAATCCAATACAGCTATGATTAGAAGGGAAACAATTAACAGGGAAGGGAAAAAAATTTACAGCAAGTTTCTCTGATAAATGTCTCATTTCCAAGATATATAAGGAATTAATTCAGATTTATAAGAACAAGAGCCAGTTCCCAATTCATAAATGGTCAACTGATATGAACAGGCAGCTCTCAACGACAGGAATTCAAGCTATCTATAGTCATATTTTTTTTAAAAGCACTACAAATCACTAATAGAGAAATGCACATTAAAAGAGTTCTGATGTTTCATCTTATACCCATAAGATTGGCAAAGGCAACAAAAAAAGAAAATCACAAATAGAGGGGCTTCAGGAAAACAGTCACCCTGGTACACTCTTGGTGGAGTTGGAAGTTGATCACCTATTCTAGAAAGCAATTAGGAATTATGTCCCAAAGTTACTAAATTGTGCATGTCCTTTGACCCAACTATACCACTACTAAGCCTTTACCTAAAACGATCCAAAAAAAGGAAGAAAAGGTCTTAAATGTACAAAAATATTTACAGCAGATCTTTTTGTAGTGGCAAAGAACTATATGCTAAGAGAGATGTAACCTGAATTGGGAAATGCCTGAACAAATTATGGTATATTAATATAATGGAATACTATTATACTGTAAGATATGAAGAGAGAGTTTCCAAGAAACCTGGGAAGATTTGTGTGAACTGATGCAGGTTAAAGCAAGTAGGACCATAAGAATAATTTCTACTCTAACATCAATGTTACAAAAACAAACATTCTGAAAGATTCGGAACTCTTATCAGGAATTATACTGGAGGACTGATGATGAATAATGCTGCCCACCACAAAATAGAGTGATAGAGTGATATGCAGAATGAGAAATGCATTTTTGGATGTGGTCAATGTTAGAATTTGTTTTGCTTGACTAAACTTATATGATACAGGGTTGTTTGTTGTTTTTGTTTTTTTGTTTTACTTTTTTCCAGTGGTAGGGGGAGAGATGGGAAGGAGAAAAAATAAGTGCATGACAATAAGAAAAAATACCTAAAAATGGTCATCCAGACTTTACCTGAAAAGTGCCAGTGGAGGGCAGCCATTCCACATTGGGATAGCTCTGATTCTAACCCCATAGTTTTTTAGAACACAAAACTGAAACCCAGGGGTAAGGGAATGATTTCTTCTAGGTCACTTAGTGAATGAGGCCCAGAGTCAGAGTCAAAAGTAGAACACAGATCTCTCAATTCCCAAACTGGACTTCATCCTCTGCTCTGTGTGTGTGTGTGTGTGTGTGTGTGTGTGTGTGTGTGTGAGAGAGAGAGAGAGAGAGAGAGAGAGAGAGAGACAGAGAGAGACAGAGAGAGAGAGAATGAGACAGAGACAAAGTGGGTAGAGGGACAGAGAGACAGAGACAGAGGCAAGAACAGAAAGAGATAAACAGAACACAAAGATAGACAGACAGACATAGGACCTGGATCCAAATTTTGCCTCTACAAATTACAACCTTGGACAAATCATCTAATCACTCTGGGCTTCAGTTTCCCCATCTATGAGAGGCAGGACTAGATGAATTCTAAGTTCCCCATGATCCTGTATGATTTTCTCAACAGCTCAGAGGAATGACATTTACAAAGTGCTTTTAGGCAGCTGGGTGGTATGGTGTTGAGAGTTGGACCTGGAACCAGGAAGACCTAAGTTTAAGTTTAGCCTCAAACACTACTACCTTTGTGACCTTGGGCAAGTTACTTAATCATTGCCTGCCTCAGTTTCCTCATCTGTAAAATGAGAAGAAGAAGAATAGTATTTAACTCCTCCAATGAGATGGTGTTTATAAAGACTTGTAAATCTTTACATAAATGTTATTATTATTTCAAGAGGCAGCGTGGGAAGGGGGAAGGGCACTGTCTGAGGAGTCAAAAGAGCTTTCAGATCCCGTCTCTGGTGCATACTCCCTTTACAACCCGTTGTTTAATCCCTCTTGGTCTCAATTTTCTCATTTATAAAAAGCTAGGGTTGAAACATGTAGCCTCTGAGGTCCCTTCCTGCTCTAGACCTATGGTCCTATTTTTGACAAAGCCCTTGACACACCTTATCTACTCCTCATAACTGATCCCATGAAATAAGTACCAATGTTACTATTATCCCATTTTACAGATAATGAAACTGATGTTCAGAGAAGTTAAATAATTTGCCTGTGAGTACCCCAGGTGAGATTCAAATGGAGGTCTCCTCACTCCAAGTGTAGTATTTTTCCCACAACCCTGTGCTGCCTCTCTAGGGACTGAGAATTACAGAACCACAGATATGGGACCATAAGGGAAAAGGAGAGACAGATGAGCTTTAGCCCTAGGGGAAAAAATTCTCTGATCCCAATTTCCCTATCTACACAATGAGTGGAGCCAACAAAATGATTTCTAAAGTTTCTTCCAGTTCTGACATTCTGCTTTATGGTCCAGAATTAGTGTCAGAAAGGAAGGGATCTCCCAAGTCATCGAGTCCAACTGTTATCTGAAAAGAGATGCCCTTGCCAACATGTAATTTGCATCCAAGCTGTGCTTGATGGCTCCAATAGTCTGTGTTCGATATTTTCATTTCCCTTCCAGCTCCAGCCTGAATTCTAAGGTCTCTTCCAGCTCTGATGTTCTATGTTCTATATTCTAAGGTCCCTTCCAAGTCCAGTATTCTATTGGAGGAAGGGACTATTCCTTCCTAGGATTTATAATTGAGAGGAAACAGAAGTTTAGTCTGACATTAACCCTAGATTTTTGGAAAGCAGGTTTCAAAAGATTCAGGGAAAGACAGTTAGGATCCCATGGACTAAAATGGTTTGAAGGAGGTCAGTCCAGGAGGAATGTGACATGCACATGAATGAAATTCCAGAGGCACAAAGGAAAATAAATTGCAATTAGGAGGGGTAAAATGGGATTTACCTGAAGACACCCACGTAGATGCACAGGGAACTCACCAACTGCCTTGGGTTACTTTTTTTAATTAAAATTTTTTTCAATCAATAAAAATTCTTTCTCTCCCTCCCACTCCCACCCCCATTTGGATAACAAAAAAAAAAATCTGTTATAAGCATGTATAGTCAAGGAAAACAAATCTCTGCACTGAACATATCCAAAAAAAACCTATACTCTTCTTCATCCTTCCTCCAGGAAACATGTTTCATCATGAGTCCTCCGGAATCAACCTTGGTCATTTTGCTGGTCAGAGTTCCTAACTCTTTCAAAGTTGTCTGTCTTTACAATTTCCTTGTCATTGTATAAATTGTTTTCCTGGTTCTGCTCACTTTACCATGCATTAATCAGCTCATGCAAGTCTTCCCACGTATCTCCAAAACCATCTCTTTCATCATTTCTCACAGCATAATGCCATTCCATCACATTTATGTACCATAACTTATTCAGCCATTTCCCAATGATTGGGCACTCCATCAATTTCCAGTTCTTTGCCACTCTAAAAAGAACCACTATAAACATTTTGGCACATCTTTAGACCCACTTGTTGGGTCCGAATTTCATAGGTGCTGTTTGCTGCTGAACTTGGTGACTATGATTTTTTTTCTTGGGTTTCCCAATCTGTATTTATCTGGTTTGTTTTCTAAATCTGTTTGGAGGAGTTGTGGGACTGGAGGAAGCTCTCTGCATGTTTTCTTGTTTCTCCGACATCTTGGCTCTGCCTGCCACTGGCATTTTCAACAGCTAACATGTCATTTTACCTTAACCCTAACATCAGGTACATATCACAGAAGTGAAAACTGAGGCTTAGAGAGTACTTTTCTAATGTCATAAAGTTATTTGGTAGCAGAGCCCGATTTAGAACTGAAGTTTTCTGACTTCCAGACCAAAGCTCTTTTCCCCATCTTGGATTGAAATAGAAATGTACAGAAGATGGAAGTGTTATCAGGTAAGAGAGCATGAATATGCCATTGCTGTTTTTCAGTCATATTATACAGTCTATCTCAGGTTTTCTTGGCAAAGACACTGGAGCAGTTTGTCATTTCCTTCACAAGCTTCTCAAGCTCATTATACAGATAAGGAATTGAGGCAGAGTTAAGTGACTTGTCCAGGGTCAAACAGCAAGTGTCTGAGGCCACATTTGAACTCATGAAGATGAGTCTTCCTGACTCCAGGCCCAGGACTTTACTCACTATACCACCTAGCTGCTCCAAGAATATATCATGGTCCTATAGAAAAAGAGTGTCAGGAGTACTAAAGTTAAGAAATAGCTGACACTGGTGAGGGAAGCTATGGACAACAAGAAAAGGGGTCTGGTTTTTTATCTTGATTTTAACAATATTGAAAGAAAAATGAAGATCAAAGGACGAAATTCGGGCCCCACAAGTAGGTCTAAAGATGTACCAAAATATTTATAGTGGTTCTTTTTAGAGTGGCAAAGAATTGGAAATTGCGGGAGTGCCCATCTATTGGGAAATGGCTGAACAAGTTATGGTACATAAATGTGATGGAATGGTATTGTGCTGTAAGAAATGATGAAGGTGATGATTTTGGAGATACCTGAGAAGACTTGTATGAGCTGATTGATGCAGGGTTCCCATTCTCACAGATGTGACTTATGTTCCAGAGTAAGGCTATATATTTCTCTGAAGGTTGTAGGCTGACCCTGAGGAGTCAGGGGTGATATTCTAATGCTGTCACCTTGAGCCCCCACCAGTGTACTTCCCCTCAAGATTATCAGTTGAATCAATTTAATCAGTCAGCCGTAAGTACCTTTTAGAAAGAAGTATTTACTAAAGTCATCCAGTTTAATGACAGTTTGTACAAAACATCCCCCAGAAGTTTGTGACACACTCTCCCATATGTACATATAGAATTCAGGGGAAAGTAGCCCAGGCTTAGAGAGCACCTGTCACAAAGTGCTGTGGGCCACCTGATAGCCAGCATCAAGTGTGAGCAGAGACGTGAAATAAACTGGGGCCAGGTGGGCAGTTCAGGATAGAACTCCAGACTCCACTTATTGATACAGTAAGCAAGGTTTTTATAGATCAAGGAGACAAAGAAGGTAACTAACAGTCACTGTGTTTTACATTATTGTTTTGTTTAGTTCCATGATATTAGGCAGATAATGTCAGGCAAATCTTGAAGGCTATCATATCCATACTTTATCTAGTGTTCCCGTTTCACACTGGACGGGCTATACATTCCCTTGTATTTAGTTCTCTTTGCGTCACTACTATCAGGGTGAGTAAGAATTCAGGGTGCTCTGTTCTCTGCATGTCATGGAGAGTGGTGAGCCAGCAACCAGTTGGCCTGGGAGCAGCTGCAAGAAGCTGGCTGCTTCCACCTGCCTAACTGGAGTTGGAGCTCAACAACAGAGTAGTAACTCCTAGCTCCTGGAAATCATTCTCCCACTCATGGTGTGCTCAGGAAGTTCCTCTCAGGCATGATGTTACTTCTTTGCTGGGCAACTTGTGGAGCCTTAAAATGAATCTATGTTCAGTGTGTCTTTTTTCACTCCCAGTGAAAACAATGTTATTAGCCAGTCAAGAATGGTGCTAGAACACCAAGAGCAAGTTCACCATTCTCTAGACCCTTTGAAGCTTGCAAGGTCCCCCTACGGCCACAGGGTTGAGACCTAGTTAGAAGGCCAACGCTGAGGCTTCTTCCCACTCCTCCTCCCAAATTCATTCCTTCACAGAGAGATTAGCTAGAATACCACAATGGCTCTACTTTCTTTACCTCTTGGCTTACACTCCTGGGAACTCGAAATCCTAGGTAATTCTTCTTGTGGTTGCAAAGAACTAGAAATTGAGGTGATGTCCATCAATTGTGGAATGGCTGAACAAGTCACAGTATATTATTGTGATGGAATACTATTGTGCTATAAGAAAGGATGAGCAGGGGTGACTAGCTGGTACAGTGAATAGAGCACCAGCCCTGGAGTCAAGAGGACCTGAGTTCAAATCCAGCCTCAGACACTTAACACAAAACTAGCCGTGTGACCTTGAGCAAGTCATTTAACCCCCAATTGCCCTACCTTCCCCCCTCCAAAAAGAAAAAAAAAAAAAGGAAAAAAATGATGAGCAGGATGCTCTCAGAAAAACCTGGGAAGACATATAAACTGATGCAAAGTAAAGTGAGCAGAACCAGGAGAACATTGTACACAGTAACAGCAACATTATCACAATGATTAATTGTGAAAGACTTAGCTACTCTGAACAATATAATAATCTAAATCAATTCCAAAGGACTCATGATAAAAAAAAGTGCTACTCACCTCCAGGAAGAGAACTGGTGAACCCTGCGTACAAACTGAAGTATAATTTTTTCACTTTTTAAATTTTTCTTTTTTTAACAATATGGATAATATGGAAAAACGTTTTGCTTGATTTCACATACATAACTGATATCATATTGCTCGACCAAAAGAACAGTGTACACAGTAACAGCGACATTGTATGATGATCAATTATGCTTCGCTATTCTCAGCAGTACAATAATCCAAGACAATTCCAAAAGACTCATGAGGAAAAATGTTGTCCACATGCAGAGAAAGAACTGATGGGGTCTGAATGCAAATAGAAGCATACTATTTTCACTTCATTTTCGTCCTGGTGTTTGTTTTCTTTTGGTCTGTTTCTTCTTTCACAACATGATTAATATGGAAATATGTTTTACATGATTGCACATATATAACCTATATCAAATTGCTTACCATCTTAGGGATGGAGGAGGTGAGAGAGGAAGGGGAAAAAATTGGAACCTACAATTTTTTTTAAATGAAAGTTAAAATTTGTCTTCACATATAATTGGAAAAAGAAAATACTACTAAAAAGTAACAAAAAAATGATATTCTGCTTGCCTTCTCAATGAATGGGGAAGGGGGAGAAGGGAGGGAGAGAATTCAAAACTAAAAAAAAAACATTTAAATTAATGCCACAAATAAATAAATAATAAGTTTATTTAAAAGAAAAATAAATCCTAGCTAACTTCCTGGTTTTTATACAGGATTCACAGGGTATAAAGAAACCTCTTAATTAGGCAGGATGGACTTCCCTCTAAAGTCATACATCAAATGGCTTTCAAAGACTTTTCAGATTTAGCCTGAAGCCTATGACTGATGGACTGACGATGGACTGTTCTCACTGAGTTTAGGCTAAGTGGGGATAGAGTGGTTTCAACAAAAGAAAAGGTATTACTTTTGCTTGGGGTGGTTAGGACTAACAACCAAGAAAAAAGATCAGTTTGATTCTTCTTTTCCTTCTGTTTGTTTTCTTTGCCCAGAAGAATGACCTTTGCACAGTAAAGAGCAAAAAAAAAAAATGGCTGACAGGCTACCTACCATGGCTTACCAAAGGAGGACAGGGATCTTAACAGAACACCTGGTTGCCCATGATGATTTCAAGTCACGTGGTCCATAAGAACTACATCCTTAGGTGCTAAAATGACTGGCAGATATGACTGATGAGCCATTTTCAGTGACATCTGAAAAATCATGGAAAAACAGAAGAGGTGCAACCAAGTCAGAGAAAGAACTCATGTCCCAGTTCTCAAAAAAAGGAAGAGAAAAGAGTCTGCAAACTAAAAGATCAGTTGTTGTGATAGAGATTACCAGGAGAATTCTAGAATGGATCCTTGAAGAACTGGTTGGCAAACATTTAAAAAGGGAAGAAGTAAGTGTTAAGAGCCTGCCTGGCTTCATCAAGGCAAGCCCCACTTCCTTTTTTGATGGGATTACTAAACTGGTAGATAAATACAATGCTGTTATTATTTTAATGCTATAATTTTCTTAACATAGATTTTAGCAAAGTTTTTGATAAAATATTTCATACTATTCTTGGTAATAATACGGAAGATGGGAACTAAGCAACTATACAGTTCATTTGGCTGGCCAGGTTCTAAGACTTGTTGATGGTTCATTGTTAAGGTGGCAAGTCTCCAGGGGAGGAGGCCAAGGACTTGCGCTTGGTTCTGCGCTTGGTTCTGAACACTGTTATCAATGACTTGGTTAAAGACATAGGCAGTATGCTCACCAAATCTGCAGATCACACAAAGAAGAAGGGAGATAGCTAGCATACTTGATGACAGTCAGGATCCCAAAAGATCTTGACACACTAGAGCAGCAGGGCTGAACCTAATAAGATGAAATTCAATGATAAAATATATAATTATAGAACCACAGAATTGGAGAGTTAGAAAGAACCTCAGCAACCATCTAATCCAACACACACATGAAAGAATCACCATCATAACACATCTGGTCTCTTGTTTCAAGACCCTGGAGGAGGAAGAACCCACCATCTCTCAAAGCAAGACATTTCACTTTTGGACAACTAATTGAAGGGGCAGCTAGTGGTACAGTGGATAGAGCACTGAGTTTGGAATCAGGAAGACCTGAGTTCAAATCCAGCCTCACACACTAGTTGTGTGACCCTGACCAAGTCACTTAACCTTGTCTGCCTCAGTTTCCTCATCAATAAAATGAGCCAGAGAAGTAAACAGCAAACCACTCCAGTATTTTTGTCAAGAAAACCCCAAACGGAGTCAAAAGAGTCAGATACAACTGATACAATCAAACAATTGTTAGGGAGTTTTTCCTGACATAGAGTCTAAACTTTGCCTCTTCCCAACTTCCACTCATTGTGCTATCCTCTGGGGCCAAACAGAAGAAGTCTAATTCCTCTTCCACATGACAAAAAATACCTAATAATTTAATTAATAATTTACTGATTAATAATTTAATACTTAAAATACTTGAACACAGCTAGCTGCCTGGTTCTCCTCCCCAGTCTTCTCTTCTCCACACTAACCATGTCTAGTTTCTTCCACAGCGCCATTTATCATGGATCCGGGGCCTTCACCACCCTGGCTGCCCTCCTCTGGACATTCTCCAGGTTATCATGTCTTTCTGGGTCTGTGAGACCCAGAACCGAACCCAATACTCAAGATGAGGTCTGTCAAGAAGAATACTGTGAGATTATCACCTCCCTGTTCCTGGAAGCTATGCCCTTCCTAATGCAAACTGTATTAGTCTTTTTGGCTATCACATCACCTTGCTGACTCATATGGAGTTTGCAGTTGACTAAAACTCCCACGCCATCTACCCATGCTTCCTCATCTTAAATTTGTGGCATTGAATCCTTTGTGCTCAAGTGCAAGGCTACTGAATTTCATTTTATTAGATGTGGTGCAGTGTTTAAGCCTGTTGAATATCTATCACTATTGGGGTACAAAGAGAAATCAACTTTACGAGTAAAAGATGTGGAAAGGTTTGTCTAAAAAAAGAGCTGGGGGTTTCAGTGGACTGCAAGCTCAATATGGGTCAGGAGAGCATTGTGGCAGCTGAAAAAAACTAATTCAGTCCTGGGGTGCATTAAGAGAGGCAGAGTCTCCAGGAATTGGGAGGTGATATCTACCCTCCTCAGATCCTGTCTGGGATCATTGGGTTCAGTTCTGAGGACAACAGTTTGAGAACATTAGTAAGTTGGCAAGAGGAAGACAGCCAAGATGATGAAAGGCCTTAACTACCTGTCCTATGAGGATCAACTGAAGAAATTCAGGGGGCGGCTAGGTGGCATAGTGAATAGAGCACCAGCCCTAGAGTCAGGAGGACCTGAGTTCAAATGTGGCTGCAGACACTTAACACTTACTAGTTGTGTGACCTTGGGCAAGTCACTTAACCCCAATTGCCCCTCCAAAAAGCAAAAAAAAAAAGAAGAAGAAATTCAGGAGGTTTAACCTTGAGAAGAAAGGACAGGGGAAATATGACAGCTGTGTTCAAGTATCTGAACAGCAGTCATCTGCAAGAAGGATTTTAGTTGTCTGGGTAGACGTTTCGAAGAAGCCAGTTGAAGCTTGATGTCA
Organism: Pseudochirops cupreus; assembly: GCA_028627135.1. Taxonomy (NCBI): domain Eukaryota; kingdom Metazoa; phylum Chordata; class Mammalia; order Diprotodontia; family Pseudocheiridae; genus Pseudochirops; species Pseudochirops cupreus. The sequence goes on from CM053580.1 coordinate 534,008,895, forward strand.
GGAACAGCATCCTAACCATTTGAGCTGTCCACAAGCAGGTTGAACTTCCTTTAGATAAAGTAGGTTTCTACTCCTTGGAGGTCTTCAGAGGTTAGATGGTCACTTTCCAGTATGTTCTACTGAGGATTTGGATTAGATGGCCCCTGATGTCCCATTTCTCAAACTTTGTATTTCTGTAAGTATATGATACCTCCCCCAACCTGGCCCAGACATCCAGTGCCCCATTTCAGGGCTCCCCCACTGGTTTGGTCTCTATGAGGTCCCATCTGTCTTCCCATTCTCCCATCTGGATGAGCTTAGGTACCAAGCCCTAGGTGCCTTCTCTGTCCTAAGGTGTTCCCCCTCCCAGAGATCACAGGATTTAAAGCTGGAAGCAATCATTGAGATCATCTAATATAAGGATAGGGTTAACCCCTTCCCTGCAAATTATAGTTTTAGGGAGTTGCCTGGGACCCTGAGAGGATAAAAGACTTGGCCATGGTCACATAACCAGTAGATGTCAGAAATGGACTTGAACGGGGGCAGCTTGGAGGTGCAGTGAATAGAGCACTGGCCCTGGAGTCAAGAGGACCTGAGTTCAAATCTCGCCTCAGACACTTAACACTTACTAGTTGTGTGACCTTGGACAAGTCATTTAACCCCAATTGCCCTGTCTTCTCCCCCCCCCCCAAAAAAAAGACAAAAAATTTACTTGAACTCAGGTCTTCCTGGCTCCAAGGCCAGCTTTCTGTCCTCTAAGTGACACTGCCATTTAATATAGCCTCCTTACTTTTAAAGATAAGAGAAATGAAACTGAGAGGTTAAGTGATTTACCTAAGGTCATAGAGTAAATAATAGAATAGGTTAGAGCTATAGCTTAGATCGTAGACTTTGCAGAGATGCTAAATGGATAAAAACCTCGTAGCCAGAGCAGACCAGGGAAGAAGAGACTGTGGAACAGAAGGGGCCATGTGTGGCTCAGGATACTCCTTAAATTCATCTGTTACAGAAGGCAAGTCTACAGTGTGGGATCCCAAGGCCATGAAGAACAGAGGCCTCCAGGCCTAAGCAAGATTCTCTCTTTCTTCCACTCCAGCACACGCATAGAGGCCAAAGTCAGACATCCTCTGGTGACCTGTAGCAAAGGTCTAATGACTTTCTTGAGTCATCTGAGCCTGCCAATCACAGGGTGGCCCTTACAGCTCTACCTTTGCCCCACAGGGCCCCAGGACCACTGAGCTAGCTAAACCCAGTGGTGTTTCAGAAATCTACTGTAGTCCAGAACCTTACTAGGGTGAGTCATTTTCCCTAGATGGAGTACCAGATTGAAGAGGGGAAACCATGACCACAGAGAGACTAAAGGAAAAATACAAAAAGTATTAGCAGAAAACAGAAAAAGGGAAAAGGGAGGAGGAAGAAAAGAAGGGAAGAGTCAAAGACAAAAACTTTTCTCAGGAATTGACAGCAATCCTGACTCCCAGGTGCAGTGTGGAGGAGACCTGTGTGTCCGGGGATCTGTCCCAACATTCCCGAAAATTTGTGGGGGGCGGAGGGGAGGAGGTGAGAAGAGTGCACTTTCCAGGATAGCACCCTGGTGGCCGGGCAAAGGGGGTAGAGTGGGAGGGGGGAACCTCAGTCAGGAGCTGAATCTAGTTGTTGTAATCTGTCTTCCCCTCTCTCGGGGAAGGGCAGGGGGAGGGAGTGGGCAGGTCGGAGGGGAGTGCAGTGTAGGAGGGATAACCCCATCGGAGTCTGCGTCCTTACTGCCCCATTGCCAAGGTAACTGAGGGACTAGCTCCGACTAGGGCTGTGAACAGAGTTTCAGGTTCGAATTCGATCACAGCTTTATATTACGGAACTCCAGGAGACCCTAGACCCCTCTCGCAGCCCCATTCCCCTTTCCAGTTGCTTCCTGAAAGGCGAGAATAGGAAAGGAGAATCAGGAAACTTCAGTGCCAGTTTTCTCAGTGAATCCCCGAAAAGGAGCTCTCCACATCTTGCTCCATTTTTCTGGCGGTCCCAAGGACTAGAGGGGGTGTTAACTTGAAGGCTAAGGGCAAGCTCGGCTTGTAGCTGGGAGCGGGGGCGGGGGGGGGGGCGTGGGGGAGGGGAAACAGCCCCACCCACACTCCTACCCTCCCGATTGGCCAGGCCATGGGGCTCCGCCCTCCCCCCTCGCTGTCCTTGGGCTGGGCGGTGGTGGGAGTGGGGAGGGTGCCCCAGGAGAGAGTCCCTATAAGGCTGGCAAAGCGCTCGAGGCTCTAGGTAGCTGAGTCTGGGGTCTAGCAGGGGTGGGGCCAACGGAGGAGACGAAGGTGCAGAAGTACCCAACTGACAGCCTGACAGCCACGCTGGAGGTCGGAGATCCCTCAGGGGGCGCCGGGCAGGTACTAGATCGGGCGCTCTCTTTAAGAGAGTCCAGGAGGCATACGGTTCGGCAAGGGATACTGTGGCAGTGCAGAGTGAGGAAGGATGGAATCTTAGGGCGCCTTGGGGAGCAGGGGGTGGGGCGCGAGCGCCTGTGCAGAGGGCAGAGGGTTTGGGAAACCTCCGGGGCAGGGCAGGCGGTGTGGGTAGATGGCCCAGCCAACCGGCCCTTGGCCCACTTGGCTGACCCGGGAAACCCAGTTGGGCCCTTGCCAAAGAAGGCGAGACCACTAACCTAATGCACCCAGCGAAGGGGGAGAGGGGGAGGTAAGGCCAAGATCAGAGCCTCAGAGATTCTCTCTCCTCCCCCCCCCCCCGCCGAAGCCCCTCAAGAGGCGGCTGGGTAGACCAGCCCTTACCCACATCTCCCCCCCCCATCCCCCCCCCGTACCTAGGACAGTGTGGTACAGTGGAAAGTCCGAGCCTGGGAGTGAGAGAACCCAGAATCCAAATTCCATTTTGGACGCTTGCTAACTTTGGGAGCCTCCCTGGGGCTCAGTTTCCTGACTTGTAAAGTGTGGGGAGGGATTGATTCTGAGGTCCCTTCTAGCTCTTAGTGGATGATCTTTCTTCCCCCGTCCCCAAGCTCTTCTACCTGCTTTCCACATTCCTTCCCCATTGACCTCCCCAGGTTGATTCCTTATGCCCCTGTCTCCTGAACTGTCTCTAGTCCTTTTTTCCTTGGTCCCCTAGGCTCCCCCTAGCACCCCTTTTGGGGCATCTAGGTGGCACAGTGAATAGAAAGTGCTGGCCCTGGAGACAAGAGAACCTGAGTTCAAATCCAGCCTCAGACATTAGCCATGTGCCATGTGACCCTGGGCAAGTCACTTAACCCTGATTGCCTTCCCCCCCCCCAAAAAAAAGCCTAGTACTTCTCCTCTTCCAGAGTCTAGGATTTGGAGTCAGAGGACCTGGGTTCAAATTATTATATTGTGCTACTTTCCAGATGATGACCTTGGGCAAATCACAACCTGTCAGAGCCTTGGTTTTTCATACATAAAATGACAATTTTGTGGGCACCTGAGATTCCTTCCAGCTGTAAATTCTAGATCCAATAAACACCACATCTCTTGCCTCTTCCCCTTACCTTGCCTCACATCAGCTAACCTCTCTTCCCACACCAGACTATCTTATCCAGACCTCCCATCTCCTCTTTCCCATCCTGCCTCTTCCAATGTCCTCTCATTACCAAGATGAGTAGTTTCCTGAGCTAAGGGCCAAGGAGGGAGGGAGGTGCAATGGGAAATGCAATGCCCAGGGACACTTGTCCAACTACCAGCTTCCAGTTTTCCCTCACCAGGAAGCCACAAACTGACGCTTGACACTAAATAGGCCAGATTCTTGGAAGCTCCAAGGCTACTGGACACCCTTTCCATTTCCTGGGGTTCTAACAGAACTCTGGGCCCATGGTCTCTGGGAAATACCTTGGGCTACTACTATCTAAGACATCACTCAACATCCTGTCCCAATCTGAGGAGATAGTAGGATAGATACAATGGAGAGAGCCCTGGACTAGAAGTCCAGGTCAAGTCCCAGCCCTGCCTCTGACTGGCTGTCAAACTCTCTGAGCCCCCCTCACCCTCTCCCACTCCATTTTGTCCCCCACCTCTCCATTCCCAACATTCCCAACCTCCAAGTCGAACCTTAGCATTTTTCCTCTTGGGTTCTGTATGCAAACTCTTTTACTCTAGTACGACAGACTGGAGGAGCTCTCTCTGTCTCTCTGTCTCTCTTTGTCTCTCTCTGTCTCTCTGTATCTTTCTCTGTCTCTATCTCTCTGTCTCTCTGTCTCTGTCTCTATCTGTCTCTCTCTCTGTCTCTGTCTCTCTGTCTCTCTGTCTCTCTCTCTCTCTGTCTCTGTCTCTCTCTCTCTCTTTCAGTTCAGAGCTGTGGACCAGGTTAGATAACAGTTAATAAGGAGCTTCCTTCAAATCCTTTTTTCAAATAAACAGGATCTAAAACTCAATTGACTAGCCCCATGCCTTCCAAAGCATTTTCCTAGTCAATCTCTCTAGGTGGAGCAAAGATGCTTGACCCCATTTTTTTTAGAGGAAGGGACCAAGGCCCAGAAAGAAGGGGCCTGCCCATTGTCATGCATATTGAATCAGAGGCAGAGCTAACACTAGGTCTCAGGTCTCTTGATTCCCAGCTGGGATGTGACTTGGACTTGACTGTGGAGTTTAAAGTTAAAAAGGTAGGGGGTCTAGGAATGAGACTGTTCAGTGCATGGGAGCAATGAGGATGATCTCATTGCTCAACACCAAATCTGATTATCCCACCATGGGGAGGATCTTGCCACTCAATACCAACTCCCTCCACCCAACCTTTTGTCTCTCAGGGTGACTCCTTGGCCGCCATGTCAAAAGAAGAGGAACAGCAGCCTTGTCCTGCCCCAGTGGAGGAGGAGGAGCAGCCCCAGGCCCAGGATAAGGTAAGTGAAGCCCAGATTACTGCCAGGACTGGCTGTCCCAAAATGCTGGAGGGGGGAGCAGGAAGGAGCAGAGTCTCCTCTCCATCCTCCTTGGCAGAACAGCTCTAGCCTCCCTATCAAATGAGATCGTATTTGTAAAGCATTTAGCACCTGCTTAACAACTGCTTTTTTTCTCCTTCCTCCCTTCTCACTTAGAGCTACCTGCTCTTCTTTTACTAATAGTCTTAAAACACCCTGCCCTGCTGGGGGTGGGGGTGAGTGAGAACCTCACTTTCAGCACCTGGAGAAGTATGGTGCTGGAGCTCAGAGCCTCTGACAGCCCTGCCTTCTCCCTTCAGAACCTGGTGAGCCGAGTGGCCAGTCTGCCTCTGGTCAGTACAACCTGTGCCAGGGCATCGGCCGCATACAGCTCTGTGAAGGAGAAACACCCATATCTAAACTCCCTGTGTGAAGTGGCTGAGCGGAGCCTTCAGAGCCTAACCACCAAAGCTGCCCAAAAGGCCCAGCCCATCCTCAGCCTGCTGGAGCCACAGAGTGAGTGTCCTGGGATCCGGGCTCCTCCTGGGCACTTTCAGTGACCTATCCCATTTTTCTCCAGGGGTCCCTCTTGAGTCTGACTACTTCCTTCAGCTCCCTCCTCTTTCTTTCTCTCCCCCCCCACCACTGACCCTGAGGGTGCCAGCTTTCTATGCCTGAGCACTGGCTACTCAGGATCCCAAGAACAAGGTCTGTCTCCTTCCTCCTACTCTCCCCTGCTCTCCCCCTTTCCTCCTCTCCTCCCTCTCCTACTCTCTCCCCTGCTTTCTCCCTTTTCCTCTCCCCTTTTCTCTTCCTTTCTCCCTTTCTCTTCCTGCTCTCATCTCTTCCCACCACCATACACACACAGAACACCTTACTTCTATTCTACACTTGTGTGCACACTCAGGCTCTGCCCACTTTTCTGGCACATCCAGATCCCTGCCTCCTTTCTTTCTGCTCAGACCTCAGATCTGGCCACCATAATTCATTCTCCTGAGCTGCCCTTGTACAGTCCATTCCCCTGCTTACTGGCCTGGATGACAAGGCCCTCTTGCCCATCCAGGCATTAATATGCCCCCTCCCATCCTGCAAGAGGTGGCTGGGACCAAGAGCAGGATGGGGGAAGGGGACCCCCAGATGAAGTAAGGAGGAGAGCCTCAATAGGGAAGAGATTCTGGTAGGAATAGTCATTTTACGAGACTCAGGGTACCCCCTGTGGGGCCCCACCAGGCAGCTGGCTACTGCTCACAGGTGACCTTCAGCCTGCTTTGGGAAGCAGACATCACCTTGGCATTTGAAGTGACCTTCAGAGTTGAGCCCTGTGGGAGGGGGAGGCTGTGAGGGTCCATCCTCAGCTGCGGCTCAGAGTGCCCTCTGGAGCTTCTCCTTCTGAATCCTAACTAGCTCCCATGGTACCTGCTGCCCAGGCTTCACCAGCCCAGAAAGTCCCAGCACCTCAGCTCACTTCTTCCCTAGAGGGACTGTGCCTCTCTGTCTTTCAGACTCTGTGTCTCTCAGAGTCTCTGTGCATCTGTCTCTGTATGAATGTCTCTGTTGATTCAAACTCAACAAGCATTTAAGCACCTACTCTGTGTCAGGTTCTACCTACTCTGTCAGGTTCTACTTCTCCTGCCCGTTCCTTTGTGCCTCTGTCTTCAGACAGTTTGCCCCTGCTTTCAACACCCCCAGAGATACAAAGATGAAAAATGCCACAGTCCCCACCCTCTAGGAAATTACTGCCAGATAGGACACATGAAAATAAGCCCTACACAAAGTGATAAAGGCACAGGAGAGACCCAGCCAGAGTGGACTAAGAACATTTTTGAGGCAAAGAATGCTATTAGCTGGAGCAATCAGGAGAAAAGCTTCCCAAAGAAGGGGGTGGCAAATGATCCTAGGAAAAACAGGATTGCAGCAGGCAGAAACGAAGAGGGCCTGGGGCTACCATCTGTGTAAATGGGTATTGGAAGGCCATGAATGCCAGGCTGAGGGAGGAGAAAAGAGAGAGAAAGCCTTGAAAGTCAGACTTTGAAAGGTCTCGAATGCCAGGCTGGAGAAGGAACTTAGACTCAGGCAATTGGGGGACACAAAAGATGTTTTGAGCAGGAGAACGACATGGTCAATTTGCGAATTAGAAAGGTAATTTTGAGATCAGGTAGGTCTACTGTGTTCAATCATATCTCTTTTGGAGCAGTTCACCCTGGAACTAATTTAAAAGATGGAATTTCACTGTATCTATGAATTATTGGTGATCCTTTCACTGCTCAAATATCAACTTCATGGTGCAGTGGGGGAAAAAAACATTTATTCAGCACCTGCTAAGTACCAGTTACTAAGCTAAGTACTTTACCAATATTAGCTCCTCACAGCTACCTTGAGAGGTAGGTGTTATTATCATCCCCTACTATCATTCCCCATTTTACATTTGAGGAAACTGAGTCAAGCAGAGGCTATTAAATGACTTGCCCAGAGTCATATAGCTCATTAGTGTCTTTAGGCCAGATTTGAACTCAGGTTCTCCTCTCTCCACTGCATCACCAGCTGCCTGAGTACTGGATCTGGATTCATAAAAGCCAAGTTAAAAATCCCAGGTCTAATCACCTGTGTGACCTTAGGCAAGTTCCTTCTCCTCTCTGGACTGGTTCCCTCCTCAACTATAGGGAAAAAAAGAAAAAAAGATGGGGCTGGATGATTTCTTAAGGTCCTTTCCAGCCCTAAAGTTTGGATTCTATGAAATAATTCCCCTAAAGAGGTCAAACTCACCAGGAGATTCTGTAATAGACATGTTATCAATTTGTCCAGTCTTGCTACGACTTCTTTTGTAGCTCATTTCGTTTGTGGAGTCCAAGCTTGGGTAGCTGAAGCAGAGAAGAAAAGTGGGTCAGTGTCATTATGAGCAGTCAGTGATTCAGTTAGTACTCAAACATCCTTAGAATTTGCTTCCTCTTGCTGTCTGTCTCTCTGTCTTTCTCCAGCTCTGAGTCTACATGTCAGTTTCTGAGTGTGTGCAAGGAAAGCATGTGTCTCTTTGACTCTTCTCTTTCTGTCTCTTTAAACAGAGTTGTGCCTAGCCTTCTTTGTCCCTGGAGACAAGTGACAAGACACATACCTTGCAATCAATTTTCCTTTCCTTTCCTTTCCTTTCCTTTCCTTTCCTTTCCTTTCCCCTCTTTTCTTTTTCTTTTTGAGACTAGGTTTCCCTTTTTCACCAAGTATGGAAATAATGCAGTGGCCATTGACCTGCTCCAAGCTTTGACCAGCTCCATTTCTGAACTGGCCTGGTTTGCCTTTCCTGAGATGGGCTGGTGAATGCCCACTCCCAGGGACTCCTCATCCTGGTATCAACCTTAGTGCAAACACTGCAGCTCAGAACTCCCAAGTTCCCACTCATCCACCAGTCTCAGCCTCCCCAACAACAGGGATTACAGGTGTATACAACTACCACCACTCCCCACTCCCACCCCAATCAACACTTTAAAGCTCACTTCCATTGCAAGGGAGGGGGGAAGGACTACCCCCTTGTGGACAAAAAGAGATTTTGGGCTCCAAGCATACAAGGGGCAATGGGGAGCAGGGTAGGTTAGAGAGGATGGTGTTACCTGAAAACTGCCAATTTTAACCAATTGTTTTGTTTTTCTTAACTTTTCTAACTGCCAAAGGAGAACAAGCATTGTCTTCTAACAGCTACAGCCACCCTGCCCTCACTCCAGCTCTGTGGATGTGTGTGGCTCGGTATATGTCTCCCCCTGAGTGCATGTGTCTGTGTCTTTCCAGTTACTTCAGTGAATGAATATGCCTGCAAGGGCCTGGACAAGCTGGAGAAGAAGTTGCCCTTCCTCCGGCAGCCCTCTCAGGAGGTATGCTGGGACAAGTAGGGATGTGTTGTACCACGTAGAGAAGGTGGGACACAAGAGGGTGTGAGGTTTGAAAACAGGTTGGGAGGAGTTCCCCTGATGATGGGGCAGGGAATTAGGAGTTCTCTTAGCCTGAGACTAAACCCCATCCTCCTGTGGTGTGCTTTGGGGCTGGGCTTCAGAGAAGTGCCACTTTTATCAACTGAAAACAAACACGAATCAATTTTGCTAATAGGCATAAGAGGGCAAAGTGGAAGAGTCACTTCTCCCATTCAGGAGATGGGGAAGAGAAGGTAAGGGATTCCTCTGAGGTCCCATAGCACCCAAGAGCTGGAAAGGAAATGGGATCTTGACCTGCAACTTTTGAATCTGATGCAGGAATGAGAAGACCCTAGAGGCTTGGGAAGTGGTAAGGGTGGGTAATAAATTGCCAGGACATAATAAGGAAAGAAACTCAGGAATCCTAACTCAGAGCCCAGAATTTTGTAGTAGAGGAATCAAGGCAGAGATCAGAAAGTCCCCTGGATTTTGAATCAGATCTGGATTCAGACCCAGGTTCTCCTATTTAATAACATTAGCTGTATGATTTTGGCAAGCCATTGGACTTCCTGACCCTTGTTTTCTTCATCTGTGGGTTAGGCTAAATGACCTTAAAGTCCCTTAGACCTTTAAATCCTGTGACCCTGGAGACCTTGGAGCTGAAGAAAGAGGGAGGGGGTTATGGGCTGGGAGGGGCTGTCAGGGCTTAGCAGACAAGGAATCTTGCCAAAAACCCAGAAAAGGGAGTCGAATAGCCTATAGGTCCAGGGGTAGTGGAGAGAAGGAGAGAATCTGCATTCCCAGATCTCAAACTTGTCACTGCTCCCCTCACAAGGTGGTGACATCAGCCAAGGACGCAGTAACCAGCAGTGTTACAAAAGTGGTGGGCCTGGCCCAGAAAAGTCGGCGATGGAGTGTGGATTTGACTCGTTCAGTTGTAACCAGTGGGGTAGACACAGTAATGGGCACCCGCATGGGACAGATGGTAACCAATGGTGTGGATGCCATGCTGGACAAGTCTGAAGAACTAATGGATCACTTCCTACCCATGACTGATGAGGAACTTGGTGAGATCCCAGCCCTGGGCTAAACATCCCTTCCACCCCACCCTTCAGTGCATGACCTGGAAATGATCAGGCAGAGACAACAATAATGATGACAGTGACCTGGGCTGGATCCAGCACTGTCTGAGACCAGGCAGGCCACTTTCCCTGACCCCCCAATGCCTCTGTTTCCCCCTCTGTAAAATGAGAATAATACAATTTATACTCCCTTACCACAGGATACTCATGAGGAAAACCCTTTATAAACTTTAGGGTGTCACAGAAATGCAAACTATCATCATCACTCGGCCCACATTATCTCATTTGTTCCTCAGGGTAGCCCCACCCCTATGAGGTAGGTAGTACAGCCATCTTTCTCCTCAGATAAGGAATCTGAGTCTGGGAGCTAGAATGATTCCCTCAGGGTCACACAACTAGCACAATGGCACACAGCTATTGGAGACAGGACATGAACCTGTGTCTCCCAACATCACATTCAATGTTCTTTCCACTAGATCACATCCTGAACTCGTAAGATCTTCAAATCATTGAATCACAGAATTATGAAAACTGTAGAACCTTAGAGCACAGGATATTAAAACATGCTGTCAGAGCAGAAGGAAACTTAAGGATCTAGTTCAATCCACTCTTTTTTACAGGAAGAGAAACTGAGTTTCAAGGAGGGAAGTGACTTGCCCAAGGACGCAAAACTGTTCTCTTGGTTCATAACTCAAGCGTGTTCCATAAATAGTCAGAGCTCTGGCCCCTCAAGGGATAGAATGAGGCCAGGGCCAGATGGGCAAGCTGCACGTGTGTGAGATGGCATAGGAAGTTTACATTTCCTCAGTGACCCTGAGGGATCTCCATCAATCATTGGATCCCAGATCTATAGCTGGAAGGGCCCTCAGAGGTCATCTAGTCCAACTCCCTTATTTAATAGACAAGGAAATTGGCCCCAGGTAGATTAGGTGGTTTACCAAATGTTAAATAAGTACTAAGCATCAGAGGCCAAATGTGAATCCAGGTCCTCTGACTCAAGAGAGAAATACTGTGCAGTACAGTGGAAAAGGCTAGAAATGGGGCTAGAACCCAAAGTTCTAATCCCAGCCGTGACACTGACTTATTGTATGACCCTGGGCAAGTCATTTCTCTCTGGGCCTCAGTTTCTTCATCTGTAAAATGAGGTTGAGGGATAGGAGAGAAGAACAAGATTGTAGGAGTCTGAGAAGAGATAGAAATATAGTGCAGAAGAAAGAATCTGAGCTGGGAGGCAGGAAACTGGGGTTCTAGTCCAGGCTCTAACTTGTGTGACTTTAGACAAGCCCTTCCTTTTGTCTTTACCCGAGTTTCTTTTTTGAAATGGGGAAATAATTCCTGCCTAAATTCCCTCCCAGCAGTGGTGGGAAGACTAACTGAAGGGGATAAACAGGGAAGCCTTTCAGAATCGTAGGCTTCTCAAATCTCAGAATCGGGGACTCAGACTTTTGTAAACTGTCAAGCAATTTACAAAGAGATAAAACACACACAGAGTGATGGCAGCACACAAAGGCTTGGAAGTGGGAATGAGCAGGTTGTCTCTGGAGAAACTAGTGAGGAAGCCAGCTTGTCCAAAGCAGGTTTATATTGGAGTTTGGGGGCAACTGTGGGAGCATGAGAGCTAGGGTTAGATGAATGGTACAAATGGAAAGGTCAGTGGATTAAGGACCTGGGTTCCACAGCTCTTTCATTACCTAGCTGTGTAACTCTGGGTAAGTCACTATGCCTTTTGGGCCTCAGTTTTCTCATAAGTAAAACAAAAGGTTTGGACTAGACCGGTGGCCTGGGACCAGCACTGATACTGCAACACTCCATAGTAAACCAAACCAGATCAAAATGTGATTGGGAAATATATAACAAAATGAATCAAATATACTAGAACATAGACAATATAAATATGTGGCTTTCTATGGCCATCTGTGACTTTCAGGGATCCTTATGTTCAGTTTACTAGCCCCTTTTTCCATTTGAGTTTGTCCCCACTAGCCTAGGTGACCCCACTGGCCTAGGTGACCCCACTGCCCTAGGTGACTCCACTAGCCTAGGTGACTCCACTGGCTTAGGTGACCCCACTGGCCTAGGTGACCCCACTAGTCTAAGTGACCCCACTGGCTTAGGTGACCCCACTGGCCTAGGTGATTGCTGAAGATCCTTTCAGGTAGCTCTTAGCACCATAACTATCATTCCTCCAACCTCATCTGTGACCCCTTCTCCCTCCCCCACACTTAGTCAACCCCCATGGTTTCCAAGAAGGTTTAGGACTGGGACCTGGAAAGAAGTACTGGCTACAGTGCCCATCCCAGAACAGATATCCCTAAACCACACTTTTTTTGGGCCACAGATGAGCTGGCCGCCGCAGCTGAGGGTGGGGCCCTGGCCCCAGGGGCAGACCAGCATCAGACAAGCTACTTTGTTCGGCTGGGATCACTGTCATCTCAACTCCAACAGCGGGTATACCAGCACTCGCTGGGCAGACTCCGCCAGAAAAAGCACAAGGCCCAGGAATCTTTCACCCAGCTACATGACACTCTGGAGATGGTGAGACTCCCCTCTTCTCATGATGCCTGGCCCTCCAAAGCTGCTTACTTCTACCCAGTGAGGGCAGAAGCAAAAGTGAAACCCATTTGCCCCGCTTCAGGTCCCTAGGGCTGTCCGCTCTCTCCTCCCTAATTTTAACACCCACGTATTTAACCTCTCTCTGGGCCCTAATTTGCCCATCTATAAAATGGTTCAACTGGATGATTTCTAAGGCACCTTCCAGCTCTTGTTGCTATGATCTTCCTCAAACCTACTCTCAGAAAGGTCTCTGAGCTCCTTCTCATCCTCCCAGAGTCTGTCAATCAATAAACATTTATTAAGCACCTCCTATATACCCGTCACAGTATTGAATAAGCCCTGGAGATACAAAGAAGGCCCTGCCCTGGAGAAGTTCACAATCTAAAGGAGTAAAGGTCACTCCTACCGTCCCTCTAAGCCTGAGCTCTGATGAGGGAGGAAATATTTGGGTCTTTTTAGAAAGGAATGCTAGGCCTGAGGAAAAGACTGGGGAGATGAAGAAGCTTTTCCTGACCTCTGAAATTCATATTCCTGCCTAGTATAGATCTAGGCTTGCATCTACCTCCTTTCTTCTCTAGGTTGGCATTCAATGTTCCCTGGCCCTTAAGTTTTTTACCTCCTGTCCCCAAGCTACTTTTCATCTGTCACCTTCACATTAACCAGACCTGCTTCATTCTCACCTCTGAATTTTAGCTCACATCATTGCCTGGCCCTGCAATGCCCTCCCCAGACTTACATCTATTCTCCAAATCTTAGCCCTCCTTTGGGGTCCATAGAGGGTGGCCCCATGCTCAGCCAGGACTGGGGGTGGAGAGTTGGGGGAGGGATGAGAACTTTAGACCAGTTTGATGGAAATATATTGTGTATCATGGAGAATATTGATAAATGAGACTGACTAGTCCTATTATGGAGGGCTTTGAATGCCAGGTTAAGGAAAAGAAATACTCCCAGAGCCTTGTCCTCAGGGAGTTTAGGGGAAGCAGAAAGAAGAAACTTGGGCCCTGCCCTCACGGAGCTCACCTTCCTAGGAATAGCAGGTAGGAACCTGAAATTCCTACAGATAACACTTTGGAACTATTTGGGGGACTGCTCTTCCATTTTTCCCCCATCCCCCAACCCACCCTACAACTATACCAGGAGGGGCACAGTAACATACTTAAATAAATGTGATCCACTCAGCTCAAACAGGCAATACAGGTCGGAGTACCCAGCCTCCAGGATTGGGGAAGAGATCCATTCCTTTCAGTAAGAGTTCTCAAGCAAAGTTTCCCAGAGGTGGAGCTAGAACTAAGTCCCTCCCTTAGGTGCAACAACCCCCAGCAGCCATCTTTGGCTCCTTGAACCCCAGGGCTTTAATCCTAGCTCTGACTCTCCTTCCCCCTCATCCTCTCTCCCTTGAAACAGATTCACTATATGAAGCATGGCTCAAATCACAACTTCCAGGGTGGGGAGGGAAGGCTAAAGCAGCTATGGCAAGACTGGAGTCACCAAGATGAAGAATGCCGCCAGAGCCAGGTAATGGGGTTCAGGGGCCCTATCCAGGCCATGACCATTCCCAGGGTACCTGGGAAGTGGGAGTGGGACAGGAAGTGGGAGTGGGACAGGAAGATTCCTGACCTAACTGGGATGACTCCCTGGACCTAATTTCCCTACCTAAGACAACTAGGTAGCACAGTGGCTAGAATGTTGGACTGGAGTCAAGAAGTCCTGAGTTCAAACACGTACTAGCTGTGTGACCCCGGGCAAATCACAAAACTGCTCTGGGTCTCAGTTTTCTCATCTGTAAAATGAACTGGAAAAGGAAATAGCAAAACACTCCAGTATTTTTGCCAAGAAAACCCTAAATGGGGTCGAGAGGAGTCAGACACAATTTAAATGACTGAATTAACTTGGGGAGAAGGCCACATCCACATAAGGCAGACAGGAGTAGCTGAAGGACCATGACCTGGAGGCAGAGGCTCTGAGTCAGGCTCCTGACTTGGCTCTGTGACTTGGAGCAAGTCACTCAAATTCTCTGGGCAAATGAAGGCATTAGGCCAGAGTTCCTTTTCTGCTCTAAATCTTATGATCTTAAGAATCCAGGTCCTGACATTTATTAAACTGCAATCTACATGAGGTCAGGGACTGGATTCTTTAACTTGACATCTTCCTTGCCTATGGGATATCCAGTCTGAGATGTCCAAAAAGCAGTTGGTGATGTAAGACTCAGGTGCTGTGGCTCAGGAGAAAGGCTGGAGCTGAGTTTATAGGTCTGGGAATCATTTGCATAGAAAGGATCTCTGAATTCACAAAAACTAATGAGATAACTGAGTAAGGAGACCAGGAAAGAGCCTTAGGGGTTACCCATAGTTACCCACTTGACATGGATGAAGAACCAGCAAAGTAAACCCAGGAAGATTTGGTTGGGCAAATAAGAGGAGGAGGAGGGAGGGAGGGAGGGGGAGAGGGAGAGAGAGAGACAGAGAGACAGAGAGAGAGACAGAGACAGAGACAGAGAGAGAACAGTGTCATGAAACCCAGAGAGGAGAGTATATCCAGGAGTAAATCATGATCAACAGGGGGAAATGCTGCAGGGATGTCAAGAAGACCAGTTGATTTGTCAATGAAGATATTGGTAAATTTGGAGAGAGTCATTTCTGTTGAATGATAAGATCAGAAACCAGAATGCCGAGGGTTTAGACAAAAAGAGAAGAAATGGAAGCACCTTATGTAGATGGATTTATCAAGAAGTTTGCTCAGGTTGAAAAGGAAAACAGGTATAGGATGATAAGCTAGCAGGGATGATAAGATCCTGTGAGAATTTTGAAGGATGAGGGAGATGTGGGAGTATACATAGCTGGGAAGCAGCCAGTCCATAGGGAAAAGTGAAGATAAGAAAGTGAGAAGTGAACAGGAGTCATAGAAGCTACATTGTAGTGAACCCCATCACAGCCAGGAGGATCAGCAACGGACTCACCTCAAGGAATGGACTTTCTCCTTTAAGAAAAAGGATAGGGGTAGCTAGGTGGCGCAGTGAATAGAACACTAGCCCTGGAGTCAGGAGGACCTGAGTTCAAATCTCGTCTCAGACACTTAACACTTAACACTTACTAGCTGTGTGACCTTGGGCAAGTCATTTAACCTCAAATTGCCCTGTCTACCCCCCCTCCAAAAAGACAAAAGAAAAGCATAGGAATGGAATTTCCCATAGCACAGCTTCAAACCTGGCAGTGGGATAGACTGGTGCTTTTTCTGTTGGGAATACAGGACAGCAGAGTTCTATTCAGCAAGTATATATCAGGTGGACAAAAAAAAAATGTGATCCAGTCCCTTGCCTTCAAGGAGCTCATGGTAGAGAGGCTAAGACACGTACATAAAGATATGTGATAAAAGGTAGAATGTGATAGGGAAAGAGGGAAGGTCCCGACAAAATGCCATCAGTAATGAGTTAAGGAAGGAAACTTAATCAAGGTATAGGAACAGAGCTATATATCTCAGGATTTCACATAAAAGATGAAATCAAGCCCAGGGCAAGCAGCTGAGCAGAGGTGTATGGGTCATAGCTGGGGGTGCAGAGCAGATTGGGACTGAAAGAAACATAGCTGCTAGGGAGAACCCCTCAGTGGGGGTTCAGGGAAGAGCCTTGACCAGTATGGCATCTGGTGGTTTCCTAGTCTAACTAGTGAGTCTTGCTAACCAAGTGATACTCTCTGTTTCTGTACAGAAGAAAAATCCAGCACCCCTAAATTTGGCAGACCCTAGGCACTAATCCTTAGTTATAACTGTAAGAATGCATGAAGGTAGAAAGCAGCAGATGGAATTCAAGGAACAGCTCTTCAGTCTAGTATGGTTGGAACACTGAGTGTGTGAAGGGGAGGAAGGAGAAATATGGGAAGAAAGTTGAGTTACAGCCAGATTATGAAGGGCCTCATGCATCAAGTTAAGTCTTTATCCTATCCTCTAGGCAGAAGGGAGCCATTGAAGGTTTTAGAGCCACAGAGTAACCAGTTAAGGCCTTTGCTTTAGGAAAATGAATGGGGTCTGTGGAGGGCAGGTTAGGAAGGGCAAAACTAGAGGCAGGGATGCTATTACTCCAGGTGAGAGGAGATGAGGCTCTAAACTAGGTCAGTTGCAGAGGGAATAATGAAGAGGGAACAGATTTGAGAGGCCATTTACTCCAACTACTTTATTTTATTTGCACGGAAACTAAGGCCCCTAGAAATAAAAGTAACTTTCCTAAGATTATAAGCTAGTATGTAACCCTAGGCCTGGTATCAGGAGAGACTTTATTTCAAATCCTCTTGAATCATTTATTAACTTCATGAAAATGAACAAATCACATCACCTCCCTGAGCCTCCATTTACTAACCTATAAAATGGGGATAATAACCAATAATTGTTGTTGTTCAGTCATATCTGATTCGCCACAGCCCCATTTAGGATTTACTTGACAAAAATACTAGAGCAATTTGCCATTTCCTTCTCCAGCTCATTTTGTTTGCTTGTTTTTGCTTTTTTTTTTTTTTTGCTTTTTGGAGGGGAAAGGGCAGGGAAATTGGGGTTAAGTGACTCGCCCAAGGTCACACAGTTAAGTAAGTATGTCAAGTGTCTAAGGCCAAATTTGAACTCAGGTCCTCCTGATTCCAGGGCCAGTACTCTATTCACTGTGCCACCTAACCGCCCCTCCAGCTCATTTTTTACAGATGAGGAAACAGGCAAATAGGGCTAAATGACTTGCCTAGGATCACACAGCTAGTAAATGTCTGAGGCATAATTTGAACTCAGAAAGACGACTCTTCCTGACTCCAGACCTGGTGCTATTATCTGTCCACTCTGCCACCTAGTGGTCCATAATACCAATAGTACCTACCTCAAAGAAGGGTACATTGGCTACATTTGTAAAGTGCAATATACAGTTAGTTATTGAATAATATTTGGAAATGTAGAGATCAGAGCCTTGGGAAGAGGTCAAAGGTAGAGATACAGATTTGGAAACCATTCTCATAGAAATATTTTATAATTTAAATCATAGGATGAAAAAGAGAAGAGGCCTATGACAGAGTATGGATGCCCATACTCTGGGGGGTGGGAGGAGTACCAGGACCTCTCAATGATTCATTGTCCTCATCAACACTGAATGAAGCATTTATTAAGCACTTACTGCATGCAAAGCACTTTGATAAGTGCCAAAGATATAAATGGAAAAGTCAGACAGTCCCTGCTCTCACACAATTCAGGCTCTAATGGGGGAGACAATACTTTGGGAAGTTTTCAGCATCGAGTCAAATGGAAAGGTCCCAGGTCCTTAGGATACACCTGCAAAGCAGACAGGAATTCCTCTTCTAAAGACCCAGGTGCCTTTCTATCAAGGAAACAGGATGGTGGATTGGTCCAGAGAGGGTTTCCAACAGAAAAGAATGAAGGTGGATGAATTCACCAGCTCTTTCCAAATACTGAGTGGGACAGGTGAGTGGGGGACAAAAGAGGAAATCTAATGAGTAAATGTGAAGTCCTATCCTCGTCAGTACAAGTTTAGGATGGTAAGGAAGTGCCTCCTCCTCATCAGTGTGAGTTACAACCAGCAGAGGGGCTAATGTGGTCTGTGACTGTACTGGGGCAGAAGTGTCCAGAATAGGAGATGTCCTCTCCCCTACACAAATGCTACTGAAGATCTGTGTTCCACGCTGGCCACTACACTGTAAGAACCACTTTGACAAGCTGAAGCATATTGAGAGAAGGGTAACCAGGATACTACGTAGACAGGCAAAAAGGTAGAACCCACACATGATTTGAGGGCAACCAGCAATACTCCCCAGAGCAGCCTGAACTAGATTAAAATGGAATTGGGAGATATTTAACAAAATTAAAATATAAAAGTAAAATATTAAATAAAATATAAAAAGAAAACACTTAACAAAATAAAATATAAACTTAAAATAAAAATGTATATAACACTACAGTTTAAAATTAGTAAAGATGCAGCCAATAGGGATACTTTATGTATAGGTTAGTGGCTCTGTTTTTATTTGAAATTGATACCACTGGAGTTAACGGACTTGGAATCAGGAAGACCTGAGCTCAAATCCTGCCTCAGCTGTGTGCCCCTGGACAAGTCACTTAACCTGTCAGCCTCAGTTTCCTCATCTGTAAAACAGGTATAATAATAGCACTATCTCCTGCCCCTGGTGGTTGTGAGGATCAAATGAAGTCACGTGTAAAGAGCTTTTGGCAAACTTTCAAGTGCTATATAAATGCTGGCTCTCATTACTACAGCCAGCTGAAGCTGGAGATGAGGCCCTAATGAGGACTCATTGAAACAACAGGGAACATTCAGTCTGGGGAAGGCAGAATGAAGGGGAGGAGGAGGGAAGAGGCAATGCCACACCTGACATCACAAGGAAGGGGAATAAAAGTGCTAATCAGGAATAA
>CM053580.1:534027785-534086665 GCA_028627135.1 Pseudochirops cupreus
TTTCTGTGACACCTAGCCAAGTTCTTCCTTCTTTCTCCAGGTGGAATCACAAACTCTGGACCTGTCCCGAGATCTAACTCAGGAGCTCCAGGTCACATGTGAGACGCTGGCAGCTAGCGTGCAGGGGCTACCCCTGGCCGTCCAGGCAAAGGTGCTGGAGGTCCAGCAGAGTGTGGAGGAGTTGCATCAGGCCTTCTCGGCCGCCCGCTCCTTCCATGACCTGCCACCCGCGGTTCTGGCAAAGGGCCGTGGCCACATGGCACAGGCCCACACGACCGTAGACGAGCTCCTGGATTTCGTCTTACAGAGCATCCCCCTGCCCTGGCTGGTGGGACCCTTCTCACCCTTAATAGTGGAGCGGCCCTGTACCCCACAGGAACTGATAGACCAGGTTGATGAGGTAGTGGTAGGCCATAGGCGCAGCTCACTGGAGGACCGTTGGGCCAATATGGATTGGGTGGCCCAGCAAGAGGCATGGCGAGCTACTCAGGAGGCCTCTGTGGTGGAGGAAGTCGAACCACCCACGGTCCCCAGCCAGGAGGTCAAGAAAGCAACCATAATGCCTGAGCTAGACTTCTGAACAGTCTTCCCCTCTTGACCAATGAACAAATATCAGCTGCTGGGTTTTAAAAAACGGCAGGTTTAGGATTAGGCATCCCCGTGTCCTCAGCCCTGCCTGTCCTTTAAGGGCCTCCCCCAAGGGACAGGGGTCCTGAAGCCCTGAAGATCTGTTTTGCCAACCACAACTTGATTTCTTGGGCCTCCCTTTGGGCTGGGAAAGGAAGGATGTACTTGGGACAGTGCAAATGGGGAGAACCAATCTGAGCTTAAGGTTGGATAGAGAGGATGCTCTGAGAAGAGGTAGGGGCTGAATATATAAACCTGGGACTGATCTGCAGCTAGGTGAAAATGGAAACCAAGGGCTTCCAATGAAGTTGCTGGGGAGGGAAAGTCAAATGAGGAAGGCTGAGGACAGAATCCTGTGGAAGAGGAGGGAGAAAGTGTCCATAGCCAATGAGTCAGAAATGTCTTTTCTTCCTCAGGAGTTATGGTTCAGGTGCTCTTTCTAAGGTGGGGAAAGCCAGTCTCTGCAGCTATTGGTCAGTGATTTAAAGTTCTTTTTTCTAGACTGTGGGGTAAGTGGGAGAGAGGGAGGAAGGGAGGAAGGAGGGAAGACAGAGAGAGGAGGAAAGAGAGAGAGAGGAAGGAAGGAAGGAAGGAAGGAAGGAAGGAAGGAAAAAGTCTAGATTTAGAGCTGAAAGGAAGGGAAGAAAGGATGAAGAGAGGGAGGGACATAGTTCCTGCCCCAACGCAAAGCTACTGATTTGGGGTAAGAGGTGTGGGAAGGTGATTTCCAGGAGCCAGTCTCTATTGCTGCTTTGACTCTACTCAGCAGGTAGTAATGTAACCTCTGCCCTCAGGAGGGCCCAGCAGCTTTGGGAATAATGCATCTTCTCCTGGCAAGACTTCGGACTAAGTTAACCTTACAGTGGCCCTCCCTTCATATGAACATCCTTCCCCATCTTCTAACCTTGACCTGAGTTGAGACACTAAAAACAGGCTGACCCAAGCCCATCCCAAGATGGAGGTTGGGTGGGGGGGAGGTAAGGTGAGAAGGCACATTGGGAGGACTGGGAGGGAGTGCAATGACTGTGTGTGGTTGGCTTTCTGGGCTGCCTCTGAATAAAGCTGGTTTTATGTTGGTTAAAGGCCAGTTTGGGTCTCTGACTCCTCAGCCTCCTCTTCTAGGACCAGCACACTGGAGTAACCTCAAGGAGGACTGGAAGATCATCGCTGTACTGTAGTCAGGAAAGCATGCTTGGGAGAGGTGGGAGGGCTTGGAGAAGGGCAAAGGAAGGGAAAAGGGGATGGAAGGAGCAAAGGCCCAGTGTGGATTGTGGCCCAGTGGAGGGAAACATAGCTCCATATAAACATAGCTCCATATATCCATCCCACCTAAAAACACAGGATTTGAAAATTCATAGGATATTCTGGGTGGCATTTGGAGCATGGATTTAGAGATGGACAGAACCTCAGAAGCCATCTACAGACAGGGATGTTTAAGGACCAGGGAGGTTGAATGACTAGCCCTAGGTCACACGTGAAGTAAATGGCAGACATGGGATTTTAATTCAGGTCCTCTGACACAAAGGCCAGAGTTCTACTGCTCAACGTACTGGATTTGGAATGAGAGAATCTAAGGTCTGCCATTTCCTATCTATGTGATTTAACCTCTCTGCCCTTCCATCATTACCATTCTATAAGCACTCCACCATTCAGTAACTGAGTTGTAATTAGAAAGAGGGGACTGGAAAGATATCTGTCTGGGAAATAGCAATAGCCAGCACTTACATAACACTTTCAGCTTTGCAAAGTACATTACATGTACTCTCTCATATGACCTTCACAATAACCCTAAGGTAGGTCCTATTATTATCATTCCCATTTTCACAGATGAGGAAACTGAGGCTGGTGTAGGTTAAGTGACTTGCCCAGAGGCACACAGCTGGTAAGTGTCAGAGTCAGGATTCTAATGAAGTTCTTCCTGAATCCAAGTCTAGTGCCCTAATTACCATGCTACTATTTAGTGACCTGATGAGGAAGCTCTGCCAAGGTGCCCCAGGACCCTGATGGAGAGATGCTGATTCACATCACCTCTTACTCTCTTCCCTTTTTCCTCTCAAGGAAGCTGGAGAAATGGCCACTAGGAGCCCTAAGCTGCCATGAATACCAACTCTTCTGCCCAGGGGAAAACATGCCTGACCCAGTCTTGACTCTTACCACTGACTCATTGTGTGACCTTGGGCAAGTCCCCTTGCCCTCTCTAGCTGTTATTTTCCTCACCTGTGAAGTGCTGAAATAAGACACCTGCTTGACCTCCATGCTATGACTGTTGTGAAGAACACAGAATGTTATTGGCAGGCAAAGGTTGTATAAATGAAGTGCCCTCCTCCCTTGGAGTCCCACGCTGATGTTTCATCCCAGTGGGAGGTGACCCTGAACTCTCCAAGACCCTGTCCTTCTTCATCTCCACCCCCTGGCTTCCCTGGCTCTTTCCAAGTCCCAGATAAAGTCAGCCTTTTCCAACCCTCTTAATTCTAGTGCCTTCCCTTCAATTATTTCCTATTTATCCTGTATATAACTTGTTTGTATACAATTGTTTGCCTGTTGTGTCCCCATTAGACTGTGAACTCCTTGAGAGAAGTAACTGTCTGTTGCCTTCCTTCATGTCCCCAGAGTTTAGCACAGTGCTTGGTACATGACAGGGAGAAGAGGGGAGGGGAAGGAGGAAAGGGAAGGAGAGAGGTGACCAGAGCTTCATTAAGGTCAGTGAAGTTCACACGTGAGTCACTGAATCTCTGTGAGCCTCATTTCACTCATCTGTAA
The DNA here is from genome assembly GCA_028627135.1 of Pseudochirops cupreus. Taxonomy (NCBI): domain Eukaryota; kingdom Metazoa; phylum Chordata; class Mammalia; order Diprotodontia; family Pseudocheiridae; genus Pseudochirops; species Pseudochirops cupreus. Next base: position 534,031,173 of record CM053580.1, read on the forward strand.
AAGAAAGGGTTTGAACTAGATGGCCCCTAAGGTACCTTCCAGCTGGAAATCTAGATGCCCTAAAATCCTCTGACCACCAGGTTGTCCATGAAGGAAAAATCTGCTTTTCTACCAAAGGAACTATCCAAAGACCCTCCACTAAGTCAGATCATGGCTTCCATCTGCCTCAATGGAGCCCACACCAACAAAAGGAGAAATCTCAGAAGCATTCAAGCAATGTGCTCTTGCATCCAAGGAAACAACGTCCTGGAGCTTTTTATTATCAGGCCATGGGGCATTAGAGGATGCTCTCATAGGGGTGGGGCAAGGCTGGGCCCATACAAACCAGAGAGAGAGTCATGGAATATTTAAGAGGTGGGAGGGACTCTTAGAACCTGGACTATCACAGCTGTGAAGGGAACTTTGACAACTATCTAGCTGTGTCACAGACCTTTTCTGGAAGTCTAGGGATCCCTTCTCAAAGACTATTTTTAAATGCACAAAAAATACATAGGATTGCAAAAGAAATTAATTATACTGAAATAAAGAGATCTTTTTTTTCCCATTGAAGTTCATGGACCCTCCAAAACTTAGCCATCAAACAAGGGGTCGCTAGATGCCAGGTTTAGAAGCTCTGATCCAGACCAATCCCCTCACTTTACAGAAGAAGAAAGAGGCCCAGAGTGGGAAATGCTTTCTCCAAGGTCACACAGCAGAGTTGGTGGGACAGGGTTGTTGGCTAACACTCTATAAACTTTAAAGTTCCTTTCCTGGAAACAAGCCTGAGAGCTGTAAATAGAATCATCCCTACTTACAATGAAGTTCGTAAGTTAAATAACAAATAAGCTATCAGGGATCTTAGACTTCAATTTCTTTGTTTTACAGATGGGAAAACTGAGGCCAGAGAAGGGGAGTGACTTGCCCAGTCAGAGCTTTTTCCAATATTCTGGATTGTTATCTGGTCCTGAAAGGAGAGAAGGGGAGGGAAGGCAGATGAGTGCTCTGTAACTGCAGAGACAGGTGTGGCAGTGAGGCAAGGCGATGAACACTGTGGTAAGAGTACTGCATTGGGAGTCAGAGGACCTGGATTCAAATCCTGGCTCTGACACTACTGTATGCCATTGAACAAGCCATCTCAATTCTCTGTGACTCGTTTTCTTCAATGCTCTCTAAAGGTCCCTACTAATGGAATCTGTGACTCATGACCTCCCTCCCGTCCCCCCCCATAGGAAGCCGCCTTTCTGAGTTCTTGCTTTGCACAGACTAGGTTAGTCAAGGTCCACACCCACAAATCCAGGGAGGAGGTGATGCCTGCATGGGCCAAGCTGGACACCTCCTTCCCATCACCCTTGGCAAGCCTTGGCTTTGCTGGGATGAGAAGAGAGGTTTGGCTGGGGATGGGGGGAAGAAGGAAGAGAGTGTGAAGAGATGGGGAATAAGGGCACCAAGCCCCAGACTGTTTAGCAAACAAACTCCGGAGGCAAGGAAACCAGGATCTTTGAGGACAGCTACCCTCACCCCCAAGGCTGGGCATGATAGTTTGAGCCCACCCCCATCCCACGGCCCTACCCTCTGCCACCCAGACTCAGAGATGGGACACTTGACATCTACCTACACCCCAGGGAGTCCAAGGGTCATTCACCCTCATTGTCCAGATCGAGGAAACAAGATTGAAAACAACTTGCCTGAAATCACACCAGAAGTCAGTGGGTGAAGGATCTCCTTGCCTTCTCACATGCCCCAACTTCGTTCCTCTCATTCCTCCCTGAAATGCCCCTCCCTGCATCCTTCAAGTCATATCTCTCCTTGAATGGGCTCAAATGCTACCCCTAGGAAGTTTCTGGGACTCCTCCAGCCTGACTTTTTGTCTCTCCAAGTGACCTGGGATTGTGAACTCTCTCTGCTTACCTGTGTAGCCTGGCTCCCTGACTACATACATGGACAACTCAGCTTAGTCTTGTGTCTCCAGCCACAGAGCAACTGAGCCTAGGGTTAGACCCCCAAATATGTGAACTCTAATATTCGTTGATGGAAAGATTGATGCCTCTTTGATTGGCCAACAGGGCAACCCCCTCAAGTCAAAGCCTGCTGCTTCCTCAGCCCTGCACTCCCCTCCCCCCCCAGCATACACACACACACACATATACACACACCAGGGTCCGGGTAAGCCATAAGCCATTTTCCCAGAGGACAGCAAAGGAGGGTCTGGGCAGCCTCTGCCAGACTTCTCCTTCACCCCACCTTTCCTTTGTGTTTTCTCCCACCAATATTCTCCATCCTATATTCTGAGATCTCTTCCAGCTCTGAAGGGCTGGATTCTCTCTTCTACAAGTCTCCTGGCTCTCATTCCATATTCTAGGCTTCCTTGAGGCTCTGACATTCTATGTTTCATTTCTTGAGGGCCTATCCACCAAGCCAGGGGCTCAGCTCCTTGGGGTCAGCGGGAGCTAGCCAATGGAGAGAGTTCCAGGTTTCTCCCTTATATGTGACCCCCATAAAGTATCCCTATTAACCAACTCCACATTATACTATCCAGGAGCCCACTAATTACCTCCTCCACTCCAACTTGTTCCACCCTTTATATGAAGCTCACCTTGCCTGGTCCAGTTCACGGACCAGAAAAGGAAGGTACAGAACGAAGCAATCACCAGCCCAAAGTTGCCCAGGGCTTCTGGAGGGGATGGGGACCCCAAATCCCTGAGTTGTCCCACTGGGCTCCTCCCTGCCCTGGACACTCTCTCCCTTACCCATATGGTGAATCACCTAATGTTCTCACATAGTGTTCCCTCTGTCCCAGATGGTGGGGAGGGATCGTGGAGGGTGGCAGTTTGATGGTGCCCTTCCCCCCCATTCCTCCCTTCCCCCAAAGCCTCTGGGAATGGAACAAAGGTGTCATCAGCTGGCACTCTAGCTTGGGCAGGGCACGGAGCCCAGGATGGATGGGGGCGGGAAGGGGAAGAGGCAACATGTGATCCCCCATGGACTGTCCCATTAGGCTTTAGAGCCCTCCCCAACCCAGATTTGCTCCTCCCTCCCATCTCAGCCTGTCAAGTGGCCTGCCTGCCCTCCCCCTTGCTATAAGGGCCAGAGCAGCCGGTAGAGGGCAGGTACACCGAGACTTTGGTCCAAGCTGGGAGACCACAGCTCCCACTCCACAGATATCCTCTCTTTTGGGAGCAAAGACCCAACAACTTCCCAACTCAGTCCAGGTTAGTGAGCATGGGCTCTGAGACTCAGCTAAGTTTCCGGTTTCCTAACGGCAGCATCGATATCTAGGGAAGGACTAGTACTGTGGGAGCCTGCCCTTTTCCATAGAAGAGCCCAACAAGCCTGGGACCTGGCTGTTTGAATTGTTCTAACTTCTTTGGTCTTACTCCCAGATATGGCAAAGGAAGATCAGGAAGACTGTGGGATGGGGGAAGGGTGGGTATGGGGTACAAAAAAGTGGTAGTGTTAAAGGAAAGAAATCTTGGGGAGATAGGGCAGAAAGTTGGGGAGGCATCTGAGGGAGAGGTAGGTAGCAAGTTGTGGGAGGGCAGATCTGAGGGAATAATGGGGCAACAAATTGGGGGACATCTGAGAGAGATGGAGTGGCAAGCTTTAGGAAGGCAGATCTGAGGAAGATAACTGAGAGAGCAGGTCTGAAGGAGATGGGGCAGCAAGCTGGGGGACAGGTCTGAAGGAGATGGGGCAGCAAGCTGGGGGGCAGGTCTGAGGGAGATGGGGCAGTAAACGGAGGGACAGGTCTAAAGGAGACAGGGCAGCAAGCTGGGGGGCAGGTCTGAGGAAGATGGGGCAGTAAACTGGGGGGGGCAGGTCTGAGGGAAATGGGGCAGCAAGCTACGGGTGGGGGCAGGTCTGAGGGAGATGGAGCAGGAAACTATGGAAGGAAGAAGTGAAGGGCTCTCTCTGAAGGCTCACAGGTTTAATGCTGGAAGGAACTTTTGAGATTAACCAGTTCAAGCCCCTCGTTTTAGGATCAGATTAGTACACAGGACACAGTGACAGATAAAGTCTTAACTAAAATAAAATCCTGACTGCAAAGTCTGATGCTCTTTCCATGGCACCACACTCATTCTCTGTAAGGTGGTGAAGGGAAGTGGCAAAAGGATGTGTGGGACGGTTGGGAGGCTCCCACTGTCTTGGTCCTGCTCACTCTTACTCCTCCCTCAGCTTCCTCAGTATTACTATGTCGACTGGAGAGGAAGGAGCAACAGCAGCCCCAAACCGGGGCCAAGAGACCAAGTCCAAGTCCCAGGTAGGGTGGGGAAGGCATGTGTGTGTCCCTAGCCCTCAGTGGCTGTTCCTCCATCCCACAGCATTCCCCTTGCAGATGATTACACTAGCCCAAGGGAAGCTAAGGAACAAACCTGGATGGGGAAGGTGGGAAGAGGAATCAAGGACCTACTTTGGGACCCCAAGGGATGAGAATGAAATGCCTAGAGGGAAAAGAGGGAGGATGCTGGCTGATGATGTCAATACCTTATATGTGTTCAAAGCACTGTTTGTGTTTTCAAAAGTGGTTTTTCCATCCGGTTTTTTTTTCATCCAATCCTAACAACAGCCCCGAGAGTTTGGGAGATTGCCAGGGCCATGGTTATTGTACCTATTTGATAGACAAGGAAACTGAGGTCTAGGAAGAAACAGTAACATATCCCAAAGACACAGAAGTCAGAACTAGAAGCCTGAACTAGAAGCCTGAGCTCTTCCCTGTCCCCAAGCTTTGTAGTCAGTCATCCAGGGACCACAAAAGGCAGTGGGGCCAAAGGGAGTCCCAATCACCTTTCTCTGCCTCTCCCCTTCTCTAAACCTATCTCCTCTCTTTTCAGAGTCTGGGCAATTTTCTAGGAAGCTTGCCCCTCTTTGGCTCAGCCCGAAACCTGTTTTCTTCTAGCTCATCGAAGGGGGCTCGTGGGAACATCAAGTCAGGGCCGAATGCCCAACAGAGTAAGTGTGTGTTGGAAGGAAGGGTACCTGGGGGACAGGGGAGGGCCTGACAGTCCTCTGGCGTAACAATAGCAACAATAATAATAATAATAATAGTTAACATGTATATAGCACTTTAAGGTTTTCAAAACCCTATACACGAATTATTACATCACAAAAAACCTAGGGGGTAGGTGCTATTATTATTCCCATTTCACAGATGAGGAAACTGAGGCAAAGAGGTCAAATGATTTGTCACATAGCAAATAAGTGTCTAAGGCAGAATTTGAACTAGTCTTCCTGACTCCATGCCCGACAGTCTGCTCACTGCCCCAGCTGGCTACCTAGCACCCCTTGAGAGTGAGGGCTTGATGCCCATCAGGCTTGTCCCAGGGAGCGATTCTCCTAATTTCCATCTCCAGACAAGAGATTCATAGCCTTACAGGAATCAGAGCTGATAGGAGTGTTAGGGGCTATCTAATCCAACTCTTGCATTTCACCGATGGGAAAACCAAAGCTCAGAGAGGCTGCTACTTTCCCAAAGCCACAAGGATAAGAAATAGCAGAGCAAACTAGAATCTTCTCAGAACCCTAAAGCTGCCCCTGGAAGCTGGTTTACTGCCAGCTTCCTCCTTGCCACCCCAGCCCCAGGGTGTCAACCCTTAGTATTTTGTATAGAAGCCACATGCTATATGTGTGAGAGAGACTGAGACAAAGATCAAAAGAGGCTAGTGGAGAGCCTCATTTTATCACTTAGGGAAGAAGGGGAAACTGAGGAAACTCTATTATCTGGACTGGGACCACTATTGAGTCCATCTTTCCACCCCCAAGCCTTGGGGTTTTCCCTAGTTCAGCCTGAACTTCCTGTGAGGCTCTTGGGAATGGTATCCTGTAAAAGAAGAGAGGGTGAGGTGTTGGGGGTATGCGCAGTGGGGTCAGATAGTGGGTGAGTTGGGGATCAGATAGTGGGAATTGAGGAAGAAGATGTTAAAGGGGAGTAATCATAATGGGGCGAAGCTTCAGGAAGGTAAATTTATGCTTGATGTAAAGGGGTGGGAGGAAGCCTCCTAACAGTTTATGCTGTCCAAAAATGGAATGGGCTGCCTCAGGAGACGGTGAGGTCTTCAAGCAGAGGCTGGATGTTTATCCAAGTGGGTAGAGAAGAAATTGCTGATCAGGAACAAGTTGAATAAAATGATTTCTAAGGTCTCTTATAACTCTAAGATTCTGTGAACCTGTCCTAGTGCTAGGTCAGAGACATTCCCTCCCCCATAACCCCCCTACAACCAGCTGAGGACTGGCCCCCAAGCCTCAGCTATCTCACTCCTGTCCCACATACCACAGCTAGGGGTATCACAGCTGCCAATTCAGAGCACAGGGTGAGCTGGCAGCAGGGAGAGGAGCGCCTGCTGGATCCCTGCCCCTGGAGATTCAGCACCAAAGGGGGACTGAAGGGGGGCTCCAGGATGCCACCTCCTATTCTGAACCTTTGAACTTCCACCCTGATGCAGCTAGAAAGCTGTGGCCAGTAAATTGCTGCAAAGGTTCAGATGGAACCAGGTCCTCTGAAGGTCAAGGAAACCCCCTAATGGGGCACTAAGGGGAGGCGGATGTGCACTGGGAGGGTGACCACAATACCACCCCCTGTAAACCCCTCCCAGGGGCCCCATCAGAGCCCAAAGCCAGAGAGTGGAGGGAGAAGGGAACACTCTGATGGGTTAAGTTTCTGTGTCCTTCTTCAAGGACAGCATGTTACACAAAATGAAAGACCTCCCCCACCCCTAAGTCTCACTTTCCAGACCTACCTCACTGTTAGTACCACCCCAACTCTTCCCACTTAATCCTTCAGCCTCCACTCCCAGTTTTTATGGTCTCCTGTCCTTTTAGGATTTATAGGAAATCAGTGGGGGGGAAAGGGTAAGTGGGAAGGACTGGACTTTCAGAGAGGTCCCTGGCATAGTCAAAGCCCTTGGTGACCGTTGGGGACAACTCCTTATCCCCAACTAAGGTGAAGTGGAGACACATGGGGTAAGGTGTGGGATGCTCCATAACCCTGGAAAGACACTACCCCTCTGGTCATGGAGACTCAGCCTTTGTTTAGCCAGATGTAGGCTGGGAGGTTGGATATGGTCAGAGGAAACAAAGGGCATAACCTTCATTGGGGTCTGCTGTGTACCTGAATAGACTGGAATGACTATTAAAGTCTCTGATGGCTGGATACACCTAACTGTCTAGACATTCTCTGATCTTTGGAGCTTTATAGAGTCTAAGCACCGCCTGCTGGATTCACAAGTAGATTAACATGTTGCTCTGTCTGTCCTGCCCTCTAGCCCTGATTCCCATGCGTTCTAATTCAGCTTCACCCTCTAGAGCCCCTTTCTCTGGTCTCTAATTATCTCATCTCTCCATGTTCCACTGCAGATGAGCACACCTCCGGGAGCCTGGTCAAGTTGGACGAGAAACCACCAGGAAAGGTAATAAGGGTGAAAGATCAGGAGAGACATAATACTATGATCCCTGGGTGTGGGCATGGGGAATAAGATGGTCACTGGGGTCTTCGTGAATGGTAGTGAAGAATATCATACTTGCCACCAGATTTTTTTTTGGAGAGGGGAAGGCTGGGTAATTGGGGTTTAGTGACTTGCCCAAGGTCACACAGCTAGTAAGTGTTAAGTGTCTGAGGCTGGATTTGAACTCAGCTCCTCCTGACTCCAGGGCCGGTGCTCTATTCACTCTGCCACCTAGCCACCCCTTGCCACCAGATTATTCTTCTTTGAATATTTTTCATCATGTGACTCCCCACCCAGAAACTTTCCATGGCTCCTTATTCCTACAGGCTCACTACTTGAACTTGGCATTCAAGGCACTCCATAAGCTGGATCCTTCTTTCTTGAATGTTCTACAGACATTACTAGTTAAACCACTTACTGGACCCTAGGCATACATGGTCTTGAATGATTAATCATTTTTTCCTACACATAAAGTTTACATGCTTAATTTGATACGGAGTTCTCCAACGTTAGAATCCAGGTCTTCTTCTCTGGCCTTTCCCATAGCATAGCCAATCACAGAGCCCAATTTTTAATTAGTACTTGCTAAATACTTAAAGGTAGAATAATTGATGGAATGAATGTCCTTGCTACTTTTCCCTAAGTGCAACTCAAAGTAAACATGAAAGTAACAAGGTCCCCTACTTGGTTAAGCAGTCTCCCAAATCCCTTGCCCAGCTGAAGAGATGTGGCTAAAAGTAGGATGGACTGCATCAGCAAAAAGTGAAATCCCTTTCTTTGGAAGTTTTCAAGTGAAGGCTGGGTAACCATTGGTCAGGGAAGTTGGAAAGGGAATTCTTAGTCAGGTAGAGGTTAGATTCGAGGACCATTGATATCCATTCCAACTCTGAGATGTTATTATTATGTCATTAAAAAAACATAAAATAGTAATTAAGGGTAAAGGAAGAAGTGAAATGAGACTTTCCAAGCCCTTCCCTGACCTCCAATCTCTCTGCCCACCAGGAAATGTCTGAGGTGAAGGAGGCATGCTCAAAGGTGACTGGGAAAAAGGACACAGTCACTCCTGGAATGGCCAATATGATGGATATGGCCAAAGGCATGGTTCAGGGGGGTCTAGACTCCACCAAGTCAATTGTGAGCAGCACCAAGGACGCTGTCTGCAAGGGAGTCTCTGGTGCTATGGACACAGCAAAAGGGGCCACCCAGGCTATTGCAACAGGGGTCATTGAGGGAGGTGTGAACACGGCAAAGACAGCTGCATCTGGAACTAAAGACTTTGTGTGCAGTGGAGTAACAAGTGCAGTGAATGTGGCCAAAGGAGCTGTTCAGACTGGCTTAGATACTACAAAAAACATAGCAAGTGGCACAAAGGACACTGTCGTCAGTGGAGTCACTGGTGCAGTAAATGTGGCCAAAGGAGCTGTTCAGGGAGGCCTAGACACCTCAAAATCAGTCTTAGGTGGAACCAAGGACACTGTCTTAACTAGTGTCACTGGTGCCACAAATGTAGCCAAGGGAGCCCTCCAAACCAGTTTGGACACCACACAAAAAATAGCAACTGGCACTAAGGATACTGTCTGCACAGGAGTCACAGGTGCCATGAATGTGGCCAAAGGAGCTGTTCAGGGAGGTCTAGACACCACAAAGTCAGTTGTAACTGGAACCAAGGACACTGTTCTCAGTGGCATGACTGGTGCAGCAAAAATGGCCAAAGGAGCTGTCCAGAGTGGCTTTGACAGGACACAAAACATAGCAACTGGCACTAAGGACACCGTTTGCACTGGAGTCAGTGGTGCCATGAATGTGGCCAAAGGAGTTGTCCAAGGAGGTCTGGACACCACAAAATCAGTCTTAGGTGGAACCAAGGACACTGTCCTGACTGGTGTCACTGGAGCCACAAATGTAGCCAAGGGAGCCCTCCAGACTGGCTTGGACACCACACAAAAAATAGCAATGGGCACTAAAGACACTGTTTGCACTGGAGTCACTGGTGCCATGAATGTGGCCAAGGGAGTTGTCCAAGGAGGTCTGGACACCACAAAATCAGTCTTAGGTGGAACCAAGGACACTGTCCTGACTGGTGTCACTGGTGCCACAAATGTAGCCAAGGGAGCCCTCCAAACAGGTTTGGACACCACACAAAAAATAGCAACTGGCACTAAAGACACTGTCTGCACTGGAGTCACTGGTGCCATGAATGTGGCTAAAGGAGCTGTCCAGAGTGGCTTGGATGCTACAAAAAACATAGCGACTGGCACTAAGGAAACTGTCTGCAGTGGCATGACTGGCACAGTGAATGTAGCCAAAGGAGTTATCCAGGGAGGTCTAGACACCTCAAAATCAGTCTTAGGTGGAACCAAGGACACTGTTCTTAGTGGCATGACTGGTGCAACAAAAATGGCTCAAGGAGCTGTCCAGAGTGGCTTGGAAGCTACACAAAACATAGCAACTGGCACTAAAGACACTGTTTGCGCTGGAGTCACTGGTGCAGTGAATGTGGCCAAAGGAGTTGTTCAAGGAGGTCTGGACACCACAAAGTCAATTGTGACTGGAACTAAGGATACTGTCTTTAGTGGTGCTTCCGGTGCAGCAAAAGTGGCTAAAGGAGCTGTCCAGAGTGGCTTAGATATGACACAAAACATAGCAATGGGCACTAAAGACACTGTTTGCACTGGAGTCACTGGTGCCATAAATGTAGCCAAAGGAGCTGTCCAGAGTGGCTTGGATGCTACAAAAAACATAGCAACTGGTACTAAGGACACTGTCTGCAGTGGCATGACTGGCACAGTGAATGTTGCCAAAGGAGTTATCCAGGGAGGTCTAGACACCTCAAAATCAGTCTTAGGCGGAACCAAGGACACTGTCTTATCTAGTGTCACTGGTGCCACAAATGTAGCCAAGGGAGCCGTCCAAACAGGTTTAGACACCACGCAAAAAATAGCAACTAGCACTAAAGACACTGTCTGCACTGGAGTCACTGGTGCTGTGAATGTGGCCAAAGGAGTTGTCCAAGGAGGTCTGGACACCTCAAAATCAGTCTTAGGTGGAACCAAGGACACCGTTCTTAGTGGCATGACTGGTGCAACAAAAATGGCTAAAGGAGCTGTCCAGAGTAGCTTAAATACTACACAAAACATAGCAGCTGGTACTAAAGACACTGTCTACACTGGAGTCACTGGTGCCATGAATGTGGCCAAAGGAGCTATCCAGGGAGGTCTGAACACCTCAAAATCAGTCTTAGGTGGAACCAAGGACACTGTTCTCAGTGGTGTGACTGGTGCCATGAATGTGGCCAAAGGAGCTGTCCAGAGTGGCTTAGACACTACACAAAATATTGCAACTGGTACTAAAGACACACTCTGCACTGGAGTCACTGGTGCCATGAGTGTGGCCAGAGGAGCTATCCAGGGAGGTCTGGACACCACAAAATCAGTCTTAGGTGGAACCAAGGACACAGTCTTAACTGGTGTCACTGGAGCCACAAACGCAGCTAAGGGAGCCCTCCAAACAGGTTTAGACACCACACAAAAAACAGCAACTGGTACTAAAGACACTGTCTGCACTGGAGTCACTGGTGCTGTGAATGTGGCCAAAGGAGTTGTCCAAGGAGGTCTGGACACCTCAAAATCAGTCTTAGGTGGAACCAAAGACACTGTTTGCAGTGGTTTGACTGGTGCCATGAATGTGACTAAAGGAGCTGTCCAGAGTGGCTTGGATGCTACAAAAAACATAGCAACTGGTACTAAGGACACTGTCTGCAGTGGCATGACTGGCACAGTGAATGTAGCCAAAGGAGTTATCCAGGGAGGTCTAGACACCTCAAAATCAGTCTTAGGTGGAGCCAAGGACACTGTTCTCAGTGGCATGACTGGTGCAACAAAAATGGCTCAAGGAGCTCTCCAGAGTGGCTTGGGAGCTACACAAAACATAGCAACTGGCACTAAAGACACTGTTTGCACTGGAGTCACTGGTGCCATGAATGTGGCTAAAGGAGTTGTCCAAGGAGGTCTGGACACCTCAAAATCAGTCTTAGGTGGAACCAAGGACACTGTTCTCAGTGGCATGACTGGTGCCATGAATGTGGCCAAAGGAGCTGTCCAGGGTGGCTTAGACACTACAGAAAGCATAGCAACTGGTACTAAAGACACACTCTGCACTGGAGTCACTGGTGCCATGAATGTGGCCAAAGGAGCTATCCAGGGAGGTCTGGATATCACAAAATCAGTCTTAGGTGGAACTAAGGACACTGTCTTGACTGGTGTCACTGGAGCCACAAACGTAGCCAAGGGAGCCCTCCAAACAGGTTTAGACACCACACAAAAAATAGCAACTGGCACTAAAGACACTGTCTGCACTGGAGTCACTGGTGTTGTGAATGTGGCCAAAGGAGTTGTCCAAGGAGGTCTGGACACCTCAAAATCAGTCTTAGGTGGAACCAAAGACACTGTTTGCAGTGGTTTGACTGGTGCCATGAATGTGACTAAAGGAGCTGTCCAGAGTGGCTTGGATACTACACAAAACACAGCAACTGGCACTAAAGACACTATCTGCAGTGGTATGACTGGCACAGTGAATGTAGTCAAAGGAGTTGTCCAGGGAGGTGTAGATACCTCAAAATCACTATTAGGTGGAACCAAGAGCACTGTCTTAACTGGTGTCACTGGAGCCACAAACGTAGCAAAGGGAACCCTCCAAACAGGCTTGGATACCACACAAAAAACAGTAACATTCACTAAGGACACTGTTTCCACTGCGGTCACTGGTGCTATGAATATGGCCAAAGGAGCTGTCCAGAGTGGCTTAGATACTACACAAAACATAGCAACTGGCACTAAAGATACTGTCTGCAGTAGTATGACTGCTACAGTGAATGTAGCCAAAGGAGTTATCCAGGGAGGTCTAGACACTTCAAAATCAGTCTTAGGTGGAACCAAGGACACTATTTACAGTGGTTTGACTGGTGTCATGAATATGGCCAAAGGAGCTGTCCCAAGTGGCTTGGATACTACACAAAATATAACAACAGGCACTAAGGATGCCGTCCACACTGGAGTCATTGATGCAATGAATGTAACTGAAAGAATTTTCCAGGAAGGTCTAGACACCACGAAATCCATTGTGACTGGAACCAAGGACTCCATCTACAGTGGAGTGACTGGTGCAGTGTGCGTGGCCAAAGGGACCATTCAGACTGGGTTGGAAACCACCCAATCAGTCACCACTGTCAACAAAGATGCTCTGTCCAGAGAAGTCTCCAGTGCAGCAGATCTGGCGAAAAAAGCTGTTCACAAAAGTCTGGAAAACAACACAGTAGCCACAACAGGCACCAAGGGCCTGTCCTCCAGCATGATAAATTTTGCCAAAGGGGTCATCCAGGGAGAAGCTAATGCACCTGACAGCCCCAGCCTAGGTGAAGAACCTGGTGTCGGCCATGTGGTGGCAGGCAACATGGAAACCCTAATGCACAAGTCAGAGGAGCAGTTGGCTGCTTTCCTCCCCATGAATGAAGAAGAACAAGGTGAGTAAATGTCTTGAAGAAGGCAGACAAGGTATAGAACAAGGAGGGAGATGAGGTAAGCTTTAATATTCACCCTCCATTCTGCTTGCCTTTACTCTGACCTTGGGTCACTCCCCCAGCACTGAATCTAGCTGACCATCAAGTCTCAGTGTTTGACTCCCGATTCCTAGAGGACCTTAGTCCCCTGGTTTGAAGGGTTGCCTCTGGGGCCCTTACCTAATCTCTCAAGTTCAACCCCAATCTCTCCCTTCCCTCATCCCCTTCCATTTCATTCTAGCTAATAGAAAAGGTTCTTCCCTATTTCAGTGAAAATATGTTTAAAACATAATCTCCAGTTTGTTATGACTTTAGTGTAGAAAGTCCATTAACAAAAGGCTATTTTGTCATTACTGTTAGTTTGGTTAATAATTACTATATGTTATCCTACAGATATACTCTAAGCTCCCTGAGGGCAGGAACTTTCCTCTCATGCCTAGCACGTAGTAGATGCTGAATAAATAATAAAACAATTTTGAAAAAAGAAGGAAAGGGGGCTTGAAGGAGCACCCAAGGACCTCCTTATATTTATTCCTTCCCCCACCTTCCTTCCTGCAGCTCAGCTGGCTGCCTCTGATCTTGGGCCAAAGGTGATGTCCGCAGACCAGAAGAGCTACTTCGTGCAACTGGAAAACCTGTCTGCCACCCTACGACAGCGGGCCTACGAGCACACCCTAAACAAACTTCAGCAGAGCAAAGGGCAGGCCTGGGGGACTTTAGCCCAGTTGCAGGAGACTCTCAAACTGGTAGGAAAATCCTCCTCCAGCTCCCAAGTCCTCTTGTCCCTCCTTCAACTGCACTTACATCAGTGGGTCAGCTCACCCTGAGGTCAAGCTTTGTTAGCCAGGGTTGGTAGACCTTCACCCTTGCCACATGATCCCTATCCTCTACAAATCTCAAAGTGCTTTACATATAAACATATCTATCACCTCCACCACTCTCCCATCTATAAGCACCACCAGAGAGATGAAATGCCTTTGCTGTCCTTCCATCTACTTCTCTATGCTCCTCTCAACTTGTTGGCCCCTCTCCAACCTTCTACCTGTCCAAAGATCCCTCCAGCCCACTCCAACCTCAATGCCATACCTCTTCTAGCCCCCATCAAGTGCCCCGAGCTCCAAAACTTTTCTTCATTCTTCATCTAAACTCTCAACTCCTTGGTCCTGGGATTTTGGCTAGGCAGTAGAATAACCATCTAAACCAAGTTACTCTGGGGAATGAATGACATCCCTTTCAACAATACTTGCATTCTTCTTTAATAGGCTATTGATCTGAGTGGAACTGCAGATAGAGTGGGGGATTTGGAAGAGAGGGGACATCCCTGAGCTCCTTAAGTTACCCTGCATAGAGTATTGATCCAAATACTTTATACTTCCCCAAATCTGGACTGTATAAAATCTGAGTGTGTCCTATTATCCCTGCTACTTTTCAGCATTTGGGGGTTTGGTTTTGTTTTTTCCAAAGTTCACACCAATACAATTTCAAGCCCCACACCATAAAGGTGACTCTGTGGGGTAGCCCCTGCTACACACGGGGAGGACGAACTTCGATGAGGCCAAAGAGCCAGGTCTCCAGATCAGCTCCTCTACCTAATGTAACGAACTCTAGATTTGGACCTAGAAAACCTGAGTTTAAATAGTGTGTTGGCTTGCTCACTCCCCCTGTCTGTCCCTCAGTTTCATCTATGAAATTATTCCAACTGAGCTTTAAAATCCTGTGCCCCTAAGGGTTTTCTGAGCTCCCACCTACCCTGGCTTGAGCAAGGACACCCACTTCATTTTGCTCTTTCAGATTGAAGAGGTCAAACGGGATACAGAGGAGAGCCATGCCTGTGAAGACAGTAGACTATTCCAGCAGCAGGGGCTGGGTTGGAGGCAGTGCCAGGAGACTGAAGAAACAGAGGTGTGGCAGGGGCTGCCCTCCTGCACAGGGTGGGTGAAGGGAAGGACTTGGGCATTAATCTGTCTCCCCTCCTCACTTTTCTCCTCCTTTTGCAGCTACCAGAGTCCAGGCTTCTCCCCAGGGCTCGAAGCCTAGTCCAACAGCTCCATGCCAACTACGGGGACCTGGCCACCAGCCTCCAGGGGCTCCCCATGGAATTCCAGCAAGGGGTTCGGCAGGCACGCCACAGCGTCGGAGAGCTTCATGGTCTCCTTGCTATTGCTCGCTCTTTCGGGGACTTGTCTGCCACTGAGCTGGCCCAGAGTCGTGAAAGCCTGAATCAGACATGGCAGGGGCTAGAGGGACTGATGGGGGGCCTGGCACATAAGCCCCCACTCACCTGGCTGATGGGGCCCTTCACTCTGATTAAGGAGTAGAATGTCAGGAAGAGCCCCTCTTTCCCCTCCCCCAAGTGCTGAGGTCGGGAGTAACACCATGCTGTGCTTTAAGGACTGCCTGACCTTCCCTGAATCTCATTCCTTCCAAGCTTCTCCCCACCCCCTCACTCTCAAAGGCCTTCCTTCTCTGGCTAGCTGCCCAGGGCCTGGCTCTGCCCCACTGCAGGATGAAGCTGAGGCCTGGGCTCTGGTCAGGGCAACGCTGGCATGAGGGAGCAGCTGCTGGAGAAAACACCCTCCCAGGCTAAACTTAGTCTGGGCTAAGCTCCCAGCAGGCAGGTTTGCCTCCATGCTCCTTCCCTTCCTTCTCCTCACAAATATCTCACATCCTACAGGTTCCTTTTAGGTACCAGGGAAATCCTCTGTGGCCCTGGCCTTTTTCCATGCAGCCCCTTCCCCAGAAGCTAGGGGTGAAAAGGACAAGTCAAAGAACTCTGGTCTGATGTCTCAGATTCACAGACTTTCAGGAGGCATCACCTAGTTCAACCTCTACCCCTTTTACACTACCCCCTGACAAGGAGTCCTCCATTGATGACTCCCAAGGATGGGAAATCCTACATCTCTAGGCAGCCCATTCCACTTTTGGGTATCTCCTATTGGCTAGCAGCTTTGCATGAAATCTCCCAAGAAGAAGCCTTTGGGATCAAGAAGCCAACTAGGTGTTAAGGTGAGGGACAGAGGGCCTCTTAGTCTCTGGTATCTATGTAGAGATGAAGCCACCCTCCCAGGCTCCAGTTAGCTTGGGCTTCCAGGTGATTAAAAATAGTGAGAGTGAACATTTGTACAGCAATTTCCACTTTAACAAAGCACTTTACATACATTATCTCCTTATGACAACCCTGTGAGGCAGACTACAATTACTACCTCCATTTTAAAGAAACTGGGGGTCATAGAAGGTACCACACCCAAGATCAGACAGGGAGTTAAGTACCAGGGCTGAGAACCCAGGTCCTAATTCTAAATCCAATGCTTTCCTCTATGGCATGTTCTCTCCTGTGTGTTCCTCCACTTCCCATGGCTAGGCCTAGCTAAGAACTCTCAGGCTCCAAACTGCAGTTCCCAGGGCAGGGTAAGAGTCACAGAATTATGGAGTTGGAAGGGAGCTCAGAGTCCATCTGGTTCAATTCATGCCTGAGAAAGAATCCTCCTTAGGGGTAACCCAGCCTCTGCTTAAAGGCCTTCAGTGTGGTTCTCCTTCAAAACATTCAAAATAATCCCTGAGCTTTGACCACCACAAGAGCATGGATTTGATATCACCCTTCCTGAGGGGCTAGAGAATCATCACAGTCTCCCTAACCAACTTGATCCTGCCTGGTGCACGGATCCACTCATCCTGTCTCCTCCAGACTGTCTAGTCAGATTTCTTGGTCTCTGTCCTGTGAACTTGTGCCCTAGGGCTACAAAATGAGTAGTGAGGCCATCCAAATCTCCACATTCACAGTCATTTAAACAGGCTTTGCCTACCAGACAAGGGACATGCTTTACCTACTAGGCTAGAAAAGAGCTTATTCCCAACCCCTCCCACACCCCTCATCCTATTTATTCTGCTTACTGCTCAGCATCTCAAGCTCACACTCCCCACATCCCTAACCTGGTATGTACCCCTGGAGGTGAAATCCTGCTCAGGAAGCTCCCTCTTCTGATTAGCCCCATTTTTCCAAATATCACTGGTATAAATCAGACCTCTGCAACAGGGGCTCTAAGACGTAAGCCAATTGATTCCCAGAGTGGGATATTTTAACCTTTCCTTAGGGGAAGGGTCCTCCTAGAGAAAGAAGAGCCATCCTAGCTTTGTGCTAATAACCTGCACTTTCCCAACTCCAACACTCCCTCAGTGGGACCCTACTGGACTATCTGTGATGTTAACAGGCAGAGAAGCTCCATCGACTTTCTCTACTAAATCTGCAAACATTGCTCAGGCCAGAGGCAGCTACCCAAGCAGAATGCTGCTGCCCTGGGCCCTGTTAAGTTGCCCCATTAACAGGAACAGAAACACCTTTTAACAAATCAGTTCTGTCGAGCCTACCCTCAGTGTCCCCTTCAGGGAGATGGATTTTAGGCAACTCCAGTCTTCCTGCTTCCAGGGCTACTGAGAAGATAGATAAAAAGGATCTGGTTAAATCCCCTGAGCTCCTAAGAGATGGACAGGAAAATCTGCCATCTAAAGCTACATTTACCTACTACAGTTACTGGAGCAGAATGGGACCTAAGAAAATTGGTATAGCAGTTAGGGAAGCTCCCATCTTGCAGGAATGAAGTTCTACCAACCAGCAGGGGGTGCTGCCTGGGTCAGGTTGATTCTTTATCTGTGCCCTTCAAATAAAAGGCAGTGGATGGCCTCACATACACCTTCTAAGCAGCAGGGCTTAATACTTCTCTTTTTCTCCCCCAACATACCCACTCCCCAACTTCAAGCAGGGCAAAACAGCCCTAAGTTATGGCCTGCCATTAGCAGACCCTGCTGCCCCCATAAATCCAATGGCAATCAAGCCTCCACTTCAGCTAACTCCTCATGGATCTGGCTCCCGAAAAATACCTTCCCACAGCAGTATTGAATTCATCCACTGAGCCCCAGGCCCCCTCACCTACCACCCGCAGGAGGAAGAACGGCTGAAAGGAACTACCTGCCACAAGCCTTCTGGGCCTAGGTTACAAACCCAAGCTGGCGTCCAGGGCTGTGAAGAGGAGCCCCTGGCTCGGGTCGTGCGTCCTGCCAAGTGTCGTGACCCCAGATCTCTGCAGGTAGAGGCACCTCCACCTCCAGCCTGGTGGACAGGAAACAGCTCCAGTCTTTACAACGAGGGGCCCAATGTCCCCTCACATATAGCTCCAAGAGCCTCAGGGCTCACAACGGCAGCCCCACCCAGGCCTAATCTCCCCCTTTAATACTAAAGCACAGTGGCCTGGGGCTCCACCTGTCCAGCAAACCTCCACCTGAAAAGCAAGGCTGAGTCCAAGATAATGGTTCGTGCTCTGCATGTCCCATACAGCTTGGTCCCCGAGCTCTCCCCAAAGGCTGACATTGGCTGGCCTGGCCATTAGGCTGTTCAGTGGGAGAAGATTCAAACCACAGCCTCATTTGAGCCATAAAGTTTAGATTTTTATTTTCTTTCTTCTTTTGTGTAAAGATGAACTTTTCCAGCTGTGAGCAGAGCCAGGGAATCCAAGCCCAACAGTTTCAGGCCCCCAGATCACGGGCTCTTGTCCCCATTCCTGCTTCAGTCACCTCTGCCCGGCTCTAGGCTGGAAGCACTGCTGCTTCAAAGCTGCCGTTCACTGCTAATGGAGGCTGTGCTGCTTCTCCTGTCCTGCACCAAACCGGCCAAGCTCTCAGCTTCAGGCTCCACTGCAGCCAACAACATTAGAAAACCAAGCCAATAAAAATGAATTTTTTTTCATTAAAAAACCCTTTATATTCGTTTCATGTTGTTTTGAAATCACAGAAATTAGGTGAGGGAAAAAAACCCAAGGGGACAAATACAACTGAAGAGCACAGAGTCTCCCCAAAGTTCTCGGCTTTCACAGGAGTCTGGGGATGGGAGGGGAACAAGACCTATACATCATCTACTGTGTAACTTAGTGAAGGGGCTCAAAGCCAGGGCCGGGCCAAGGCCAGGAGCAGCACACCCAGGGCCTCAGCTTTCCTCATCAAGGGACTCCGAGTCCATCCGAACCCTCTCTCTCTCCTGCCGGTCGTTCCCTGGCCTCTCCAGTGCTGGATCCTCTTGAATGGTGCTGGCGGGGAGTAAGGGGGGGAAAAAAGGGGTCAGAGGGCAACAGCCAAGTCTGGCCTCCAGAGACAATGCTGCAAGAGGAAGCGCAGGTGGTCAATGGGGCAGTGGCAATAGGAAGCATCCCTCCTTGTGCAGGGTCATTTACTCCTAGAAAGTAGATAAGCTACGGCCAGCAGTCAGCAGCAATTGGAAGGGTTATAGGTGACCTAAGTTTAAAGTGACCTTCCCAAAGAAATGAGGAGACCTCCAACTTTGAGGAATAGCAATCAAATAGATCAATGGTTTTCCAGGATCCACTCTTAACAAAGACCCATCTAAATAACTTCCCTCTCCCCAACAGGGTCTTTAGATCCCCATCCCAGAGAAACAAATGTGCTGAAAGGCCTACCTAGAGGCTCCCATTAAAGGTCCTGGGTTCTAATCCTGGCTCTCTCTACTACCTGAGTGACCTTGCGCAAGTCACTTAAGTTCTCCAGATCTTGGGTTCTCCCTCCTCATCTGTAATGTGAGGGGATCCCTCCTAACTCTGATGATTCTTTTAAGCCATCTGATTGAGAGCAAGTTTGCAGTAGTCCTAGATTTCAGGGCCCAAGATGGGGCCCAGTGATAGCCTGAGTATTCTATCACCTCTTTCCTTCTCTCCAGAGAAATCCATTTCCCTCTCTGACACCAGCAACCCATAACAATGCTCACTTGTTGTGCAGGTCTTCAGACGAGCCGCATCTTTGCCCCTCTCCCATATTCTGTCCTTCCTCTCGTTCTTTGTCCTCACCACTCTCCCCCTTCTGGGTTGTGGACTCACCATTCACTGGAGCTGAGAGATCTGAGCCAGGAAGAGAGAGCCAAGAGAAACTCACTCCATGTTGGACTGTTAGCATTATGCCTGCTCACCACAAAAACCAACTTCAGTCTGGTCATGCAGTATATATCCCTTGATGGGTCTTTCTTATACCTACCACAGAGAGCTTGACAAATATATTTCAAACACTTGGAAAACTAAACTGTGGGAAAGAACACTGAGGAACAAGAACAGATCATTTCCTAGCAAGAGAACTTGAATCACACCACGCTGCTGGACAGAAATTGAAAGTCTGTCCTGTTTGCAAGGTTCTCTTTACTTTTTTTGCCCTGGCCCAATCCCACTGACTGACCTCTGTTCCTCAGGGTGAACACTGTCTTCATCAGGCCAAGCTAAGAGCTCAGTCAATTTGGTGTAGGACAAGAAGTGACACTGCCCCCATAAGCCTCCTTAGGAACATTCTTCAGATGCCCAGAGATCCCTGGACAGAAGCTTTCTCTGGTCCATTTGGAAAAGTTTTAAGTCACACTCTTTTTCTAAGGGCTCATATCCCAGAACATCAAAGGTATAAAAGGATTTAGGAATTCTAACTTCCCACTGGCTTTAAAGAGAATAGGGGTCAAATCAGGCCACTATCCACTTACCAACATTCGCATCCTCCTCTGTCTTCTCCTTGGAGGCCTCCCCTCCTGCCAATTGATCTTCACTCTTCTCCACCTCTGCTTTGACCTTCTCCAAGGCAGGTTTGTTAGTTTTCTGGTTTGCATCAACCTTTGGTCCCAGGACCCTTGATTTGAGCCGAGTGTAGACTTCTGCTGCTTTCTCCATTACTTCCTGGTTGGCTTTATAACGACGAATCTGGGTGCAAAATATCCCTCCTCAGGATGAGAAAAAAACTCCAGTTCATCACATTCCCTTCCCTCAATCTGAGTAATACCATTAATAGCCTACACTAAGATGCAGTCACCTGGCTATGGAAAGAGACCTCACAATTGCAATTACATAAAATTAACAAGTTTTTGCACAAACAAAACCAATGTAGCTAAAATTAGAAGAAAAGTAGGAAACTTGGAGGGGAGGAATTTTACAGAAAGTTTCTCTGATAAAGGTCTTATTTCTCAAATGTACAGGGAACTGAGGCAAATTTGTAAGAATAAGAGCTATTCCCCAATTGATAAATGGTCAAAGGATATGAACAGGCAGTTTTCAAAAGAAGAAATCAAAGCTATCAAATCATATGAAAAAATGCCCTAAATCACTAATAGAGAAATGCAAATTAAAACAACTCTGAGATACTACCTCATATCCATCAGATTGGTCAAGATGACAGAAAAGAAAGGGATGTGGAAAAATAGGTACATTAATGCAAGGCTGGTGGAGTTGTGAACTAGTCCAGTCATTTTAGAGAACAATTTGGAACTATGCCCAAAGGGCTATAAAACTGAACATGCCCTTTGCCCCAGCAATACTACTACTAGGTACATATCCCAAAGAAATCAAAGAAAAAGGAAAAAGACCCATATGTACAAAAATATTTACAATAGCTCTTTTCGAGGTAACAAAGAGGCATCTTTTTACATCCTATAGGTTGGGGAAGGAAAAGCTATGTGATCACCAAAGTACAAGGCCTAGGACCTACTACTATAGTGAGGGGACTGGAGAAGGGTTGGGCTTTACAGGACCCAATAAGGCAACAATTTAAATGTGGGGTGCCTGGTAGAGCACTGCCAGACTTTAAGGGGGATAAGAGGGGATACCTATCAACCAGGTAATGATTGAACAAGTTATGGCATATGAATGTGATGCAATACTACTGTACTATAAGAAATGATAAAGATGATTGTTTCAGAAAAACCTGGGAAAATTTATATGAACTGATGCAAAGTGAAGTAAGCACAACCAGAAGAACAATTTACACAGTAACTGCAATACTGTAATGATAATCAACTGGGAAAGACTTAATAACTCTGATCAGTACAATGACTCACCACAATTACAAAGGACTCATGATGAAAAATGCTATATGCCTTGAGATAGAGAAGTGATGGACTCGAAGTACAGATTAAAGAATATTTCTTTTTTTTAAACATGCTTTGCCCACAAATATATTTTGCATAATTTCATATGGATAATGGGTATTATATTTTTTGCCTTTTCAATGGGTGGGAAAGGGGTATAGGGAGGGAAAGAATTTGCAACTAAAAGTAAAATAAAATTGAATTTAAAAAGGGACCTCAAAAGTCAGTTCCCCCCCTACTACAATAGACCCAAGTGGTCCTCCAGTTTCCCAATGAAGACTTCCAGGCAGCTCCTACTGCCTGAGACAACCCATGCTACTACTTTGTTCAGAAGTTTTTCCTCCATGCTGAGTTGACATTTGCTTCTCCATCATTTCTCCCCTCCCCGCTTTCAGTTCTGCCCTATGAATGAAGCACAACTAAAACTCTTCCTTGTGACAATCCTCCAGATATTTAACAACAATGATCATATCCCTCCTTAAGTTTAAGATACCTACAGTTCCTGCACCTGACCCTCAAACAGCACAAGTCCTCTGAACTGGGCAGACAAAGGTCCTAACCCTAAAGTCCTTTTCCCATATACTCTGACTCTGAGTGCCACCTGAGAATACAAGAGCATTTACTTTCAGCTGTTGCATAACACTGCTGGTCTGTATCAAGCCTGCAGTCGATCCATGAACCTCCCCCAGGTGTTTTCTACATTACTCGTTGTTACTATAGCCACGTCTCTGCCACGTACAATCCGTGCCATCACCACCCCCACTCCATCCTGTACTTGACTTTTTAAACAAAAGTGAAAGACTTCAGCTTCTTTGTAGTTCCCTTCTACTAGAGCAATTAAATCTGTCCTCAGTCAGCTTCCTCTACTTAACTGCAATGCCCCCAACAAGTCCCCCAGCCCATCATTCTCAGAGGTCTTACTAGGAGATACTGACATCACGAATTACAGCCTGTCCTCAGACCAGACCTATCTTGCCACACATCCTGCCTTTATCCCATTCCCACCCCCTTCATTCCCCAGCCCTCACCTCAGCAGTTCCTATTGTACCTTTTTTAATGTGGCCACCACATCTGTGTTCTTCTGGAGAATCTGAGAGGTCACCTGCAGGCTCCCCAGCTCCTCTAGGGCAGTGAGGCATCTTTTTACGTCCTATAGGTTGGAGAAGGAAAAGCTGTGTGATCACCAAAGTACAAGGCCTAGGACCTAATACTGTAGTGAGGGAACTGGAGGAGGGTTGGGCTTTACAGGACCCAATAAGGCAACAACTTAAATGTAGGGTTCCTGGTAGAGCACTGACAGACTTTAAACAGCCCAGCCCTACCACCACTGTATACATGGGGAGCCTTTTTAATAAAAGTGTTTTGACCGACTGACTAGGAAAACTAAGACAGCCACAAAGAACAGGTAGGCTGGTAGAGAAAGACTTTGCTGAGTTGGGGAGAACTTGGGAAAATGCCCCAAATTTGCTGTTTGGGCGCCACCACGTGGTGAGACTGGGCACTACTATTTCAGGGCTAGACTGCCCTATAACAAACATTTAACCTACTAAAGGAGCCCTGATACTACCAGTCTTCTCAGTGGTGTGTCCCAAGTTTGTGCAAGATATGGCATACGGCTGGCAGTCAAACACCAAGGAAATCAGAAAAAAAAAAGGGAGAAATATGCAGCAGACAGAAGTCCATGCTAAACAGTACAGTTGAAAATTCTTGAGCTCCAGACCAGCTCAGGCCTGATTCATTCTGTGGCCCTACACCTCTCCTTACTGCTGTCTGCTCAGCAAATAGTCCTAGCTGCTACACAGGTTTGTTGCAAGAATAAGAGAAAAACATTGAACTTAATAATTCAGAAGGTCTGTGATTTCACTGATCCAGGCTCTCTGCCTATACCTACGCAGACTGGAGCCTCTCTTCAACACACCCTAAGATAATCTTACATACTTTTGTTGCCAAAAAAAGTGATTCTCTGGTGGTCGACTTGTAAGCTAAGAGCACCTCCACATGAGGTTAGACTAGTCCTTGGGAAACAGGCCCACCAGAGTTTGGGCTCCACTGGCATATGACTTCCAAGAGCTCAGAGCCCCAACCAGACTACCAGAAGGCATCTGAGGAAGACTCTAGAGACAGGATTGCATGGGGAAAAGAACATCCCCACGAGCTCTAAAGTGGAAGAGATAGGGGCAGAGATTGTCTCTGGAGCAGAGGGGAACAGCAGGGGCCTGGGACACAGCTCTTACCGGATTGTCAACCTTCAGCGCAAACTTGATCTCGCTGTGCAACTTCTGCAGCCTCTCTTCCACAGACGGCTCTGTAAAGCAGGAGAGAACATTTCCAGCCCAAAGTAAGAGGAAGACTAGAGCCAATGAGAGCAGGCCTCCTGTTACTAAGACCAAGTCTCTCAAATTATCTTGTACAGAATAGGCACACTTCATGAATGACAGCTGAATGAAGAACAAGCTGATGTTCACATGGGACTTTGCATAACTTTGCATAGTTTGCAAAGCAGTTTACATGCATTGTCTTATTTGATCCTCACAATAATCCAGAGAGGTGATGAGTCAACATAAAGATACTGTCACACCCAATTCTCAGATGAAGAACTGAGGGTCAGGAAAGTTAAGGGGATGTGCCTGGCACAGTATAGCTAATAAGTATCAGAGAGAGAATCTCCCTCTTTGGAACTGAATACTACCCGAATGGCTCTTAACGCACAATTATCCTCTGCATCCAAATTCTGAGCACTCCCACTCCCCACGAAAGCAATTATAGATGTGGAGACCTTCCTAAATCTCAGATCTAAATGTCATACTATGACTGTTATTATTTTCAAGATCATAATGCTGTAGTTACTCTAACTGTATCTCATCCCTCTCATCAGGACGAAAGGACTCTATGTTCCCCCACAACAAAAGCCCACCTAAAATAAAGGGCATCCAGAAAAAGCATCACAGAGGGTTACCTGGAAGGGCAATTCCACCTCTCTTATCTTGGCAATGATGAAAGAGGCAAAGTCATTTGTCATGGAGCCTTCCTCATTATGTGCTCAAGGGACTTTTCAGAAATCAGGAGGCAATACCATCTCCTTCTCCCCCACCCAACCACAAGCACTGAGGGCCCCATAATTTACTGCACCCTAGTTGAGAAACCCTACTTCTCACCTTTCTTCTTTTCAACCCTCCTCTCTGGAAGCACCTCCGACTTCTTCCTGGCTCGCTCCACTTTCACAGGCCTGGAGGGAGTTGGGCACCATTACCCTCACAACTAAGGCCCTTGCTGGGCTAGTGCCCTATAGAGCTACTGCAATCCTCTAAATATTCATGTTGTCACAGTAACTTGGGGGGAGGGGAGGGAGACTCCCTTCAGGAGGGACCAAAATAGCATATCTTCAAAATGAAAACTACCCAATGGCCCTAGCAGACAAGCTAATGAAAGAAAACACTGGGATGTCCAAACCAGTAGGATGCAAATCCTCCCATCTACCCCTGAAAGGTATTCCCCCAGCCACCAGGATCTGGGGAAACAGATTTCTTAGTTGTTCCCCTTGGAGAGCAGTTCTCATACACCCTGATGGACACCCAGGAAAAGGGAAATAATTCAACCAGGGTCCAGGACATAGTTCAAGAGCTGTTATAAAGAGACAGCCAGGAGGTACAAGAGATCTAAACCCAGAAACCTTGAGGATGGGGTACCAAACAGCTCATTCCCACAGAGGAAAGACCCACAGGGTGAGGAAGAGAGATGGGGGAAAGAAGGACTATGGATTAGTGCTGACTTGGCTCGAGACTTCTCCTCCGGGCGGCTTCTTTTCTCCTTCTGGTTAGGTTTCTTCAATGGCTCTAAGGACTGAGATTGTGGCTTCTTCAATGGCTTCTTCACCTAGAACAAGCACATAAGAACAGCAGTCAGAAAGACGGGAAGCAGCAGCCCCACATCTCCAGGGCTCCAGGTCTGCCTCTGCTTAAGACTAGGGAGAGAGAGAGCTCTGTGCCCCTTTACCACACACTCCTTGGAAGCTACGTACAATGTCTGACACCCAACAGACAAGAACCACGTCCCAGGAGTTCTAGGCCAATCACCTCCTTCTCTAGCTCTGGCTCTGAATCAGAGGATGAAGGGGCTCGGCCTCGACCTTTCTTGCCCCTCTTCTTGATGGGCTCATCATCTTTGACCTCAGCCTCGCTGCTGTCACTGTTGGGGTGTGTCTCCTCTCTCTCAGACTTTTCTTTCTTCTTCTCCTTTTCCTCCTTCTCTTGTTCCCTCAGTCGGCGCAGCTCTTCCTCCTGCTCCCGCTTCCGTTTCTCTTCTAGCTCCCGACGCCGCTCCTCATCCCTTCGCTTCCACTCACTGATGCGGTCCACTTCACTATCACTGTCACTGTGGAATAGGAGAGCCCACAAGGAAAAAAATCCACGACAGAGCAAAGGAAAAGGAATATGCACTAGCTGTCTGCTCCCACCCCTGATCCCAGGTGTGTCTGTTGCTGAAAGAATTCCTCCTCAATAAAAGGGCACAGAGAACTGCGGGGGCAGAGTTCACATTTCCTCCCTCCCTGGCTGGTACAAAAGAGACCAGAATTAGCCCAGCAGTGTTCAGGAGTCTGGAATCAGGCCCTGCCCCACACTCACCTGTCACTGCTGGAGCTGCTGGGAACACGTTCCACCTTTGGTTTTCTTCCCCGAGGTTTGGGGGGAGGCTTCTCGGCTAGAGGACAGAAATGATGGGGTGTCTACCTGCTGCCTCTCTCGGCCCTCTGGAGATGCTCCAAAGGCCAGAGGGAGCCTCAAGGGAAGAGGTAGAGCCCTCACACAGTAGGCCCTCCTGCCTCCTTGCAGAGCAGGGTGAATGACCAACAGCAGAGTTTCAGGGGGGATAAAAGTGGAACAAGAGGGCCTGGTCCTCCCACTGCAGCTCTACCTGGTTTTCTGCCCCGTGGTGGCTTCTTGACAGAGATATCCGAGTCCGAGTCCGAGTCTGAGTCCGAGTCTGATTTTGTCACAATCATCGGTTTGTTCTGAACTTCCTCTGAATCAGCTTTGGAGTCTGAATCAGAACCAGAATCTACCTTCTAGGAATACAACAGAAGAGGAAGCATTATGGAAGGTATGTGAAGGGGATAGACAGAGGAAACCAAAGGGTAAGGTCACTATAAAAGGCCAAGAGGGCATCTCAAAATGACTGACCTTTCAATCTTACCTCCCACTGTACCCCCAGTCCAAATTGCCCACCTCAGCCAGACTGTCTCTGATCACCCCTCCTCATCTTACCCAAATCCTATTTATCCTTCAAGGTCCTGGAAAAGAACCACTCTCCTCCACTAAGGCTTTTCCAACCATTTCAGTAATACTAATTTATCCCTTCCAGGAATTATGTGCAATTCAATTGGCATTTAATCCCATTAACACAGCAGGCAATTAATAAATGCATGCTGCTATTGTTATATAGTACCCTATGTGTTTTTTCATTCATCTACATCTGTCTCCTTTCTCCATCTAGAGAGAATAAGCTTCTTCAAGGACTGAACTCCAACAATTTCATTCTGTGCTAAGCACAGCCAGCAACATTAAGATAGAAAGTTCGCATTCTATTGGGGGGATATAGTACATACATACATATATACACACACAAAATAAGTAAGTACAAGGTAATGGGGGACATTATTAACTGAAAGATTCAAAACGGCTTTACATAGTGAGCTGGGAAGCTAGAAATGAAGGCTAGAGAATGGTCAGAAAGGCCTTGAATGGCAGGCTGAGGAGCATGGACTTTATGCAGAAAGATAATAGAATTCTGCTTCAGGACGTTTAACCTGGCAGCAGTATGTAGAAGGTGCCAAAAATGCTGGGCCACATCCCCTACTGCCCGTGCAAAGGCTCTCACCTCGGCCCTCTTCTCCTTGCTTTCTATACCCTCCCTCAGCAAGCCCCCGTGGGTTCGGTCACCATTTGTACGTAGCTCACCCCTAGATCTCTAAGGCTAGCCAAAGTCTCTCTCCCAGGCTCTCACTGTACATCTCCACCTGCCTAGGACACAGACTGGCTACTACAGCAATCCAAACAAAATGTAATGAGAGACTGAACTGCTATTCGGATGCCCAGTAATTATCAGTTACATAAATGAAACACTCTGGAAGGGACCCTGAAGTTATGTTCTTCATCCCAGTCCATTTTGCAAGTCTGGAGACAGTGACCAAGAAGCCCCTAAAGTTTCTCCAGGGGCAAAGAATAGGCGTGAGAACTCACCACCTTCTTCTTCCTTCCTCCAACTGGGCCTCTCCGTGGGACCCGGGCAACAGTTTTCTTCTCTGGAGTGAAATCCTGAGTGGAACAGGAGAACGTTGGCAGGACATTGAGTAATGTGCCAGGCCAGACACCCCACCCATTCTGGCCTCAGTCACCCTGTGCAGCCATTTCACAAAATCCCTTTGTCTCGGATTTAATGGAACCTGTAAGGAATCCAAGCTAGCACCAAAACCCATGAAGCATAGAAGCTGACAACATTATCAGCAAAGCGCTCAAACCCAGTATTCAGTTACAGATCAAGGGGCAGGCAGGAGTCAGTGAGTGAAGAGGTTGGGCTTCAAGGTCCAGCTCCACCACTCACTCATCACAGGACCCTGGGAAATTCCATTTTCCTCTGGGATTTACTTCTTTCCTGTCAGAAGAAGAGGCTGCACTGGAAGATCTCTAAGCTACCTTCCAACTATGCTTTATGATATCCTGAGTCCAGGGAAAAATGAACAAGATGGAAATGGAAGAGATTCTGCTCTCTCCAAAAGACCCCTTGTGTCTTTTCCTGACCAACTTCCCCTAACCTGATTCATTACTCTCCTTCCCATCAAAGACCCAGACCCACACTCACCTGATCACTATTTTTTTCTGATTCTGATGAGCTTTCTGAGTTTTCATCTTCTGATGGGGATGCACTGGCCAGGTCTAGGTCACTGGAGGCTTTGCGTGCCCGTTTAGACACTGGCATCTGGAAAAAGAGAAGGTACATGTATGTATACCAGTGACTGAAAGGCTACTGCTCCCCCTATGATTCTCCCACTACTCTTTACTCTCACTTCCAGAAGGCCCTGTCTGCTACTTAGGGTAGAGGAGGGCCCCAAGTATACTCTAAACCTAACTCAAAAGCATCCAATGGGGGAAGTCATCAATATAGGGCAAGGCTTCTTGGCCTAGGTCACCAGAACAGAATGAAATGGAAGAGGGGAAAAAAAAAGTGTCAAGAAAAACTTGTACTAGTCCCCAGCTTTCACTTCCCTAAGTCCATATAAACCAAGAGATGTTCTGAGTTGGAAAGAGGTCCTGGAATCACCTGAGGTGAAAATCATTAGTCATTTTCGATGGTAGGTCCTGAGATCATCAACATCAAGCAGCACCCCAAATTCACTTCCCTCCTTTGGAGAGGCTACTATCATGTAGTAGAAAGAAGACTTAAAGAATAGCAAAAAGGAAGAATTTGAATACACAGAAATTGAATACATAGAAAAAGTCACATAAAGCGATGCAGAATGAGGAAAGCAAAGCCAAAAGGCCAATATACCAATTCACACAGTCACTACAACGAAAATCCTAAAGATAGTAACCAAAAGGCCAAAATGGTAAGATCAGATGCAGGAGACATTGGTGGTATCAGAGTATTAATGTGAAGGCACACACCATTTTTTGCTCTACAAAGTGTCCACGGATCTCTTAATTGCCAAATTCAATGGTCATTCCTTAGCCTGCACCCTTCTTGGGAACTGATTTGGACTGGGGACATTTGCTTATTTTCTGATCACCTGTGAAGGGGCGAATCTCTGTGTGGGAGCCCTGTCAAGATCCAGTTCAAGCACCACCTCTCCATGATGCCTGTTCTGATCCCTGCTCCAGCTGACAGCGCCTCCCCCTTCCAAATTCACCTTCTCTCCACTCGTGTCCGTTTATCCATGCATGTGCTGTCTCCTCCAAAAGAACAGAAGCTCTCTGAGTCCAGGGGCTGTTTCACGATTGTCCTTGGGTCCCCATCTGCACTGGTTTATAATAATCAACCAGGCAATCAACAAGCATTTCCTAAGTGCCTAACGAGTATCAGACACTGTACTAGGTGCTAGGGGTATGAGCAGAACAAACGGAACCCTCTCCATGTGTAAGGAGCTTAATTCTAATGAAGGAGATGATAAATATCACATAAATACATCCAACATAAATATAAAATTAATAAACACAAGTATATACAAAGTCATTAACTATAAGGTGGCTTGGGAGTGAAAGCTCTAGTACTTGGGGTATCTGGAAACATTTTAAGCAGAAGATGATGCGTGAGCTGTATCCTGAAGTGGCAGTAAGGAAGGAGTCCATTCCAGGCATGATGGACAGAGTCGGTGCAAAAACACAGGGACAAGAGATGGAAGGTGATGGGGGAGGAACTGAAAGAAAGTCAGTTTGGTTGAATCACAGACTGTAAGGGGGGGAAATACAGTTCAATGAGGCTGGAAAGACAGATTGGGCTAGGTTATGAAAAGCTTTAAAAGCTAAACAGAGTTGATAATTTATCCTAAAGGCAAAAGGAAGCCTCTGGAGTTGATTAAATATGGGAGTCAGATAGTCAGATCGACACTTAAGGAAAATTTGGTAGCAATGTGTAGGAAGGAAACAGAATGGTGAGAGACCTAAATCATTCAGACAAGAAGTGATGAGGGGCTGAATAATGTGGCAGCTATGTGAATAGAGAGAAGGGGTTGGATGTGAGAGATACTGTAGACACAGAACTGCTATCTACACTTGGTACATAGGATGAGTAGAGGAAGGAGTCAAAGATGATACCAAGGTTATGAAGCTGAGACACTGGAGAAATGGTGATACCACTGACAGAAGTAGGGAAATTTCAAAGAAGGGAGCTGTTTAGGGAGAAGAGAATGAGTTCAGTTCTGGACATGTTGAGTTTGAGATGTCTCTAGGATATCCAGTTTGAAATATCCAATAGGCGAATGGGGATGTGGGACTAAACTCAGGGAAGAAACAGGGGCTTGGCCATATAAATCAACACAGCCATCTGTGTTCAAATCACAGCAACTGATGAGGTTATTAAGACAAGAATATAGATGGCAGGGGTGGGGAACCTGAAGCCTCGAGGTCACATGCTCTCTGGGTCCTCAACTGTGGCCCTTTGAATCCAAAGTTTGTGAAGTTGCGAAGTTTGGATTCAGTGAAAGGGCTGCACTTGAGGACCTAGAGGGCCACATGTGGCCTCAAAGCCACAGGTTTCCCACTCCTAGTATAGAGGGAAGAGAGAAAAGGGCTAGGATAGGACTTTGGGAAATCTCATAGTTGGGAAGTGTGATCTAGAACCAGCAAAGGAGATAGAGGAAAAACAGGTAAGGAAGAGCACCAGAAAAGAACAGAATCACTTAAACCCACGAGAGTAGTCAATATGTCAAATGTAGCAGAGATCTTGAAAAGAATGAGGACTGAGAAAAGTCCGTAAGACTTGGCAATTAAGAAACCACTGGTAACTTTCCAGAGCACAACATCAGTTAAGTGATGAAGTCAGAAACAAGATGGCAGAACACTGAGGAGAGGAAGTAGAGGCAGAGAATGAAGACAGATATTTCAAGGCGTTTAACTGAAGAAGGGAGGAAGAGCTATAAGACAACAGCATAAGGAGAAGGTAGGGTCTAGTGAAGGGTTTTTTTTTAGACAGGAAAGACTTGGGCATCTTTGAAGGCAACAGGAAAAGAACCAGGAGACAGGGAGAAAGGGGATGACTGAGGTTGCAATCTGAAGAGAGGAGGGATCTGATCCCATTGATCCCATTTCATCCTGTCTCCTCCAGCAAACTGTCCCCTCTGTCATCCCCAATCTCTCACTACTCTTCCTCTCCGTCTCCTGGATATATTCCCTATCACCTCCATGTCTTCTCCTTCCTCAAAAACCCACACTTGACCCATCCAGCCCTGCAAGTTGTCATCCCATATCTCTCCTCCCTTTTGTGGCTAAACTCCTGGAGAGGTCCACATATAATTGAGGTTTCCACTCCCTTTTCTCTTTCCTCTAGTTGGGAAACAACTAACTGGCGCAGTGGACAGCCAAGCTTGGAGTCAGGAAGACCTAAGTTCAAATTCAGTCTCACTTACCAAGTAACCCTGGACAAGTCACTTGGTCTCTGTCTGCCTCAGTTTCTCCATATGCAAAAGTAGGTGCTACTTCAAAGAGTGGTTGTGAGGACCAAATGAGATATTCATAAAGTGCTCAGCACAGTGCCTGGCACATAGCAGGTCCTTCTTAACTGCAAACTAGCTTCCAATCCAACTGAAACCAATGATCTCTTAATTGCCAAAACAGCCTTCTTGCTATCTCTGCAGCCTCTGATAATGTCTTCTTCTTGAGACTCTCTTCTTTCTAGGTTTTTGTGACATTATTCTCTCCTGGTTCTCCTACCTGTCTGACCACTCCTTCTCAGGCTCCTTTGCTGGATTCTTCATCCAGGTCACAGCCACTAACCATGGGTGTTCCTTGAAGTCTGTCCTTGGCCCTCTTCTTCCCCCCTCTATATTATATTCCTTGGTGATCACATCAGGTGCCACAGATTCAACTATAATCTCTATGCAGATGATTGTAAGATCAAGCATCCACCCCAATTCTCTCCTGACCTCCTGCCTGCTGGACATCTCAAACTGGACATCCTGGAGACAACTCAAACCCAACATGCCCAACACGGATTTCATTATCTTTCCCCCAAAGCCTCCCCTCCCCCAACTTCCCTACCATCCCTCTAGTCTCTCAGACTCACACCCACCATGTCATCCTCAACTCCTTACTCCCCCTAAGTGGCCAGTCTGCTGCCAGGTCTTGTCTCTTCCCAACATCTCTCACATACGCCTCCTCTCCACAAGCAGCTACTCATCACCTCATGCCTGGACTATTGCAATAGCCAGTTAGATGATCTCCCTGCCTCAATTCTCCCCCCTTCCAGTACATCCTCCACTGCCAAAGTGACCTTCCCGAAGCAGGGGATCAGAATATGTCACACACACCCACCCACTCTGTAAACTCCATGGCTCCCTATAACCTCCGAGATCAAACATAAAATCCTCTGCTTGGCTTTTACAGTCCTTCATAATGTGGCTCCTTCCTCCCTTTTCAGTCTTCTTACACTTTTCTCCCCTCCACAGACTCTCTGATCAAACAACACTGACTTTCTTCCTCACTGGCAGATTCTTTGCCTTTGTGCCACTGTCCTCCACGCCTTGAATTCTCTTCCTTCACACATCTCTACTTCCTGGCTTTCTCCAGGTTCCTTCAAGACTCAGTTCAAATGAAACCTTCTGCAAGAGGCTTTTCCTGGTCCCCACTCCTCTTTCTACCTCTACCTTCAGTGCCTTCCCTCTGAGATCACCTCACATATAGACATATATATCTATGCACACAGATGTCAATATCAATATTGATATCCATCTATATCTCAGAGGACATAGTTCTTTGCATATTGATGCCACCATTAAAATGGGAGCTCCTTGAGGGCAGGGACTGGTTTTTGTCTTTCTTGGTATCCCCAGAACTCAGCACAGTGCCTGGCACACAGCAAGCCCTTAATAAAGGTTTACTGATGACGACAGGATGATGGGCCAAGTGCACAAAGAGGTTGGGCCCAAGTAAGAGAAATCCTGGGAAATGATGCCAACAGTGAGTAAGCATTTATTAAGCACCTCCTGTGTGCCAGGCACTGGGGTAAGCACGGTCAGAGGGTTTTGAGATGAATCGGAGAGCTCACAAAGAATCATTCTCTATTCTCCCAGTGAACTAAGAAGCAAAGTCCCGAAGGGAAGGGGCAGTGGGTGTGGGAGGAGGGAAAAACAAGGTACAGGGACATGGAAGCCTTGAGAGGAAAGGGGTTTCAAACAGCTTCTAAGGGAAGTGAGATGGGGACTCAAGGAGGCACCTAAATGCTTGCCGCGTCATGGATTCTTGATCTTTCTCCAGCTTTTAATACAATTCAGTGCTATCTCCTTCCTTGACAGCCTCCTCCTCTTTAGTTCTTCACAACTCCTACTTCCTTTCTACATCTCATGTACAGAGATGCCAGAAGGCTCTACAGGCCCTCTTCTATTCTTTCTCCACAGTCTCTCATGGGGTCTTAATATTTCTAAGCAGACCACACCCAAATCGATATATCTAGCCCTAGTCTCTCTCATAAACTGTAGATGTAAATCTCTACCTGCCTATTGTACATTTCCAACTGGATGGATGTCCCAGAGGTATAGCAAACTCAATATGACCAAAAACTGCTATTTTCCCCCCCAAATCCACCTTCTTCCTAATTTCTTTGTTTGTGTTAAAGATACCCCTATCCTTTTGGTCACTCATGATAACAATCTCAGAGTCATACAAAACTCTTTATTCTACCTCACCACACATATCCAATCAACTGCTGAATCTTATCAATTCCACTCCCACAACATCACCCAAGTTCAAGTCCTCATCACCTCTCACATGAGATACTAATTGATTTTTTTTCCTAAAGTTGGTCCCCTCTCCAATCTAACCTCCACAGACATGCCAAAGGGGTGTTCCAAAAACACAGAGCTGACTAGCTCACTCACCTAAGTCAAAAAGCTCCAGCAGCTCCCTGTTGCCTCTAGAGAAGTGTTCTAAATTTATGTGTCCTGGACCCCTTTGGCAGTCAGTCTGGTAAGGCTTATGGACCCTTTCTCAGGCTAATGTTTTTAAATGCATAAAATACATAGGATTAAAAAGGAAACAAATTATATTGAAGTAGTTACCAACATATTAAAAAAAAATAAGTTCACAGACCCCAAATAAAGAACTGTTACTCTAGAACAAATACAACATAAACTCCTCTATTTGACATTTAAAGTCTTTTACCCACTTCTCTCTAGGTCTTTGCAGAGTGAGAGTCTGTACGCATAAACCAAAGATTTGTTCAATCTATTGTCTGATTTTCTTCTTTTACCTCCTCTTTTTTAATCTTTGTTTTAAGAGACAGCCCTCTGGGAAGGGGAGAAGGGAGGTAGACCCTGGAAATGTAGGCGATGTAAAAACAAAATATACCAGTAATTTTTTTTAACTTCTTAACAATCTGACTCCAATTCACCTTTGTAGGCTGATTACACATTATTCCCCTCATGAATTCTGCATTCCAGCCTAACTGGCCTACCTGCTGTTCCTCATATGTGACATTCCACCTCCCCGATGCGTGAGGACAGCACAGGCTGTGCCCCATGCCTAGGATGCCCTTGCTCCAGACCTGGGCCTTTCCGGAGCCCTGGCTGCCTTGGTGGTGGCCTCAGAAGCACCTCCCACACAAGTTCTTTCCTGATTTCTTCAGACTTCCGGAGCCTCCCACTCCCATTCTGCTGGATCTACTTTCTAGGGAGTTTGTATTTATTTACAAGGCCATATGCTGTTTCCACCCAACAGAATACGGACTCCTTGAGGGCAGGGACTCTTCATTTGTGTTGTTCTCTCCCCAGTACCTGGCATGATGCCTGGCACACTGAAGGCACTGACTAAGTGCTCTATGATGAACTGAACAAGCAGCACACACCATCAGGGCAGTCACTTCAACAAGCAGTTTCGCTTACCTATTTTGGGGGAAAGTACTTGGGATTGCTTGGGGGTTTTCTGGAAGTGTCTGCTGTCTCAAAGTAAAATGTATCAATAATAAATTAAAAATTTTTAAAGAGTGCTGGAAGTTCTGAGTTCAAGCCCCTCAGAAGATTTACCACTTAGAAGATTTAAAAGAGACAGTTAATTTCTCAGATCCTGTTTCCTTATCTGTAAAATCTTGACACTATTTTCACTACTCAGCCCACAGGGCTTATTGTGAGGATCAAAGCAGAAAACACATGCAAAGCACCTTGTCAACCACAAAGCATTATATTCCAGTCATGCAGGAATTCCCCACCACCACCAATTTTTTCATCGAATCTGGCATGAGAGGAAAGGAAGGGATCAGGCAATCATGGAACTATACTCTTTCCCAAGAGACTAATAAATAGGGGCCTTGATTCCTTGGGAAACTGTATGCAAGTAATAAAATCCTGACTTTGATGTCTTGGCACAGTCATTTTGGTTTAAAGAACCTGCCCTGAAATAGGAAATATGCATAAGAGACATTATTCAGGAGTGTCCCATCCCTCAAAGATGACCTAAATTTTTAAAAACTGTACTGACAAGCAAATTAGACAGAGATTTACATTCCACATGGATTTCTCTTTATCAAAGGATCAATAAGAGGATTCCTTTAAGAGAGTAGCCCTAGTGCAGGGGTGGGGAACCTGCAGTCACATGTGGTCCTCTAGGTCCTCAAGTGCAGCCCTCTGACTAAGTCCAAGTTTTACAGAACAAATCCTTTTATTAAGGTTAAGTGGCTGACCGTGCTCACATAACTGATGAGTATCAGAGTGGAGATCTGAACTCGGGGCTCTCCTGAATTAAAACCCCTCACCTGACAAATAGGAAAACAGATCCAGACAGGGAGAGTGCCTTGCCTAGGGCTGACCTCACCAGCAGGATTAGATGGGCCCTCAGTGACCCTCCCTTAGCTCCTCTGCTGCCTCAGTACTAACCCCACTTCTCCATCCACAAGGGCCTGGGATCCAGGCTCAGCTCACCCCATACCTACTTTCAATGGTGGCGCTTTCCGCTTTATCCCACTGTGTTCACTGCCCTTGTCAGATTCTTCATCACTTTCCATCTTCTCACTGGCACTGGCTGCTGTCACTGAGGCAACAGCCATGAGCCCTGTTTCATCTTCTGCATCACTTCCGGCCAGGACTTCACTGTCAGAAGAACTCATGGGCTAAAAGGCAGAAACATAGACAGAGAGGTTTGGCAGTGCTTATCCCTCAAAGGAAGACTCACCCACAGCACTCACAGGAAGATAAGACAAATAAAAACATGACACACATGCTTGGAATCAAGGAGAATCAAAGTGGGCAGGAAATTTCTAGCTCCACTCTCAAAATGTCCAATAAGCCACTGGTAATAAAAGACTGGGCCTCGGGGAAGAGGTCAGGGCTAAAGACAGGGATTCAGAACTCAGCCACCCAGACAGGATCGTTATAGTGCTGGCAGAAGTATCCTGCTCCCTCCCCCTCCCTTTCTCTTCCCCATATTTTTACCCTTCTAGAGAACTCTTGGTCTTTCTTAAAGGCTCCATCAAAAACCATTCAATGGATTTTGATGATAGAAGCAACCAAACAATTCCCATTTATTACAAACAATAATAATGTCAGAAATTGGCTTCATTTTATAGGGAGTCAAAAGGAATTGAATATATAGCACATGTCCCCACTCTTCTGGGTTGTAATGGCCCAGAGTTCTATCAGTCAATGCAACATGACCTTGTCTCTAGCACTTTTGACAAGATTCAAGAGGATAATTCTAAGTAGGTCAAGCCCAAAGTCTAACAAGCCAGGAGAGAATAGTAATGCTGCCTCTGTGAGTTGGCATCACACCTTTCCTCCAGGAAGCTCTGGGAAGCCATTTATTTTTTTCTTTTTACAACACCCCAGTTACTTACGGGAAACAGTTATTAATAATCCTCATTTTATGCCTTGTACATAGTAGGCACTAAATAAAATTTTGCTGAATTAAGTTTACTTGTACAGAGTAAAACTAAGGACCAGAGAGTCTGTGACCTTCCCAAAGTCACGCAAAGAAGCAGGAAGGGGGCTTGGTTTACTCTGTCTACTATGGCAATAACCTTCTTTTCAGCTCATGATTCTTTCAGTTTTTCAACAGTGACCCAAGTTCAAGGAAGTACAATGGAAAGAGCACTGGACTTAAAGAAAACTGGAGGGGCAGCTAGGTGGCTCAGTGAATAGAGAGCACCAGCCCTGGAGTCAGGAGGACCTGAGTTCAAATCCAGACTCAGACACTTAACGCTTACTAGCTGTGTGACCTTGGGCAAGTCACGTAACCCCAATTGCCCTGCCTTCCCCCCTCCAAAAAGAAAAAAAAAAGACTGGAGTCTGAGTTCTCACTCTATCACTTACTAGTCATGTGATTCTAACAAGTCACTTTACCTCAGTTTCCTCATCTGCAAAATTAAGATAATATTCACATGGTAGTTACTGAATACTTTGTAAACTACAAAGCACCATTAAAATGTGAGTTTTTATTTATCTTTGCAATGTCCCTATGATCAAACAGGTAAGGCAGAATTATTGCCCATTTTTCAGAGAGGAAAACTGAGTCACGGAGCAGCTCAATGACCGGCCTAAGGTCAGACAGATCACTGCAGGAGCTCAGACGAGAACTCGGACGCCTTGACTCCCAAAGCTGCTTCTGCCAGAATCACATTACCTCCTGTTGATATCATAAATGTTTTCCAGCCTAGATCATCCAAATGATAATCAGCACCAAGGAGAACCAGGAAAGGGCCAAGAACTAACCAACCTCAAAGCCTTGAAAATGGTTCCATAAAATAAACCAGGAATCTGACTTCTGGCACTGCCTTAAAGAACTGGAAACATAACATGCAATGTGAGAAGAGAAGGGCGAAAGCCAGCCACAGAGGTACAGTAACTATTATTTTCTAGCTTTCACAAAGATGATGTATCAGCCAATTATCCTCTGCAAAGGGCAGAGTAGGAGGGATGGGAGGAGGAAAAGAGTTACTACTTAAACTATGTTACTTACAGTAATTACTACAATCCCACCATCTCTCTCTTGAAAGGCTGGGGAGAACAAATCCTGGCAACAAATACATGGCAGTAATTCACTTTTTTCTGCAGCATTAAAGGCTTATAAAGTACTTTCCCCACAATAGCCCAGGGAGGTCAGAAGTACAAGTGCTAAACCTATTTCACAGACAGAGAAAGCAAGGCTCAGGCAGGCCCCAAGTGCAGGATTCTTTCCGGACATCCAGGCTGCTTCTCTGCAGACAGAATCACTTCGGATCCTTACAACAGCACTGGGAGGGATGTGTCACTATTATCTCTATTTTGCAAATGAAGAAATTGAGTCTTAGAAAGGCTAAGTGACTTATCTATGGCCACTCAGCTAGTAAGCGCCATCACGCCTTCTCCACCTATGGATCTGCTATGAAAAGAGGCCAAGGTGACCTACCCCTTTTTACATAATTAATTTACATAGAGTCCTTCATTTTCTTATTTCCCACTCCTCAAAGCCTCTTGCCTTCCTATGGTTCTGACCTCTTGGTCTTTGGCCTTGGCCTGCTGTTTCTCAATAATACTAAAACTAATGTGGCAGCTCAAATCGCCCAAATGCATTTACCAAGCATTTTCCCCACAATGACCACCCTGAGAGTGAAGTTGTACAAATATTATTATCCCCATTTTACAGATGAGGACATAGAGGAAAAAGATGAGTGACTTTCTGAAGGTCATATGAAAAAGTGGCCATGCTGAGACTTCAACTCAAATTTTCTGATTCCAATAATAGTAACAATCACAAAGTACCCTAGAGCACATAAAGTCGTTTCCTCACCCCAATCTTGTATGGCAGACAATAATAAATATCATGAAACCCACTTTTCAGATGGGGAAACTGAGGCTCAAAAGGCAAAAATGACTCACCCAAAGTAATACAATGAGTAAATGAAAAGTCAGCATGTGAAAGAAGACAGGTCTTTTGCTCCATGGTGTTGCCTTTCTGGGGAATAGGGGAAGCTGTGACAGCACTCATATGAGGTCTCATCAGCCCTCTGTCCTTCAAGATCCCAGCCTCTTCTTCCCCAGTTTACAAGTCAATCACATCTCCCTGTTTATTGGTGGTAAACTGACTTATTTTCAACTTGAAATGTGAACCTTATGAGATGTGAACACGGCTCAGTGCCAAAGTGGTTTGGGCTCAAAGAGCACCCCAAGCTCAGGTCACTGTTTCCCAATTCCAGTTCCTCGAGGGCCAGTATTTTGTCTCTGTTTTATGGAGTACCTAGCATGCTGTGGGTGTCCAATAAATATTAACAGTGCTGATGATTCACCGAGAAGCATCACAGTGAGGAGGTAACCAGAGAGAAATTGAACCAGGGCCAGAAAAGGAGCTGGTGAAACTCAACCACATTCTGAAACCATTTATCCAAATTCCAGAGCAAGCAAAGCAATGGGGAAAGGGGTTGGTACTATGGCAAAGGAGATGGATACCAGGCCTCTCAAACACCTCAAAAGATGCAGAAGATAAAAATTGCCCTCACAATAGATGAAGGCAAATCAAGTATGTGGCTTTCAAACAAAAAAGATATGGAATAAGCAAACATCACCCTCTGGAATCAAAGACCTTAGAAAGGGCTTTATCATTTTAGTCTAACTACCACATTATATAGATGAGGAAGCTAAGGTCAAAGAAAGGAACAGATTTGCCAAAGGTTGGAAAGGGCAGTAAGGGGCAGACCCAGGTTTGCTAACTCCAAATGCAGTGCCCAGCCTATGGATACAGAATTTTGAGATGGCACAGACTCATGGGAGAGGGAAAACAGGGTTCTGCTGCCTTCCATCCCAGAGCACTGCCTTGACCAAGAACATCAAAAAACATCTCTGCATTCCCCTCAGACCTTGCCAGTCGTCGTCCCCTTCCATGATGGCTTTGCTTTTCCTCGATCCACCGTTAGTCCCCTGGATCCACCTATCCCTTGTGGATGACTCATGTTGTCTCCCAGTTTACCCATGAAGGCCTACAAACCTTTCCTGAGCCAGGCTCTTGCTCTCCACTCAGGTCTGTGCCACACTCCTGCACCTCTTTATTATCTGCATAAATCTCAAGAGTAATGCTCAAAAGCAAAGAGCCAAACTCACAATGCAGCAATCAACAGCTCATTCTCTCCCCAGACCTATTCCCCTCCTTCTCCCACCTCTCTCTACCTTCTCTAGCTTCTATTCTACTATCCATTTGCCTTCCAGGTGACAGATATCCCCACCCACACTTTAATCTGGAATGGAAACCTTTTAACTATAACCAATCACAGACTCTTTCAAAGTCTGACATCTTTGGAGGAAGAAAAAGAGCAACTGCTCTCACTTCTCTAAGCTCCTGACATACTAAGAAGCACTTTCCTCACAACAAGGAGAAAGAGTTATTGTTCTCATTTTATAGATAAATAAACTAAGGTCTAAAGAAGTGAATTTGCCTTTAGTAACAGCCAGAACTCTGACCTAGATCTCTGCCTCCCTGTCTACCCATTATATCATGCTTTCTCTTCTTGGAAGAAAGAAATGTTCACAATCTGGGGTTAAGGATCTATAGCTCCCTCTTCCTTTCCTGTCAGCCAACTAAGCAGTCACCTTCCCAAGAACCAAATGCCAAGTGACCCTCAGACTGACTTGGACAAGTCTGAAACTTCAGGCTATTCCGGTTTCTCATGGTACAGTTTATGGAATGATGGGTCATAAAACAAAGAATCTGCTTTGGTATACTATCTGGAGAAAACCAAGAGAAAGAGAAGAGCTACGAATTCGTTTCTGAGAAAGTACTCACCGGTGGAGCACTGTAACTGGCATGGGGGTTATTCTGGATCTCCCACAGACCTTCATTAAAACCTTTTCTTTTGTTGGGTTTCCCATACTTGTCCTTGTATTTTTCATAGGGGAACAAGTCTTTGGGTCCCAGGAAGGCTCTGGAGAAATAAATCATGGGACAGGAGCAGATTAGTCCAGAAGTCATAGAATGGTACCAAAGAAAGTTCTGAGTCAAGTGCCGCGGATGAAGGAGGGGGATACTTACGTTTCATGAGTGCCAAAGAAGAAGATGGGGTACTTGTTGGGGGGCGGCTTTACTGCCCCATCTGCAATATCATCAATCTGCAAAGTGAAGAAAGTAGGGATGGTCAGAAATGATAAGTATTATCACTCCACATCCCCCAAAGTGAACACTGTCAGCATAAGATAGATGTTCAAGAAAGATGCTAGGTTATCTCGGTAAAAGAGGTACCATGGAAAGGGGAGCTATCAAAAGAGCAAGAGGTTAAATGTTCCAAATTAAGGGCTGTACTTCCCCCACCCAGGTAAGTTCCCCTCACTCCAAAGACAGAGGCTAGGCATAGTATTCCCAGGACAGATGCTTCACCTTCAAGAAGTCAAATACCTTCCTTGGAGCCAATGCTGGGGATGGCGATAAGTATGGTTTCAGGGGACTCCTAAGCCCTTTTACCCTGGCCCCTCCCCAAAAAGGGACATTCCATGGAAGGGATCCCTGAAGATACTGTGGCTGGGGGCTGGCCCCAGAAGAAACCCACAATGCAGCAGGGGTAAGCAACAAGGATAGAGAAGGGAGTGGGCTCCAGGAGACAGGACTTCAGCATCCAGGAAGTCCCACCCTCTCTTTGCAGGCCCATGGGCTAAAGCAGCTGTCAATCACCTCCCAACAGGAAGATGGCATAAACCCCTTAGTTTCCAATCAGGTGCCTGGAAATGTTTGGGGATAGAAGGAAATTTGTAGAGGAGGAGAATGAGAAGGATTCTTGCCACAGGCAACAGGAATTGGTAA
The DNA here is from genome assembly GCA_028627135.1 of Pseudochirops cupreus. Lineage (NCBI taxonomy): Eukaryota > Metazoa > Chordata > Mammalia > Diprotodontia > Pseudocheiridae > Pseudochirops > Pseudochirops cupreus. The sequence goes on from CM053580.1 coordinate 534,073,479, forward strand.
AGTGGAGGAAATTTTCTATAAACAGTTATTTCTCCAGATCCACAATAAGAGCTCTGTAGTTATTAGCATCAATGGTAGAAGCCTAGATTAACCAAACAATTCCTTTCTTTCTAATCTTTCCTGCCCCACAGACCTATTTCTACCACTCTTATACCAGCCCCCTCCAATTTCCTTGGCTTCATCGTGTTCCATTCATACTGTTACTGACCCCAAGGAAATCTCATTTAGTTCACTTAATCATCCATTTAGGTACCATGGGAACTAGCATAGTACAAATGATTTAGAGTCAAGGACCTAGGTTCAAAGCCCAGTTCTGCCACTTTCTACCTATGTGACCTTGGACAAATCACTTAACCTCTGGGGATTTTTGTCTCCTCATCTGTGAAATGAGGGCTCGAACTAGATGCCCTTTAGGTCTCCCACCAGCTCCAGAACCAACAATCAATCCCTCCCATCCATAATTCTTGGCACATTTTGCCAGCACCCTGTCAGCATCTCCCTCACCTCTGAATTCTTTCAAATATACCAACAGGCAGACCCTTCCTCTTGGGAGTTATAGATACTATTGCTCCTTCTGTAATTTCTCTCATCATTCAAAAACACACACAATTAATCCTCTTCCCTTCAAAGCATTCTTCCCTACATAATAACCTTCAAGACACCAGACAAAAATGTTACCTCCCTACTCAGATAACCTAACTCTTCAAGGAGTTCAAATACATTATCAAAGACACACCCCTCTATTCCCAGACTCATTACCACCTAGCCTCCATAATCACAAGCATTTCAAAGCAAACTTTTAACAGTCCCTTCAAAGTACATTGTGCCAAAAACTCCATGAACTCTACAAGCCCCAGATTCCTTCATCATACCCTATCTGTATATGTGAATCCCAAAACTCCTAAACACTTGGCTCCAGATACGAAATAAATTCAATTTATATTCCAGTATACCGCCTGTCAGGATCCCCATACCATCATTCCAAGCACTGAGCACTGCCCTTCGGCCCAATTCCATCTTGGGGGCAAAGGGGAGGTGGAGGGGATAGGGATTCATTATACCCTGAAATTCAACAGATACCTTGGCTTAGCAACTCTGTAGGATTGGCCCTCTTCCACACCCTGACACCAGTTAACCACGCTAGTATCCTGGAAGAATCCTACTAACCATTATAAATGCCATTTTCCCTTACTTTAGAGTGTCATACTTCATCCATTTTTTTTTTCTACTCTACCCCAGACAGGCCACAAGGTGACAATCCAATTCTCCTGGTCCTCTTCAGATCCTTCAATATTCCCAGCAACCCACTCCTCAAAACCTAGGCCCTCTGGGCCTTCCATTTTCCTCATTAATTCAATTCACTTTACATCAATAAACACTTATTAAGTGCCTGCTACGTGCCAGGCACCATGTTAAGCCCTGAGGATACAAAAAGAGGCAAAAATAGTCCCTGCCCATAAGGCAGCTTACACCTTAGTCCCCTATAAATTCCTTAGTACCCCGAATTTCCTTCAAAGCCCTTAATTCTACAGGCATATTCTTTTCTCAGCACCCAAGTTTCCCATTCCCCACTCTTTTCTCTTTCAGACTCAAGTGCTGGAATCCTCAGTCTACTGCACCCCCAGGCTCTCCCAGGTCATAGGAACACAGACTTTGAGCAGAGAGGGACCTCAAAGGCCATCTAGTTCAACCATTTATTTTAAGGATAAGTAAACTAAGACCCAGAGAGAAAAAAGGGACTTGTCCAAGGTCATACAAGTAGCAGAACCTGTGTTTGAGCCCATTCAGGGCTCTCTCCAGAGCATCACCCGACCCTGGGGTCCCTCTCTACCAAGCCTTCGAACATCTCCGCTTCCTCGGCTAAGTCACAGACTTCCCCGAGGCCTCCCAGCCCCCCAACCCCAGAATCCCCTGGGGTTCCCCCACAGCCCTCTGATCCCCAAGGTGCCCCAGTTCTCCGGCTTCTCCATCTTCCCCGAATCTTCTGTGGGGTCCTCCGTGCCCTGTGCCCACGCCCGCCCCAGAGTTCCCACAGCTCCAGCCCCTCCCCTCCTCCCAGTGGAGTCTCGGCTCCCTCATGCCCCCAGTGACGGGGTCCGGGTCAGTTTCCTAAGCCCCGCCCATCCTGGGGGTCCCCCCTGGACCCTCAAATCCTCCTCTGCCTGCGCAGCCCCCAGGGCCCCCCTAAGCCCCTCGCGCCCCCAGGCCGCCCCCAGCCCCCAGGACTCCCAAATCCCCCAGCCCCGGCCCCGCGCCCCTCACCCGGGCCGGCCAGTGCGGGTAGCCCTTCATCTTGGCGAACACCAGGTCCCCGGGCTTGAAGGCGTGCGGCATGGCGGGCGGCGGGCCGGGCCGGGCGGGGCGGGGAGGGGAGGGCCGGGGCGGGAGGGAAGAGAGGCCGCCGAAAGGCCCAGGCCGCGGGAGGCAGCAGTGGAGGCAGCGGCGGCAGGAGGTTAGAGGTAGGAGGCGAACCCGGGAGGGAGGGTAGGAGGGAGGGAGGGGTGGGGGAGGAAGAAGGGAGGGAGGGAGACGTGGGGGCAGGGCGACGGACAGCTCCGCCAAAGCGGCGGCCGGGCCGAGCAGCGCTATTGGCCCGCCTCACCCCGGATGTCCCGCCCCCGCATGGCCACGGGCTGCATTTTCTGTAAATCAGGGCCACGTGCGGGATAGAGGAGCGCCGAGGCCAATGGAGAGAGAGGCTAGAGTGGAGCGTGCTAACGGGATTGGTTAGAAGAAGGGAATGAAGGGGCGTGTTCCAAGGCGTTGTGGGGGCGGGGGAGAGGACGGGGGGGGGGGTGCAGCCTGGGGTGAGGGGGTTATTAAAGGTAAAGGAGGGAGAAGGGAGCATGCGGGAATGAGGAGGATAGGGTTGAGGAGGAGAAAAAGGGAGGGAGGACCCCAGACCTAGAGCTCTAGGGAAAAGAGTCCCCAGGCTCTGGAACAGGGGCCCCGAGAGCTCTGGAGGATGGAGACCCCCACTCTAGAGAAGGAAACCCCAGGTCTGGCGCTCTGGAGGACTCTAGAGAGGAAACCCCCAGGTCTGGAGCTCTGGAACAGGGGGCCCCAGAGTTCTGGAGGACAGAGGATCCCCCACTCTGGACTCTAGAGAGGGAAACCCCGGGTCTGGAGCTCTGGAACAGGGGACCTGGAGGAGAACCCCCAGAGAGCTTTCTAGAGAAGGGAACTTCAGGCCTGGAGATCTGAAGAAGGGGACACCAGGTCTGGGGTTCTGAAGGAGAGGAATTTGAGTTACAGAAAAAAGGGAGTCAGGGCTGGAGTTCTTTTTTTTTTTTAATAGTATTTTATTTTTTCCAATTACATGTAAAGACAGGTTTTTTTATTTAAAAATTTTGAGTTCCAAATTTTCCCCCTTCCCTCCTCCCTCCCTAAGACAGTAAACAGTTTGATATAGGTTACATATGTGCATCATGTAAAACATGTCCATTATTAGTCATGTTGTGAAAGAAGAAACAGACCAAAAAAAAAACCCATGAAAAAAAAATAAAGTAAAAATAGTATGCTTCGATTTGCATTGAAGACTCTGAGTTCCTTCTCTGGAGGAGGATACCATTTTTCCTCATGGAAATGTCTTGGTTCATTGTATAGCTGAGAATAACTAAGTCATTCATAGTTGATTGTCCTACAGTTTTGCTATTACTGTGTACAATGTTCTCCTGGTTCTGCTCACTTCACTTTGCATCAGTTCATGTAAGTCCAGGTTTTTCTGAAATCCTCTTGCTCATACTTTCTTATAGCACAATAGTATTGCATTACATTCGTACATCACAATTTGTTCTGCCATTCCCAAACTAATGAACATCCCCTCAATTTCCAATTCTTTGCCACTACAAAAAGAATTGCTGTAAATATTTTTGCACAAGTAAGCCTTCCAGAATGGCTGGATCAGTTCACAACTCCACCAACAATGCATTAGTATCAGGGTCGGAGTTATTAAGAGCTATGGTGGGAAGGAGGAAGGAGAGAGGGAGAGAAATTTTGAAACTTAAGAGATTGTGGAACTGAATGTTGTAAACTAAAAGTAAATAAATTTAAACACAAAAACTGTCTTAAATTGTTTTTATGTGTAATAGGGAAGATATTTTTTTAAAATATAAATAGGGTTAACTGAGGGGAAAAAAAAGAAGTAGAAGGCACAGGCTATAATTCTGGAGAGGGAATAAAGGAAGAGAAGAGAAGGTATGGGACAGGGGTGGAGAACCTGTGGTCTTGAGGCCACACGTGGCCCTCCAGGTCCTCAACTGTACAGCCTTTTGACTGAGTCCAAGTTTTATAGAACAAATCCTTTTATAAAACAAACCCAGGTATGGGATATGAAACACTGCAGAACTCAAGGTTGAGATGAAATGAGGGCTATTCCAATGACAGAATTGAAATTAAGAGGACTAGAAAAATCACTCTACATTTTTATAGCATTACTATAGGTCTACAAATTGCTTTCTTCACAAGAACCAGGTAATATAATCATTATTTTCCCATAGGGTATGCAGAAGAAGGCAGTTAGGTGATGTAGTAGATAGAGTTCAGGTTCAAAGTCAGGAAGATTCGTCCTCCTGAGTTCAAATTTGGCCTCAGACACTTAGTAGCTATGTGACTCTGGGTAAGTTACTTAACTTTTGACCTCAGCTTCCTCATCTTTAAAATGAGCTGGGGAAGGAAATGGCAAACCACTCCAATGTCTTTATCAAGAAAGCTCCAAATGTAGTCATGAAGAGTAGGACATGACTGAAATGATTGAACAGCAACAATCCAGAAAAGGCAACTAGGATGGTGAGAGATCTGGAAACCCTGCCACATGAGTTCCATAGTTGAAGGAACTAAAGATGTTTTGCCTAAAGAGAGGACATGAAAGGTCTCATGGTGAAGAGGACTTAGATTTATTCTGGTTGGTCCCAGAGGGCAGTACTAGGAGCAATAGGGGAAAAAGTTGTAGAGGGACAGATTTAAGTTCAGTGGAAGAGGAAAATTTCCTAAAAATTAAAACTTTCCAAAAGTAGAATAACCTACCTAGTCGGTTACCCATCCCTGGAAGTCTCTATACAGAGGCCTCTGGGATGCTGCGGGAGGAATTCCTGCTTCAGGTAAGTATAGGACTAGACGGCTTCTGAAGTCCCTTCTAGCTCTGAAATTCTCTGCATCTGTGAAAGGATGAGCAGTCATCACTATAAACTTCTGTATCTTATACGGAATTTCGTCTAAAACTGTAATAACCCGTTAATTCGTAACCTTTTCCTTTTTAAAAGAAAAAAATACATTTTTGATAACTTTCGTCTTGCATCTTCATGTCACAATCATTTCAACCTGTTCCCTAGAATGAACTCTCCCTTATGACAAAAAAAGGAAAGCATCCAATACCGCGACTGCATCTGACAGCTGATTTAACACCGTCCCAGGAATTCTTTGCCTCTGCTTCGTGAGGAGTGAAATACACTTCATGTGTTCTTGTCGTTAGCCACTGATTTTTCAATTACTCAACATTCAGCCTCCTTTTAGGGGTCTTTTCATTTACACTGTTGTAGTCATTGTGCAGCATTGTTTTCTCGATTCTGCTTAGTTCACCCTGCATCTTTTCATATAAATCTTCCCATGTTTCTTGACTTTTTCATATTCATCATTTCTTACCGAACAATAATAATGCATTGCCTTTATATACTGTAAGGGTGGGTTGGTTGGTTGGTTGGTTGGTTGGTTGGTTGATTGGTTGGTTGGTTGGTTGGTTGGTTGTTTTCAAGCATTCCTAAATTGATAGGTACTCACTTTGCTTCCAGTTCTTTGTTACCACAAAGCAGGTTGCTATGAATACGTTGGTATATATGGGAACATTGTTTTGGTCTTTGAATTATTATATTGGAACTTTGTTTCTGTCTTTGACTTCCTTGTAGGATGTGCTCAGTAGTAAGATCACTGGGTTAAAAGGCTCAATCACTTTTCTTGCACATTTCCAATATGATATGTAGAATGGTTTGTTAGGCCACTTTATAGCTCCACCAAGTATGTATCAAAGTGTTCATCTTCTTACCTCCACATTAAAATAAAACAAAAACAACCCTTTCTTAAAAATTGTTTGTCATTTCTCTGAAGGAAAGCTTCTCCATGAAGAGGAAGGAATAATGCTGCTGCTGATAGTATATAGTATACAATACTTATTGTAACTCCTATTTATGTTTTAAAGGTTACAGAGCTGTTTTCTGACAATAGCCTACATCAAGTACTTTTTTTTCTGTATCAGTACACTATCCTGTGGCAAGAAGAAATGAAGTCCTTAACAAAAGCCACATCTCTTCCTTCACACTTAGAGTATATTGATCAGAAGTTTTATTCTTCCACCAAACTCCCTCCGTCTTTGCTAGATTGTAAGTTCCCTGTGGGTAGTTAACAACATCTTATTTATCTTTGTAGTTGGCACAGCACCCAGTGCAATATGTTGTACATGGTCGGTTATTGTTGTGTCATGGAAGGCTTGTTAAGCATGAATGAAATCAGGAGTCCTAGCTTTTAATCCTGGCTTGAACACTGGTGACTGTGAGAAAATCATATTCACGACATGACCTTCTGTTTCCTCATCTGTAAAATAAAGAAGATACTGTATGCTATTCATCAGTTTGTGAGGAAAATGCTTCACAAACCTTGAAGCCCTATAGAAACAGTAGCTACTAGCAAAAAATGTTTTTTAATGACTTTTGAATAACTCAGCTTGATTCAGCAAAAGATTATTGTGTCTAATTTGTGACAGGCATCCAAAAATTCTACTGGGAGGATACAACACATACAAAGATATCTAAATACAAAATACTTTCAGAGGGAGAGAGTGCTAACAACTGGGGGAATCAGGAAAAAAATCTAGTGTGGGAGGTCACACCTAAGCCATGCTTTGAAGGAAGCTAGATGGAGGTAAGAAATGTGCATTCCAGACATAGAAGATAATCATGCACAAAAGCATGGAGGTAGGAAATGGAATGTCTAGTATGGGGAACAGCAAGTCAGTTTGACTAAAACAGAGAACATGTGAAGGGGAGTATTATTTAAAAAAAAAATCTGGAAAGATTGATGGGAGCCAGTTTGTGGAAGACTTTAAATGCCAGGTTGAGGCATTCGTATTTTATCCTAGTGAGAGTAGATAGTATTTGTGGATTTCTGAGTAAAGGATGCCACGGTAAATTAGGGTCACTTACTGTAGCAATTTAAATGAGAGCCCTTGAATTAAAGGATGCTTTTTAAAAAAATAAGACAATCAGTTTCTCCAACCCATTTTTATTCCTTCATCTGGTAGCGAATGTTTCTCCAAATGAGTGATTCTTTGGTAACCCAGCATCTGCACTATGGAAGGAAAAAAGAAGCCAATGCAAGAATTATGCTTTCAAAAGAGATCTATTAAAGGATTTCTTGTATACTTGGCAAAAGACAGGAGTGGGGTGCTGAAGTCTTCCAAATCTTTGTTTAAATTGGGATAATGTTATAGTATAGTAACTTCTCCCAAAGACAGCTTTCTACCTTTCTCTTTCATACAGGAAAAGTTCCATCTCCACCATGTGTAAGAAATGCTTCTTTCTCAGGAGTTCCAAAGTTGTCATTGGTGAGGAGCAGGGTGCTGTCTGCTGCCTTTCCTTCCTAACCAATGCCTTGAGATCTTTGAGCTCAGTCATTAAGCTCAAAGAAAATGAGAGTATAAGATTGCAGTGTTTCCCTATTTATCAAGGTTAGATAACAAGGGGGATGTGGAGGATCTTATCTATAACGCCAGTTGCTATTGGACTGTTCAAGTTATGAAGTTATAATTGAGGTAAGAGTGGGAAACCTCAGCTGGTTTTAGGAATGAAAGCAAAAGACAATTAACTCTTAAATAATGCTAGCCAATTGATAACAGGCATGAATCTCCCAAGGGAATTCTGCTTCTGAAAATGTCTGCCAAATGCTAGTGGAATGACTATGGGTTATTTTCACATATAGAAAATCAAAGACCTCATGGAGCTACTTATGGTTCCTCCCCACCAACCCCCAAGATTCTACAATAGGAGTGCAAACTAGGATACTTGTAGGAGAGAGAATAACTTTTCAAAGTATACAAAGATCCTAATGGGGGGAAAGATCATACTCATTAATATGGTTACATATAAATGTGTGTATATGCATGCATGCACATGCACGATATATTGAAGGAACCACTACTGGGCCCACAGGAGCTGGGGAAAACCACTCCATTATCCTAAAGGACCTCCTCTAATCTGAACCCAGGAATATGCTCTGACCAGATTCAGTCTTGGGAAACCCTGGATTCTAATGAGAAGGTAGGCTAGGCTTTTTCTCAATCTTATTAAACCCCCACCAGGTGCCCTCAGGACAAGTTATTTAAAGCTTAAGTTATGGCTGATGTTAAGTCTCCCCAAAGGAGAGGGGTGGTAAACATAGTGTGTACAATGTGAACCAAGTATATGGGCAGGTATGGTATTTCCTAAAGAAATACTAAGGGATGGCCCAGTGAATAGAGCACCAGCCCTGGAGTCAGGAGAACCTGAGTTCAAATCCGGCCTCAGACACTTAACGCTTGACACTAGCCATGTGACCTTGGGCAAGTCACTTAACCCCAATTGCCCACCCAAAAAAAAGGCAAAAAAAAAAAAAGAAAGAAATACTAAGGGACACAAAAGATTCATAGCCCACATTAACGGAACAACTTTAAACAAGATTCAGTAATTGATAGCTTCCATCTTGCTCTTGGGAGGCTGACACTTAAACTTTATTAGAACCTAAAGCAGTTTACAAGACTGCTCATTAGTCATTTTACAATTCAGCTTGGTTCTACACTATCAAAACAAGTTCTGGTTTATGTCTTCTGGTAAAAAATGGCCAAGGCTTGGTCAATTCTCTTGGTTATTTTCTCCAGGAGCACTTTAGTTGTCAGACATTCTTCACCTTGACTGTCAGCTGAAACCCAGTAAGACCCAGGATCTGAAGATCTCTCAAACAAACTCAAAGTTACTTCCAGGCCTGGACACCTTGAGAATGGTGTTCAATCACCTAGTCAGGAAAGGAAATACAAAGCAGAAAAGGCAGCCAGAGGCCCAGAAGAAAGCTTATCCAATTAAGTCCATACACCACCTGTGACTGCTGGCTGAGCTGGGAGAAAGAGCACAGCCATCCCTTGCATGGGAATCTAGAGACACCCAAACACCTAACATCTGGATTCCTGTTTGTCCTTTGTTCTTAAAGACGACCATGATATCAGGGAGGTAATGCGATGACATGCAAGTGAATTGGATGTAAGTGAAGCAGAGCTGTTCAAAGTCACCAGCCTCACTTTCTCCTCCCTACCCATCTGGGTCCAGTATCCAGATATGGATTAGGACAACTAGAGATAGTCCAGGATGCAGTGGAGGGCCTTGGCCTTTTCAAACTAAGGTCTTTAACAAGTTTCAGTTTGACTGAGGCAGCGCCGATTCAGTAATTAAGGCTTAAAATTAGGCAAGAATGGCCTCTTTAAAATAGATCTGGGGACAGCTAGGTGGTGCTACAGTAAACAGAGCGCTGGCCCTGAAGTCAGGAGGACCTGAGTTCAAATATGACCTCAGACACTTGACACTAGCTGTGTGACTTTGGGCAAGTCACTTAATCCCAACTGCCTTGCCTTACCCCCTCCAAAAAAAAATAGATCTGGGAGGGGGAATATCCTCAGGGTTTCTGGACAAAACAGAAACATTTGTTATTTACATTAATTCTGAGCCAATCAGGGCCCAAATAGTGACAAAGTAGGACTTGGTCTGGGACCAGAGTGATTTGGAGTTAAGGCTGGAGTTAAATATAAAAAAACAGAACAAAAAAAAGTTTCAGAGATTAAAATTTACATTCCCTTTAGGCAGAGCACTGGCAGGTAAGGGTGTGATACCCTATATGGAAAGAAAGAAAGAAAGAAAGAAAGAAAGAAAGAAAGAAAGAAAGAAAGAAAGAAAGAAAGAAAGAAAGAAAGAAAGAAAGAAAGAAAGAGAAAAAAAGAAAGAAAGAAAGAAAGAAAAGAAAGAGAGGGAGGGAGGGAAAAAGAAAAAGGAAGGAAGGAAGGAAGGAAGGAAAGAAGGAAGAAGGAAGAAAGGAGGGAGGGAGGACACTCCTTCAGATCAGCAGTGAATAAGGCAATTACATCATCATTTCAAAACATGCATGTTCTTCAATGCTAAGACAATTCATGGCCAAGTTTATCCCCATGAGACCCAAGGGCTGAGTCTCCATATCCATAGAGTCTCCAACAGTCTCCAGGGAAACTCCTTAGGATGACCCTGATAGGCCATTTCAACCTCTCCCACATGTCTATATTCTATCACAAACAATATCAATTCATTTATGTTGGCCAGAATGAGGAAAGATACCAATTGTAGTTACACAATTCTAAAACACAAATACACCCCTGTAAATATCAAAAGAAAGGTTACTGAAACCACGTACTAGACACTATTGCGGTTACAATTTAACAGGCTCTACATAATAAATATTAAGTGCTTACTAAGTGTAAAGCTGTGCTAAATGCTGGAGATACAAGTACAAACAAGCAAGACAGCGACTGTCCTCAAAAAACTTAAAATTCTATTTGGGGAAGATAATACAGATGGGAGAGGGGTGTTCAGGGAGGAGTTTTTTTATTAGAGATGTCAGAAAGAATGGTAACCAGAAGCACAGAGCAATTGAATGACAAGTCCTTTCTAAGAATGATAGTGTTGACTACTGTTCTTGGATGGGTAAGGGGGGAGCTAAGAGGAGGAAAGGGAAGATACATACACAGCAACATGGAATGGGAAAATCTAGGAAGTGGCATGGTGGCCCTGGATCTGGGCGATTAGAAACATCAATTTGACAGATTTGGATGAGACGAGAGATTAGTAGAAAGGACATCAAACAGCAGGCATTTCAATAATCCAGGATAGGAGATAAGCAACTGAGAGTGGAATCTGTGTGAGCAGAAAAGGGGAAGGGGGGAAAACATCCAATAAAACTGCACAAATGATTCGATACAGGAATTTTGGGAAAGGACAAAGTCAAGGATAACTCCAAAGTTGTGAACCTGGGTGACTAGAAGGACATGAGTGAACTGGTGAGTTTGGAGGAATGGGTATTGGAGGTCAATATGAATTCAGTTTTGGATATATTAAGTTTGAGATGACTAGAGGATCTCCAGGAAGAGGTGTTACAGCAAACAGTTGGTAATTAATTCAGGAGAAATATTAGAACTAGGTACTTAGATCTGGGAGTGACCCAGAGAAAGCTGATGAAATCAAATTATATTTAGTTAGAGGTCCTGAAACTCAACCCTTTTTTATGGACACATAAGCTAAATCCTAGAGTGATGAAATGACCTGTCCAGGATCATAAGCCTAATAAATGTCTGAAAGAGGATTCAAACCCAGGGTTTCCTGACCAAGTCTAGCTTTCTTCTGACTACCCTCTCCCCCAAACTGCCCTCCCTTCTATCACCTCCCCCCCTTTTCTCTTATCCCCTTACCCTCCCACTTCCCTGTAGGATAAGTAAGATAAATTCTATACCTAATTAAGTATGTATGTTATTCCCTCTTTGAGTCAGTTCTGATGAGAATAAGGTTCACTTGCTTCAGTTCACTTCCCCCCCTTCCCCTCCACTGTAAAAGCTTTTTCTTGCCTCTTTTATGTGAGATAATTTACCCCATTCTACCTCTCCCTTTCTCTTTCTCCCAGTACATCAATCTCTCACCCCTTAATTTTATTTTTTAGATATCATCCCTTCATATTCAACTCACACCTATGGACTCTATCTACATATGCTTCTCCTAACTACCCTACTAATGAGAAATGTTTTATGAGTTACAAATGTTATCTTCCCATGTAGAAATGTAAGCAGTTTAAGCTTATTAAGACCCTTATGATTTCCCTTTCCTGTTTATCTTTTTATGCTTCTCTTGAATCTTGCACTTGAAAGTTAAGTTTTCTATTGAGTTCTGGTCTTTTATTCAAGAATGCTTGAAAGTCCTCTATCTCATTGAATATCCATTTTTTCCCCTAAGGGATTATACTCAGTTTTACTGGGTAGGTAATTCTTGATAGTAATCCTAGCTCCTTTGCTTGCCAGAATTCATATTCCAAGCCTTCCACTCCTTTAATGTAGAAGCTGCTAAATCTTATGTTATCCTGACTGTGTGGCTCCACCATACTTGAAATGTTTCTTTCTGGCTGCTTGCAATATTATCTCCTTGACCTGGGAGTTCTGGAATTTGGCCATAATACTCCTAGCAGTTTTCATTTTGGATCTCTTTCAGGAGGTAATTGGTGGATTCTTTCAATTTCTATTTTACCCTATGGTTCTAGAATATCAGGGCAGTTTTCCTTGATAATTTCTTGAAAGATGATGTCTAGGCTTTTTTTTTTTATCATGGCTTTCAGGTAGTTCAAAAATTTTTAAATTATCTCTTTTTTATCTATTTTCCAGGTCAGTTGTTTTTCCAATGACATATTTCACATTGTCTTCTATTTTTTTTTCACTCTTTTGGTTTTGTTTTATTGTGTCTTGATTTCTCATAAAGTTACTAGCTTCCATTTGCTCCATTCTAATTTTTAAAGAATTATTTTCTTCAGTGAGCTTTTGGACCTCCCTTTCCATTTGGCCAATTTTGCTTTTTAAGGCATTCTCATCATTGGCTTTTTGGGCTTCTTTTACCATTTGCCCTACTCTATTTTTTAAGGTGTTATTTTCTTCACCATTTTTCTGTGTCCCTTTTACTAAGCTGTTGACTCATCTTTCATGCTTTTCTTGCATCATTCTTATTTCTCTTCCCAATTTTTCTTCTACCTCTCTCATTTGATCTTCTAAGTTCTTTCTGAGCTCCTCCATGGCCTGAGAACAATTCATATCTTTCTTGGAGGCTTTGGATGTAGGAACTGTGACTTTGTTGTCTTCTGTGTGTGTGTTTTGATCTTCCTTGTCACTACAGTAATTTTCTTTTTTTTTCTTTTAAATGACTTGTTTATTTACTTTTAATTTATAAGATTTGGTTCCACGATCCCTTGAGTTTCAGATTTTTCTCCCCTCCCTTCCCCCCCCCCCCATGGTGGCATGCAATCATGTATAGGATCTGCAAATACTTTCACATTGTACAATAGTCTGGTTGTATAGAAGGGTTGTAACCAATGAGTGATCACTGGGAAAAGAAAAAAAAAAA
>CM053580.1:534087165-534112546 GCA_028627135.1 Pseudochirops cupreus
ATCCCCTTCTTCCACATCAACAGGGGAGTTCATGCCTTCTCAACAGTGGGACAGGGTTTGCCCCTTCCACACTTAGCACTTAGTACTAAGTGCTAAGTATCCTGCTAAACAGATTACTATTACAACCCTTTGTCCATCATTTTTTCAGATATTGGCATAAAGTTTCGTCACGGATCCTCTGAAATCATGGTTGATCGTTGCATTAATCAGGGTTCTCATGTCTTTCAAAGTTGTTTATCTTTGTAATAGTCCTGTCATTGCATAAATTATGCTCCTGGTCCTGCTCACTTTCACTCTGAATCAATTCATATAATTTTCCCCCAGTTTCTCTGAACTGTCCCTTTTATAATTTCTTATGTTACAATAGTATTCCGTTTTAGTGATGACTGTGTAAAGGTTCAGCTCAAAATTATTTTCTGAAATAAATTAGGCCATTACTTCATCAAGCCATCTCAAGTGTCACAAAATTCTTGAAGTAAATTTTGATTTCTATATTTAAATTTGTCATCGCGATACAAATGAAATTCCATTGAACATCAGAATCAGTAGTCCTAAAGTTTCCAGCTTTCGTTTTTAAAAAATGACAAAAAATAAATTAGGAGAGGTAGCATGGCATAATAGAAGGAGCCCTTAACCGGGAGTTGTTAGTCTTGGATTCTAGTTCCAGTTTAATCACTAATTTTTAGTTGAGCAAATTACTTTTCCTAAACTGTAAAATAAGGTAGGGATTAGACTTTGTCCTAATCTGCTTTCGCTTTTTTTCTCTATATTCTCTCACTTAGTGATCTTATCAGCTTCCATTAGTTTAATTATTTGATGACTTAGAGATCTATGTACTTAGTCCTTTTCTCTTTCTAAGCTCCAGCTACCTACTGTACATTTCAAACTTGATGTACAATGGACATTTCAAGTTCATCATGTCTAAAGGAAAATGTATTATCTTTCCCCTATAAATACATCCATCTTCCAAGCTTCCTTATTTTTAATTACCATCTACTCTTCTAATCTCACACGTTCATAACTTTGTTGTTACTCAGAATCCTGATCCTTAAGAAATTGGTCAGACGTATCAGGATAGTCCTAATCAAGGAAAGAGAGGGGCCAATGTTCTCTTTAATTTCAACTCAGCTCTGGACTTGTCATCAGGAATGCTTGGAATTCCTTTCTCATTAAAGGTTCATTTCCCTCCTTGTAAGATTAGACTCAGTTTTACCGAGTAAATTATTCTTGGTTGTAAGCCTGAATTTTTGCTTTCTCCAATATAATTTTCCAATCTCTCCACTCTCTTATAGTAATGACTGTTAAATCTTGTGTGATCAAGGATGTGGCTCCTTAATACTCAAATTCTTTCTGAGTGCTTGAAATAATTTTTTCTTTGACCTGGGAGCTCTGAATTTTGGCTACCATATTCTTGGGAATTTTCATTTTGGGATTTCTTTCATGTGGTGATGGGTAAAGAGTTTGTTTTGCTGAAATGTCTCCTGTTTTTCCTCCATTTTTTTCAGTGTTTTGACTTTTGTATTTCTTGATCTCTCGTTGAGTCATTAGCTTCTATTTGGTCAATTCTAATTTTCAGTCAATAAACATTTATTAAGTGTCTGCCGAGTGTCAGGCACTGTGCTAAGCACTGGGGATACAAAAGGAAACAAAAGATAGAGCTTGCCTTCAAGGAGCTTATAATTTTGGGCAAAGTTTTGAATACTCCTTGTTCTAAGTTGTTAATTCTCTTTTCGTATTTTTTTTACATAGCTTTCCTTTCTTTTCCTATTTTTTTCTCTACCACTCTTCATTTCATTTTAAAAATAATGTTTAGGTCTTCTTTAAACTCTTTAGCTCTTTCAGGAATTCTGGCTGGATTTGTGCCCAAGCTGTATTTTTCTTTGTGGCTTTGCTTATAGATTTCAAGTCATTCTTTTCGGGATTTGTGTCTTGAACTTCCCTGTTACTGCAGTAGTTCTTTATGGTGGGATTCTTTATTTGTTTGCTCATTGTTCTAGTCTGCTTCTTGACTTTAGACTTTATGGTAAGGTTGGATTCTTTGTACTTCTGGGGGTTGTCTGGGCTGAACTTCCTCTTGTGACCTTCTACTGCTTTTCTTTTTCTTTTTTTCTTTTTTTTTTTTTTGGAGGGGGGAAGGTAGGGCAATTGGGGTTAAGTGAGTTGCCCAAGGTCATACAGCTAGGTTTTTTTTTTTTTTAGTGTGTGTGTGTTAAGTGTCTGAGGCCGGATTTGAACTTAGGCCTTCCTGACTCCAGGGCTGGTGCTATTCACTGTGCCACCTAGCCACCCCATCCTTCTACTGCTTTTCACAACTCAGTGAAACCTGCAGGCTTTCAGTGCTCCCAAAGTGATGTGATCCAGGGTTAGTCTGGTCATTGCCCTTCGGGTCTGAGCTCTGCAAGATCCTGACCCAGGTTTGGATCTCTCAGCTTGTCCTTAGTTAGAAGTCTCAGTAGATCAGTGCTGGACCCAGCCATTATTAGCTTGCTAGGAGGTTTTGCAGATTCAGGGTGACTGATTCTGAACTTGTTCCTCATTCTGTATACAGGTAGGTCCCCCCACCATGATTACACCTCCCTTCTACCTGGGCCTAGGTACAGGTCTCCTCCTTAGTCTGCCCTAGGTCTGTGAATTGGAATTGGATAGTTAGTACAAGTTGTCAAATGTCACTCATTCCTGCATCCTGTGCTAGTTCATTTATCCTCTGGCATCTCTTCCTGCTTGGGAGGTTCTTACCCAGTGCCCATTCTCAGCGCTCTTTCAGTCCTAGGGCATGGGAATGATCCGTGCATGTCACATTTCTGGCCAGACTCAGTCCTCTTGTGTCTATCTCCCTGAGCCAATCTGGGCAGGAAAAACTAATCGCTGTGGTTTTTTTTTTTCTTGGATTTCCTAATCAGAAATCAGGCTAGTGTGTTTTATAAATTTTTGTGGAGTAGGTGTGGTTAAGGAACTAGGCTGTACTTCTTTCTACTACTCCACCATCTTGACTCTGCCTCTCTTGAATTTAGAAAGAAGTAAATTTCTCATAGAAGCAAACAAAGGCCTGGAATTAAGAATAAATATAAGATAGATAGTTGACACACATAATACTACATCAAGCAATACCTTAAAAAAAAGAAGAGCTCTAGTTAAGGTTGGAACATTTTGACCATGTCTCTCTCTCTTGGTTTGCAGGAGGGTACAGATTCAGAAAATCACAAGGTTCGTCAAAAGTTGAAGGCAAAGGAATGGGATGAGTTGTTAGCCAAGGGGAAGAGGTTCCGTGTGCTCCAGCCAGTGAAAATTGGCTGCATCTGGGAAGGCGAGAAGAACAGTAATGCCAGTTCAGATCTAAAAGTGTTACAGCAATTCACCGCTTGTATTCTGGACACAGTCATTCCAGAGGAGGAGCACACACCAAAGGCCAACAAAAGAGAGAAGAGGGACCGACAGAGTAAGCTCTGAATTTAGGGTGGGGATGGCATGAGAAAACACAGGCAGAGATCGTCCCATCTGCCCAGAATCCTGTGGTTATAGGACTTAGAGTTATAAGGGATATTAGCAACCATTAAGTCCAATTCAGACCCAAACATTTATTTAGTGCCTACTTTGTGTTAGCCATTATGCCAAGTGTTGGGATACAAAGACAGGTAAACAGTGTCTGCTTCAGGGAGTTTATATTCTATTGGGGGAATATAGCATTGACACATTGACAAATTACTCAGAAGTAATTTGAGAGAATGAGTGTTAAGTAAAATTAGGAAACCATGGAGGGCTTCACAGAGAAGGTGGCACTTGAACCTTAAGGAAGAGGAAGATGTTGAGGTGGAGTTGAGGAAATATGTTCGAGCGTAGAAGACACTTTGTACAAATGTATGGAGCTATATTTTATAGATAAGGAAACTGAGGATCAGAGACGGGAAGTGACTTATCAGTAGTGGGAGTAGACTTCAGCCCAAGTGCTCTGATGCCAAATTTGGTGCTCATTCTACATTGATATGGAGCTCATTGGAGGAATCCCAGGAACAGCCAGTGATTATCGGCTGGTGACAGTTACTCAGCAAACAATCACTCTACTGAACCAAGCATTGTCAAGTAATGGATGCTGGGGATAAAAATGAAATAGGGCTCTCAAGGAGCTTACATTGTATGGGAGAGACAACATGTCAAGTCTGCAAGCGTTTATTTAGTGCCTGCTATGGCCAGGCACTGTGCTAAGAGCTGGGGATAGAAAGAAAAGCAAAAATACAGTCTGGGCCTTTAAGGAACTCATTGTCAAATGAGGAGATAATATGCAAACAATAATATACATAGGAGAGAGATACATTGAAAAATGGGAGATAATTCAAAAGGGAAGGCCCTAGTTGGGGAGGGGGAGTGGGCAGCAGGAAAGGGCTTTTTGTAGAAGGTGGGACCTGTTCGTAGTCACAGTTACTAAGTGTCAGAAGTGGGATTAAATCCAGGATGCCTCTGACCCAAAGTCCAGCCCCTTTCCCCCAAACCATACTCAAGTTTTCATCTATAGTGTCTCTGGTTTATCTTGGGCATTACTATAAGAGAGTATAAGTTTAAATTTTGCAAATGTATGATTTCAGTCTTAAATTTTTTAGCAATGAAGTTTCTCTGCTTTTTCTACAGAATTCTTTCAGCTACACAGTAGCAGTAATTGTAACTTACACATAAATTGTTGAACAATACAGGTACAGAGCATCTGCTTCATAGTAACACTGTAAAGATAGATAGGGCCGATGATGTCCTCATTTTTTGAAGAAAATGAGGCCTAGAGAGATTAAGTTGTTCTTGGAGACACAACTAGTGAGTAAGTAACTGATCCTTGACTCAGACCCAGGTCTTCTAGCTCTAAACACAGTGTTCTTTCCACTCTGCACTTAGTCTTGTTACTAAAAAGTAATATCCATCACAGTCTCACAAACAGGGCCCCAATTCATGCATACTATATGTTACTACTGTTCATTATAAATTGTGTTTTTTTCCTCTCCTTACCAGTCTTGGAACAGTTACTCCCATTATTGCATGGGAATGTGAATGGAAGTAAAGTGATCATTCAGGAATTTCAGGAGTGCTGCCGCCAAGGATTGTTCAGTAAGGACACTGGCAGTCCTGAGAGTGGCACGGCCAGCCCTACAAGTCCAAGTACCTCCCGGCCACAGACTCCAACTGCTAATGAGGATGCTGCTATACCTTCCAAAGCTAGACTAAAGCGGATTATCTCTGAGAACTCAGTGTATGAGAAGAGACCAGATTTCAGGATGTGTTGGTATGTTCACTTGGAGGTGCTCAAGAGCTTTGACCAAGAGCACTTACCTGTGCCTTGCCAGTGGAACTACGTCACTCAGGTCCCATCTGCTACTAAAGAGGACAATGGCAGTGGGCTAAGCCTGGGACCCACACAGACTACCCCAGTCTCACTAAAGAGAAAGAACACAGGCAGTATGTCCATCACTCATTTCATGAAGAAGCCAAGGCATGATGAACAGGTGAGAGAGTTCCCTTGGGAGCATCCTGATCATCTCTTTCCCAAAAGAAGAAGGAGAGCAACAGTTAATAATATAATATGTGCATCATACATGGGTACTGAATAAAGCTTTCGGAATTGACACTGGAGGCAGGATTTGAGAAGACAAGTAAGGCTAGCCTCTTGATGTCCTAAAAGGGGAAAAGGATCCTGCTTTTGAATTTTCAGAAATTAGTCCTTATTGGAAGGTTAAAGGTCCTAGATATCTGTGAAAGCTTTATCTTTTTGTATTCCTAAACTCAATTTCTGACTACTCATTCCTATAGCATTCCCACTACACTGAAAACTGATTCATGTTTAGTTAATCAGTCCATGTAGCAAGTCAAGTTTTTCAGAATTGAAGAGTCTCAATGTTCAATTGACCTCTGAGGTCATCTAATTCAACCCATCCATTCAACAGCATCCCCAGCAAATGTAAGTCTACTGATGGAGAACTCATTCCCTTACAGGGTAGTTCATTGTACTTATGGGCAGATGTAGTTTTTAGGAACTTTTCCCTATAGTGAGCTGAATTCTGCCCGCAGGAAAGCAGTCCTTCATTATAATATATAACCCTTCATTATCTTCTGCCCACCTAAATTTGAAAGCTAAACACGCTTAGTTCCTTCTGTCAGTCTTTATGATGCCATCATCCTATTCAGTTTTCACCAACCTGGTAGCAATCATCTGGACAGATTCCAGTAAATTGTATTACCAAACATTTTTCTCCCTCAACTTCACAAAATTTAGCTCTAAATTCTTTAGATTGTTTCTAGAAATTAAATCTCTTCTCAAAAGCTGGAGAGTTGACACCATTAAGAAGGCTCAAGCATGTCCTGCAAACTCCAAAGGCAGTTCCCAAAGAGGAGTTACCAGAATGTTTTGGGCAGCGGCGATATTGTTAGACTGGGTAGCCTCGATGGGAGAATCACTCATTCCATGTGTACATTCTGATCCCTATGTGTAAAAGTTAGTTACAGTATTTTACATGGTGAACATATAAGATCTTTCTGTAAAAGGTCTGAACTCGGGGCGGCTAGGTGACGCAGTGAATGGAGCACCGAACCTGGAGTCAGGAAGACCTGAATTCAAATCTGGCCTCAGGCACTTAACGCATGCTAGCTGTGTGACCTGGGGCAAGTCACTTAACCCCAGTTGCCTGCCTTCCCCCTCCAAAAAGCAAAAAAAAGAAAAAGAGGTCTCTGAACTCGGCATGTCCTTAACATTTACCGTAACCTTTAACACCTTGGTTAAATGCACTTAAAAACAATTGTGTATTTTTGCTGGGGGGGTAGGGGGCAGGGGAGAAATTCATGAGCACAGTAAGGTGATTTTGGTTATTGTTCTTTGTTTTCTTCTCTGATTCTATCAATTTTAGTATTCCCACGTGCAAAACTAACCCAAGTATGATAATCAGCAGAGGCCAGTCATCCTCTAAATGAAAAAACCAAAAAGCATGTTGTGCAAATGGTAAATAGAAGAGTATAATCAGTTTCTCTAAAATTGAATATCAGCAACATGACTTTGTAATAAGCCTACAGTGATGTTATGACTCCATCTACCTATTTAAGCACCAAATTCTGAGAAGTTGTGAAGTTTAGATATGATGAGAAAGTCATGACCGCTGTCCAGATTTTTTTGATGTTTAAAAAAACTAAATTATTGTGCTTTTAGGACAATTAAAATTAAAATCTTGTAACTGTAATGTGTAATAATATTTCCCTGAAGAAGGCCTGCTCTGATGACTAATTGTGGAATGGAGAGAACCTTGGGTGTCCCGAGGTAATAATGGGTAGATAAGGTCATAGGATTGTAGATAGAGCTGGGTTATCTAGTTTTATCTGGGATAAAGGTTATCTAGTCCAACTCCTTTGTTTTATAGATGAAGAAAATGAAACTTATAGAAAGAGAATAGTTTGTCCATAGTTACACAGCTTACATGTAGCCAAGCTAAGATTCAAACCCTGGTCTTTTGACTGGACACCCAGTGCTCATTTTGCCACACTTCACTAAAATTTTAATTTCTGTAAATAGCATAATATTTTCCTGACATATCCAGTGGTCCCTGTTCTCTGGCTACTCTCTCCATTGACAAGGAAATGTTCTGTCCACCCCCAAGTCAGTTTTGTTGTTTCTGTTATAAGATACATCTCATTGGATGCTTTAGGTTGAAACTGTGGAAATGGATGGATTCCAGGCAGACACTGAAGAAGAGGAGGAGGATGACACTGATTGCATGATTATAGATATGCCAGTCAGCGGAGGTGAGAAGAATTAGAACTTTAAGCTATTATTTCTCTTTTCTAGTTTTTTGGGTAAATATTTAGTATTTTGTTTTTTCTAATTACATGTAAAGATGTTTTCAACATTCATTTTTTATAAGATTGTGAATTCCAAATTTTTTCACCCTCCCTCCCATAGTCTCTCCCCAAGATGGCAAGTAATCTGATATAAGTTATACATGTGTAATCATGTAAACATATTTTCATGTTAGTCATGTTGTGAAAGAATATAATAAAAGGGAAAAGTAACAAAAAACATAAAAATAGTATGCATTGATCTGCATTCAGTCCCCATAATTCTTTCTCTGGACGTGGATAGCATTTTCTACCATGAGTCATCTGGAATTGTCTTGGATCATTGTATTGCTCAGAAGAGATAAGTCAATTATAGTTGATAATCATGCAGTATTGCTGTTACTGTGTACAGTGGTACAGTGTTTTCCTGGTTCTGCTCACTTCACTCGGCATCAGTTCATGCAAGTCTTTCCATGAAATCTGCCTGCTCATCATTTCTTATAGTACAATAGTATTCCATTACATTCATATACCACAACTTGTTTAGTCATTCCCCAATTGATGAGCATTCCCTTAATTTCGGATTCTTTGCCACCACAAAAATAGCTGCTATAAATATTTTTATACACATAGGTCTTTGTCCCTTTTTTATGATCTCTTTGGGATACAGATGGGTATATGCACAGTTTTATAGCCCTTTTGGCATAGTTCCAAATTGCTCTCCAGAATGTTTGGATCAGTTCACAACTCCACCAACATTGCATTAGTGTTCCAATTTTCCCACATCTTCTCCAACATTTATCATTTTTCTTTTCTGTCATATTAGCCATTATGATAGATGAGGTGTGAGATGGTACCTTGGAGTTGTTTTAATTTGCATTTATCTAATCAATAGTGAGTTAGGCCATTTTTTCATATGACTATAGATAACTTTGATGTCTTTGTCTGAAAATTGTTCCTATCCTTTGACCATTTATCAATTGGGGAATGACTTGTATTCTTACAAATTTAACTCCGTTCTCCATGTATTTGAGAAATGAGGCCTTTATCAGAAACACTTGCTATAAAAATTGTTTTCCATCTTTCTGCTTTCCTTCTAATTTTGGTTGTGTTGGTTTTGTTGGTGCAAAACCTTTTATAATTAAATTATGCATTTTATATTTCATAATGTAGTCTGTCTCTTGTTTGGTCATAAATTCTTCCCTTCTCCATAGATCTGACAGGTTATTTATGTTCTCCTAATTTGCTTATAGTATCACCCTTTATGTCTAAGTCACGTACTCATTTTGACCTTACCTTTGTATATGATGTGAGATGTTGGTAGTTTCTGCCATACTATTTTCTAGTTTTCCCAGCAGTTTATGTCAAGTAGTAAGTTCTTATCCAAGAAGCTGGGATCTACTAGTATGTCTTATGCACCTAATCTGTTCCACTGATCCACCAATTTCTTAGCCAGTACCAAATAGTTTTATGATTGCTGCTTTATAATTTAGTTTTAGATCTAGTATGACTAGGTCACCTTCCTTTGCATTTTTTCCTTAATTTCTTTGATTTTCTTGACCTTTTGTTCTTACAGATGAAATTTGTTATTGTTTTTTTACCTCTATAAAATAGTTTTTTGGTAGTTTGATTGTTATGGCACTGAGTAAGTAAATTAACTTAGGTAGAATTGTCATTTTTATTATGTTAGCTTGGCCTATCCATGAGCAATTGATATTTTTCCAGTTTAGATCTGATTTTATTTATGTGAAAAAACATTTTATAATTTTTTTATATAGTTCCTGGATTTGTCTTGGCAAGTAGATTCCCCAATACTTTATATTGTCTACAGTTATTTTGAATGGAATTTCTCTTTCTCTTGTTGCTGAGCTTTATTGGTAATATATAGTAATATAGTAATGCTGATGATTTATGTGGGTTTATTTTATATCCTGCAACTTTACTAAAGTTAATTATTTCAACTAGTATTTTGATAGATTCTCTAGGATTCTCTAAGTATACTGACATATCACATGCAAAGAATGTTTGTTTGCTCATTGCTTAATTCTGATTCCTTCAGTTTCTTTTTCTTCTCTTATTGCTTAAGCTAACATTTCTAATACAGTATTGAATAGTAGTGCTGATATTGGCATCCTTATTTCACTCCTGATCTTATTGGGAAAGCTTCTATCTTGCCTCCATTACAGATAATGCTTGCTGATGGTGTTAGGTAGATAACTACTTATCATTCTAAGGAAAACTCCATTTATTCTTGTGCTCTCTATTTTTTTTAAGAGGAAGGGGTGCTGTATTTTGTCAGAAGCTTTTTCTGCATCTACTGAGATAATCATAGGATTTCCGTTGGTTTGTTATTGATATGGTCAGTTATGCCAATAGTCTTTCTAATATTAAACCAGCCCTGCATTCCTAGTATAAATTACACAGAATTTTAGAAAAGTTAAATATGACAGGCTTTTGGAAGAAACTGAATAGGGATAGAAAGGAATATACCTTTCTCTCAGCAATACATGGCACCTATACATACTAGGAATTCTCTTCACCTCCTTAACTTCTTTCTTGTTTATTGTGTGGTTAGATTTATCTAGTTCGAAGAGGGGGAGGTTGAGGTCCCTTACTAGTATAATTTTGCTATCTCTTTCTTCCTGTAACTCACTTAACTTCTCCTGTAAGAATTTGGATGCCATATCACTTGGTGAGTATGTGTTTAGTACTGATATTACTTCATTGTCTGTGGTACCTTTTAACAAGATGTAGTTTCCTTGTCTCTTTTAATTAGATCGATTTTTTTTTAACTTCAGCTGAAACATAATATATTCTTCTCCAGCTTTTTACCTTACTCTGTGTGTGTCTCTCTGCTTCAGATGTATTTCTTGTAAATAACACATTGTAGGATTTTGGTTTTTAATCCACTCTGCTGTCTGCTTCCATTTTATGGAAGAGTTTATCCCATTCACAGTTATGATTACTAATTGTGTATTTGCCTCCCTCCATCATATTTTCCTATTTATACTTCTCTCTCCTCTCCGTCTCTCTCTCTCTCTCCTTTCACCTTGTCCCTATTCACCAGTATTTTGCTTCTGACTACCGGCTCCTCAAATAGACCCTACCTCCCTTTTCTTTTCCCCTTCCCTTTCTACTTCCTTATAGAGTTAGGTAGATTTCTTTACCCAAACTGTGTTTATTATTCCTTCTTTGAACCAAAACTGATGAGATTAAGGTTTAAACAATGTACACCCCTCCCTCTCCCTCTACTGTAAAAGGTTTTTCATGCCTCTTCTTGTGATATAATTTACCCCATTCTGCCTCTCCCATTCCTCTTTTCCCTATACACTTGATTCTTGATTACTGATTTTTGATGTCTCATAGAGTCATTAGATTCTACTTGGCCAATTCTAATATTTTTTTTTGAAGAGGGAAAGGCAAGGCAATTGGGGTTAAGGGACTTGCCCAAGGTCACACAGCTAGTAAATGTCAAGTATCTGAGGTGGGATTTGAACTCAGGTTCTTCTGACTCCAGGGCCAGTGCTCTATTCACTGTGCCACCTAGTTGCCCCTCCCCCCATTCTTATTTTTAAGGAATTATTTTCTTCAGTTAACTTTTGTGCCTCCTTTTCCATTTGGCCAATTCTGTTTTTTAAAGAATTGTTTTCTTCAGTCAGTTTTTGTGCTTCCTTTCTACTACTCCACCACTGTTACTACAGAGATGGAAGGGGGCAGCACAAAATGAAAGGCTGCTCTAGTTCTTTTTGTTTTATGGGTAGGCTTGACCAGGGAATTCATTACCTAGTGCCAGATTCTAGGTTGCACCTGGAGCAGCAGACTTGCTCCACCACTAGTCCCTACTCATAACCTCTCTGCCTTGGTAGAAGCGGCTTGAGTTTATGATCTGTATCAGAGCCTTTGTAAACCTTCATGCTGGGTGAGATGTTGAATGAAGACTTCTGAGGATGGAGTGTAAAAAGGAATAATTATTTAACTGCAGAACCTAACAATAATAATTATTATTAATAATGCTAATAACATTAGGCATTTAAAAGTTATCAAAGATGCTTACCTGCCTTATTTCCATAGTCATTTATTTGGACTTGATTATTTCTTTTTCTCATGTTAAACTCTAACATAACTAGCAGTCTCTGAAGTATAATTGGATTCATAAGATATGCCTTCATGAAGGAGGGGAGAGGGAAAGAAATAAGCATTTATCGAGCACCTGCTGTGTGCCAGGCACTGTTCTAAGTCCTTTACAATTATGATCTCGTTTGATATTCATGAGACCCATGTAGCTCCCCCTGGCATTTTATAGAAAGGCTTGTCTGGCTGTCCTAGTCTGTTTTGTGGTATTGGCTGTGTGGATTGGAGCTAGAGCAATACCAGACAACAGTGAGTGCGCTCTGGCCTGGCCTGAAAGGCATTTGTCTGGTTCTGCCATTGAGTGTCTTTGTGGTGTTGGGTGCTTATTTTCCCACAGTTTGTAAAGAACAACCAATACGATATCATAAAACCTAGTAAATAAATCTGTGTTATGAGGAGCTGAGAAACTTTAGTATTACGTTTCTGTGTTATGCTATGACTTTCAGCATAGGCATGACCCAAAAAAAGCTATGACTTGGCTGATCTGCCTTTGTTTTCTTCATACCCAGGCTGTGGATGTCAGCAAGCTGTTGGTCACTTAGCAGGTGTCGGGACTAGGAGGACCAAGCAGAAGCTAATATGAGGCAGAAATAGGGGGAGACAGGACAATATAGTTACCATTCTTAAAGCAGGAACTAATCTTGCGAGGGGCATGGACAGCCCTATTACTGCATATCAGTAATTATCAGAGTGTAATAGGACATTAATTAAAGGTAGAATATACTATTTACATTTTTCAAGGGACCTGGTCTTCACTCTAGTATGAGAATGGTGGGTCTTCTCTGAATATTGGTAGTTGCTTTGCCATCTGAAAGTGATAGAAACCCAATTTAAAGAGACCTTACTCTTCTTTTCCAGAGGCTAAATCTCCATGTGGACTTGATTCTAAGTTTGATGATGGTGCAATGGAAACAGAACCCAGCGAGGACCCTCAGCCTGCCAGCCCATCTAACAGAACTTAAGAACATAAACTTACTAATCCCATAATGTATGTATGTAGAATTCTTTAGACAATTTTTAAATGTGTATCAGATACTTGAAAATCTTCCCATTTCTTTTGTAAAGAGAAGACAGCACTTTGTCCTCCTTCACAACCCCTTTGGAGGTTTGAAAATTTATATAGAATGACTGATTAGTTCTTTGATAATTGTAAAAACAAAAAAACACACGCAAACCAAACTGCATATTAATCTGTCTTTAATAAAGCATTATTGAAATTTGATGTTTTGTATGAGAAATAACTTGTTCTCCTCTCCAGCCACAGAAGGCTGTGTTACTGGATTGTAAATATCCTGAAAACCCCAGTAGCTTAAAGCCCCTTGTCAAGGACTTTTTTATAATTGTATATAATATGGGCTTCTGGATATAATGGTGGAAATGTATAAATTTTTATTCTGTAGCCCTAACTTGGTCTCTTTCTGCTCTTTTTTATTT
Source organism: Pseudochirops cupreus (assembly GCA_028627135.1). Classification (NCBI taxonomy): domain Eukaryota; kingdom Metazoa; phylum Chordata; class Mammalia; order Diprotodontia; family Pseudocheiridae; genus Pseudochirops; species Pseudochirops cupreus. The sequence goes on from CM053580.1 coordinate 534,100,525, forward strand.
CATTTTTTTAAATTATAAGTTTAATAGGCATTAACAAAAACACACTCTACACCCTCTGTGGTCTTTGGTTTAGCATGTCAGCTTAATTCTTGCTGATCAGTTAAAAAAACTCTTGAATGTTTATTATCGTCCCAGCTTTCTTTAAGGTGCTTTGGGACTTGAGAAGAAAGAAGATGAATTTGGCAGCTCTGGGGAAAGTATGCATGTTGCACAGATATCAGGTATTTGCTTGTGAATCCCCCATAGTGCTTGGGGATGGGCTATGGGGTGTCCAGGCATGACTGGGATAACTGTGATCCAGAGAGAGGAAGGGATCTCAGGTGCCCATGGCTATTTGCGAGAAACTGGGACTCCACTCCTAGTCCAGTTGCCTTTTCCCTCCCCAGCAATGATGAAGATGCGTGGTGCCTGTATGCAGTGTAGTTGGAAAGTGAGATTAAGCTATGAGAGGAGTGGGCAACAGAACTAGAAGCCACAGCTGTGGGGTAGGGAATGAAAGTAGCCCTGGATTTAGCCAGACATTCGGGTGCAGGCCCTGGGGTGGTGACTACCTCTGTGGCCCTGGGCGAGGCTCCTGATCTCTCTGAGCATTAGGGACTGGTCTTGTAACTGCATCTTCTCTGCATCTTATAGTCTTGGAGCACTGCCTGTATCACTGAGAGATTAAGCACCATGCCCATGGTGGCACAGCCAGTGACATGGCATGTAACTTGAACTCAGTTCTTCCTGGTTCCCAAGTCTGCTCTCTGTCCTCTAGACCACACTACCTCTATATTTGTTAATGGGGATAATACTTGTACTGCCTTACATAGTTATAAAACTCAAATGTCAGCTATTATGGTAGGGAAAGCAATCTGCTCTGTTTTTAAAGATGTGTGGAAATTATCAAAAAGCCCCTCCTCCCCAAACCCCAAGTTTCCTGCATAGTTAAGGTAGAGATCCTAAATTCACCATTACAAGTTGTATGATTTTTAAAGTAGGTCATTTCATCTCTCTGAAACTTAGTTTTCTTATCTGTAAAATGGGGCTAATAGCAGTTATACTGCCTACCTTAGAGAATGCTTGTGAGGAAAGTGCCTCGGAAAAGTGCAGATGCTGTAGAAAGGGGAATTCCTGTGATCCCTTCCTCACCAAGCCAGAAAGGCTGGTTACCAGACTTTGCCTTTAGGCCTGTGTCCATCGGTGATGTTTGTAAAAGAACCTATGGAGAATTTGTTCATTGAAGCATCAATTTTCCTTGCAATACTTCTCACCTAACACCCAGTTAAATTCTCATTTTGACCATGAAACTTAGATTTAATAGTGAGAAGCCTGGAAAGAAGAAGGTGACCATTCACCCAAGAATTTAATCAATGCTCATTAGGGTTCTCAGTGGGGCTGTGTATTTCAGTGGAGGCAGTACAATGAGCAGAGAAACAAATCTACTGCAGTTTAGCTGAAATAGGTTGGGAGGGATTGGCTGCCGCTCACACTGTGAAGCAGGGTGGCACATGGCTGCGGACTGAGAGCCACAGAGCTGGGGTTGAAGCCCTTCTCAGATGCCGAGTTGCTGTGTAACCCTGTGAAAATCCTCACTTGTATTATCTGTGAAACAGAGAGAGACCTATCAGTCACCCCACAGGGGTATGGTGAGGAAAAAACGAAATAATAATCTGTGCAAAGCGTCTTACCAAGCATAACACAGCATACAGTGTTAGCTGCTCCTGTTAGAAGGTTTCCTGCTCTATTTCTGGAATTTCTGTGAAACTTGAAGCATTCCTATTTTATTTTCCTAATAACTCCATGAGGTATATAGGGCAAGTAGTAGCATCCTCTTCTTTTAGATAAGAAAATGGGCAATGAAAGACATATACTTACACACTTTAATTGATTTATGATCCTATTAGTGTAGGTCAGGGCTTCGGCCTGCAGGCCACATGTGACCTTCTAGGTCCTCAGGAGCAGCCTTTTGACTGAGTCCCAAGTTTTATAGAACAAACCCTTTTATTAAGGGGATTTCTTCTGTGAAGTTTGGATTCAATCAAAGGGCTGCACTTGAGGACCTAGAGGGCCACGTGTGACCTGGAGGCCACAGGTTCCCTACCCCTGGAGATATTCCTTCCAACCACGCAGATCAAAAGCTGTCCCACTTCTCTTACTGCCTGTGTGACCTGGAGAAATCACTTAACCTCTCTGGCCTTGGTTGCCACATCTGTAAAATGAGAGGGTTGGACTGGTTGGTTTCTGAGGTCCTTTCTAGCTCTAAATTTAAGACCTGTGATCCATTCTTGCCTTTCCATCCTGTATAACTCTTGTCACTGTCTATCTATAGATTTACCATAGGGGCCCCCTAATTTACTAGAGGATTTTTTTCTGGATATCTGGATGGTAGTGTGTGAATATTAATGGAGTATGCAGGCAGTCCATTGGTTATTCCTCCTCAGTTTCACCATGTGATTGGCCCATCTATTTTTCCAGACATCTGACATCCTTCATGCTGTTTCTTCTGCACTATCCTGTTTGCTGACATGATGTAATATGCTATTCACCTTTGAATCACCGTCAAGTTTATTTCTTCAGAGTCCCTGGTATTCCATAACCAGCAACCTTCCAGCATCACCAGGGGAATATTGTTAAAGACAGATCTTTGTATCAGGGAAAAGCTTGGGGTCATTGAAAGCACTGTGTGGCTTCCCAAAGGCAGTCCGGCTTGATCTTCAGTTCAGCATAGTGATCATTGTCAATTTGTGTAAGGTAGAAACGTAGTCATGGGATAGCTCTGTGGGTTGTCAGCCAACTGCATAGACTGGTGTGAGTGATAAGCATTCTTTTTTTTTCTTTTTGGAGGGCAATTGGGGTTAAGTATAAGCATTTTTTATCCACATATTTTTTTCACATGTGGATAGTTAATCCAGACCAGCCCTTGAGTTGATCATAGATGTCCAAGGAGAAACCTGTTAAGTTTTCTGGGGCTAGGTGCAGTCATCCCGATGTAATTCACAAACAGTAGCATCTGGAGCATCTATATCAAGCACTTTTCCATTTGATTTTTCTCCCAGACATCTCCATAATGGCATGCCTTTATGCCTCTTTGGCATGTCTTGCTTGATATTAATAATTGGATAGTCTTCGCAGATCTCATATCTTCTACATTTTAAGTCAGTGTTATGACTAAAGATGTGATTTGTTATTGACTGTTGTTTGCAAAAGCCTGCTAATGTTTCCTTCTCAGTCAGGATTCAGGAAGACCGGAGTTCAAATCTGTCCTCAGATGCTTACTAGCTATGTGACCGACCTGGTGCCAGTCGTGTTGCCTCTTTTCCCAGTTGTAAAATGGGATGGTTGTTGTGACGATCAGATGACATAATATTTGTGACAGTGGTTAGTACAGTGCCTGGCACCTAAGTAGGTGCTATATAAATGCTTATTCCCTTTTAACTGACTATCCACAAGGTTTTGTGTACATAAGACTGAAGACTATCTAGGAAGTCCTGACAGTGACCTTAACCTAAAGGCAATATATCAAAGTACTGGGTGTCTCATTTTCTACTCTTACAAAATGGACATAATATTTGTTGCCTTCCTAGGGCAATCATGGTGATGTAAAAGGATACAGCGTTCTCAGTTGGCTGGATAAATTCAACCTAGTACCAACATAAAATTGGTAACAACTTCGACCATCTAGGACAGTGATCTCCAAAGTGCTTGCAAGGCATTACCCCATGGGATATGTGGTCAGCCAATTGGATGGTGAGATGATCACATCCTAGCAACACAGCTACACCACCCCCGCCTCATTACAGCTGGACATTCCCACACTCCACTTCCTCCCACCCTAGGTGGCTGTAATAGGCATCCGAGCCATGGTAGCTATGATAGCCTAACTGTGACCCAGATACCCAGAGCTGCTGCACTGCAAAGGATCCCTGGACCTCCAGCTGATCACCTTGTCTACTATGGGGCCCTTTAGCAGTCCTGGAAAGTGGCTTTAAAGCCAAGACTTTTGCACCACATGAAAACACACACACACACACACACACACACACACACACACCCCCACACCCATACACCCTTTTTTTTTTTTTTTTTTTGCTTTTTGGAGGGCAGTTGGGGTTAAGTGACTTCCCCAAGGTCACATGGCTAGTAGGTGTTAAGTGTCTGAGGCTGGATTTGAACTTAGGTCCTCCTGACTCCAGGGCCAGTGCTCTATTCATTGTGCCACTTAGCTACCCCGGGCACACCATTTTTGATGGGAAAAAGTAGCCCAGAGTGAGCAGCCATGGCTGGGTTGTTATGTCTTTTACAAGTCTAATTACATCATCTTTTTCCTCCTCCCAAACCTACCCCCTTTTCTGAAATTCTCTGTCTCTGAGGGAATGACCATCCTTCAAGTCTCAGCAAAAATGCTCTTTTCAAAATTACCAGTGATCTTTTAATTGCCAAGTCTGGTAGCGAGCCTGTTCTCAGTCTTCATCCTTCTTGACTTCTCCCAACATTTGACACTGTTGACCACCTTCTCCTCTACAGATGTTTGCTGTTTCCTCTCTGAGTTGTTGAAAATGATGTAAACATGTCACTTATAAAAAACTTTCACATCTGTGCACTTTAAAAACTTGAAAACTGAATGTTATTAGCTATTTTATTGAGTTTTGAACCCATTTGTTAGAAATATAAAATTGGAACATCTTCCAATTAGTTTGCCAGAATAACTGGTTGACATTAGGTAATACAGAAATTTACTAGTTAAATTTCAACAAAATTTTTTTCATAATTGGTGAATAGGATTAAAAAGTGAGCATAAATACTTAGCCAGCAATGCACTTAATCCATTTGGATTTAAGTATCTTTGTGAAGTGTCTTTTTTCCAACCATGTCAAGCTGTTAAAGATTTATTAAAATAAACTGAGCTTGAAACCAGACCTCTGAATTGCTATATCAAAGTGTTGTTAAACCAAAAATAAGAAATAGATTATATTCAATTATATATCATTATTAATAACAGTGGGGGCAAAAAGATTTTTTGTGCAATTTATTTGCAAAATATAATTTCATCTTTATCTCATATCCTTTTCCTATTTTTTGTTTTTGTAAGTTAGTACATTATAATTATAGTGTAACTTATAAATAAATTTTGGTATGTATGGATGGCGCATTCTCAAAACAATTTTACTGATAGGGATGTGTGATAAAAGTTGGGAGATAACTGATCTCTGCTACAGCCGAAATATTAGAAGCAAGTAGAAAGGACCTTTAAGCAACTGGAGATGTTGCCTTTACCTAGACAGTTATGTGGAAAATAAGATAATGCCAAAGGTCACATTAACAGCAACCAAGAAAGTGACAGAAGAAATTGAGGGAAGCCTGGATGAGAGCTATAAAAGACAATCTTGGGGTCCTTTTAGGATAAAATCTTACTAGCCCTACAAATTTCAATAACCCTTCTGGGCTTCACTCTAATAAAATACAGGATTTGTGATTTTTACTAATGTGGGTTCTTTCCGCTGTTCTTCCGACTGTCACGTCACGAAGTTTCTTTGTACCTTAGTGGGATGTTTTTGTGACTTGCAGAGGTCCCTCCCTAAAAAAAGAAATCATTCCCTCGTAGCCAGCCTTCTGGCGATGTTTTTCTAATTAGATCATTGATGTTATAGGACAACGAGGTGGTGTAGTGGATGGAGTGTTCAGCCTGAAGTCAGCAAGTCTCGTCTTCCTGACGTTAACCACAAAAGATATAGAATGAGACTCCGGATTGAAATATGACTGAATGTTGGCCTCATTCATGGAGGAGGGTAAATAAAATAATAGCTAGTATTTGTATACTATTTTAAAATTTGCAAAGCACTTTATAGATATTTTATCCTCATAACAACCCTGAGAGGTAGGTATTATTATTAGCCCCATTTTATAGATTGGGAAACTGAGGCATAAAGAGATTAAATGATTTGCCCAGCGTCACACAGCTAGCAAGCGAGTGTTCAAGGCCAAATATGAATTTGTTTCTTCCTGACTTCTGTGCCAACCCAGCTGACTAAATAGTATTGGGTGTTAAGAAGAGAGTCTTGGGGCAGCAGCTCAGTGGTGCAGTGAATATAGCACTGGCCCCGGAGTCAGGAAGACCCGAGTTCAAATGTGACTTCAAATACTTGATGCTTACTAGCTGTGTGACCTTGGGCAAGTCACTTAACCCCAATTGTCTTGCCTGCCCCCCTCCAAAAAAAAAGTCTTATGTGAAGAAATCTAGGAGCTAGCACTCAGTGTGTTGGACAGCGTTTGGGTGAGGATCAGTGTAGGAGAGTTAAAAAGTAGTATTTTCAGTAGTATTTGGCACAGTGCCTAGACCTTGGGAAGAAACGGATCAGGCATCAGTGAGGCCACCGGTCATAATAAACATGGCAGAGAAGCACACTGTTTTAGTGATAGAGTATCTCCACTTTCCCAGGCATGTGCTGTAGCTCTCTATGCCAAAAGCACAGCTTATCAATGTGTACTCTGCCTTAGTAATTTTATCCTTCAAAAGGTGGAAGAAATGGTGAGGGGGACCACTGTTCTGGACCTGGTTCTGAGCATCAAGGAGGAACTTGATTGCTTAAGTGGGAACAGAAGACATCTTGGAGGCAAGGAATCACCCTATCATCGGGTCTGTGATAGAGTCTCTATCAGTCAATCGATAAACCGTTATTAAGCAACTGCTATGTGCCAAGTTGGTGCTTGATGCTGGGCATACAAAGTTAAAGTCACTGCCCACACAAGAAAATTACATATGCCATAGGAGACATGTACATGTATAAGTATGTATGAAATAAATGCATGGTAATTTCTTGGGAGAGCACTAATATTGGCGGGAGGGTGGGGGGAGAAAGGCTTCATGCAGAAGGTACCCCTTGAGTTTTGAAAGAAACAAGATTTTGAGAGGCAGAGGTAAGGAAAGAATAGCAGGGATGGGGAATGGCCAGTGCAAAGGCCCAGAGATGGGAGTTGTCACATGAGAAACATCAGGGTGTCAGGGGCTAGAGTAGTAATGTTTGATGTTAAAGACAGGAAGCCTTTCTTAATCCTTTTTAATTCCAGTGCCTTCCCTCTGTTGATTATTTTCTGCTTATCCTGTACATTGCTCATTTGTACATATTTGTCTGCTTTCTGTCTCCCTCAAGGGCAGGGGCTGCTTTTTGCATTTCCCACATTTGGCACAGTGCCTGGTGCGTAGGTGCTTAATAAATACTGTTTGACTGCCTACAGAAATAGAGAAGTTTGGGAGATGGATGGACTTTGCACGGAAGATAATGAGTACTGTTTTGCACATAATGAGTTTGAGTTTTACTTTGAAATGTCAAACAGGCATTTGGAGATGGATGGCAGACCCACAGGCAAGAGACTAGGGTTGGATATAGAAATTGGGGAGTCGTTAGCATAGAGAGCATAATTAAATCCATGGGAGCCGATTAGGCCAGTAAATGAAAGAGTATGAAATGAGAGGATGGCTCAGAATAGATCCCTATGGTACAGATCTAGAAGGAATCCTTAGCCACCAAGACCATACAGCATCATGAAAATGCAAAGAAGAAAAAATCCAAGAGAGGGTGTTAACAGTGAGTGTCGGATGTTGCAGGGAAGTCAGGAACGATGGGGACTGAGAAGAAGCCATCACATTTGGCAGCTGAGTTCATTGGTGACTTTGGGGAGGGGTAGTTTCAGTTGAGGTCTAAAGGCAGAAGACAAACTACAGAGCTGAGAAGTGAAGAAGAGGAAAGGAGGGAGGAGCGGGTGGTCTATTTTTCTTTGTTAGCTGTTAATCAACAAGCATTTATTAAGTGTTTGCTATTGTTTAGTCAATTAGTCATGTCCTATTCTTGGTGACCCCATTTGGGTTTTTTTTTTTTTGGCAAAGATACTGAAATAGTTTTACCATTTCCTTCTCCATCTCATTTTACAGATGAGGAAACACTTGCCTCTGACACTAGCTGTGTGACCCTGGGCAAGTCACTATACCCTGTTTACTTCAGTTCCTCATCTGTAAAATGGACTGGAGAAGGAAATGGCCAACTGCTCTAGTATCTTTGCCAAAAAAATCCCAAATGGAGTCATCAAGAGTCAGGCATAACTCAAAAATGACTGAACAAAGATGAGAGGGAAAACAATGGTGGGGAAAATCAGCAGAATCCCAGAGGGACGGGATGGATGGAATCAAGGGTACGATGGATGGAATCAAGGGTACGGATAAAGGAACTGGACTTGGCAAGAAGTGTCATCTCTTCATCACATTGGAGAAAAGGAGGAGAGAATGAGAGATGACTGGAAAAGTTTTGAGATGAAGAGGGGGCTCAGGGTGAATTGATGTTTTCAGTTAAGTATGAAGCAAGGTCCAGCAGTGTAAAGATGGCGATTCCTCTATTCCTTGGGTCTTCTCCCTCAGTCTCTGTCCTGGGACCTCTGTTTTAAAGATGCATCCAGGCCAACCATGTTTATTCCTTGGTTCTGCTTCTGACTCTATGGACTTCTTCCTCCACCATGCTCTCATCATTTTCCAGTTCTCCCTCCCCTTTTCAGATTCTTTTTATGTGTTGGGTTCTTCATTAGGCCTCAGGCGTACCTCAAGGCAAGGATGTTTTTTATTTATATTTCTAGCACTTAGCACCATGCTTGGTTGCACAGTTAGATGCTTAAAAAATACTAAAAATAAATAAACAGGTGGGGCGGCTAGGGGACGCAGTGAATAGAGCACTGGCCCTGGCGTCAGTAGGACCTGAGTTCAAATCCAGCCGCAGACACTTAACAAAAAAAAAAAAAACACCCAACCCTGGCCATGTGATCTTAGGCAAGTCACTTAACCCCAAATGCCCTACCTTCCCCCTCCAAAAAAAAAGCAATAAATAAACATTTAAAAGTAAATAAACAAATCAATTTGATCTTGAAAAGATGCTTAATAAATAAATGCTACTTGTCCAGACTTAGGAATAGGAGAAGGGGACAGAAGGGAAAGCTTGAGTAGAGAAATTGGAAGAACCCCAGTGTAGATTGGGATAGACTATCGATTAAGGAGTAAATCAGTTACCTAGATTAGGTCTTGGCTGTGCTGAGAGCTCCTTTGAGAGGAAGTAACAAATGTGGAGTGCACCGAGTTAGCTGAGTCAGTTGTTTGACTTGCGAAGCTCCAGCCACTCAGAAGCATGTGAGTAGGAGTGGAAGGTGTCACAGGATTTGGAGAAACAGCACATGGGCTCTAGGGGCCTACACCTATACAGACTATAGGGAGAGTCAGCACGAAAGGGGTGGAAAATTCTTAAGCATGGAATTCTAAAAACAGTAATTTGGATGAGGAAGGAAAGAGAGCCACCTAAAAGATGACAATGTGGCTGCATGGGAAACTTTAACTCAGATTAAAAAAAAACCAAACAAATGAAAAAGGAAACGCAAGCCGGGGTGGATAACTGAGGACACATTAAGCAAATGGTACGGTTCTGTAAAAATAGTTAAGAATGGAAACCTAAAGTAAGAGTGTGATGAGGTCTGTCAGTTCAACTCAGTAGGCCCAGAACATCCTAGAGTATTGAAATGACTGGTGGATGTGAATGACTGAATGGTGGCTGAACCTCTCTGAACCATCTTTGAAATGTCAGAGAGGGAAAGCTGACCTTGACTTTATTACTGATGACATTCCAGAACACCTTATGAAAGGGATGGTTTGCAGACATTTAGAAAGAGAAGTAGTAATCTTGAAAAGCCAGAACGGCTTCATCAAAAAGTCATGCCAGACTAACCTCATTTTTCCTTTTTCAAAGAAACTCAACTGGTAGATCAGGTGAATGGTATAGGAATAGTATACTTAGATTTCAACAATGACTAAACTCATCATTGGGTTAATGTCAACAAGGAAGGAAGTCTTTCATAGAGTGTTACAGCAGTCCGTGGTTGGTCCCTTATTTTGCATTTTTAATCAGACATGAATGATGGTATGCTGATAACATTTGCAGATGATACAAAATTATTGAACACAATGAATGAGAGTCCAAAGCTACTGACAGGCTGGAGTGATGGGCTAAATCTTTTAAGATAAAACTCTACTCTGGGATTAAAACTCAAGTTCACAATTATAGAATAGGGGAGACATGTGACTAGACATTGTGAAAAACAAAAACAAAAAATTCCAGGATTTTAGTGGGTTGCAAGTTCAAGTCAACAGTGATATGTCAACCATTAAAAGCAGCATGTGGTATTCAAAATGAAGGTGGTGATTGCTCCACTATGCTGAATGCCCCATTTTAGAAAGGCCATTGACAAGCTGGAACCCTTGTAGAAGAGGGCTTTTGGGGATGATGGGAGGCTTGGAAAGCACACTTTATTCAGGTGGGTTGAAGGTCTGATGAAAAGAAGGCTGGGGGCAGGGAACACAATATCTATATTCAAATATTTAAAGGGCTGCCCAGTGGCAGCTGGGTGGCACAGGGGATAGCTGTAGCTGAAGTCTGGAAGACTCATATCCCCGAGTTCAATCCTGGCCTCAGACATTTATTATCTTCGTGACTTTAGGCAAGTCATTTAACCTTGTTTGCCTCAGTTCCTCAAAATGAATTGGAGAAGGAAATGGCAAAACACTCCACTATCTCTGTCACGAAAACTCCAAATGGGGTCACGAAGAGTTGGACACAAGTGGAGGAGCAAGGAATAGGCTTGTTCTACAGCTAAGGGCAGAAATGACAATACGGGATACAAGCTGCAGGAAGCAATTTCAGGCTTGATGGAAGAGAACTTCCTATTAGAGCATTCCAGAAATTGAAACAAACTGGTTTGAGTAGTTAGTTCCCCTCACTGGCCCTCCAAGCTGAGGTAGGACGAGCACTTTGTCAATGAAGCTGTCAAGGAAATGATCATTCCCGGCACAAGTGGGTCTAGATAGCCTCTGAAGTCCCTTCCAACTCAGTTCTTGGGTCATTCTGATGATGGCTTATCTTCTTGCTGGACCCACACTTTTCTGACTCCATAGTATGTGCCAAAATGGTACTTAACTGATCATCCAAAGTCCTTGAAAATTCCTGTAAATGAACGCTCACTACCTTTTGAAGAAATCCATTCTACTCCGATTGTTAGGAAATTTTTCCTTACATTGAGGGAGTCTATCTCTGACAGACATGGGTTGTTCCTTATGAAGCCCATTTAACCCATCTGCTAAGAGAGTTCATCAAAGGCCTTTGAGTCATCAAGAGAAGATTCAGTTATGTTCAGTGTTCTGTTTGGTAAGACACAGAAGAGCATAACCCAACTGAAGAATGAATTTTACAATTTCAAATGATTAGGTTTCTTTTCTTTTAAGTACTGGCACTTAAGGGGGGTAAAGTTTGCTTTTTCATTTCTCAGGATTTGCTCATTCTCCAGGTAAGGGAAGGGTACTAGAGTGAGACAGGAGACGATTTTTTAGCTCCCACCTGGACACTCCCTCTTGCCACAGGAACAGTTGAGCATTGTGAGGTTAATGCCTGCATTCTTTACCACGTTGTGAGAAACACACTGATCTGCAGTCACGAACTCTACAAATGTGACTCCTTGTTACTTCACTAACTGGGGAAGGTCACATTCTTATTAAGACTATTTTTCCTATGAAAATTGAAGTTGTTTTTTCATCCCAAATGAGAGAATACATCCTAAGTCTATCCATCCAGTGTCCACAAAAATATCCTTTACCCCCACACCAAGCAATTGATTTGTCAAAGTCCCATCTCTAAGACACTCTGTTGCTTTGAATAAATGAGTTCCAAGAGTTGTATTCAAATATTCTATTTAATCAAGTTCATAATTTAGCGTTTATAGGTATCATGTAGTGACACACCAGTCGCTTCTTTGTCCATTTTATATACAAGAACATAAGAGAGCAGCAGAACCCAGTTCTGAAGTAGATCCCTCAGCCAAGGAAGCCCTTCCCTCATGCCCTAGACTTGCTCCCCCACCAATGAAATGACCAGCATCTCTCTACTCAAACTATACCTTAAGTTAAATAACCTGTACATTAATAGCTACTTAGAGTGGGTTTTAAAATCATGTATACAAAAAGCAG
>CM053580.1:534113046-534135204 GCA_028627135.1 Pseudochirops cupreus
ACAAGAACATAAGAGAGCAGCAGAACCCAGTTCTGAAGTAGATCCCTCAGCCAAGGAAGCCCTTCCCTCATGCCCTAGACTTGCTCCCCCACCAATGAAATGACCAGCATCTCTCTACTCAAACTATACCTTAAGTTAAATAACCTGTACATTAATAGCTACTTAGAGTGGGTTTTAAAATCATGTATACAAAAAGCAGCACAAATTTAGCATTTCCAAGGTAGGTGGGGAACCTCCACAAAGTTATATCCAGCCATGTTCTCTGGGATCAGGGGAAGTTCTTATGACCCTGGTCCCAAAACCAAAGTGTCAGGGTGCAAGGAAAGGGCTACCACATATCCTAGTCTGCCTACACTGAGAGGACAACTCTCCTCATTCTTGAACTAGTTCAACCTCCACATTGCGGCCTGCCTCCCCAAGCAAAAGGCCATGAGAATCAGGCAGTTTCTGCTCATAATCTGGGAGACAGAAGGGGCAAGGGGAGGGTTAGAGGAGGGGAGGAGCATGAGACAGAACCAATGGGGCCGAGGCCAAGCCTGGTTTTATTTCATGCAAGGTTTTCGACAGCTGCAAGAAGTTCAGGTTTCAGAATTCCGGGGGTCTGCTCAGCCCCTGATGCCTTGATGTCTTCCAAGACGCTTGTGTCCCAAGTGAAAGTCAAAAGAGCTGAAGGCACCTGAAATCAAACCCATTCATTCATTCACTGGCCCCCAGTGAAGGCAGGGGGCTTATTGGGAAGTCTTTGTCCTGCTCTCTCTCCCTCCTCCCTCAGTTCACTAGAGACTTGATGGCAATATCACTACAAGCCTCTGTAGCACTTACAAGTTGTCAAACACTTTTCTGCCTATGTTTTAGGTGCCATTTTGCTGAGATTCACACTCAGGTCTTCACATTTCAGATCCAGTGCTTTTTACAATGCATCCTTATAAACAATTCAGAAATTGGACAGTTGGAGAATCAAGTGTTTTTAGGCAGCTGGGAATGACTGTCAATATTCTAGGAACCCTCCCAAGTTCTACCCCCTCACAGCCTCTAGGTAATCTAAAGAGTCTTAGTGATTGGCCTCAAGCTACAAAAATCCTCTCCATTTCACTGGAATGGTTTAGGGCAGGCCTGGGCTCAGACAGGAAGATGGACATTAAAGGCAGCAGCACGGTGTCATAGGAGAGTGCCCTAGTCTTGGCTTCACAACATAATAGGTGACCATGGATAAATCACAACTTCTGAACTTCAATTTCCTGATCTGTAAAATGAGAATAACAGTGCTTCCCATGATCCCCCTCACAGACCTGCTGGAAGGGGAGCACTGGAGGATTCTACTGCATGTTAGCAGGGAGTGGGGAGCAGGTGGACAGCTGGACCTCAGGCTATACAAAAGCCTGGGCCCCCCAAAATGTGTACTTAAATGGTTTTATTAATTTGAAAAAATTAGTATTTGGAATGGCTTGAGGGCTGGCTAGTTTAAAGTGTATGTATATATCCTATAGTACATGCAGAATGTCAGAAGGGACTTTTCTAACATGGCCTAGAGCAGGCAGGCAACATGGCCAAGGTCACCCAATGAGTTGTCACTAGGCCAGGTCTTCAGACTCTAAATATGCCTAGGGCTCTTTGTAAATACCATTTTTTCTTTTTAAAAGGAAGAACCCTCCCTTCTCCCAGAAATTGTGAACTATGAAGTATGATTTATGGCTTCTGAATTAGAGCCAATTTATACTTGGGTCTTAGCTGGAGGGTTCCCTCAACACTTACCAGCCCACATTCGTTGAAGGCTAGTTTTTCATCCAACACTTTATGCCCGCCTGCGGGAAGCAGTTCAAAGGGCAGCCAGTCATTGAGCAGGGCCTCCCTCACAAAGCTGTAGAGTGCAGACAGCCGCTCCCGAGCATAGAAGGTACCTGGGAAGGGTGGGGGATGTGGCAACAAAGCACAAATGGTACGTTCTGCTTCACCATAGCAACATGAATGGCCTGGCTGCCCTCTGCTCACAATCCTAAAGCCCTGCCCTGTTCCACTCCTAGGCCTGCTGTCTCCCCTGGTCAGATCTGCTAGGACCAGCTCAGGCATTCTCCACCACTGATCCCAGCAATGTTGGGGATAATAGGGCTAGTTTACCCTGGAGGATGTGCCCATCTGGAAAGCGAACCCGTAAGAGGGTATAGGTGTATTTTCGCATTTCCCGCTGCTCCTCCTTCTCCCTCATGGCTTTGGTCCGAAGCACACTCAGCCGTTCCACAGTGTCGGCCCTGAAGAACACAGAAGGCTTGGCCTGACCCAAGTTCAACCTCACCTGATGGCGTCTTGCCCTGCACCCTCCACCCGAACAACTCTGCCCAACCTTAGCTTCTGCTCTCGTTTGAGCTCCTCTGCTGTGAGGTTGAAGAAGTCCCCAGGTAGGTCAAACTGGGCAGCCAGGGGGGAGGGCTTAAAGATTCGTCGCTGCCGGGCCAGTTGAGCCCGCACTGGCTCTGAGCTCTGCAAGCTGACTTTGTGCTGTTCCAGCTTCTCTACCTGGGCCAGGGCATCCTCACTCAGCACATAGTACTCCTCGGAGGTCTCTGCAGAAAAACATCTGGTCCTTAGGTTGCCACCTGAGCTCTGCCCCTCCTCTGCCCCCCAAGGGACCAAGGCCTAGGCTGTCAAGCTTATCCTCTGGATAACATTGTGTTCTCCCTCCCCCCACACTGGGAATAGCTGATGCCCATGACCCATCCCAGCCCCTTGCCTTGTTCTGGAACAGGAAGGGTCTTCTTCTCAAACCCAATGGCCTCGAAAAACTCATTAGCCCCTTCTAGGCAGTTGATCCGCTCCTAAAAGAGAAGTGGGATTATGGTGCAATGGTTTAGCCCACTCCAAAAGAATTAAATTCAAGCATGTATTAAGAGCCTATTTGTAAAGGCACTCTCCTGGGCTCAACACAAAGCTTAGATAAGACACAGTCCCCTGGGACCCTCCTGGAACTAACTTACAGGCTGGTAGGGGGTTATGACTCCTATAGAGAACACTAGAATACACAATATAACAAACTGCTATGTGAAACCCAAGAAGTAAGGTCAGGGATGGGGAACCTGCAGGCTCAAGGCCACATGTGACCCTCTAGGTACTCAAGTGTGGCCATCTGACTGAGTCTAAGCTTTACAGAATAAATCCTTTTTTTAAGGGGTTCTGTTCTGTGAAGTTTGGTTTGAGTCAAAGGGCTGTACTACAAGACCTAGAGGGCCACACACCGTGGCCTTGAGGCTGCACGTCCCCCCGCCTCTGGGGAAGGTTATTCTAAGGGCAGAGGAAGAGTGGTACTTGCAGTGTTTTACAGAACAGGCAGGAGCACAGAAGAGAAAAGGGACCAGAGAGGAGTTCAGTTTGGCACAGAGTGGGGAGTCTGAGGAGATCAGGCTAAAGGGTAAGGTGGCCCAGACAGTGGTGGCTTTCTGGGGCCTGGCAAAGCAGCCTGAACTTTACATGATGGGCACAAGGGAATCAGTGGAAGGCTGTGAGCAGAAGACTCCTATGACAAGGTCCATACCCAAGTAAGATTATTCTGTAGCATGGAAACATGGTTGGAGGAGGCAGGGAAGAAAGGCCGTAAGACCTATCAGGAGGCTCCTTTGAGGGTCTAAGCAGCTGGCAGTGAGAGTCTACACTGGGGTAGTGACAGTATGAAGGGAGAAGAGATACTGTATAGCTGAAATCCTAGAGAGGGGATGAAATGAATATTACCTGAAACACTTTGTTCTGCAATTTGATTTTCCTGTATTTTTCCTCTTCTGGGTGCAGATGGATGTTGTCCAGGTACCTGTGCAGAGGGACAAGACAAGGCTTCTCAGTTTGCCAGATGAATGACGACTACTGTGCTTTCACTTCCCTGGGGATTTGTGGGCTGAATGTGGTTAAAGAAAGAGATGATGGAGCAGCCCTCAATCTCAAAGTCACCTGCAGGAGGCCTCTGCTGTGCCAGGGCAGGGAGGGGTTGCAGGTAAATGGCTCCCCTCTCCTTCCTCCTTGTTTCAGAGGGCAGAGTAATAACCCAGAGTGCCAAGCTCTGAGTATCTACACCAGGTAGGAAAGTGCACTAACTCAACAAGGAAGTAAAGATGGAACGTGCAGGAGATGCTGGGTGGGTTCTGAGGTTTTAACTACCCCGAGTGACGAGGTACTGGAAGATTCTGGTCCCCTGGTGGGACCCCCATCTATCCTTTCTCCTGCTCCTAGGCTGGACTGAGGACAAGAGCCAGATGCCTCCTCTACTCACCATAAGCATTTACAAACTAAAGCCTCTGCCTTTCTTAAGCCATGGGGCCTCTTTCTGCCAACAAAACCCAGAAAACCCTGGGATTCCCTGGGGCTGCAGGTAACCCCAACAAATGGCACAGGGGAAAGAGGCCCTGGCATAAAGTCCCAAGAGCTGAATTCTAGTTTTGACTCTGGTTGACTTTCAGCAAATCACTTTTTTTCTTGTCCTCAGTGCTCTGCTATCTACCTTGGCAAAACGGACACAATGCTGGGCCTAGAAGTCAGGAAGACTTGTGCTCAAATATGGCCTCAGACACTTATTAGCTTTGTGACCTTGGGCAAGTCACTTAATCTGAGTGCTTTGGTGAATTATAAAATGGGTATAACAACAGAATCTCCTTCCCAGGGTTGTTGCAAGGATCAAATAAGAAAATATTTGTAAGTCACTTAGCACAGTGGCTGACGTGTAGAAGGTGCTTTATAAGTGCTGTTAATTACTGTTATTGTTATTATTACTGTGATGAGAGACACTGGATGGGACAGCTCTGAGAATGCCCCATGAAGGAGTCTCACTTGGCAATGGTGTCCACCCCCAATTTCACTTTCTCTCGGTCCCTGTTGAATGTATGGATCTTCATGATGGAAGCAGCCACTGGGTCTTTGTCCGAGTGCTGGAGAAGGAACAACAACATCGACAACAACTCATTTCTGTAGCAGGTTCAGATTTGTCAATTGTTTTACTCACACCAGCCCTTGAAGTCTGATCCTCCCTCTTTTACAAATGAAGAAGATAAGGCTTAATGAGAGGAATTGACTTGCCCAGCACGTGAGAGGCAGGACTTGAGCCTGGGTCCTCCTAGCACTAAGGCCAACTCTCTCCACTAGGCTACACCACCTCTCAGGCTGGTGAAACATTTTCTAATGTCACATGCTTGGAAAGACCTCGGTGCATCCAGATTTGGAGCAGGACAAATGACAGGTCAGAAGACACAGAGAGTCGGCGTGGCTTCATTGAGAAGATCCTGGATCCCAGATTTAGTGCCAGAAAGGATGTCACCCAATCCAGCCCCACCCTCCTTTTAGAAAGGAAGAAGTTGAGGTCCAGAGAGAAGGACACACCCAAGGTCACAGGTCCTTGGCCTCCCCATTCAGGCCTCCTTCCACGTTTCCTTTGTGGACAGAATGACTCGGGCAGAAGAGCAGGAGAGTGCTCTGACCAACAGCACATGTGTGTCTGAACAGAGCACTTCATAAAGCCCCCAACGTATTCTTGGTCACAAGACAGAGAGTGAGGGCTAAATGGGAACATGATCAATAGGTCTGGAACTGGCTGACTGAGTGTGCAAAGGCAGGAGGAGAAGTCCCCAGTGAAATGCCCCCAGGCCTTGCCCTGGGCCCCATGTTATATAACACTTTAACCAAAGCTTGGATACAGGTGCAAATGGCATGTTCATCAAATTTGTAAATGATACAAAGCCAAGAGGAACAACTAACTCAAATGACAGTCAAGAACTAAAAAGGTCTTGACAAGTTAGAATGTGGGCCCAAAGCTATTATGATGAAATTTAATAGGTATAAATATAAAGTGTTATGCTTGGGTCAAAGCAAAAGAAATCTGCTTAGGACAGACAGCAGCTTCCGAATTGGAAGGGTGCCAGAGCTGGTGGGGTCCTCAGATCTTCTAGTCCAACCACCTTATCTTACAGAGGCCCAGGGAAGGGAAGGGGCACCCAGGGACAAAGAAGGAGTGCTAGGACTTGAATCCGGGTCTGAGGACCCCAAACCTAGGACTCTGTCAACTCCACTACCCTGAACTTCATGTGTACAGAATGAGATCTGATGTCATCAGCATAGACAGGAGGGGAGTGAGCGACAAAGGCATTTTCCTCCCCAACAACCTCTGGAGGAAGGTCAGGCTGACTGGGCTCCAAGGGGAAGTTGAGCCCAAGCCCCTCCTCACCTTGTTAATGGCCTCTCTGATATGGGCATCCCGCTGGTCTTTTCTCAGGATGGCTCCAGTGAATGGGCAGGTAAAATAAACCCCACTCACAGACAGGTTTGAAGACCTCTCCTCCTTCGCCTCGGATACCTTGGAGAGAAATAAGAATGAGCATGTGGGCCATGGGCTCCTTTCCCTTTTGGTGGGATCAGACTCCCTGGGATTCATTTGGGTCTGTCACCTCATTCCACCTGGAACACTGCCAAGCCCATCCTTCCCCTGGGAGGACTAGCTCAGGCAGACAGGAAGACCTCTCCTCCCACCTGGCTGCTAAGTGGCTGCATGGCCTAGGCAAGGCACTCAGCTGCTGGTACTCTGCAGTAGCACAATGCACTTACAAAGTTTTGCAACTTTAGGATAACCACTCACATTTTTAATGCTGTCTGGGTCCAAAAAGCTCTCCACAAACCAGAACAATGAACTGGACAAAATTTAATAGGGGCAAATATAAAATTCTATATTTAACTTTTACAGAGAGGACAAGTGAAGGGTGACTAGACAACAGATATTGTGAAAAAGATCTTATGGTCATACTGGACTAGAAGTTCACTTAGGCAAGTGGGACATGGCAGCCAAAAAAAAAGCCAATGGGATCCAAGGTTGTGTGATGGAGCAGTCTAGAGCCTGCCCTGGTTGGCAGAGTGCCCCTGGAATGTTGTGCTCGTGTGCAGTGCTGGGCATGCCACTTTGGGAAAGTCAGGAGCATGTGCAAGAAAAAGCAACACATGTAGGGAAGCCATGTGAGGACCACAGAGAAAAGCGTATCTAGCCTGGTGATCTCTGGCTTGGAGAAAAGACTTCAGGTGTGTAAAGGACTATTGTGTGGAAGTGGAAAGAGGCTCATTATTTAGCCCCAAAACATAAAATGAGGAGCAATGGCTAGAAGCTGTAGCAAGGCAGGTGTGTGGGACTAGACCAAGAAACACTTGGTCACAATCAGAACTGTCCTACAGTGGAGCAGGTTGCCCAGGCAAACAGGGTACCCCCTGCTCTCCCCAAGGGAGCAGAAGCCAGATGGGCACTTGTTGGGAAGGTTGGACAGAGAATTTTGGTCCAGGTACAAGTCAGTCTAGTGCCTCCAGGGCACTTTCCCTTCTTTTTAGATTGTGTGAGTACAGAGCACTTTAAGGTTTACGAAGCACTTTCTTCACAATAACCCTGTAGAGTAGGAAGTAAAAATATTTTTCTCCTCTCCCTTTTAATGAGCCCCTCAGTGGTTAAGTGACTTGCCCAAGGCCACAGAGCTGAGAAGCTCAGAGGCTGATTTGAATCTGGATTTCTCAATGCCAAGGTCACCCCATCTTCTGGAAAAAAAAAGTACTGAAATGTAAGCTATTATTGTCATTCTATAAAACTCTTCTCCTATGGCTCCTTGTAACATGAAGGAGACCTGATATGTCCTACAAAGCTGGAAGCACAGGCTTGGGAATGAATCTGTCATCTGAAGGGCAGCCTAGCTCAGTTTGGAGAAGTTGGTCAGAGGCCTGAGTCTAATCTACTGGGGTATGTGTGGGTGTGGGTGGGGGAAGGTAATCTGCCTCAGTAGAAGCACCCAACTCCATGCCATCCTAGGTCTTCTGAAATGTAAGTTTTGTAGAAATCAGAAGTGGGAGGGATTTTTGAAACCAATCAATTCATGATATAGGAATTGAGACCTACATAGATTACATAACCAATATGGCCCTTTTTAGGCATCCAAATTCTCTTTGCCACACTCATCACCCCCTCCTCTAATTTACCACATTTGCTCCAGAAGACTCAGCACTCCCACTAACGGTGGCTTCTGCTTGTAATTCCTTCTTCACTGAAAAACAGAAACCAAAAAAGGGAATGAGAGGTATGACCAAGAATGCACCTGCTTCTGGGAGTGTGTCTGTCCTTGTCCCTCTGCCTCAGCACAGAATAGAGGTCTCATCTATACCCTCCCTATGCTTCCCCAATACCCTGACTCGACATGTTCCTGGCTGTTTAATGCTAACTTCAAACACACTTGCCTCATGGTGCTGGTTACAGCCCCAATGGCCAGTAGGGGGCAGTGTGGCAGAGGGACAATAGGGCTTGAGATCTGGTTCTACCACGTAGGGTTTGCAGAATGTTGAGCAAACATGGCACCTCACTGCTCCCAGTCTCCTTTTCTATAAAAGGTTGATACAGTATGTGCCCAGAACTGAAGGAACCAACCAACAATAATAAAGATGTCCTCAAGGCATCCCAGCTTCCATATGTCCTAAACAGAACCCATGCTTATGCACCCCAACCCCCCACCTCCCTTCAAAATGTCCTCCTTTCCCTCAAGGGTGATACAATTCAAGTCCCTGAGGTTTGCAACCTGGACTCTGCACTCCTCCTCACTCTGCAAATCTAACCAGCTGCCATTTCTATCCCACCTCTGTGTCATTTCCTATCTGTCTGTCCCCTTCTGTCTGCTCACATAGTCACAACCCTAGTTTAGGCCCTCATCACCTCTTAGCTAGTCTGCTGCACTCATCTCCCCTCTCCTGTCCACTCATCCTCCAGACAGCTTCGATCTGATCAAGTCATTCCCCTACTCCAATGATTCACTAATACCTTTAACATTACCATTCAACTTTCTTGGTTTGGCTTTCAAGGACTGTCACAACCTAGCCTCACTTTACCTGCTTCTCCAGACACTTCATATCCTGTCTCCAGTTCTGCACATGGGCTGTGCATATGCCTAGAATTCTTTCCACCTCTTTATATCTCGTTTTTCTCACTGTATTTCTTGTTTTTAAAACTCAGCTCCAGGCACCTTCTCTATGAAGCCTTTCCCAGTCCCCACCCCCTATTCTTATTGTCCTCACCACCACAAACTAACTAATAAATTTATTTTGTGTGTATGTTTATGTATATGTATGCATGCATGCATGCATGTGTGCATAAATATGTCTATATATTCCGGTGTCTGTGTGCGTGTGGACAAAGGCGCACGTGTGCACATATTGTCTACCCTGGCAGAAGGTAACCTCGAGGGCAGAGACTGCTTCATTTCTGTCTTTCTATTCTCAGTGTGTAGCAGCATATTACATGCTTTATAAATGTTTGTTGACTGGCTAATACTACCCCCACCAAGAAGAGATTCTGAGCAGTTCATAAACTCGATCATGGTAGGGATCAGAGACCTCTAATATAAAGGCAGAACAAAACCCCTCAGTACCCCAGGCCTGGTGAAAATGGCAAAGTCTGTCTTCTACCACCTCAGCCTGTCCATTCAGCCCCGCTTTCTCTGCTTCCACCAGGTCCTTGCTCCTGTACCATACACCTACCTCACCTACAGCAGCTCTCTACTTCATTTTTCACAAGTCCCATGGCAAACCTCTGCTCCTCTCCTCAACTTCCCTCTATCCACAGGCCTCATACCCTAACAGTAGATGACGTAGCCATTACTGCAGAGAAGATCCAACACTTCTGACATGAACTCCCTCCCTCCTGCTAACCTTCTCTTTCCCCCTCTCTGGCCACTGAAAATGTCTGAGGCCTGCCCTTTTAGTCCCCACTTCTTTTTCTACTCTTAAGACCTGGCTCCAGCAGGCAGTCTTTCTCATACACCTTCCATCTCCCCTGCGCCATCAGCTCCTTCCCCCATGCTTGTCTCTCCAGTTCTAAAAAAGCCCATCTAAGGACCATTCCATCTCTCTCTTCCTCTTTACTATTAAACTCGTGAAAAAAGTTAAAAACCTTGTGTGTTGCCACCTCCTCACCTCTCTTCTTCTTCGACCCTTCTAAGATTCTCTTTAGCTCCCAGCATTCCACTGAAACTGTTCTTTCAAAGGTCAAAAATGACCAATAAATGCCAAGCCAATGGTCTTTTTTTAATCCTCATCCTCCTTCACATTTCTCTAATGTCTGATATCACTGGCCACTCCCTCTTTATGGATACTCCCTTCTCCCTTAGCTTCAGTGACACCACATGGTCCTGGGGATCATTCTAGTCCTAACTAGGGCCCCTCTCTCTCCTTCACTGGTTGCCTGCCCTCTTCCCATTCTCTTATCAGAGGGCCTCTACAAGGTTCTGTCCTTAGCTTTCTCTCTATACCCCATCTCTAGGCAATCTCATTCAGGCTTCAAATACCATGCCTACCCAAATGACTCCCAAATCTACAGAACCAGTTTTAAGCAACTTTCCTCTAAGCACAAGCCCAGCATATGAACGTCTCCATCCAGATGTCCCAATGGGGCTTTCTAATTTCTCTCTAACTTTACTATTTTCATGAGCAATCCCACCACCCACCACCTCAGTCATCTACGATTTTTCTCTAAACTTGAATGCCTGACTACTTTCTCTGCCTCCATATCATCTCTTGCATCTGTCCTCTTATTTGCTCCCACTCCCACAGCCATGGGGTTATTAACTTCCTGATAGGTCTGCCTCCATTTGCCTTCCTCCCTCTATTCTCATACCCATATTGTACTCAAATTAATTTTCCTTCTGCAGAGATGAGTCACTTCATTCCTCTATTCAAAACCTTGGTCATTCTATTGCTCGCCAAGTAAACTGCAATTCCTGTAATAATACTAGCTACCATTTAAAGAGCACTTTAAGATTTGCAGGGTGATTTACAAATATTAGCTTATTTGGTCCTCACAACACCCCTGACCTTGGGAGGTGGTGCTGCTAGTATCTCTGTTTTACAAAGGAGGAGGCCGAGGCAGGCAGAGGTTGAGTCACCTGCCCCAGGGTCACACAGCTCATGTCAGGGGCCACTGTGCCTTGTGCACCATGATGCCCCCAACTGTCACCAGCTGCCCCAGCCGACTTTCTTTTACATTCTAGTGCCTGCTCCATATCTCATCTAGTTCCATCTCCTATTATTTTCTTCCTATACATATCCTGCACTCCAGCCAAACAAGGTGGACCTCTCTGTTATGCTGCCTCCTAAGCCTGGAATGTCCTCTCTCAGAGGCCTCCTTCATAGTCTGGCTCCAGCTTGCTTTCCTTGGAAACTTTCCCTCATCCCTTAGACCCTATGCTGTAATAACAGGCTTGCCTGACCCTACCATGTGCACACAATGAGCTTCACCCACACTAACTGAATTGGGCCCACTCTCCAGGATTGCACATCCTCATCTCCTTCCCCACAAAGTGCTTCACAAATGTTCTCTAAGGATCCTCACAAGATCCCCGTGAAGGAGGGAGGGAGGGCAGGAGATGTCACCCCCACTGTATGTAGGAGGATAGAAGGCCTAGGCAAGGAAGAGGGGCTCTTTGTCCAAAGTCAGCTAACATAGGCAGTTTTTCTCTGTGGATGAGGCTGTTAGTCTGGTGACATGACACTGAGGAGCTGGCTCCTCTGAACCTAACAAGGCAGATTATTCCTGACCTTCCTTTTGGGGAGACAACATATCATTCAAAGGACCCCATGTCCTCCCCCAGGGAGAGTGGAGCTGGAAGCCTGGGCAGTAATGCCCAGTCCTCACCTTGGTTCCGGATAGAATCTTGGGACGTGGGGCCCCGGGACCGTGGTTGCTTCTGCTCCAGCCTGGCCAGCGCCGCCGCTGCTGCCATTTGGGCTTCATTGGTTGGTCCTTGGCGGGACTGCTTGGTTACTTGCTGGCTTTGCCTTTCCCTGGTGACTTTTTCCCTAAAGGAGAGACAAGGAAGCAGGTGAGCCTAATGCCAGTAGTCCAAGCCCTTTACCTCACAGACAAGGAGAGCTCTGTCCAGGGGGAAAGTGACTTGGCCAAGATCACTCTGGGTAATAAGTAAATAGCAGGGCTGTGACTGGAATGTGAGTCTTTGTATTCTAAACCTAGTGCTCTCCTGACCATGCTTCTTGTTGTTCAGTCATTTCAGTCATGTCCACTCTTAGTGACCCCTTTTGGAATGGTTGCATTTCCTTCTCCAGCTCATTTTACAGATGAGAAAACTGAGGCAAACAGGGTTAAGTGGCTTGCCCAGGGTCACAGAGGCAGCTAGGCCTCAAAGGCCAGATCTGAACTGAGGTTGTCCTGACTCTAAGCCCAGTGCTCTATCCACTGTGCCACCTAGCTGCCCCTAATGGTCACTCTACTGATCCCAATCAAGGCTACATTAAGGATTAACACAAAGTGGAGGAAAAGATACCAAGGCCTACCTGCTAATCCTCCTTCCCATGAGGGCAATGGCTCAACTCAAAACTAGGTGGGAGGAATTCTGGGACATCTCACTCTTTTGCTTTCGACTTATTTTCTTCTCCTTTACAGTTACTATGAATCTCTGCTCCAGCAGGGTGGTGACTGTCTTGTCTTAGGCTTATTTCCTCTAGTGCCCAACATGTTCAGCACACAGTGGGAGCTGAATAGAGGCTGAATAACTATAAATGAATGCCTGAGGTAGCCAGAATGGGACTTCCTCACTGGTGTATTCCCACTTTGGTTTCCTGCTGTCCCCTGCTCAAACTCTACCTCCTTTGAAGCCTCTGTGGGCTTTCCCAGTGCAGCTGCACCATTCAAGACAAGCCAAATCAGCAAATGCTCCTAAGTAGTGTGGCTGATTTCTCTCCCACCAGAGTAGCTAGAAGACACCACAGATATATACAAACCCTTCAGGGCTTTTTCTCTACTCTTGGCAAGAACCAACTCTCACTTGGACTCCAACATCATTGATCAATAATTGAATTCATGTTCTACAGTACTCTACAGTCTGGTTTACAAAGTACAACCACCCTGTGCAGGAGCCAGTACATATATTATCACCCCCATTTGACAAAAGAGGAACCAAAGCTCAGGGAGAAGTGACTTGCCCATAGTTACACAGTGTCAAGAGCCCGGACTGAAAACCAGGTCCTTCTGACTCCCAAGTGCAGCCTTCTTTGCATTCTATGATGCTGTGTCTCCAAACAAGGGTACTCTACACCAAGCTTGATGCTGGGTGCTTGAGAAAGACAAAGAAATTAGGATCTCCGTTTTCACAGGGTTTATTAGGAATGTTTCTTTTCAAATTTCCCTCACAAACCAGAAACCCCTAAATCTTCTCATAGAACCCAGTTTATCTCAAAGCATGTCTCATAATCCCTACAGTCTCCCTATCCTAAAAGACCCACTTCATTTTCCTCAGGTGTGTTCCCTCCCTACCTGGGTCCTGTCTCCCCACAGACCTACTCTGCCAGTCCCCTCTCAGATTCAGCCCCAGTTCCTCAAAGATACCCATCTCCCTGGAAGGTTCTTGTCTCCCTATCTTCTCAAAAGACTCATTTTCCTGCCACCAAAAACTACAACAACAACAATTACCACCACCCAACATTTATTAAGCACCTATTATATGCAAGGCACCACACTAGGTACTGGGAACATAAAGACAAAATAAAAACCAGTCCCTGACCTAAAGATTACATTAACAATATCTAAACAGGTAAGCAGATATAATATGAAAGGAGAGAAAATACTAAGAAAAATTTTCCATAAAAAGAGTCATGTGAACAAAAATGAGTTAAGGAATACATTTCCAGGCCTGGGAACAGTCACAGAACGCATGGAGGCAGGTATTAGAAGGTCAAGTTTGGGAAACAGCAAGGAGGTTAGTTTGCTGGGTGGTTGAGTAGGTGAAGGGGAACAATGTGAAATGAGTCTAAGTTGGAACTAAATAGGGGAGGGCCTTAAATGCCAGGCTGAGGGGTTTGCATTTTATTCTAGGTACAACAGTAACTGGGTGCCACTAAATTTCTGAGCAGGAGAATAACATGGTACAAACTGTGAGAAGACATTATTTTGACAGTTGTGTGAAAGACTGAGGAGAGACCAATCAGGAGGCTAATGCTAATGCGAATAGGGAAAAGGGGACAAATCAGAAAAATGTTGTACAGGTCAAAGTGACTGAGGTCTGACAACAGAATGGATGTGAGGGGAGCAGGAGAAAAGAAGGAAGAGTCAACTTTGAAAATGCAAACTTGGGTAACTAGAAAGAGGTCATCAAGGCGACAAAGTCAATGCAGTGCCAGGCCTGGAGTCAGGAAGACACACTCCTGAGTTCAAATCTGCCCTCAGACACTTATTAGCTGGGTGACCCTGGGCAAGTCACTTAACTTCTGCCTCAATTTCCTCATCTGTAAAATGAGCTGGAGAAGGAAATGGCCAACCACTCCTGTGTCTTTGCCAAGAAGAGTTAAACACAACTGAATAATGACAAATAACTAGAGAAACAGTAATGCCCCTTAAAAGAAGTAGGGAAGTTGGGAGGTAGGACAAATATAGAAGGAAAGAAAACGAGTTCCATCTTGGACATGCTGAGTTTGAAATGCCAGTGGAACATCCAGATAGAGACATCTAGCAGTCAGGTGAATTCTGACTGGAGGTCAGGAAAGATCCTGGGTTGGATTATACAGATTTAGGAGTCAAAAGGCACAAAGATGATAATCAGACCCTCAGAAGCTTATCAGATTACTGAGAGAGTGCAGGGAACAGGGCCCAACATAGAACACTGGAAAATACCCAGAAGGATGGGAGAAAGGAACAAAAAGAACCTGAAGAGAACAAGTAGCATGAAAACTAATGGAGAAGAGGATTAAAGAGGTGATAAGTAGTAACAAGAGGTCAGAAAAAGATTAAAACAGAAAATGTCATTAAAATTAGCAAATAAAGTATAATTCTTAATCTTGGAAAGGGCGTTTCCACTGAATATTAGTATTAAAAACTAAAATGGAAGGGCTTGAGAGGAGGTGAGGAAATACAGGCAATGAAGGAGATGCCATTATCTAGGAGTCTGGAAGTGAGAGATTCTAAATTAACTGTAAGTCAAAAGTGTTTGTAAGGAAGGTTTTTAGGAATGAAAAACCTGGGCATATCTGCACGCAGCTACGGTCTGGGAAAAAAAAAAGAATAAAAACATGAGGGCTATTAAAAAATGCTGAACGAAGCATGCTCCTGGAGGAGACGGGGTAGGATCAAGGGTACAAGTTGGTCTTGGCAAGAAGGAACACTTTGTCAGAGATTACAGTAAAGGTGGAGAGAAGGGGAACCACGTTTTGCAGAGGATTTTGCAGTGTCCTCTGAGGACAAGGAACATGGGGCACATGGCCTTAGTTTTATCAACAAAGTAGGAGGCAAGGGAAAAGAAAGACCCAGGGAGAAAGGTGGTGGCTTGAACAAGGATTTGTAGCAGGCCCTTTGGGAAATTCAAGGGAGTCAATGGTGGAATAAACATGCACAGACGCGCCTCCCACTACCTTACCCCCTGGGGGAACGGAGGGGGGGGGGCGGTCAGGAAAGGTCTCATTCTCCTACAAAAGGTGGCTCCGAGGGAGGTTCTGGATACTAAGGCAGAGGTGACAGAGGAAAGAACCCCGGCCAGGGGAGCGGGGAGGTACTTGTGCGTAGACCTGGAGGCTGGCCAAGGGCCCGGGGGAGTGTAGAGGGCGGGACGCCGAGGAACGCGTGACGAGCCGGTAGACGGCGGCTGCGTTCAAGTCCGGACAAGTCCGTGTTTTAGGGAGCCGCTGAGGATCCGTGAGCAAAGGGGGTATCACAGTCGGCCCCGCGCTTCAGGAATGATTAAGGCCGCCCCCTCCCCTCGCCCGCCCGATCTCCTCCAGGTCCGCTCACCCCGCCGAGTCCGTAAGTTTCTGCCCGGGCCCCGCGCTCTTGAACTTGATGTCCGCCTTGATCTCCTGAAAGAATTTTTTCATGGCGGCCGCGGGGAAGGGGGAAAGGGCAGCGGCGGCGGCGGCGGCGGGGGCTGGGACGGGCCCGAGCCGGAGCAGCTCCGGTCAACAACCGGAAGGAAAATATACCACCCAGGAAGTCCCGCCTTCCCTCCCACCCGCCTATCCCCCTCTCCTACCCCACCCGACCACGTGACAATCGGCCGTCCCGGCCTCTCCTTCCCTTTCGCGCCTCTATGGTTGCGGAGGGCTACCCGGGGGAACCGGAAGGCACCTCTCGGCGCTCCCACCTCCTTCATCCCTCCCGTCGTGTGTCTCTATGGTGCAGGAGCCGCTCTGGGATCTCTTTTCGCCTCTCGTTGATCTTCCGGTCCTGTTGCCATAGGTGATAGAAGCCAAGGGGCGGGGCGAACGCGCAGGCTTCCTAAACCCGGCGTCTGCGCCCAGCGCTTGGGTGGGGCAACCGGCAACACCCCCTCCCTCCCTCTGCTTTTATCTCAGACATATTACTGGTACTTAATGTGACTTATCACATTAAGACTGGTGGCTGCTCCCAGACCATGGCTTTAGAAGGGTGCTGGACTGGAGTGGGAGTCAGGGAGCCCCGAGTTCAAATCCCATTTCAGACGCTTGCTAGCTGTGTGATGGAGAGTTATTTAGGCTCTCTGAGCCTCAGTTTCCTTATTTGTAAAATGAAGATAGCAATTGTACGTACCTCACAGGGTTATTGTGAAAAAAAAAAGTGGTCAAAGGATGTGGACAGTTTTCAAAAGAGAAAATGCACATTATTACCAATTATATGCATCATAATACAATGGAAAGGATGCTGGATTGAGTAAGGGGACCTGGGTTCAAATCCCAGCTCTGTCACTTAACTACCCGGGGCAAATCGTCTTTAAAATGGAGAGAACAATAGCATCTACCTCATAGGGCTCTTGTGAGGCCCAATGAGGTAACATACGGCTTTGCAGACTTTAAAATGCTATATAAATTCCACTTAAGTTATTTCACATATATTTTATAACACATAATATATTTACATATATGTTATACATGGCTATAAAATTATCATTACAATGAGGTACTTGGACTCCATGACCTCAAAGTTCCCTTCCAGTTCTAAATCTATGACGGTATATGAAAAGAAAAAAGGGTCATGTTACTACTAGTAAAAGAAATTCAAGGTAAAGCACCTTGGATTTCACTTCATACCCATCGAATTAGCAAAAATGATTATCTGATTTAAGGATGGACTTGTAATTTCACTATTTCGGGGAACCCAGTGTGGAAACTTCCTCTACCAATGTGGATCAGCAACTTTTCTGTAAACCCAAAGTCTTAGAAAATTGCTGGGAGCACTGAGGGTTTAAGTGACTTGCCTGTGTGGCAGAGGCAGCATTTGAACCCTGATTACCAGAGTTTAAGCCTTCAAGACTGGCTGTCTGCCTATAACTTAAAGCTTCCTCACAGGAAAGAAAGATTAATCATAAAAGATAGAGACTGTCAATGTTAAACAGACTGTGGGAAGATAGACACCCTAATGATATTGGAGCTATGAACTGCCCCAGTCTTTCTTGGAATTATTCAAGAAAAGTTGTTCATTCACTAAACATTTATTAAGCGCCTACTGTGTGCTGGGCAATGTGCTAAATTCTAGGGATACAAAAACAAGCAAAAGATAGTCCCTGCCCTGAAGGAGCTTACAATCTAATAAGGGAAATAGTGTAAGCAAATATATACAAAGCTATATACAGGATGAACAGGAAATAATTAACAGGAGGAAGCCACTAGAATTAAGAGGGCTTGGGGAAAGTTTTCTGTAGAAGGTGGGATTTTAATTGGGATTTAAAGAAAGCCAGGGAGTGGAGGAAGGAATAGTGTTACTGGCATGGGAGAGAGTTAAGACAAAATGCCCGGAGCAGAGATATGGATTCCCTTGTTTGTGGAACAGCCAGGAGGCCAGTGTGACTGGCTGGAAGAGTATGTGTCAGAGAGTAACATGTAAGAAGACTGAAAAGGTAGGCAGGGGTTAGGTCATGAAGAACTTTGAATACCAAACACAGCATCCTGTATTTGCTCCTAGGGACAATAGAAGCCATTGGAGTTTGTTGAGTAGAGGGGATGACATCCTCAGATCTTCATTTTAGAAAATCACTTTAGGGGCTGAACCTTTGACTCAAAGGTCATACTTTTGCTCATATGCCCTGAAAGAAATGTCCCAAATATATCAAAATGTTCATAGCAGCAATTTTTTCATGGTAGCAAAAAATAGGAAATAAAGTGGACATTTATCAATTGGGGCAGTTAGATGCTTAGCAGACAGAGATAATAGCATCTCTCTGGGATCATTTAATAGAGCTTGGAGTCAAGAAGACCTGAATTCAAATATTGCCTTAGACATTTACTAGCTGTGTGACCCTGAGCAAGTCACTTAATTGCTTTAAGTTTCAGTTTCCACATCTTTAAAACAGGGAGAATAATTGCTCCTACCTCAGGGCTGTTGTAAGGACCAAATGAGATAAGACATGTAATGTGCTTTATAAATGCTTACTCTCATTGGGAAATGGCTGAACAAATTGTGGCTTATGAATAAAATGGAAAACTGTTATGTCATAAGAAATAACAACTATGAAGAAATCAGAGAAACCTGGGAAGGCTTGCGTGAACTGATAGTGAGTGAAGTAAGAAGCATCAGTAGAATAGTAGACTACAAGGAAACCAGACAACGATCAGTCTCAGAGTCCTAGAGAAGAGACCGAAATCTCTCAGTGGAGAGGGAGGGGAGGATGGCAGTGGAATGTTGCATAAACTAAGATCCTATCAGTCGGTTTTTGCTTAATGATTTTCTTTTGTTGCAAAGGAATGAAAATTAGAAAATGTCTGTGAAGGAAATGAAAGATAACAACGAAAGGGAGACATACTGTAGAAATGAAGGTAAAGGTCCCAGTTTTCTTTTTTTTTTTTACCATCAAAAAAATTTAACTAATTAATTTTTAGTTTCCAACATTCATCTTTATAAGATTTTGAATTCTAAAATTTCCCCCCTCCCCAACATGGCATGCAATCTGACATAGGCTATATATACATGTACAATCATATTAAACATATTTCCACGTTAGTCATATTGTGGACTAAGAATCAGAACAAAAGGGTAAAACCATAAGAAAGAAGAAATGAAAAACAAAAAAAAGAGAATAGCATGCTTCAATCTGCGTTCAGACTTCATAGTTCTTTCTCTGGGTGTGGATAGCATTTTTCATCATGAGTCTTTTGGAATTGTCTTAGATCATTGCATTGCTGAAAAGAGCTAACTCTATCAAAGTTGGTCATT
This sequence comes from Pseudochirops cupreus, assembly GCA_028627135.1. Lineage (NCBI taxonomy): Eukaryota > Metazoa > Chordata > Mammalia > Diprotodontia > Pseudocheiridae > Pseudochirops > Pseudochirops cupreus. The sequence goes on from CM053580.1 coordinate 534,132,200, forward strand.
GCACAATGTTGCTGTTACTGTGTAAAATGTTCTTCCGGTTCTGCTCACTTCACTCAGCATCAGTTCATGCAAGTCTTTCCAGGTTTTTCTGAAATCTGCCTGCTTATCATTTTTTACGGAACAATAGTTATCCATTACATTCATATACCACAACTTGTTCAGCCATTCCCCAGTTGATGGGCATCCCCTTAATTTCTAATTCTTTGCCACCACAAAAAGAGTTACTCTATATATTTATGTACATGTGGGTCCTTTTCATTTTTTTGATGATCTCTTTGGGACACAAACCTTGTAGTGATATTGCTGGATCAAAGGGTATGCACAATTTTATAGTCCTTCCAGTTTTCTAAAGAGAAGAGAGTAGAGTCTGCAAAATATAGCCTGATGAGGTTGACTTCCGGTCCAGTCAGAATTCTAGAACATATATGTACATGTGTGGGGGTAGGGAGAGATTTCATGGGTGTCAGTCAGTTTGAGTATATTTTTCCTCCATAGAGCATGTACATGAGCATCTTGTTTAGGGGACATAGACAGCTCCTGACTGGTTTTCAGTGACTGAGGCTTCTTCCAAGATGGCTGGCTAATTAGGACTTACTAGTTAGTTGGTCAGCATTTATAAAGCCTTTACTATGTGCTAAGTGTCAGGGGTAGGAAGAATGGCAAAAACAATCCCTCCTCCCAAGTAGCTCACTTTCTAGGGGGGAGAAAACATGTAAATAACTTGGAGTATACAAGATAGACAGAGACAGGAGGAAGTCCATCTCAGAGGTGAGGAAATGGTGGAACTGAGTGAACCACACTGACTCCATTTTTGACTCACGTCTGGAACTAGCCCGGTTCCCTTTCTATTCAACGATGGGTCTAGTCCAATCTCTATCTTGTGAGAAAACTTTTTTCAGTTATGGGAATTGTGAGAAAACTTTATTGCATTGTTTGAACCTAGCCCAGCCTCAATTGGGAAGTTGGACCACCTCTTCCTGTTGCTTAGAGACCCTTAACTAAGAACCTAGATTATGCTGACCAGAAACCGAGTCAGCTCCAAAGATTGATGCAAGCAGTTTTCTCACAGTTATCCATCCCAAGAAACCCATATTTCTTATTTGAAAACTGGCTCCATACTGGTCAATCAGTTATTGTTTCCATGTTCCTTTGATTGAATTGAAAAACTTGGGGGAAGTCAGATGCCTTGGGGAAAGAGGGAATTGCACCTATTTGCTTTCTTCCTCTCAATTTGGAAAGCCCTAATCTTTCCTCCAATTAGAAATCAGAATACCTAATCCTGTATCATGGTTTATACCCTTGTATTGTTTTCTTTTAATGCATAAAAATTGGTTTCTCCCTGTATTGCATCTAGAGCCAAACAGAGGAGATCTGGTCTTGATTTGTTAACGCAATTGGTATGCATTGCTTAATAAATGGATACCCATGGAAGCTCTAACCTTTATTTCCTCAGTTTATTTCGGATTGCATCTGTCACAGAGGGAAGGCATTAACAGTTAGGAGGAACCAGGAAAAGCCTCCTACATAAGGACAACTTGAACTGAGTCTTGAAGGAAGCTGGAGAATCCAAGAGGCAGAAGTGAAGATACAAAGCATTCCAGATACAGTGCTAGTGGAAAAGCAAGGAGAACAGAGATGAATGTTGTATTTGAGGAACTTGCACATAGGCCAATGTGGCTAGATCCGAGAATATATAGAGGGAATAAGAAAAGGAGGAAGGGGCCAGATTATAAAAGGGCTTTACATGTGAAACAAAGGACTTTATGTTTTATTCTTGTGGTTAAAGGAAGCCATTAGAGTTTATTGAGAAGGGAAAATTTAGAAAAATTACTTTGGCAGCTGATAGATGGATTGGAGTGGGGAGAGATGAAACCGAAAGACCAGTTAGAAGGATACTGTAGTAGAACAGGCTTGAGGTGATGAGGGCCTGAATTAGTAGATAGGGTGAGACTGAAAAGAAGAGAGGGAGTGGGGATGACAGGGCAATCTAATGGACAGCATGGGAGAGCTTGGTATCAAGGATGCATGTAGAGAGGTTGGCCATAATAGAAGCAGAATGAAAGAAATGGAGAGGGTTCAGGCAGCATGGTTTAGGGATTTCCTTGAGTTCCTGTTAGCAGCTTGAGAGTAGGAGTGAAGGAAAAGATAAGGGGAATAATCCAGGATGGGATCTGGCAGATCATGACCAGCAGTAGGATGAGAGCAATCCCTAGATTTGATATTTTTATAGTAGCACAGGGCAGAAGTGGTTACACGATTGTCCATGAAGCTTGAGTTGTGAATTCATGGATAATATTTCAGAAGGAGATCCTTCTTGGAGAAAGAAAAGGATTGTACACATAGTTCCTGAACAGCATCATCCTTGGGGAATGGAAAGGACCATCTACATGGCCCTGAAGACCAGAGGAGCAGTGAAAGTGACATGTGACTTGAGGAAGTAAGAAACATAGCCCTTGCAACTCCCTGCTGTTCCAGTGAATTATTCTTTTTTTTTTAATTTTATTTATTTAATATTTTTAGTTTCCATCATTCATTTCCACAAGATTTTGAGTTACAAATTTTCTCCCTGTCCTTCCCCTACTCACCACCCCAAAAGAGCAATCCCACTCTATACCCCCTCCCCCAGTCTGCTCTCCTATATCCTCCCCCATTACACCTCCGACTTTCTGGTAGGGCAAGATAGATCTCCATATTCCAGTGCCTGTATATCTTATTTCCCAGTTGCATGTAAATAATAATAATACATACATACATATATATTTTTTTAACATTTGATTTTAAGACTTTAAATTCTAGATTCTTTCCCTTCCTCCCTTGTCACCCACCCCCACTGGGAAGACAAGCAATTCAATACAGGCCGTATATGTGTAGTTACACAAGACATCTCCACAATGGACATATTGTGAAAGACTGACTATATTTCCCTCCATCCTATCCTGCCCCCCACTTGTTATATTCTCTACTTTGTCCCTGTCCCTTTACAAAAGTGTGTGCTTCTAACAACC
>CM053580.1:534135704-534173994 GCA_028627135.1 Pseudochirops cupreus
ATGACCTCTACAACAGCAGCACTGTCCTTCACTAGCAGGTGAATCTGGCAAAACAATGTCAAAACAGACAAACAAAGTACCAGCATCACAGCCATGCCTCCTCAGTTCTTGGCAGCTCTAGGTAGCAGTTCTCAAAAGTCCTGGGCAGCTCCAACGGGCCCTCAGCAGTCTTTCTCTCAGCAACTCAGGCTCCACGATACTGGATACTGCTCTCCCCAAAGTCCTTCTGGCCTTCTCTCAGCTTGGGCCTCTCTCCTAGTTCATGGCTCCTCCCAGTTCAGCCCTCTCTCTCTTCATGTCAACAAGTCCATCCCACAAGTGGGATTCACAAACTCTGGGTTTTAACACTCAACCCAAAAACCAAGCCAATACAGGGACATCTCCAAATTCCATTATCATTACATGTTACTGTATACAACGTTTTCATGGTTCTGCTCATTTTGTTCTTTATTTTGTACAAATATTTCCATGTTTTTCTAAGATCATTAAGCCTATCACTTCTTATAGCTCAGTAGTACTCATATCACAATCATATAGTAAAACTTGTTCAGCCATTCCCCAATTGATGGGCATCTCTGTAATTTCCAGTACTTTGTCACCACAAAAAAAAATACTGCTATAAACATTTTAGAACATATAGATTCTTTTCTTTCCTCCCTAATCATCTTTGGAAACAGATCAAGTAGTGGTATTGCTGAGTTAAAGAGGATAGGCACTTTAATAACTCTTGGGGCATAATCCCAGATTGCTTTCCAAAATGGTTGGATCAGTTCACAATTCCACCAACAATGAATTAAAGTCCCAATTCTTCCACATCCCCTCCAGCATTTGTCACTTTCCCCTTCTATCACTTCAGCCAATTTGGTAGGTGTAAAATGGTATCTCAAGGTAGTTTTAATTTGCTTTTCTCTAATCAAGAATGATTTAGAGCATTTTTCATGTGAATATAAATTGTTTTGAATTCTTCATTGAAAAACTGCCTATTCACATCCTTCGATCATTTATCAATTAGGGAATAATTTGTATTCTTATAAAGTTGACAAATTTACATATTTTAGATGAATATATAAATGAATTTTAGATGACTAATTTAGATGAGACTTTTATCTAATAAATTATCTATAAATGTTGCCCCCCCCTCAATTTTCTGCTTTCCTTCTAATCTTAATATAAGGCAAATGAACCTTACCTCCCAATACTCTCTATTTCTTGTTTATCCGTAAATTGTTCACCTCTCCATAAGCCTGATAAGTAGTATGTTCCCTGTTCTTCTTTCTTGTAAAATCTTTCTTTATATGTGGGTCATATATTCATTTTGTTCTTAAAGGTAGATCAATGGCATAGAATAGACAAAAAAATTTACAGCAGGAAATAAACATAATAACCTTGTATTTGACAAGCGTAAAGGCTTAAGATTTGGGGATAAGAATTCATTATTTGGTAAAAATTGTTGGGAAAACTGGAAAGCAATATGGCAGGAACTGGACATAAGCCAATATCTTATGCCATTTAGCAAGATATGCATTGTTTCTTATGGCAAAGTACTATCGTATTACCTTTGGGTACCACAATTTGTTTAGTACAGTGGTTCTCAACCTTCCTAATGCCACGACCCTTTAATACTCGTAGGGCGGGCGTATCTGCATGTGGGTAGACCTGCCTGGAGACGGATAAAGGAGCCATGTCTCGGTTCCTAAGATCATTGGAAATATGTGTTTTCTGATGGTCTTAGGTGACCCCCAAAGGGGTCACAACCTACAGGTTGAGAACAACCAGTTTAGTAATTCCCCAACTGATGGGTATCTACTAGGTTTTTAGTTCTCTACTATTACAAAAAGAGAGTAGCTTTATTTTTAACAGCAAAAAATTATCTTTCTGTCCAATGACTATGGCACAGCTGAATAAACTTAAATACATTAATACATTAGAAGATAGCTATACCATGAGCAATATTAAGATATTGATAAATTATAGAGTAGCAACCAGAATAATGAACTACCTCAAGTCCATGTCATATGAGGACTATCTGAAGAAATTGGGCATGTTTAGCCTGTAGAAGAGAAGACTAAAGAGGGACAGGACACCTTTCTTCAGTATCTGAAGAGCTGTCTCAGAAGCAATTGGTAGAAGTTGCAAAGACACAAATTTTAGCTCAATGTGAGAAAGCTTCATAAAATTTACAACTGTCTCAAAGTGAAATGGGCTACTTAGAAAAGGTAATGGGTTCCCCCTCCTCAGAAGTCTTCAAAGGCTGGATGATCACTTGATGGGTATGTTATAGCAGTGGGGATTTCTTTCATATATGGATGGGTCAGATTAGATAGACACTAAAGTCCCTTCTAACTTTTAATTCAGTGATTCTATACAACTCAGTAGGGAAATAAGTAAGGGCAAAAAGAATGGGATTTAAGAGGAAAGGAAAAGTGAGGTAACAAGAAGGAAGGGATCCTATCAAAATCATAGTGAGGATGAAAAACAGGGTTGGGAGTTGTAAGGCAGAAGGCAAGAGAGAATGATAAAATATTATGATTGGTAATAATTCTGTTTCTTCTTTGACCATGCATATTCTCTCAATTTCTTCTTTTTGTCTTATTGCTACAGCTAGCATTTCTAGAATATCTGGAATTGTATCAAATAACAGTTATGATATATAGACATCCTTGCTTTTACTTAGATCTTATTGGCCATACCCAAAAAAAGGTCTCAATCTGCACTCTCTCATCACCTCTGTCAAAGAGGTGGGTAGCATATTTCATCATGGGTCCTCTGGAATAGAGGCTAATCACTGAACAACCAGCATTCTTATGTCTTTCAAAGTTGTCTATCTTTAACTAATGCTGTTAATATATAAACTTTTCTCTTGGTTCTGCTCGCTTTAGTCTGTACCAGTTTATATAGTCTTCTGAGGTTTCTCTGAAATTGTCTCCATCATTTCTTATAACATAACAGTATTACAGTACAGTCATAGATCATAACTTGTTCAGCATTCTCCAACTGAAAGAAATTCCCTAGTTTTCAGTTCTTTGCTCCCACAAATAATTTTGTACATAAAAGTCTTTTCTTCTTTCTTTTATCTCTTTGGAGGTATAAATCTAGTAGATGTATCACTGGGTGAAAGAGTATGCAGTTTAATTTGTGGGGGCTTAGTTACAAATTGCTTTCCAGAATAGATGGACTAATTTTCAGCTCTACTAACAGAAATAATGTAATTATTTTCCTACAGCCCCTCCAGTATTTGGCATTTTCATTTTTGGTCAACTTTGCCAATCTGATAGATGTGAAGTGGGACCTTCAATTTGTTTTCATTTGCTCTAATTATTAGTGATTTAAAGAATTCTTTTCATATAGTTATTGAGAGCTTGGATTTCTTCCTCTGAAAACTGCCTGCGCATAGTTTATCTATTAGGAAATTGCTCTTAATTTCAATCATTTCTCTATATATGTTTCCATTAAAAAGTAAAAACAAAACAACTTTCACTTGATCCAACAGTTCCTTCTAGCCATCATCCTATATCTCTCCTTCCCTTCACGGCTAAATTCCTTGAGAAAAGTCACCTATAACTGATGCTTCCATGTCCTCTCATCTTTCTCAATTCTAAAATCTGTGCAATTTGACTTCTGACCTCAGCTTTCAACTGCAAGTGCTCACTCCAAAGTTGCCAATGATCTCTCCGTTAACTGCCAAATCTCATGGTCTTTTCTCAAGCCTTATCCTTCTTAACATCTGCAGTCTTTGAGATTGCTGTCCCCAGGGTGGCTAGGTGGTGCTGTGAATAGAGCACCAGACCTGGAGTCAGGAGGACCTGAGTTCAAATCCATCCTCAGACATTTCTCTCTCTCTCTCTCTCTCTCTCACACACACACACACACACACACACACACACACACACACACTAGCTGTGTGACCTTGGGCAAGTCACTTAACCCCAATTGCCCTACCTTCCCCCCTCCTAAAAGCAAAAATAAAAAAATAAACAGAAAGTTGAATACAAAATCAGTTATGAGATTGCTGTCCCCATATCCTTCTAGATACTTTCTCCTCTCTAGGTTTTTATAACAGCTCTCTCCTGGCTCTCTTCCTGTCTGACTACTCCTTGTCTCCTTAGTTGAATTTTTCTCCAGGTCACACCCACTAACAGAACTCAAGTTTCTATACTGAGCCCTCCCCTCTTCTCTATACCATTTCATTTGATGATCTCATCAGTTCCCACTGATTAAATTATCATCTTTAGCCTGATGCTTCTCACATCTATTTATTTAGCACAAAACTCTCTTTTCTCACTAACAACTGTCTCCTGGACATCTTGAAATGGATATACAGTAGGAATTCCAAACTCATGCATCCAAAACAGAATTTATTTATCTTCCCCTTCACCCCAAAACCTTTCCCTTTTCCAATCTTCCTCATTACTTCCAAGAGTAATACCATTCTCTCAATGAACCAGACTTAAAACCTCACTGTCATCCTTAACTCCTCACTCTCATTTGCTTCACATATCTAATCTGTTGAAAACCTTCACATCTCTTCATTCTTTCCACTTACACAAACACCACCCTAGTTCTCATCACTTCCTACTTCAAGTATTCCAATAGCTGTTGGTTGGTCTCCCTGTATCAAGTCTCTCCAATCCAGTTCCAATCCATCCAATCAATCAACTGTTAAGGTGATTTTCCTTAAGCTGGGGTTTGACCATGTGAACCCATCCCCTAAACTCCAATGGTTACTTCTATTAGACATTTAAAGTTTTCTATCATCAGGCCCCTTCCTGACTTTCCAGTCTTCCTTCACTTTATTGCCCTCCATGTACTCTAGGATTCAACCACATTAGCCTTCTTATTGTTCCTCCAACCCAACAATCCATCTCCTGACTTTGTGCTTTTGCACTGGCTGTCCTTGTAGTCCAGAATGTTTTGCCTTTTCCCTCTATTTCTTAGTTTCTCTGGCTTCCTTAAAGGCTTAATTTGAATCTTACCTTCTGCAGCAGCTTCCCCTGCTTGCCTACCTATACATATACATACACACAGAGAGCTAATGCATTCTGCTCCGAGATTTCCTTCATCCACTCTGTAAATATTTACTATGTACCTAGTTATTTACATGTTGTCTACTACATTGAAATGTATGGTCTTTGAAGGCAGGGACTAGGTTGGTGGGGGGTTTGCCTTTCTTTTCGTATCCCTAGGGCTTTGTATCCTTAGCACAGTGCCTGGTACATATTAAGTGCTTCATAAATGCTTGCTGACTTTTTGAAAATAATACGATGTTTTTTTAGAGAACCCTAGAAATTCAACTATAAAATTAAATGAAATAATTAATAGCCAGCAAAGTATCAGAATATAAAATAAACCAACAAAACCCAGGAAGAAGAGACAGAAAAAAAAATTCCTTCCCAAATAAGTATATTATGTATAAAATGTCTGGGAGTACCAAGGCACACATAGCAATCATGTGAAACCAACACAAAAATAAAAGACAAATAATTGGCAAGATAATAAATACTCAGGCTCGGCCATGTCAATACGTTAAAAATCAATACAATATCAAATCAATGTTAGTTGATTTAATTAGTTAATGCAATAATACAAAAATTAATACTATATTAACTAATTTATAGATTCAGTGCCATATCAATCAAACTACAAAAAACTTACTTTATAAAGAACTAGAAAAAATAACAAAGTCATCTGGAGGAAAAAAGGTCAAGCATTTCATAGGAATGGGCCACTAGGTGGCGCGGTATAGAGCAACAGCCCTGGAGTCAGGAGGACCTGAGTTCAAAGCCAGCCTCTGACACTTAACACAAACCTAGCCATGTGACTTTGGGCAAGACACTTAACCCGGATTGCCCTTCCTTCCTCCCTCCAAATAAAAAAAGAATTTCATAGGAAATGAAAAAAGTGGAAAAAAAGAGCCTGGTAATGTAGTGTAAGATCTCAAACTATACTACAATATAGTGATCATCAAACTATTTCATATGAATTAAACATTAGAAAAGGTCATTGGTGGAACTGGTTAGGTATACAAGACCCAGAGGTAACTCAAACAGTAATCTAGAATTTAATAAACCCAAGTATTCTAAATACTGGGGTAGTATTTAGATGGAAAAATTAGAAAGCAATCTGACAGAACTAGGGTTTAAACCAATCTTCTTACACCAAATACCACCAAGAAACTCCAAATACATACACAGCAGATATTAAAAAAAAAATCACACCATAAACAAGTTAGGACAGGGAAGGAGAACAAGAAATATTCTTCAATAAATGTTCAAATAATATGAACTGGTACTTCTCAAAAAAAGAAATGCAAGCTATCAACAGCCATATGAAAAAACTCTCCAAATCTCTAATAAAAAATGTAGATTACAACACGATGTTCTACCTCATCCATAGAACATGATTAGCAAAAATGAAAAAAAAAAAAAAAGATCACAAGAGTTGGAATGTTTGTGGATGATTAATAGGGCCACTGAGCTACTGCTGATAGAACTGAGAACTGATCTATCTTTTCTGGAAAGCAATTTGGTACTATACTTAAAAATTCACTAAATATATATACCCTTTGCCCCAGTGACACCACTACTGGGTATACATCCAAAGAGATCAAAGACAAAAAGGATCCATATCTACAAAAACATTTATAGCAGTACTTTTTATGGTAGCAAAGAACTGGAAACAAAGTAGGTGTCCATCAATTGGGAAATGGCTGAACAAATCATGGTATATGAATTTAATGCACTATTGTTTTGCATGGTATAAAATGACAAAAAGGACAAATTCTGAGAAACCTGGGAGAACTTTGTATCAAATGATGAAGAAAGAAGTGACTGTAAACAAGAAAACAATTTACAAAATGTTTACAACATTCTAAAGCAGTAGTTCTCAACCTTCCTAATGCCGCGACCCTTTAATACAGTTTCTCGTGTTGTACCCCCAACCATAAAATTATTTTTGCTGCTACTTCCTAACTGTAATTTTACTACTGTTATAAATCGTAATGTAAATAAATATCTAATATGCAGAATGTATTTAAATTGAACATAACCGACAGGTTAAGAACCGCTGCTCTAATGGAAAAGAATGGTGAGAAACTCTAGAAGGGATAAGTCATATTTATGGTAGGATGACAACACATCAGAATGAGATTTTTATGGAGTTATATAATTTATGCTAAATAAAATATGGAAATCAAAGTGCTCTGGTATCCAATAGCATAAGAGATAGGATATAAAGCTGTAGGGGAGGTTTCCTTTGTAAATATGAACTATCAATACTTGTATCATCCTCTTCATGGGGTCACTGTAAAAATTTTTTTTACAAATTTAAATGTCTTATAAATATGAGCTACTGGCCACCCGGCCACCAGAAGAGGTACATACCAAATGTCCTTTCATGTTATGTGATATTAGAACTGGAATGAGAAACTTAAAAGTATTCAGCTCTTAAAGTTAGCTCAAGTAACCTTAGGAGAAATTAGTGTCTTTACTGTATGAAAAAATATAGTAAATTTTATTAAAATTTTGGGCCTAAAGTCACCTCAATTTGTTTAACATTATGAAATCAGCAGAAACTAGCAGGAATGGCAGTGTGGTGGAATGGAAAGAGCCCTGAAATTGGTCTCTGACATGACCTGACTTTAAATCCTAATTTACTTGTAATACTAAGTCAGAAGTTCTTTGCTGAATCTTAAAGCACTAAGACCATATGAAAAAAATTTAAGATCATTCATAAATAAAAAACGTAAATTAAAAAAACTCTAAGATTTCAAGTAATGCCTATCAATTTCACTTAACAAGTATTTATTAAACACGAGCTAGGAAGCTACGGTGCTGCGGATACAAAGATAAAAGTTATCTAGTCCCTGCCATTTGAGGAATTTACAACCTAGGCTGAGGAGATAAAAATACGTATTGATATATACAAAGCAGAAACATGGTCATTTTTTTTTTGGAGGAGGGAAGGCAAGGCAATTGGGGTTAAGTGACTTGTCCGAGTAACACAGCTAGTAAGTGTCAAATGTCTGAGGTTGCGTTTGAACGCAAGTCCTCCTGACTCCAGGGTCAGTGCTGTATTCACTGTACCACCTAGCTACCCCAAAACAAGGTAATTTTATAGGGAAAGGCACTAGCAGCTAGGAGATTCAGGAAAGACTTCAAGAAGAAGCTAGCACCTGAGCTTAGCCTTGAAGGAAACTAAAGGCGGAGGTGAGGAAGGAGTATATTCCAGATATGGGAGAGAGTCAATGCAAATGCACAATGACAAGAGTTTATTTATGTGTGTATATATATATATATACATAAAATATATATATATATAACTATGAGTAGTATAATATATATATTATATAATATGTAATATTATATATAATATATTACCATGAGCAGTATAATATGTTATATATAATATATAAGTAACATATATTTTATATATACATATATATTACCATGAGTAGGACAGGCATTTTGGCCAGACCACAGTATGTGTAAAAGGTAATAACAGATAAGATAACTAAAAATGCAGGCTGAGGCCAGATTGTGTAGGGTCTTAAATGCCAAGCAATTTATATTTGATTCTAAAGGTAAACAAGGCATTATCAGAGTAGAGCACTGACCTGTGCATTAAGAAAATCACTTTGCTAGCTGTGTGGAGGATAGAATGGAGTAAGAGATTTGAGGCAAGAAGACCAACCACTGGACTACCGCAATACTGCAAGCAATAGGGCGGTGATTGTAAAGGTGAAGAAAAGGGAATGATGTGAGACATGTTGCAGAGGTAAAAATCACAAGACTTTTCAATTGCCTGGAATATACGAGGTGAGTGAGAATGAGGAATTAAAGACATCAAGGTTCTGAACATAAGTAACTAAAGAGATAATATAATAGTGGCCTCAATGAAACAGATCAGTTTAGAAGTTTGGATTCATGGGGATTGATAATAAGGAAATCAGAACATAGGAAGACCCGGGAAGAAAGGAAAAAAGTATGCATAATGGCTACAACAATGTAACGGAAAATAACACTAAAAGGCAGCTGATCTCAGATTAAAAGCAATGATAAAACAAATTCCCACCGATTAGGAGAGGGGGAAGACTCAGTCAGAACTTAACATTACAAACACAATCATATATAGTCTCCGTGTACTGGTTTCACTGAACTTTTTCTTTATCCTATGGGGGGGGTAGGACTTGCAGGAGGGAGAGGAAAATGACTCGTAAAAAAGGCAACAAAAAACTTAACACTGTTGTAAGCTATGCTTAGAATCTACTTTAAGATGATTGAATACTCTGGAAAATTGAGGTGAGATCAAGGATGATCTAAACACTATACAACTTTGAGAAAAGGCTGCGGAGATTACTCTACTTTTTTTCTCAGAATTTAATGGAACGAATATATGACTTGGTATCCAGAGAGACTAGGGTTTGAATTCCAGCTCTGATGCTTACTAGCTAATTGACATACCACATTTCCTCTGAGTATGTTCCCTTATCCCTAAAACAACAGCAGAAATATTTGTATTACCTACCTCAGTCTTCTTGTGGAAAACAGTTTATTAAGTTTAAAGCCCTATGAAAATGTGCTATCATTATTATAATTATCATCTCTGGGACTAAAGACACTATTTTGCTGGGTAACTTCTTCATATTCTTTCCTTCTGGGCACAGACCCCAGTGCCCCTAAAGCAAGAGTTCCATGCTGGATCCCAAAAATTTCCTATCATTACTGTTCAGATATTAATAAATTTACCACTATTTATTTCAAATAAATATTGCCTACTATCAACATCTAATTTATTAAACCAAAGCATCAAAATTTCAAGTGACCCAAAAAATAATGGAAAAAGGTATACTAGGTATAAGTAGTCTGAAGCATATTACCAATAATGAATTGTCTAAAAGATATAGCATGAAAGATTATCCCCATGGATATGTCTGACCAGAAAAGGAAATAGACTTTTTATTTATCAAGAACCAGGGATCAATCAATAAGGTTACTAAGTTCTTAGCATGTGCCAGGACTTGTGCTAAATGCTAGAGACAAGAAAAAAAAAACAAGGATAAGAGATGGACAGCCAGATGCTACATTAGTACTCACATATTTTTTTAAATTAATTTCACAGATGTCTTGTTATTTTGCTTTTTTATATTAGTCATTTCCTGATATAATCTCCTCACTAAAGAACACCACCTTCTAACAAAGAAAAACAGCAAAATCAATCCAGTACATACTGTCCAACACCTCTTAATAGAGATTAGGGAAGTACTTCATTCACCATCTGACTTTGGGACCAAAACTAATACACACATTATGTTAAAAAAAAAACTTAATACTTTGGACAGAGCCTCTATGAAGGAATTATGGTAAAACATAGATAAAAGAGTCACACAGGATGAGAAAAGCTGTTTAGATTAAAATCCATATGCATACCCACATTAAAAAACATTATTACTACATGCCAGGAACTGTGCTAAGCACTGAGAATACAAACAAGTAAGATTTTCTACTCTCAAGTTCACATTCCAATAGAGGAAGACAACACATAAAGGGGAACGAGGAAAATTAATGCAAGCAACAACAGAGTCTGGAAATGGAGGCCCGACTGTTAGCAAGATAAGATGAAAGTTCACCTATCAAAGCCCAAGGTCCCAGGTGCAAAGACAAGGATATAGTCTGAAGGGTTGGGGAACCTGTGGCCTCAAGGTCACATGTGGCTCTCTAGGTCCTCAAGTGTAGCCCTTTGACTGAATTCAAACTTCACAGAACAAATTCCAAAAGCCGAATGTTCCCCATCTCTGATTCTAGTGGGAAAGAGATAAACAGGGCCATAGTACACAGATCCATTAAACTTCATGATGCTGAATAATTTAGGAAGGTATTTTTTAACAAAATGTGGAAATATGTTTAACATGATTGTACATGCATAGCCTATATCAGATTGCATGCTGTTACGGGGGGGGGGGGGTAAGGGAGGGAGGGAGAAAATTTAGAACTCAAAATCCTATAAAAGTGAATGCTGAAAACTAAAAATAAATAAATTTTTTTTAAAATTGAAAAATCTATCTTATTTTAGTCAAGGTATCAAGAACATTACAGTCTCAAAAAGAACATCACCATCAATTTGGGAAACGCTGGGGATGATCTTCTCAGACATGGGTTTTTTCTTAATCTTTTACCCCTTCAAATCACAGAGCCCTTTGATAATCTCATGAAACCTATGGATATCCTTCTCAGAATAACATTTTTAAATTAAGAAAATAAAATAGAAAAGAAACTATAAAAGAAACCAATTATAATGAAATACAGTTATCAAAATATTTAAAAGTACACAGAATTAGGGTTAAGCCCCTCTGTTTTAAGGGCTTTTCTATATCTAATACTTCCACACTAGATATGAATCAGTGAAAAGTCATTTGGTCACAGAACATTTTGGAGTTTGAAACATGATGAATCCATATGATGATCCAAGGCTCTGGACAAATGGAATATAGTCTTTAAGGTAAAGAAGAATCAGGAAAATTCTGAAGCAAAATAAGATACTAAATCTATTTTTATACCAAAAGATGGATGCATATGTTGAGTATTGAGAGGAAAATATTACTAGTGTCAAAAATGTCCATAAAACACTATTCACAACCTACAGGATGGCTGGAAAAATACTAATATATTTTAATCCTATTATTTTACAGGTAAAGAAAGCTGGGGCCCAGAGAAGAAGGGACCACTATATGCAATTTACCATGGCACTAGAGAAACAAAAACAAAAAATAAAAAAATCAAAATGGCCCTGGCCCTCTTGGATTTTACAATCTAGCAGAGATAGGAATGGATCCCATATCCAGTGAACTTTCTATTCTACATTACAATGACTCAAATTAATAGCATGATAAATATGATTACTGAGTAGCTAGCTGGTACACTGGAGTGTGCTGGGCCTGAAGTCAGGAAGATCTTTATGGGTTCAAATCTAGCCTCAGGCACTTACTAGCTGTGTGACCCTAGACAAGTCACTTAATCCCGTTTGCCTCAGTTTCCTCATCTGTAAAACGAGCTGGAGAAGGACATGGCAAAACACTCTAGTATCTTTGCCAAGAAAAGCCCAAATGGGATCACAAAGCATCAGACACAACTAAAATGACAACAACAGTAATAAATATGATTACTATTAGGTGAGATCTCAAATAAAAGAAACTGTAGAGGTGGATTGGGAAAATACTGAATTTGGAATCAGAGAAGCTCCACATTCAAATCCAAACTCAGTACTGAAGAAACACAAAATAACCTTCCTGGTCTTTAGATTCCTCACATGTAAAGATAAAGAATTCCACTACATAGCTTTTAACCTCCAATCCAACTTTAAATCTATAATCCTTCAATCCTATGAACTCAAATCCCATACTCATCTTCCATTCACGCTGTGGGCAGGCCAACAATTGTCCAGAGCAAGAGTTCTTAAGATTTTGTGTCATGGACCTTGATGGCAGTCAGTCTGATAAAACCCATGGACTCCTTCTCAGTATAATAAGATTAAACTTACAAAATAAGACAAAGAAAACTAATTATATTGGAAAAAATTATCAAAATATTTTTAAAAGTTCATGGTTAATGACTAATGTCTAATGTGAAAGTATCTGCAGATCCTATACTTGACTGTATGCTGTAACAGGGGGGAGGAGAAGGAGGAAGAGAAAATTTGAAATTCAAAGGATTGTGCAACTGAATCCTATAAACTAAAAGTAAACAAATAAATTAATAAAGAAAAAAAAGTTCATGGCTAAGAACCCTTGGTCTAGATGAAAAAAAAATCCTCCAATTCTGAAGAAGCAACAATACAATCAATTAATAAGCATTTATTAAGTGATTACTACATGCCAGGACACACAGGCAAGCAAACAGATTTAGAAACAGCAACTAGGTAAAGCCACGGACATTAGCATGGAAAAGTTGCAAAGAAATCATTATCTCGACTTTTCGTAACCTTTGAAGTCCATTTACAAAAGTAATACTAAGTTGCATGAATTTTAGGCAACTGCATTTACAGCCACAATCTGTATAAAGTAAGTCATGAATAAAAAATAAATTTAAATAGGAAAGTCAAAAGGAGGATACTTATAATGAATTTCTTACATCATAAAAATACATAATAGAATGATGAAGCAGCAACCAGGCACACTGAATAGATGGCTGGAATTAGCATCAGTTACACTTAGGTTCAAGTCCTGTTTCATATACTAGTTTTGGGATCAAGAGAAAATCACTCAATATCTGACTGCCTCAAGCAACCCTATGTCTACAATGGAGTTACTAATTCTAACTCCTCCCAAAAGGCCCATCTACTCTGTGGTGGGATTGTGTACAGTAGGCAAAAGACAAATGGAACTATCCCTGCACTCCAGGGGTTTACATTCTGCTGGGAGGGACAGCACGCACAAAAAGAAGTAGACTCAGATTAAACATACAAAATAGCCACAAGGCTATTAGGGAGGGACGGCTCTAGCAGTCAGAGGAAATGAAAGGTGCTAGATAGAAGGTGGATAAACTGAATCTCTCAAGTACTTCGGGATTCTATGAGAGAAAGGTGAGGAGTGAGTACATTCCAGGGATCAGTAATAGTCAGTGCAAAAGTACAGAGACAGGAGGAAGTCTAGTGTTTGGGACCATAGGATTTGGGAAGGGAAGTAATGTATAATGAGGCTAGATAGACAAGGCTGGGGAAAGTTGTGAAGGACTTTAAAAACAAAAGAAAGGAGTTTATATATTTATTCTATAGGCAAGAGGGAACCACTACAGTTTACTTGAGTAGGGGAATTACATGGTCAGAGCTGCACTTAAGGAAAATCACTTTGACAGCTGTGAAGATGATGGATCAGAGTAGGGAAAGTCTTGAAAAAAGGAGATCAATGAGGAAACCACTGCAGCAGTTTAAGTGAGAGATAATAATGGCCTTAAGTGCTGGCTACATGAACAGTAAGAAAGGGGCAGCAGGAAATGTGGAGGAAAAGGCAAAATTTTGACAAGACTGGATATGTCAAGTGAGGAAGAGTTAGGCCTATCAATAAGGTTAGGAACCTGGGAGATTGGATAAATGATGGTACCTAAAAGAGAATAGGAAAGTTTGGTAGAAGGGAGGGTTTTTGAGGAAAAGATGAATTCTGTTCTGGACATGTTGAGTTTGGAATGGGGGAAGGGAAGGTGCTCAGGTGTTGTCCACTAAGTAAGTCAGTAAAGTGAGACAAGCTCAGAAGACAGATATGCAAGTCATCTGTACAGATTACAATTCAGGAGATGGTGTTCAACAGTTTTCAAATAATCCAAAGAAGTCCAGAAGGATGAGGATTGAGAAAACACTACCAGGTTTGTCAAGTAAGAGACCATTTAGTAACTTTAGAGACAGCAGTTTCAATCTGGTGATGACATCAGAAGACAGATTATAAAAGCTAATAAGACCTATAAAGTTTATCTCAGACGTTAGTGAGATCAAACCAAACATGCTATATTTTAAAGAGCTTTTGCAAACCTGTTGTAAAGTTCAATGATTTGCTGTGTAAACAAAGCAAGACTCTACAGAGTTCCACAGTTATGCTATGGAGACTTATAGTTAAATTGATCAATTCTACTCCTAAGGGAGACAATCTACTTTTATTTCACACAGAATTCCAAAGAGCCGATTTATTTTTATTTTATATCCAATTCTAAAAAATTTAGACAGCTAGTTTTTAGACGGCCCAGAGCATATCAAAACAAGTAGGGGTGGAAGAGAGATACTATACAAAACCAGCTAAGAACAAAGCAAGAAAACCTGCAAAAAGCAGATAAGAGGAACAACAAAAGTAGAGCAAAACCAGACTGGGGTCAGCATAAATTCCCTTGCTCAGATACCTCAACAGACTATAACATATGGCTCTACTGTATTACAGAACAGTATAATCATCAATGGGCAGCTAGGTGGTACAGTGGATTGATCACCAGGACTAAAGTCAGGAAGACCTGAGTTCAAATCTCACTTACTAGCTGTGTGACCCTAGGCAAGTCACCTAACACTGTTTGCCTCAGTACCTCATCTGTAAAATGAGTTGAAAAAGGAAATGGCAAACCACTGCAATATCTCTGTGAAGAATACACCAAATGGGGTCACAAAGAGTCAAACAAGAATAAAATGACTTAACAACAACAAAAACAATCATTAATGTTCAAAGTGATTACCCTTAAACCATTAATAAAATATTAAATTACATTCAGGATAATTTAAGGCAGAGAAGTATGCAATACATTTTGGAAATGCTTATCCAAAATGGTCAAAAGAAATAGCTTTAATGAGAAATGATGAACAGAATGCTCTCAGAAAAACCTGGAAAAACTTACATGAGCTGATGCAAAGTGACATGTACTGTGTACAAAGTAACAGCAATCTTGTAAAATGATCAGCTACGAATGGCTTAGATATTCTCAGCAATACAACGATCCAAGACAACTCTGAAGGACTTAACAATGAAAAATGCTAGTCATAAAACAGGAAAATGACAAATGCTGGAGTGGATGTGAAAAAACTGGAACACTAATGCATTGTTGGTGGAGTTGTAAACTGATTCAACCACTCTGGAGAGCAATCTGGAACTATGCCCAAAGGGCTAGAAATAATTGCATACCCTTTGACCCAGGAATACCACTTCTAGGGTTGTATCCCAAAGAGATCATACAAGTGGGAGGAAGACCCATATGTACAAAAATATTTATTGCAGCTCTCTTTGTGGTGGCAAAAAATTGGAAATTAAGGGGATGCCCATCAATTGGGGAATGGCTAAACAAGTTGTGGTATATGAATGTAATAGAATGCTATTGTGCTATAAGAAATAAGGAGCAGGGAAGGCTAGGTGGCGCAGTGAATACAGCATCTGCCCTGGAGTCAGGAGGACCTGAGTTCAAATCCAGCCTCAGACACTTAACACAAAACTAGCCATGTGACCTTGGGCAAGTCACTTAACCCCAATTGCCCCTCCAAAAAGCAAAAAAAAAAAAAGAAAGAAAGAAATGAGGAGCAAATGGACTTCATATTTACCTGGAGAGGCTTATACAAACTGATGCTAAGTGAGAAGAGCAGAAACGAGAAATTTGTACACAATCACAGACACAACATATGTGTGACGACCAAATTTGATAAACTGGACTCTTCTCAGCAACACAAGGTTATAAGACAAGTCTAAAAGACTCAGGATGGAAGGTGATATCTATATTCAGAGAAAGATCTAGAAAGACTGAAGCAAACTACATGCTTTCTTTCTTTTCCATGTTTGGTTTTGTCTCCTCTTTCCCACTGTTCATTCCATCAGTTACAACTCTTCCATACAACCAGACTATTGTACAATGTAAAAGTATTTGCAGATCCTATACTTGATTGCATGACGCTATGAGGGGGAGGGGAGAAAATTTGAAACTCAAGGGATTGTGGAACTGAATCTTGTAAACTAAAAGTAAACAAACAAATCAATAAAAAAATTTAAAAAACAACCAGAAGAGGTCTCTGCCCTCAGGGGGCTTACATACTGCTAGTGAGAAACAAGATATACACAGATAAGTATATACAAAAAAATCTTTACTAAATAAGTACAATGTATTGGGAGGAGGGACTGGCTTGAGGCATTAATAACTGAGGAGGAATAAGAAAAGACCTCCTAGAAGAAATGGCACCTGAGCTGTGCTTTGAAGGGAGCTAGGAAGTCTAGGAGATAGAGTCAAAGAGTATTCTAGGAATGCTGAGGGGGCAGCCTGTGCAACACCACAGAAGTGACAGCAGATGGAGTGTCAAGAAGAGGGACAATAAGCAGGCTAGTTTAGCTGGAACAAAGAGTGAATGAGGGGGAGTGAATATGTGGATCAGTCTGGAAAGAGAGACCAGAAGCAGATTGTGAAGAGCTTTAAATGCCAAAGAGACAAGTTTTTATTTTATCCCTGAGATAAGAAGCAGCCACTACAGCTTTTTCAGCACAGGAGTGAAGTGGTCAAACCACCGCTTTTGGAATATTAATTTGGCACTGTGTGGATTTAGGATGGGAGTGACTGGAAGCAAGAAGGCCATGCAGAAAGCTATTGCAATAGCCCAAGGAGTGATTAGGGCCCAAACCAGGGTGGTAGTCGTATGGCTGGAGAAAAGAGGAAGGATAGGAAAAACGTGGAGGCAGAAAAGAAAGATTTGGTAACTGTATAAATGGGATAAGAGTGAAGAGTTAAAAATTGAGAACCTTCTTAACCAGAAAGCTAGTGGTTCCCTCAACATTAGGAAAAAGGGTAAATTTTAGAAGGACTGAAAAGGAGGAAGAGGTAAGTGTTACAAAGCAAGCTAGGACTTTATCCATTAGGCCAAATCACATTATATTTAGTAACCACCCTTCATAATTATCATGAAGGCATGTATATTTCCTTTTCTCAATGTTGACTGGCTGCAATGTATCATGTGAGAAATTAGTTCTGCACAGGAGCCTGGAAAAAATGCAAGCTATTGATAATTCTACAAATGGATGGAATGTGCTTTACAAAACAAGATGGTTGACATCAGACTTAATTTAAAACACTAGATTTTTATGAATTACATCTGTGGCAGGAATTTAATATAAACTCCAGGGCTTTACATTTTAAATGTAAAATTAAACACTAACATTAAACATTAAAATTATCCTTTCTTTTGAAATAAACTGATCTCTGGTGGGTCATTCTCCCTTGAAAAGTAGAGGTTCTATGGATAATGTTTACACTATAAATTATGGCATTAATTTTCTAAAATTACAATAAAACTCCTAAATTCATTTGGCCATGAGAAAATATTCTACCATTTCTGATTAATGTTTTGGGAACTTTTTTTTAAGAAAGTCATTTCCTGGGAATACAAATTGAAATGTTAACTTGAAAAAATGAAAGGAAAAACACAACCTGATTAATAGGAAAAGAAATCCTAGTTAAATTGGACTAGATGATCTTTTAAGATCTCACCTAGCTCTAACCTCCTATGATTCATTGAGAACTCTGAGGTGCTATCTCACATTTATCAAGTTCACAAAAATAATTTAAGATGATATAATTCAACAGGTGCCATGTAATTGCAAATTGGCACAATCTTTTTAGACAGTCTTAGACAGCAATTGGGAATATGTGGAAAATATCAGAGATTTTTAGTCAAAGGGAATTTTTGTAGTCCCCTGTAATCATTATCCAAAAAGAAAAAAGTTATCAGTCTAAAGACATTTATAAGCAGTATTATTTGTAACCACAAAAAAGGGATATATAAATGTCCTCCAACTGAGGAATGCCAGTATTAATATAATGCTATGATTAAGCATGATGAACTGCATGACATTTATGAAATAATGAGAACTGAAGAAAGAACCATAGGATTATAGAGGCATAAGGGACCTTTGAGGTGAACATGTCCAAACACCTCATTTTACAGCAAGGTGAGGCCCAGAGAAAGGAAATGAAATGCCCAAGGACACAAAGGCATTGCAGAGAGGCTTCCTTCAATTGCTTAACACTGCCTCAAAAAGAATACATATTATAAGATAAAAGTAAAAAAGGTATGGTATAAACACACCAAAAAGGCTCCAATGAACTCCAAGTGAGGAAAATGACATACTGTTTAGGATATTTTGTGTTGAGATCCATTTTATTATTTGAATGTAAATACTGACAAAGTTTAATTGATTTTTGTTACAGTTTAAGGTTAAATTTAAAATAAATCTTTTCTTATACCCCTTAGGAAAAGGATACAAGGAAAGAAACCACTGCTATACAAAAAACAAAAGGCAACAGAATGTAGTAATTTTGGGGAGAAATAAGAAAACAGAACCATCTAAGATAACTAGGTTTCAGCAGCTAACTTTTTTGTTTTAACAAACATCATGGCATGAATATCCAATCTGAGGTATAAATCATTACATAAAAAAGTAGCTGTTAGTAACTGTTCAAAATGTTCTATTAGCTTTCTCTAAAAAACAATAAAAGAAAAAGCGATCAAGACTGATTTGCTGGCAAGCCAAAGTAGTAACAGGCATGTAAAATCACATTACAGAAGCAGCACTTCTGGGGCCTTTAAAAACTAATCTGAAGTGACAAGAGAAAAAAATAAGAAATGTGCCAGATTTTCAAAACAAGCAGTCAAAGTAACTGAAGTTAATGCTACAGAATTCATATAGCTGACAAGGCAATTTAAGTTTTGCATTCTTCTTTCTCCCTACCTCTGACAGCTTCTGGTCATTTTAGCTGCTGTCAGCAAATACATACAAGCAAGACTAAGTGAAGGAAAGGGACAGGAGCTGAACTGTTTTTATTTAACTGCCACTCTGGTGAAACAGACTGAAGCCAGTATCTGAAATGAGGTTTCTGAGGTACCTGTTCACTGCAATTATCCACTGCTAATTGAGTTGACAATAACTACAGGCAAATTAGGCACTTATAATACAAAGTCTCCTAAATGTCAGTGATTAGCACACCACAATGCATAGTGTTTTTTGAAAGGCTTTTTTTTTTATACTGAAAGAGACTTACCTTATGTACAGGTGTGGCAGAAGGTAAAGGACTAATATTGATTCTCTTTTTCTCAGATACAGAGGGTCCTTCAGGTGAGCTAGTGGAAGAGGGAGAACTCAGTGAGGAATGGCTAAGTACAGAGTCATCTTCAGGGCATAATTCTAGGACCTCACTTTCAGAGTTAATGCTCTCATCCAAAGATGGCATTGGAAGTGATTTGACAGCCAAGATATCCTGTAAGACCACTACAGGCACTTTCCCTTTACAAAATATACCCTCAATTTCATTCCAATTGTCCTGTTTATTTTCTGAGCACGTTTTTGGAAGATGTATCAACTCAGGGAAGGATTTTAATGAGCCTTTCTTTGAATCTTCATCCTTGAAGACTCCTGAGTCATCATTCTTATGTGTTGCAGGGGAATCTTCTGAACTGGCCTCCTCTGATATTGCTACCTTGTGATTCTGGGCATTTGATGGCACCATACGACCTTTGTCTTTTTCTCTTATTCCATTTATGGTCTTGCTGGATGAAAACGCTTCAGAATTTAATTTACTGTGGTCCATAGGATTGGACAGTCTGTCATTAGAGTCTTCTGTCAAATCAATTATGACCAGTGGTTGGTCAATTTGGTTTTTCACCTTTCTTGTTAAAAAGTTATCTAATGGACCCTTCCCATTCACAAGTTTTGAAGTAAATTCCACTCCAGAGTTCAACTGACACTCAGTTTCCAAGTTCTCCAAAGATGTTTCTAAATCAGAAACTTTACTTTCAACAGAAACACTTTGAGAGCCCAATCTCTTGCTATCTGAGTGTCCATCAGTTTGCTCCTTTGGTACAGGAATCAATCTCTTGAAAGGCAATCGAGCTGAAATAGCAAAAAAAAAATACTGCCATTTAGTAAGTAATAATAATAGCTAACACTTATGTAGCCTTTTAAAATTTTCAAAGAAATATATATGTGCGTATAAAAATAATTTCATTTGATCCACACCACAACTCTGTGAAATAGATGCTATTCTCACCCCCTTTTTACAGATGAGAAATCTGAGGCTAAAAGAAGTTAAATGATGCCCAGGCTCACACAGCTAGTCAATTTCTAGAGAAGGATTTAAATCCAGGTCTTCTTGACTCCAAGTTCAACACTGTTATCTATATGCCACCTTGCTGTGTATAAGTAAGGGCCGAGATCTAGAATCAGAAGATCACAGTACCCAGGGGAGTTCTATTTAATTTCTAGCAAATGGGCTATGGAAAATTACTTCATCCCTCTAAGCCTCGGTTTCAATAAAATAGTGATAAACCCTATTCTATTTACCTCACAAAGTTTTTGTGAGGAAAGCACTTTGTTCTAAAGTTCTATGAATTATAAGATCATGTTGAAGATGTGAAGAGTCAAAAAAAGCAAGACAACTCTCAAGCATCTACCATAGCAGGCACTGTATTAAACACTCAGAATACAAAAACAAAAACAAAAACAAAACAGTCCTTGTTTCCAAGTTTATGTTCTGTTGGGGACATACAACTGAGAAACAAATGCAAGGCAATCTAAAGAAGAGTACAAACAAAGGCTTCATCCCTATAGAAGATGGCACTTAAACTGAGCCTTGAAGCTAGAAAGGCAGAAGTGAGAGGAGTAAGCATTCCAGGTCATATCGAGTAAACAAATTTAGAGATATCATAGTTTATACGAAGGGCTATAACAGAAAGTCTGGAAAGATCGGTAGGAGCTAGATGGTGAATGATTTAAAATGCCAGGCTGTTTGCATTTTATTTAATGTCACTTACAGCCTTTAAAATGACTGACCTTATCAAGCTTAAGAAAGGGAAGGGCTAAAAGCAACACTTTTTTCTTAGTAGCTCACCATTAAAGTTTATCCTGAAAAAGAATGCTGATAACCCTTTAACAAGGTTATTGCAGAGTTCCAAAGAATTTTGGGACTTTCTGGATCAATTGAAGAAATGTGTAAGAGTGTAATTTTCATACTCAACAATCATTTACCACATAAATACTATCTGCCTCCTTGACAGATGAGCCCTTAAACATAATCCAACTGCTAGGAAAACTAAATTTAGCCTTGAGGGGTGAGGGCTAAGGGAGACAGTATTGGATTCAGAAGGTCAGCATCTAAGTCTCAAGCCTTGACACTTACCAGCTATAACTTCAGACAAGTCATTTAACCTGCTCAATTCTCAGTTTCTCCATTTGTAAAAACAAAGATAATAATACTGGTATAGTTTACCTCACAAGGTTATAAAGACTACACTTTGTAAATTTCAAGTGCTATAAACATATGAGCTATTTTTATTTATCTAGCATTCTCAAGTAATGAGTTTTTTGGATATATTTTCCAAACAACATAGACATCTCAAAGTGTTTTTTATCTTAACTATCTTTATGGAATCATTCTCAAATGCACTACAGACTGAGTGTCTCAATATGGTATACTCAAAACAATTTAACCATGACAACCCAGAATCTTCTAATGATAATCAATTATTGCATGTAAGTCAACAAGAATTTATTATGTACTTACTATGATCCTGGCACTCTGCTAAAATCTAGGAATATAAAAAAAGGCAAATATACTCTCCCTACCCTCAAAGAGCCCACATTCTAATGAGGGAGACAACATACAAATATACAGAGTAGACAGAAGGTTACCTTAACAGGGAAGGTTTTAGCAGTTGATGGGACTGGGAAGGCTAAGAGACAGAGGTGAAAAGGAAAAGCACTCCAAGCAGGAGTAAGAAGATAGAGGTATCATGAACACAAAGTTCAGCTACCCAGGCCAATAGAGTGAATGGAGGAGAATAAAGTGTATTGTTTACCCCTACAGGACAAGATGACAGACTACTGGGCTTTTTTTGTTAGGAATACTTCTGTCTCCCTCCACAAAGAAAGATGTAATATCTCATTAAAGTCAGTTTGTTTCCTTCTACCAGCAGTATCCTTTCAATGTACAATTATCCACTAATCTTTGAAGAACTAAAATTGTCAAGAGAAATAAGATAATAAAATTTGATACAATCAGAAACATTAATTTTACATACCAATACTAAATCTGGTGGGAAAGTATCTATGGTTTTCTGTTGCAGAATAAATTGCACACTGCTATGTGAACTTTTTTGCCATTTTTCAGGCAATTAAAGTTGTCTGAAATATGACTACTAGATAAGCAAACCATTTCTATGTAAGACAGGAGATACCCTTTAAATGAATTCTCGTGTTTGAAACATTAAGGACCCCAATAGATTAGATGTCCAGTTTACCGGAGGAGAAATATATGTGTATTAAACGGTTAAACAATAGGTCACAGTCATTTACATTAAAAGATAATAATCAAGAAAAAGTTTCAAACTTGATTCCTCATCCCATCCCAAAAATTTACCTTGTACTAATTTCTTGGCTGGGAAAGCTGGTCTGTCTTTGCACTCCATGGCTGTGAATAAAGGCACCAAAAAATAAGTTACTAAACATTTAAATCAATCAGCAAATATTTATCAAGCATCTGATGTATACAAGGCATGGGTACAGGTTTAAATACAAGTGATATAAAGTATAAAACTAAATTTCTGCCCTCAAGGCAAAACATAAGTAACAAATTAGTGGTACCAAACATTTATGCTTCAAAAATTCAGGAGAGAGTAAGATTACTGTGGAATGAACTCAGGAAAGCTTAAAGAAAGGATTGGAACTTGAGTTCCATCTGGAAGAACAGGTAGGAATTAGACAAGAAGATATGAATATACAAGTTTAGGATGACTTCTGTAATACTTTGATAATGTATTATTTTCATGGGATATACCTGGACTGGGAAAAGAAAAAAAAAGAATATATCTTATAAAACCATTAATTTTTCTGAGGACAACAAAATTCTCTGAGCCTCAGTCTCAACCCCTCACATCTATAAAATAGGAAGGCATCCAATTTCACAGAATGTTAGGAAAATAACAAATATTTGTAATGTGCTAAGTTCCTAAGAAGTGTTTAAGAAGGAAAGCTGAATATGAAAGAATACACCAACCTAAATATGAAAAACGTATAAGAAAACATTCACTCTCAAATTAACTCTAAATAAATCATTCCAAACTGGACTGTCAATCTCCTCTGACAAAATCTTCAAAGTCTATTCTTTATTGTTTAAAAGCATGTAATTATGTGGTTTCCTAAGAGTTTCAGAACAATAAAAGGTTAATGGACAACTGACATCACCTTTTGGCCACAAAAACTAAAAAACACATGTACTTTTGCTAAAACAAAATAGAAAATTAAATGGAGCCTTTTGATATTCAGCAAGCACCAGCTGGCTATCCATGGAATCAAAACAAAACCCCCTTTCCAAGGCTAAGTGATAAAAGGGTACCCAGAAGCAACATCTTCTTTCATCTTTCTAGTTATCCAAAGGGAATGAAGAAGGTATCAATGCATAATGAATGAGGCCTAATCTGGCATGATACTAATACCATCAAAACAAGAACAGAGTTTTCCCCGGCTTTTCTCTTCTCTTCTCAGGGTTATGAAATTTTCAGCCACCTCATCATTCAACTTGTCCTCCCTCACAGAGAACTGTGCCAACTGACTTCTGTAGGATATCAGTAGTTCCACTGAGAATATTAAAGATGTAATGGCAAAGAGTGTTGTGTTCAATTAAGGCTTCACCTAACCTCTCTAAGTCTATTTACTCATCTTTAAAATGGGAATAATAACTATAGCACTTCTCCCATTGGATTGCTATGAGGCCCAAATGAGATAATTTATCCAAATTTGCTATTTAAATGCTGACTCCCAAGGACCTCTTCATCCTCACCTAGGCCCACCAACAACCCTGATGATTGCGGCTTATTAAAATTCATTCAATTGAAAATATCAGGTGCTCACTACTTAGAAAGGCAGTAAATACTGGGTTAGACTTACAGTCAGGAAGATGGATTCAAGATATCTCTACCACAAATTAGTCGTGTGACCCTGGGCAAGTCACTTAACTAACCTTTGAGTGCTCCAAGACACTCTCTAAGACTGTAAGTTACAAATGAATGGCCACATACATGGGTGCTGGTGAAATCACAGCCTCTCCCCACCCTTGCCCCACAGGCACTGGCAAGGAGCAAGTATAAGACCTTGTCCTCAAGGGGATTTATAATCCAGTAGGGAGATATGACACAAGCTCTGGAAACTATGATACCCAGTATCACTGAATCTCCCTCTTCAGTAAAACTGAGGCTACTGGACTAGATTGGTAGTTCTCAAACTTTTTGGTCTCAGGATCACTTTACACTCTTAAAAATCTTTCATGACTGCTCATAGAGCTTTTATTTGTGTGGGTTATATCTACTGATATTTACCATACCGTAAATTTAAATGATTATTATGATGAAAAGTTTTTCACTTCCCAGACCCCCAGAAAGGGTACTGGGGACTCAGATCCCTCCAGGAGATACACACTTGAGAACCGCTGGACAAAATAATCCTTAAGGATCTGTATCGTCTGCTCTGTATTGTCTTCGTCCTATATGATATTTCAGTTTTTCCCCTCTGTAGAATTTAGAAATTGGACAAGTTTATTTTTCAAATTCCTTCCACGCACCTTTCTCTAGGAACCTTGGCTTAAATCTTTGTAAAATGAGGGGATGGGATTAAATAGTCTTCCAGGTCTGACTTTCTAGGATCGGTGGGACCCAATGGAGACATGCTGAGCCTGGAGTCAACAGACCCGAGCTGGCATTCCACCTTGGACGCCCACTGACTGGGCAACCTCTGCCTCCTCTAAGCCTCAGTAGTCTCATCCGTAAAATGGAGATAATAATAGCCAAGGGTGTGGTTCCAAAGCCCAAATGAGAATAAATAATGTACGTAAACTTCGAAGCTCTAGATGTCAACTCCCATTATCAACATCCGGTCTTTCCCGCTTCCACTCTCTGAGACTCAGTTTCCCCATCTCTAAGTCAGAGAGAGCTGGTCCGGGAGATCGCTAACGCCCCCCCCCCCAGCTTGCTTCTTGGGGTGCTCGCGGGGAGCTTCGGCCCCCCAGCGGCCTCGGGCCCCGGCCCCCTCCCCCAACGGCCCTGCGCAGCGCTCAGGCCCCGCGCCCCGCTCCCCCACCGCCCGCGCCCCGGGCCCGAGAGGCATCGCCGCCGCTCCCGTACCTGTCACCACCCCCCTCAGGCCGAGCGCCGGGCTCTCGGGTTCCTCCAGCATCGCCCCGGCGGCGGCGCACGGGCGCGGGATCCCCTCAGGCGGCGGCGGCAGCGAAGCGGGGCCCGCGCGGCGGCTGCTTCTCGGCCTCCCTCCCGCCCGCCCACCGGCGCCGCAGCTTCAGCCGCCGCGGCTCGTATTTGGCGGGAACCTCGGCGACCCCACCATGCGACCCGCTGATAGGGCGAGAGGCCTCCACGTGACCCTCACGAAGGCCCCCGGGGAGGGAACAGGGAGGCGGGACGGGGAAGAGGCAACCTCGCGAGATCGAGTTCTTCCTCCGGCCTATTGACATTCCCGAAGGGAGGGCGGAGAGCTCTTTCTTTCTTCCACCGCTTGAGAAATCATTCCACAGCTGGCTTGAAGCCCGGGAGGAGCTGTCCAGTGATTGGGTGACGGAGGCGTCAACGTGAGAGCTCGACTTCGGGATTGGATATCCTGGAGAAGGGGCGGGAGTTCCTCGTGTGAATCGGAACCTTCCTAGACTTCACGGTCCCCCTTCCTCGAGGTGCGGCGGACGCGTAGACTGAGGTGCCGTACTAGTGCTGTAGAAGTCAGCGCAGGGTTATGATACCCGGCCTTGCATTCCATTGCCCTGTTGATCTTTCAGTGGCACAGTTTTTCCAGAAACTGCCTGTGGATAATAACTAGCATTTATATAGGGCTTTAAGGTTTACAAAACGCTGTACTGGGGCAGCTAGGTGGCGTAGGGAATAGAACACCGATCCTGGAGTCAGGAGGACCTGAGTTCAAATGCGACCTCACATACTTAACAGTTATTAGCCGTGCCTTCCCCCTTCCAAAGAGACCCCCAAAAAAACCGCTTTACAAATATTGTTTCATTTTGTCCTCAGAGCAACCCTGGGAAATAGGTGCCACTTTGTAGATGGGGGAACTGAGGCAAGCAGGGTTTATTCGACATTCCCAAACCCAGAAAACCAACACGTGTTGGAGGTTGGATTTTGGATTTGAACGCGGATTAAGTGGCTCTTTGGGCCACTAGATGTCGAATTGAATAGCGTCCCAGGCCTGGAGTCAGGAGGACTCATCTTCCTGTGTTTGAATGTCACAGACTAGCTGTGTGACCCTGGGCAAGTCATTTAACCCTGTCTGCCTCAGTTTATTCATTTGTCAAATGAGATGGAGAAGGAAATGGTGAACCACTCCAGGATCTTTGCCAAAAAAAAACAAAAACCCAAATGGGGTCAGGAAGAGTGGGACACAGCTTAACTTACTGACTCCAGGTCCAAGCTTTCCCCCACTGCACCACCTCCCTACCTCAAGGCCAACTGCCCCTAAGATAAGTAAAACCTCCAGCATCTGCCATTTAAAATCCTATGCTGACTCCAATCTATCTTCCCAAATTAATTTCACATTCCTTCCTCTTCCACATTCTATTGTTCCAGTTGGGGGCACGTCGTTTCCCACCTCCAAGCCTTTGCATAGGGGGTCTCAAGTGAAGATCACTGCACCCTCAGCGTTATCTAAATATTCTTAAAGACTTAACTGTTTATTTGTGTACAACCACCCCACCCCACCCCTGGCTCATCCACTGCACCGAAATTCCGAAAAGGCAGGGACTCATCTCATTTGTTCAACAATGCAGGGAGATTCCCTCTCAATGATTTCCTATTAGCTGGCATACAGCTTGCTTTGTATATATTTGTTTGCATGTTTTCTCTGGGTAGGTAAGTGAGCTCCCCGAGGGCAGGCATTGTCTTTTGTTTCTTTCTCTATCACCAGTATTTAGTGCAATGTTTGGAACATAGTAGGCACCTAATAAATAACTATTGACTGACTGTTTTACCTAATTTATGGTTGAGGAAACTAAGGCTGACAAAATAGATTTGCCCAAGATCACAAAGCTAGTAAGTTTCTGAGGCTGGATATGAACTCATGTCTTCCTGACTCCAGGCTTAACTTTCTATTTACTGAACCACCCAGCTCCCTCAAAGATACCTCTAATTATTAGGAAATTTTCCTTATAACCAAGCAGAAATCTATTTCTCCCCAACTTCCCACCTCTTGCTTCCAGTTCTGTGCAGTGGTACACTTCCCTAGATGGCCCTTCAGACACCTGAAGATTAGTCTTCACTTCTCTCCAGCTAAACAGTCTCCAGAGTGTTCTGTCAAACAATCCTGGGGCACATTCTTGAGACCTTTCACCAACCTGGAATTGTCCTCTGAACATGCCACAATTTGACAGTGCTCTGATAATGAATGGCACTGGCAAGAAAATATTGTAGCACATCTGCTGGGCTTCCAGCATCTGGCCTGCCCAAATGGAAGAGTGAATGTGGGGAAATGCATCTGGGGCGGTTTGGACTGGACAAAGCAGACTGATTTGGAGGCCTGAAAGAGGCTCTGAGGGCTTGAGCTACGATGGCAGTAAATAAGGAGAGGTCTCAAGCAAGGATACTGTGGAATTTGAATTGACAGGAATTAGCAAGGAGACAGACGTTGCTTATTCTCCTACTTTTCTGACCAATCTCCCCTATTATCATGCAAAGCCCTTGAGAACAGGACTGTCTTGCTTTTCTCTTTCAATCACTCAATCAATAACATTTCTGTTGTCCAGTCGTTTTCCAGCCTTGTCCAACTCTTTGGGACCACATTTGGGGTGGGTTTGGTTTTTGGCAAAGATTCTAGAGTGGTTTTCAGTTTCCTTCTCCAGCTCATTTTACAGATGAGGAAACTGAGGCAAACAGGGTTAAGTGACTTGCCCAGGGTCACACGGTAAATATCTGAGGCCAGATTCCAACTCAGATGTTTTCCTGACCCAGATCCAGCAGTCTGTCTGTGCACCGTGCTACCCAGCTGGTCCTTGTTAAACATTTATTAGGGTGCTTACTATGTGACTCTCCTACCTTTCACTTGGATTTCCCATCTATGGCAGCCAAATGCACATGGCAAGAAGTGTATGTGCTTCCCTAGGTAAACCTCTAATTGTATCACAAGTCCCTGACTGCCTCTTCTGCTTTGGGTTTTTCTTTTCCTGAGCACTGGACATGGTTCCCGAGGGCTGGATGTTTTAAGCTATGGTGGCTGCCTTGTGAGTTCAAGAAGTCTGGAGTCCTTGGCTACTCAGCAGGAGGAACCCTCTGCAAGTACCTCCTTTTCTGATAGCCATGTATGATTGCATGGACCTTGAGCTGCTCAAATGGTGCAAATCCCTGGGTGAAAGTGAAATACCTGTTTAGTGGTCTCCTAAAACGCTTAATTATCAGCCTCCCAGGAGAGTACAATAAGAATTTACGGGTTCAAGTTTTAAGTATTTGTCAATGAGTACTTATGAGTCTTGTGTGTTTTAAGCATTTCTTTCATGGTGCGGGAAATAAATAGTAGTCCTTACCTGCTATCTACCTAGTACTTTGAGTACCTTTCTAGAGGAACTCCCCTCCTAGGGAAGACCTAAGCCTGAGTCATACCTAAGCTTTATTTAAGAGATAATCCCCCAGACTCTGGGGTGGGGGCATAATGAGCCGAGAGAGTATAAGAGAAACCTGAATTCCCTTTGCCCCTCTTTGTGTCAGGTTCTCTTAGGAAGTATCCTAATACTGGCTGAGCCCAAAGTCAGGGTCCCTCTGTGGGCGGAAAAAGGCCCCTGCCTCCCACCTCAGATCATGGATCACACTACAATTTCTTCAACCATTTTCTAGTTGATGAGTATCTTACTTTCCTTCCAGTTCTCTGCTTTAACGAAAAAGGGTTGCTGTGGCTATCTTTGTATATTTGAGTCATTTCCCTTTGTCTTTGGTCTGCTTGAAAATCAGTGTCTTCGAGAAAGATCACTGGATTAAAAGGTTCATTAAGTTTGCAGGGTATCATTCCCAACTGTTTTCCAGAATTATGGGATCCAATTCACAGCTTTCCCAACAGTACATGTGTATACCACTCACTTCACAGTCCCTTGCAATCTGGCTTCCGACCCCAATCCATGACTGAAATTGCTCTCAAAAGTTACCAGTGATTTTGTCATAGTTCAATCCACTTGCCTTTTCTAAATCCTCTTTCTATCTGATCTCTGTTACATGAAAAAAAAAGTAGAAATTTTAGTTTTATTTCCATTAGCAAGTTCGTTGTTGAGCCGTTTTAGTCCTGACTCATTTCATGTCTGCATTTGGGGTTTTCTTGGCAAAGATGCTGGAATGGTTTGCCATTTCCTTCTCCAGTCCACTGTACAGATGAAGAAAGTGAGACAAACAGGGTTAAGTGACTTGCCCAGGGTCACACAGCTAGTAAGTGTCTGAGGCGAGATTTGAGCTCAGGAAGATGAACCTTCCCTACTCCAGGCGACACACTCTATCCATGCACCACCTGCCTGCCTTCTGCCTTCCGTTAACAAACACAGGTATTTAAATATAGACATTTGCATTGTTGTATGTTTTTGACTGCTAATAGGACACCTATAACACCTGGGAACACACACATATCCACTACTCAAATAAATGAATAAGAGCATAAGGAAATAAAATAAGAAATTCAATCATGTAAGCTCAAACTCATATTGTATTTGACTTCTGTGTCCCTTATTGAAGAGTGTCAACCACTCTCTCCTGGATTCTCTCTTTTTCTTGCTTTAGTCTTAAGTGACACTGCCCTCACTGGTCCTCTTCCTGCTTCTCTGACTAATCTTTATCTCCTATGTCAGACCTTTATCCATTTCCTACCCCCCAGCACGAATGTCTCCCAAGTGATCCCAAGACCCCTTTCTCTGTGTTTCCCCTCTCCTTTGGTGAGCCTCTTAACTCCTACAGATTTCAGATTTCTCTCCAAAATTCCAGTCTGGTATCATCAGCTGAATGTCTCTATTTAAATGTCCTGTTATATCTCATACTCAGCTTGTCTAAAACAAAAGTTCACATCTTTTCCCTTCAACCTGTGACTCCTCCAAACTTCCCTATTCTGTTGAGGGTGCCACATCTTTCAGGTCACTTAAGGACTTGTTTTGGTGGAGTCATTCACAAATGCTCCACCTTCACAAACCCTAGACCACATTGTCTTCCCAGAAGACTGAAGCAGGCCCCATTAGCTCTTACCTGGTTTACTCAAGTCACTTTTTGCATGATCACCTTGCTAACAGTCTTCCTTTCTCCCATTCAACCCCTGAGCTGCCAAAGTAATCTACCTTAGACACAGATCTGACCATGTCACTCTCCTGCTCACAAATCTGCTAGGATAAAATATGAACTCATCAGCTTGGCACATAAAACTTTCCATAATCTGCCTCCAACTTCTTTGCCTGGACTTATTTCATATTATTTCTCTTCATGTGTTCTACCTTCTAGCCAGAGTGGATGACTAGCTCTTCCTTGAACTGAATCTGCCATCTCCTACCTCCAGACTTTTGCATAGACCGTCCCACATGTTTGGAACACCTTCCCCCCTAACCTCTGCCTCTTAGAATCCTTCCAACTCTGATACAATTTTCTACTTGAATTCCTTCTTTATCTTGCTTTCCCTCTAACCCCCGTCCCCTTTATATGGCCTTATCTTTATACTTGTTAAATGCGCCAAGTAGAAAATTCAGGTTAGGGCCTGGTTGGTTTTTGTGTTGCTTTTCCCTCATTTAGTGTCTTGTACAGAGTGGGTGTGGAATAAATGTTTACTGAGTTAAGTTAAATTCCTGCTTTATCATCAAGGCCATAACCACTGCTGACATCTTATTGGTGAAAGGGTTGGTGGTATGCGCAAACACCATACCATACTATCTTCCCAAAAGCAGCATATTCAGAAAATGCAGTGTAGTGGAAAGAATTGTACAAGGAGAAAGTTCCACTTACCTGCGATGTGACCTTAGGCAAATCTCTTCCTCTGCCCATAAAGTGTTGGTGGAACAGCACTTGGCTGATGGAGTTCCATCCCCAGAACGTCTTCAGCATTCTCTACCTGTGCTGCTAGCACAGATAAAGAGATCGAGGAGCCTGCTTCCACAAAGGCATGATAACATATAAAGAAAAGGGGTGCTGTTCCCCAGTTTGAAGCATGCACAAGCATTCTGTAAATGTTTTTGGTCTGCTCAGCTAGATACTTGGTGAAGAACTAGATGACTGATGGCTACCAAGCCAAAATGGGAGGACATTCAAAATTCAATCACAGGCCAAGGGGAGTCTTAGTCTCTTGTACTTTCCTGCCTAGCTTGTGTTCCAGTGAGGAGGTGAGGACTGGTATAATCCCTTGGTAACCTCAATGGGACCACTACCAAGTGGCATATGACCTGGTTGCTTCTCTCTCTGTTTTGCCCATATTTCCTTTTCCTAAGTGAAGGAATACTGGAAATGGCTACAACCTTATGAGCTTCTGAAGATCAGAATAGTGAGTGCCGCAACTCCAGGAACTGGAGTCCAGTCAAAGACTTCCAGGAGGCTGAGCACAGGTGAGGTAGAAGCCAAGCACCTGAAGAATGACCTGCTTGATGCAACCCAACAGTAGCAGAGATGCAGACTAATCTATCCCTCAGATATGCTGCATTTGGAAGTGAATTTGATGAGCTTGAGTCCACTCTCTCCAGGGAACAAGGGCAGAGTATGTTCTAGGTGTTGAGGAAAATGTTTGTACTTCTGTTATTGCTCTATCTTCTCTGTAAATATCCCTTTATAAAATCTAATTGATGTTAATTGGTTAAATGCACTAATCACTGATGATGGTTTTGAGGCAGAGGTAGGGACACATGTAGCCTTCTAGGTCCTTGGGTACAACCTTTTGGCTGAGTCCAAGTTTTACAGAACAAATCCTTTTATTAAGGGGATTTGTTCTATGAATTTCAGATTCAGTCAACGAACTGCACTTGAGGACCTAGAGGGCCATATGTGGCCTTGAGGCCACAGGTTCCCACCCCTGGAGGCCTAACCTCTCTGCTGATCTTTAGCTTCACACCTCCAACTGCGTATTGGACATCTTGGACTGAATTTCTAATAGACATCTTACACTCAACAGGTACAAAACTGGACTCATTATCTTTCCTAAAAAAAAACGCTCTTCCTAATTTCCCTTATTAGCATTTAGGATACTATCATCCTCCCAGTCAGGCAAGTTTGTGAGGTGTCAATTCCTCACTTTCTCTCACCAGCTTATATCCAATCAGTTGCAAAGTCCCATCATTTCTACCTTCATAACATCTCTTGTATACTCTGCCCCCTTCTCTCCTCTGACACTGCCACCATGTTGGTGCAGGACCTCAATCACCTCATTGCCTGGGCCACAACAGCCTGTTTATTTGGTCTCCCAGATTTAAATTTCTCCCTACTCCTGTTCATCCTTGACTCACTTGTCAAATTGATTTTCCTACAGCCTACAGATGACCATGTGACCCCTCATCCAATCAACTCCAGTGGTTTTAAATGACCTCCAATTTCAAATATAAAATCCTATGTTGGGCTTTTAAGGTACTTTATAAACTCTTTCTAACCTTTCCAGTTTTATACCTTACTCTCTTCCGTGTACTTTGTGACCTTAGTAACTCTGGTCTCCTTACTATTCCTTGCACAAAACACTTTTTTTTTCCCAATTCTGGATATTTTCGCTGGCTGTGCTCCATGCCTGAAGTTCTCTTCCTCCTCATCTCCATTTCCTGGCTTCCCTATGTTATGGTCAAAATGAGGTAAACTTAGGCATAAAGTTCCTAGAATGATCTATTTATTAGTATAAAGTGTGCATTTAGCAGTAAATAAAATCTCAGCTTCCTTGGCAAAGCTAAGACCCTGAATGAGGGGGACAGCTCTCTTTTATAGTTTTGGGGGAGTACAGAACAAAGAAAAGGACTTCATAGATGGGGAACAAAGTTATGATTGGTTAAACAAGCTTGACAGCATGAATGATGAAATCCATATGATTAGTTACAGAGCTGAGTCATGGGAGACAGTATGCTTGGTTGGAAACTGGGAATGAAGAACTAGCAACAACCCCCTCCTTCCCTCCTGGGACTAAAAAATGTTTATTGTTTGAGTCCACCTATGAAGGTCAGAGAGAGTGGACCAAACTTCTTTGGATAACAAACTAGACATCTTTGAAGGATAGCTTGGTGGTATAAAAATACTAGACCAGATACTACATACACCCTGTTGTCCATCTACATCCCTCAAGGGTGACAGATTTCCCTGAGGCAAGAATAGAACAGTGATTAGGAGGAGAACTGAATTTCTAAACTTACCTCCTCAGAGGCCAGCTGAATTTCTGAACTAAGTTCACAGACAAAGAACCACGACTTAGGCAGTTACAGGACAACAGGGTCAGTTCAAAGATGATACAGAATCAGTCTGGTTATTTCACCTGGCTTCCTTCAAGGCTCAACTGAAAACATACCTTCTATGAGGAGACTTTCCCAGTCCTCCATAATTTTGGTTCCTTCCCTCTGAGGATGATATGATCTGATATGATACAATACGTAGCATAATATAATATAAACTTAGCTAGAACACCACCTACTGTGTGCCAGGCACTGTGCTAAGCACTTTACAGATATTACCTTATTTGATCCTCACAGCCAACTTGGGAGGCTTGTGCTATTCTTACCCCATTTTAAAATTGAGGGAAACCAAGGCAGTTAAGAGTGTAAGTGACTTGGCCAAGGCCACAGGGTGAGTGTCTGCCTCCACGTTTGAACTCAAGGCTTCCTGACTAAAGGCCCAAGGCTCTATCTACTTTGCCCTCTAGCTGCCTCAACTTATCTCCAACTTACTGTATATATATGTATATATGTAGCATATAAACACACATCACATATACACATATGTATATATGCACATACATACACATATTTGTACGT
The DNA here is from genome assembly GCA_028627135.1 of Pseudochirops cupreus. Taxonomy (NCBI): domain Eukaryota; kingdom Metazoa; phylum Chordata; class Mammalia; order Diprotodontia; family Pseudocheiridae; genus Pseudochirops; species Pseudochirops cupreus. Next base: position 534,170,171 of record CM053580.1, read on the forward strand.
GTACACAAATATTTACCTATATACATGTATGTGTATGTGCACACATATATACATATGTGTATTGTATGTGCACACATATATGTATGGAAAGAGCATCTATAATATGTGTGCATATGTATGTGCATATGGACACAAATGTGTGTATATAAACATATACAGATATATACATATGCATATACATACACATATACAGATATGTACATATATATATATGATAAATTATTCTACAGTAGCAGTTAGGTGGCCCCAGTGGATAGAGTACTGGGCCTGAAGTCAGGAAGAATCATCTTCCTGAGTTCAAATCCAGCCTCAGAAACTTACTAGCTGTGTGACCCTGGGCAAGTCACTTAACCCTGTTTGCCTCAGTTTCCTCATCTGCAAAATAAGTTGGAGAAGGAAATGACAAATCACTGCAGTATCTTTGCCAGGAAAACCCCAAATGGGGTCACGAAGAGTGAGACACGAGTGAAATATCTCAATAACAACAACACATATTCTATGCACGTGATATATATGCACACATGTACATAGATATATGTATATTTATGCATATTTATATGTGTGTCTATATATACACACACGTACATACCTAGAGGTAATCCCATGGATGCTTAAGCAGGAGAGTACAGTAGTTGATATAAAGGGTATTTTAGGAAGATTAGTCTGAAATTGGTGTGTAGCTCAGAATGGAGGGGAGAGAGGCCAGAGAAAGACTGGCTAGGAGGCCACTTTGAAGTTTCAGTGTTTTGGAGTGGGAAGAAAATGGAATTTGAAGTCAGAAGACCCGGGTTGGAATCCTACATCTGCTCCTGACATGAATGACAAGGTGAAGTCATGTTGCCGGGCTTTGGGTTCCTCATCCCAAAAAGAGTTAGGAGAGAATCTCCAAGGCCCTTACTTCTCCTCTTTCTGTTCCCACACAATTAATTTCACGTTGCTGTGTCTCCTATATCCCGGAGTATTCATTGGTGTGAGATGATGGGGGCCTGGACTTGGGTTTTAAAGGAAGAGGAGGGGTGCAAATCTGACAGATGAAAGGAAGAAACAATTAAGACCTGATGACAGATTGGCTATTCTGAGGTGAGCAAGAGGGCAGGGGCAAAGATGATGACAAAGTTTTAAGCCTGGGAAATAGGCAGAGAGAGAAGTTAGCTTGGAGAAGAGAGAGACTAAAGTCAGTTTTGGGCACATCAACTTTGACGAGAATACCAGAATAGAGAGGGTATGGCATTTAATCAAGTTTTTAAGATGGAGGGAAGATGTCAGTATTCAGCACTAGTTATCAACATTGCTGAGGCTCTGAGTGGCCTTAGACATAGAAATGGAGTTTTGTCTGTTGAATTGCTGCTTGGCAGAGTCACTGCAGAAAAGTTTGGATGAAGAACCCTGGTTCACTTGCTTCCCTTAGGGAGAATTGACCACACTTGTCTCCATTCACTGGGTCAAGCTCTGGGTGTAAATTCCTCTTGAAGTCTCTCTTCCTCTCCCTCACCATTCACCAACTCCTTCTTCTCTCCCTTCTCCCTCATTCTTTCTCCTCCTCCACCTCTCCTCCTTCAGAAGTGGAGAAAAATCCAAGGGACCCTGGAGCAAAACTACCTGTCTTCTTGGAAATAATGAGGTTAACTCTGTGGACTTCTAAGATTAATATTTTTAAATGTATAAAATACAAAAGATTACAAAGGAAACCAAACAGACTGAAAAAAAAAGATGCCATTTATTTTCCCTTCCAAGTTCACAGACCTTCCGAAATACATCCAAGATTAAGAACCTCTGGTATAGGGCAAAGATCTAGTTCCATGAAGTTTCCTTTCTCTGAAAAGCTAAAGAGCTAAAAATACTGATCTTTAGCAAAATTCACAAAATGCTTCAAGGCCCAACCACCACCTCCCTCCCCCACCAATCTTTTGATTTCCAAGCCAGGAGGGCGGTCCTCAGCCAGCTAAATTTTGCATAATCAATTATCCACAGGTCATTTCCATCACTCTACAGCAAAACAAAAAACTCAGGATACATTTGAAATGATCTTTATCTCATAAACCATTTATTATTTTTAAAATGCAGATAACCAATAAGCAAAACCTAAAATTAGCAAAGAAACAATAACAAACCATGCTGCTCTTTGGGAGAATCAGAGTGTTCACCATTGTTCCAGCAGTTTCTGTGAGTAGCCATAATTCAATCACCCCCCTGCAGGATTCTCTTAAGCCAAGCAGTGAACCAGGGAAAGGGAAAGGCTTTAGAATCAGTCTACTGGAAGGCATCCTCCATCTGCTGCTGCTAACTGTAGTGGTCCTGATTCTGCTTTCTCCAGCTCCCTTCCTTTATGTCCCTCTTCAGAGAGTTTCAAAAATTACTGCTCCAGAGGAGAAACTCTACCCTCTAGTTCTAGTCCCATGATAGTTTCCTCTTTTCCAACCTGGAGGGAAAAAAATACAACTCTCAGAATCTTTACAACTTGGGCCTCTTCACAAGGCAGTTGGTCCAAACCTTGCCGAAAGAACCGTATTTCCTCTTTCAAATTGAAAAAGAAACCTTGGATATTGACTAACTGAAAAACTAATAATTCACACATGATCCTGGAAAGCAGATAATGAGCCACGCTTGTCTTGTCCCATCAGAGAGGCAGGGACTGCCAGGGTAGAATGCTGTATACATTATCGGATCAGTCACTTGATTTTTATTTTATTTTTTGCTTAATTGATATTTTTTGTTACAAAGGATTCAATTTGGGGGGCACGGAAGGGTGGGCATTTCCAGAAATGACCATAATACAAAAACAAGAGGCATCAATAATACTTTTTTCATTTTTAAAAGAAGTGTTACTGGGGAACTGAGGAGGGACAGCATCATGCAATTATGTGAGAATACTAGAGAGAGATAAAGCTCCAGCTTTTCAGTCTGCTGAGACAAATACTGAGCAACTGGACGAGTAGAATCAGAGAGAAGTAGAAGATGAGGAGACCATGGAGAAATAATCAATAGCTGACTGAAGTCATAGAATATTAGATCTGGAAGGGCCCCTGGGGGTCATCTTATCCTGTCCCACTTTACAGATGAGGTAACTTTCAGATCTTAAAAAAATTATAATTCTATTATTTCTATTATTGTCTTTAGGATGGAAATGGGGAGATAGGTTGAAAGACTTTCATCTGAGGGCTGTTTTGATTTGGTAGATTTAACAAGTCAGACAATAAATAGTTATGAAGTTCCCACTTTGTGCCTGGGTACAAAGAAAAGCAAAAGACAATCGCTTCCCTCCAGGACCTCACAGTCTAACAGAGGAGAACATGAGTAAACAACTATGTACAAACAAGATGTATACGGTAGAAACTGGAATTATCAACAGAGATACAGCACTTGAATTAAATGGGACTGGGAAAGGCTTTCTGAAGAAGGTAGGATTTGGGTTGGGATTTGAAGCCAGGGAAGCCAGGTAATAGAGAAGAGGAGGGAGAATATGGGGGACAGTCAGAGAAAAGGCCCGGAGTTGGGAGGAGTGGCTAGTTTGAGGAACAGAAAAGAGGCTAATGTCACTGGATCACAAAGTGGGGTAAAGAGGTGAGGGGGCAGTGATTTATAAGGTGTAAGAAGATTAGAAAAGACTGGGGTGGGCAGCTTATAAAGGGATCAATATCTAGTGTTCACTTTGTCTTGTCAACAAGGCCCTTGCAAGGAGCAAAGCAAAGACTTGGGCCCTGAAGGAGACACAAAGATAAAACATACATTGTTCTGGTTCGTACTTCCAGTGTCCCAAGCAGGTTGAAGCTGATGTAATAGAAAGAGCACTGGACTTGGAGTCAGGAGACTGACACGACATGTGA
>CM053580.1:534174494-534201597 GCA_028627135.1 Pseudochirops cupreus
CCCATTTACACTTGACTTTGGTGTATGGCGTTAGATGATGGTCTATGCCCAGTTTCTGCTAAACTATGTTCCAATTTTCCCAGAAATTTTTGTCAAATAATGAGTTCTTATCCCAGAAACTGGGGTCTTTGGGCTTATCAAATAGTGTATTACTGGTTGAGTCTTTTGTACCCAATCTAATGAATGATCATTTATTAGGTGCTTATTATGAGTCAAGTACCATGTTGAGTTCTGGGCTCCAGAAACTTGAATTTGGTAGATGACACATCAGAAGCTCTCTATCTTTCATAGATGATCAATCTCTATATTAAAAACAGAGACCTCAAAGTACTATGGAGAACTCAAACAACAAACTGTATTATGACTGGACCATTATCACAGACCAAACTATTGTCCACAATAACCCAGAGGTGACATTGATGTATAAAATTTAAGAACAATTTTTAATAGATGTTACCGCACCAAATACTTATAATCTCCAAGCTATGTGGAACAAAAATCTTTCAAAAATATCTAAGGGTGGCTAGATGGTGCAGTGAATAGAACGCCAGCCCTGGAGTCAGGAGGACCTGAGTTCAAATTTGACTTCAGACACTTGACACTAAAACTAGCTGTGTGACTTTGGGCAAGTCACTTAACCCCAATTGCCCTGCCCTTCCCCCTCTAAGAAAAAGCAAAAAAAAAAAAAAATAGAGAGAGAGAGAGATCTAGCAGAAGAAATCAGGGAACAGGATAAAGTACATATTATCCCTATTGTCCTGTCTGCTCCTGGAGTTGTACTGAGGGTGCTTTCAAAGAGCCTGCAGAGCATCATTTTAGTCAGCTAAAAAACCAAATTATTTTAGCCACTTGTTCAATAATCCATAAAATATTAAATATTTAAAAATGGCAGAAGAGAAATTTATCCCAAGATTGTTTCTGTCTCAATTCTATAAAAATAATGAAACTGAGGTAACAGTAATAACCCTCTCAAAGCCCAACCCATTATCTACACCATGCTGGGAGGGAGATGGGTGAAGAATGCAAAGTGAAGGGATGTGATTTGTACAGCAAGTTACCACAGTTGCTAAGAAGAATGGGTAGGGATCCTAAAATACCATCCTAACTAGGCTCTGGCAATATCACTTGGATGAGTTTGCACCCCAGTCAGTGTGTTGCCTCTGGTCCTAAGAGTCAAAGAAGTAGATGAAGTAGCACAGGTTTGTTGTTTAGTTGTTCAGTTGTATCTGACTCTTCGAGACCCCATGGACCATTTAATACTGTCCACGGGGTTTTCTTGGCAAAGATACTGGAGTGGTTTTCCATTTCCTTCTCCAGTGGATCCCCTTTTGTCAGAACTCTCCCCTATGACCTGTCCATCTTCAGTAGTCTTATTGAGAAATTCAAGCCCCTCTGCCACCAAAATGCAGTGATCCAGGAGGTTTGCGTGGATAGCCCCACTCAGAACAATTGTGATCATCAGTTTGGCATGGATCATCAGCATAGCAGAGAGAATCGAGTGCTTGCATATATATCAGTTCCTCAAGAAAACAAGATATGTCTAAACAAATGAGAAATATTATTTCCCCTACCTACCAGAAATGCTTTCACTCAGATGGCATTAACCCCTAATGGAGGTAAACTATGAATGCACATGAAATGGGCAGAAGGTATGAATACTTTCAGTATGCACCACTACTGTACAATGAAATTGAAGATAGATCTTAGGGGCGGCTAGGTGGCACAGTGAATAGAGCACCAGCCCTGGAGTCAGGAGGACCTGAGTTCAAATCCAGCCTCAGATACTTAACACTTACTAGTTGTGTGACCTTGGGCAAGCCACTTAACCCCAACTGCCCTGCCCTTCCCCCTCCAAAAAGCAAAAAAATAAATAAATAAAAAATAAAAGTAGATCTTAACGGATACAGGCAAGAACTTCATATTTTTTAAAAATCAACAATGTGCTTAGTTCCAAGGCAAACAACAACATATTGTAAACCAAGGCAGGGCAATCATCATGTAATGGGGGTCTGGCACATGTCCAGGTCACCCAGGACAGTGCCTCTCCACTTGGAGATGTGCAAGGGACTGAAGCATGTATGAACATTCTATAACTGGTTCTGGGTCATTCAGCCACTCACATGATGCAGAAGAGGCTCTCTGGTTAGCCATGGGGTCATTCAAAAAGGCCATATCAGCTTCAGCAGCTCCCTTTTGGCCATTGTTTGCTTAATTTGTCTTTAGTAGCTTTTTAGTGATACGATGGAGTCTGATAAGAGATGACGCTTTAAAGGAAAGGGCCTTGAGGACTGTTTGGCCTCTGAAACAAGGAATCTTTGTCTTTTTTCTTCATTCTTTTGCTTTCTCAGTGTAGGGAGTTGTAATGGGAATGGGAATTTGAAGATCTTCCCTGACCCTTATAGACCTAGGGGGGAGTTTGAAGACCTCCCCTGCTTTGAAAGTAAACTCTGTCTCCTAATAGACTGAATGCAATCACATGGAGCCTGTGGTAGGAGGAGTTTGCTTGAAGGGAAGCGAAGCCCACAGGAAGCTGGTCAGAGCCAGAGAGATGGTGGGAGAGAGAGGAGGTAGAGGCAAGGAAATAGAGAAGTTTGTAAGCAGATATTTTGTATTGGTTTGTGGGAAGGCTGAAGGATGCTGTGGCTCTCAGTGTTATTATAGCTTCTTAATATCTTTGGTACTATGATGGAATTGGCTTACTGGTTTGGGGATTTGGTTTTCTGGTGTCTAAATAAATGTTTCAGTTCTGTCCTCTACCTGGAGACTGGCGTATTTTGTGTTTGAATGTCATACAATATTTATAGTCACAGTCTTGATCATGATCATGGGCGCTGAAAATATTGCATTGGTGCTATGGGAGTGGAGTCTCTGACCTTGGGAGTTTCAAGGGGCAGCAGCACACACCAGTTTTGCAGCTAGCACATTGGCACCCCAAGGAGCAAGACAATTGTTTTGACCCTAAAGACTGATGTTAGGGACCCCACCCTAGTGAAAGGAAGGCCTCCTTTGAACTTTAAGCATTTAAGGGTGATTTTTTTTTTTTTGCAAAGAGATAATTCCTTCAAAGATTTAGCTAGAACAAACATATAAACATTCCCCCTTAGCAGGTGGATGGAAAGGATAATCCTTCCTCCCACCACCCCCTAGTTCTTCAGGGGTTGGGGAGACTAGGCTCAAAATTTATTTCAGTTCCTATATGACACTGATCCCAGAAAATTCACATTCAAAGACACTACTGGTTTCTGCTTCACTGGAATCCTGAAAGTCCCTCCTGACTAATAGTAATCAATGTGTGGTCCGGGGACTCCTGAGAGACCTTGAGACTCAAGGGGTTTGTGAGGGTCAAAACTATTTTCAAATGTATTATTTTAATTTGTAATATGGCAAATAGTGCTATATATGACCCACATAAACAAAGGATCTTTGGGAGGGTGAGTCATTATTTTTAAGAATGTAAAGGGTCCCGAGACCAAAAAGTTTGAGAATTGCTGCTTGAATGTAAATGTGGCCTGAATTCCTAGAATCCAAAATTCCTATGGTTTGAGATCATGGCCCAGGGTCTCTCCCCAGGGCAGAGACTCCACTTTCTGTGTGTAGGACAGAAAAAAAAGAAAGGAAGGCCAAGGAAGTCTCATTTCTCCAGGGCCATATGGCCTTAGGGAGAGAATCAGCCAATCTATCAACTAGAATTTATTAAATGCCTATTATGTGACAGGCAGGCGCTGAGCTAATAGAGATTCAAAGAAAGGCAAAAAACAACTCTAGCTCTCAAGGAGCTCATAATCTAACAGGGGAGATAATATATAAACAACAATATATGAACAAGACAAATTGGAAGTAGTCTCAGAGAGAAGGCAGTAAGATTTAGGACTGCTGGGAAAGGCTTCTGGTAGAAGGTGGAACTTTAACTGAGGACATATTTCCAGGCATGGAAGAAAGACAGTATAAGCTCTTGGCATGGGGAGATGGAGTATCGTACACAAGGAATAGTCCTATAGGCCTTCCATTTAAAGTATTGATTCTTAACAGAAGTTATGAGTAAAGGAGTCACTTCATTTGCCCAAATTTAAAGCCAACAGATGGCTAGAACTGACTCAGACCTTTTGAAGATGTGGACAGTTCAAATTATGCAGCCAATGGAAAAAGTTTCCTCCCAACTACCTGGGAGGTTAGTCAGAACCAGTTACAGAATTGTCAACATTGGTACTTCTCTCACATAATCACAATTCTCTCCAAAGCAGCTTTTTAGTGTCCCCCATGCTAACAGATGGCGTCTGTATATGGAACAGACAGACTAATTACACTCTATTAGATGGTTTTGTATGTAACCAGTTTAGTGGGACAGGGTTAAGGTAGCTGAGAGTAAGCTAACTCTCATCTTCTTGGGAGCAACCAGTAAAAGTGGCTTTTTTTCTAAACCCCCTAAAATAGTATATCCCTACTCTGTAATGGGGCAGCTAGGTGTCACAAAGGTTAAAGTGCTAGGCCTAGAGTCAGGAAGACTTATCTTTTTGAATGCAAATCTGACCTCAGATATTTACTAGCTGTGTGACCCTGGGCAAGTCACTTAACCCTGTTTGCTACAGTTTTCTCATCTGTGAAGTAAGTTGGAGAAGGAAACTGCAAACCACTCTAAGAAAACTCTAAATGGGGTCAAGAAGCATCAGATATCACTGACTGAACATCATCACTCTACAACTATTTGAATTGTATTAGATAGATATAATTCTAGCCTCTTGAAGATAAGAGAGTAAAGTAGTGATCACTCATCCATTGCTGTATTATGTTCTGACTACCCTTCCCTGCTAGGCTGCTGTGGGTACAGTTAAAGTCTTCCTCCTACTCTCCACAGTGATAACAATCAGTTTCCCTAGGAGAATGGGTGGGCCAGAACCCAGATCATATTTAAAAAAAAAATCCATGCCAAACATGGGCCCCCTATATTCATATCAGACAATCTATCCAGCTGTTTTACAGAACCGATAGATGAAGGTAATGTATAGAAATGTCCTAGTCTCTTCCAGGCAAGGTATATCAAACATAAAGCTATCAAAGAGAAAATTGTGTCTATGAATGTTGAACAAAAGACTTACTAAAATTCTGAAATCAATACTTGATAAGAGAAACACACAGAAGGCAATCCACACCTATATAATACTATTTTTAACATGTTGGGACCTGTAACATGGATAAAAACAGATTCGGAAAATATTTTAACAAGCACATATATGATATTAAGGAAACACAGGATCCATCACCCTAAGGCAACTATGAAAAGATTAATATGTCTTTGTCAAAATGAAGGGCTATGGGGAGGCTAGATGGCACACTGAATAGAGCACCAGCCCTGGAGTCAGGAGGACCTAAGTTCAAATCCAGCCTCAGACACTTAAGACTTGCTAGCCATGTGACCTTGGGCAAGTCACTTAACCCCAATTGCCCTGCCTTCCCCCCTCCAAAAAAGCAAAAAATAAAATTAAATTAAAAGAAGGGCTATGATTGGTACATGTTTGGAGAGTATGATAAAACAGTTCAAAAGCTTAGAGAAATATTTTTGGAATAAACAAACATCCCTTCACTGAGCAATAATGAAGGCTAACAATAAGTAAAGATCACTGGATTTGTTGAATGTAACCAAAGTTGGTTTTCCTCCAGATGGACCCTGTGAAATGGCCAAGACCCAAGAGTGGAATCAATGGGCCCTCCATGGGTGACTTACATATAAACTCAGCCAACAATATGTGGACAAAGACTCATTGAGCAACTGATTTGAGTGATGTGAATTTGTTTATGGAAATGGAATAGTTTATGATAGCAATTCAGGACCAAGTCATTGACAACAGAAATTACAGAAAGGTTTTCCTTAAGGAGCCTGGAGTTAGTAGATCAATGCAGATTATGCCAAAAAAAAAAAGTTAGAAATCGTGCAACACATTACTACAAGTTGAAAAAATTTAACATCTACCAAACACCTAGCAAGACACAACTTAGTGTCTAGAATTCTACATCATAGCTTGCTATCTTTCAAAAATCAATAGATGATTAACAGTAATAATAACTAACATTTATATAGTGCTTTAAACAGAGGTAAACTGGAACCAGTTTGCTTAGGAGAGTTGATTGTTAAATTTCTGATGCATATTTATACCTTGGAAACATGCAAACATTACAAATCTGGGCTTGATTTATTATTTTGATGTTTGTCTAGATTTAAGAAAGTGATGCGGGAAATGTTAATAATAATACAACTTAAACTTAAAATTGTGTTGTGAAGGTTATTTTCCCCTTCACAAAGTTGGTTGTTAAAACATTTACCAATATACCATTAGCTTTAAAATTTGCAAAGTGATTTAATATATTATTTATTATATTATCTAATTTGATATTCACAACAACACTGTAAGGTGGGTGCTATTATTGTACCTATTTTACTGATGTGGAAACTGAGACACTCAGTGAAGTTGTTTGATTTGTCCAGTATTACTCACCATGGATACCAGTATCTGAGACAGTACTCAAACCCATATTTTTCTGACTCCAAGTTCAGTCCTTTATCCATTGTATCATACTGCCTCAAAGTATACTTTAGAATTTCATGGATGAGCTGTACTGGAACCACAGCACCATCCTTGACAAAACCGTTGCTCACAATTGCCTAGACATAACATTGATCCATAAAAAGTTAAGATTATTATTAATATATTTACCAACAATCATAATATTCAAACTATGTGAAATGAAAAGCTTTCAGAATAGATGTGGTTGAAATTAAAACCATGTAGGAACAAGATCAAGATGAGAGATATATAATCCTGTTTGTCCTGTATACTACTAGAGTCAGAAAGACCTGAGTTCAAATCCATCCTTAGACACTTACTAGCTGTGTAATTTTGAGCAGTTACCTCAATTGTAAAATAGGAATAATAATAGCACCTACCTTCCAGGGTTGTTGTATCATATTAAGATAATATTTGTAAAATACTTAGTAAAGTACCTGGTATATAGTAGAAACTTAAAATACTTATTCCTTTCTCTGTTTTTTTTTTAAAGAAATCAACATATTCCATATGTTTTCAATGAGCCAATTGAAAATGAGCTTATATTCCTATATAATGTTGGAAGAATAACATCCCTATCCCATCCATGCAATAGTCTGCACAACATTAAATATAAAAGAATAATAAGATGGTGATTTGTTCTAGAACTATTTTGATTTTAACTCTACCAAAAATATGAGAATATAGTGAATAAGAATAATACCAGTGAGTCAACAAACATTTATTAAGCACCTACTGTGTACAATGCACAGTGATTAGTACTGGACATACAAAGGCAGAAAGAAAAAAAGAAAAAAAGAAAAAGAAAGAGAGAAAGAAAGAAAGAAAAAGAAAGGAAGGAAGGAAGGAAGGAAGGAAGGAAGAAAGAAAAGAAAAGAAACAGGATTTTGGTATGACCTTACATATACCCTTGGTAGGTTGGGTGGACTGTGCACAAAGCTAGTTGACAACCACAGCAACCCTTATTCTTCTCTGATTACTATTATCTTATTTTCTTGTTAAGTTTCTTCCAAGGTTCTAAGCCAATCAAGGGATATATTCTAATATTTCCTCATAAATTAATAGAATTGCATAGTCTCAACAATTAATCGATTAGCTTTGAGCTCCCACACCCGGTTTACAAATAAACCAGAAAAACCATTTTTCCCCATAAACTTTCACTCTTGTCTCTCTCTTGATAGCAAACCTCGGTTTCATAGGCTTAGACAAATATTGGTGTTACTGACTATGCAATTTATTAACATTGTAATATCCAATTCAAAGTTACATTTAAATATTCGAGCAACATATCAACCATGAGAAAGATCACATTCCTAGTCACTTTTACCCATTGATTTGCTACTGCTGATTTCTCAATGGACACTGGAACTACCGTTTCACAGTTCCATTCTCTCAGCATGGCAGATGAAATCTCTTCTCAGGATGTATCCTCCATAGAATAAAAACTAAACTCAGTTCTCTTAATGTCTTTTCAGTTTCTCTACGATAGCTAATCCACTGAATCTCTCAGAAAGATGTTTTCCTAGTTCTTTTGCTCTTTGACTCACATAGTATCTCTCTAAGCCATGTCAGTTAATTCATTCCAGATGACAGTTATGTCATTTCCCCCCAAGATTCTAGTCCCTCTTAAAGATACAGGAAAAGTATCCAGTCTCTATGGGATGGCTATTAAAGCTGATGTTACAACAAAAATAAATTTTTTCTTGCTTTCTTATTTTAATAATATTTTATTTTTTCTTAATTACATGTAAAGACAATTTTTAACATTCATTTAAAAAAATTTTTGAGTTCCAAATTCTTTCCTGCCCTCTCTTCCCCTTGCCTTTCCTGAGACAGTAAGCAATTTGATATAGGTTATACATGTGCAATCATACAAATTATATTTTTTAAAAGATAAACACAAATAATTTTTTTACTGCACTTGTGATTTCATTGGTGTGGGGAAATTTCAGGGAGGAAATTCCCTCCATTATAGATCAGAAACTATTGTTCTATATAGTCTTAAGAGAATCGGCTGGGGCACTGAGAAGAGAGTTGATTTGTCCAGGGTAACATCCAGCCAGCATGTGATGGAACCAGGGCTTGAATTCAGGTCTTCCTGACTTGGAGGCCATGCTGCTTCTCCAGTAACAATGACCTGGTTCGATAGGGTTTGCAAAATCTATGAATTCAATATGATGTAAGTATAACATGGTGCCTGCAAAAGTTTGTGTGATATTAGGAGCATATGTAATCTTGGGAAGCTTGATGCCTAGACCAAGAACGGTGAAGGTTTCACTGCACCTTGCCCTGATCAGACTATGGTGTTTGTGGTATTCAGTTCAGCTTGGAGCTCTACCTTTTAAGCATGACATTTAACAAATTGAAAATATTTCAGAGGAGGATGATTGGATAGTAAAGGGACCTGGGGACCTTGACATTCAAGGGCTGGTTGAAAGAAGTGGAGACAGTTAATCTGGAGAGAACTTTCTGAGGGGAGCATGATAACGGAAAGGTTGTCAGGGGGGGAGAAGGGTCAGACTTACTGTGTTTGACTCTAGAGGGTAGAACTGAAGGCAAAACTAGAAGCAATGTGTGGAAGATACAGAGGCAAGAAAGCCCCCACATGAGGGGTGAAATCTTAACACTGAGAGCCAAAAGTGCAAGAAAATGCCTTCTTATTCAGTGCCTTTACTGGAGGTCTTCAAGAAATGGAGGTATGACCATTTGTCAGGGGGTATCGTAGAGGCGTCTCTTGCTCAGGTACACGTTGAACTAGAGTGTCAGAGTGGATAAAGTGCTGGGCCAGGACTTTGGAAGACCTGAGTTCAAATCTTGTCTCCGACATTTATCAGCTGTGTGACTATGGGCAAGTTGTTTAATTTCTTTGGGCCTCAGTTCTTTGGTTTGGGGCTAATCTACTTCCGAGGGACTCAGTGAGGTTCAAATGAGATGAAGTCTGTCAAGCACTTTGAAAACTTTAGCGGGCTATATTGTTGTTAGCTGTTGGTTATCAGAGGAGTTCTGAAGTCCCTTGCAATCCTGAGATCTCGTGATGCTGTGACGCTACCTGACCCTATTCCAGCTTACCACAAAATTTAACTCTTTTGGTTTATAACCTGCAGCTAACTCAATGGATTTGGGGATGTGTTGGGGTGGAAGGGGTGGGAGGGGGCGAGGGGGCGAGGGGAAGAAGGGAGAAGAATGGGGGTGGTCTTGTGACGCTTCACCTGCAGGGGGCACTGTCAGATTAAGGCTCCGCTCTAGGCCGCCTTCGCTTTCTCTATGGTGGTGTCGGGTGTCTGTCGGCCCTTCTTCCCCCTCTTCCCCCGTCCCCTCCCCCTCTAGGATCGGTGCTGCCTACGCCCACCCCCGCCAGCAGGAGGAGCGCGAGGGCTTCGAGGGTCTGGTCCACTTTCGCCCACGGTTGTTAAAAATTCCTCCCCTCGTCTGAGGAGGGGACGGCTCCCCGAGAGGGAAGAGGAAGAGGAAGAAGGGAGGGGGAGGGGAGGAGGAGTCGGGGGCGCGAGCTGGGGCCGGGACCGGAAGTGTGCGGTTGCCATGTAATATCCTGAGAGCGAGCGCGAGCCAGCGGAGAGCGAGCGGGCGAGCGGGCGAGCGGGCGAGCGGGCGGGCGCTGAGGCGGTGCCGAGGACGGGCAGAGGTGGTTGAGGCGGGGGCAGCGGCGGGCGGGCCCGGCCGGTGTCAGCGTCAGGAGTTGTCTGGCTGCCAGTCTGTTTGTCTGTCGCTAGCTGGGTCGAGGCCGGCCGGGAGGTTTGGCTGCGGGAGGCAGCATGTCGGTTGCCGGGCTCAAGAAGCAGTTCTACAAGGCGAGCCAGGTGAGTGGCGTGGGGGGCGGAGGGACCACCGGCCGACTGAACGCCGCGACGGACTGACTGACGCTTGCACGCTCCAGGAGGGACCCACCGTGCCTGGCCGCAGCCTCGGGAGCGGGGAGCCGGCGCGCAGTGGTAAGGGGGGCCGGAGCCCTTGGTCTGGAGTGGCCCCCGCCCCCCAGGATGGATGGAGCCCCCGGGGGTGGGAGTGACATCCGAGGATGTGCGGAGAGGCCAGCTCTGGCCCCCACCCCGCGAGGATGGATGGAGCTTCCAGGGGGAGGGGGGAGGGTGAAGGGGAGAGTGACATCACTCCAGATGTTGTGGGGGAGGCCACCTCTGTTCTCTGCCGTAGGAAGATGGGTAGACTCTTCTGGGGGAAGTGACACCGGTACAGAGATTGTCCAGAAAGGCCAGTCCTGTCTTGGGATGTAGGATCAGGATGGGTAGAGCCTGTAGTGAGAGGTGACTTTGGTCTAGAGGTTGCTCGAGAAGGCATGCACCGGCCTCTGCCCTTAGAGGATGGATGGAGCTCCTGGGGGAAGTGACATTAGTCCAGAAGTTGTCTCTGGAGGCTAGCATGGGAAGAACATGGGAAGAACCTTTGGAATAAAATGAAATTGAGTCATAGATTGTTCAGGGAGGCTCTTGGGAGGATGGATAGAACACATGAGAAGTGGCATTGGTCTAGAGATTGTCCAGAGAGGCCAGCACTGTTCTTTCCCTTGGGAGGATGGCTAGGGTCTGTGCAGTGGAGAAAAATGGGTTCGTGACTACCCGTTGGCACCTAGACATTGCCCACTGCTCTGGAAGGATTAGTAAAGCCTATTGAAGGAAGGAGAAATGAGGTCTAATAGGTTATCCAGATATATCGGCACATGGCAATGTTCCTTGGAAGGTTGGGGAGAACTTGTGGGGGAAAGAGAAATCAGTTCAGAGGTTGTTCTGAGATGTTGACTCATAGGCACTGCCTCTTGCTTTGGGAGAATAGAGGGCCTCTGTGGGGTCACAGTGGCCAAGAGGCATCTGTTCAAGAAGGGATAGGTAGACTTATGCTTATATTCCTTACATGGCAGGAGTATTCTGGAATGCCAACAAGAGGTATAGGGATATTCTCTTCTTTTACAGATAGAAGAGCCAACATAGGTTTGGGGAGAAGGGACATAACAGCTCTC
Source organism: Pseudochirops cupreus (assembly GCA_028627135.1). NCBI lineage: Eukaryota > Metazoa > Chordata > Mammalia > Diprotodontia > Pseudocheiridae > Pseudochirops > Pseudochirops cupreus. The sequence continues at coordinate 534,186,042 of CM053580.1, forward strand.
AGAGTTAAGGTTTCTACACGAGGTACCTTTTCTGAGAGACCCTTTCTCAGGTTAGCAGACAAGACGTTTTATTTTAAAGGAGTCTACGTTCACAATTCAAGCCTTGAAAGAACTATGAAGTCCAACTGGATTGTTTAGAATCCAGTATCCGTAGACCTTATGTGATGTACTTTCAAACATTGCCCTAAAAATTTACTTTTTTATGCATAAATCTGTCATTTCTATTCTTTTTGGAGTCTACTACTGTATTTCCTTGATAACTTGTTTGTGTTGTGTGTTTTTCTCATTCTAACTATTAACACTTTTCTTATCCCCCTCCACATTCCCAGAGGAGAGGAGCTATTTCCCAGGATAGATTTCTTCCTGTGTACTTTTGAAGCAGAATTTTTAAGTTGGAGACTTATTTAAATGTTTCTAAATTGGAAAAAGAGATGCTGAGTGAATTTGGAAGAGTTTAAAGTTGCATATAAAAAAAAGCCACCAAAAACTTGGTTGGGGAGCTAAGGCTTTGATTTTAGTTAAAAGCTTCCATTGGTTATGCTGCTAACCAAGTCAAGCAAATTCTACTCTGTTTTATCTATTCAGACCTTTCGGGTTATGTTAAAAATATATTTAAGCTTTGAATATGTTTGTCCCTACTAGAGAGTTTATAAGGAGTTTGAGCTTTCTATAATGTAAACTGTCTTTCTGCTGGAATGCCATGACAGGCTAAAGGAATGAAACTTCAGAGTTACTCTGAGATGAAAAAGAGAGGACAGAGAGGAAAAGCAGTAAAATAGCTAGCCATCTGTCTGATCACCATCCATTTTGCTCCCCTCCGTTCTGCCTAACACCTACCCACCCTTTTTGCTCCCCTTACCATCTGTCTGACCTCTTATATTTGTAGCACCTCCAGAACTGAAAGGTCTTTATTTGTGTATTCTGAGAGCAAGGGAGAACAGAGAGTCCTCCACTGGTGAGATACTAAAATGTAATTTTGATACTGAATATAGGTATATGTTTTTATGAAGTTATTCCCAAGCCTAAAATAGCAAGTCTAAGTTGCTTACTGATTATTCTTGTGGTTTTTACCATGACAGAGATTTGAGTTAGTAACTAAGGCTCTAACTGGCCATCACTTGAAGTGCAGTGCCAACCTTTATTGCTTGAAAGGAGAGAGAGAATGTTCAGAGTGGAAGATTTATTCAGTCTGAGAAAGGAGAAGTCACTCTTGCCATGATCTTTGGCTTTGAAATTTCTTCTCTGTTTAAGCTCTGTTTTGGATCATAGGCAGTCGGGAAGGAATCCTTTAGGGACAGCTGAGGAGAAAGGAAGGAGGTACTACAAGGTACTGAGGGGATATTTTATACCTAACCTATTAGATGTCAGAAATGGTATGGGATAGGTCTTCTAAAATACCAGTCTTGTACTGCAGTCTTACTCAAGTTTTGTTTGTTTTTTAAACCCAGTTTTGTGGATAAAGTTTTGATATCCTATTGAAATATTGGGTTTTATAAATAAGAAACCATCTGACCATTTTAAAACATACTTTAGGCATCAGAGCACTTGTCCCTTTTGACCTAGCATCAGTGGGATTTTAGGACCAATGCTTTAGAAATATGAAATGATACAAAAGACCAGGAGTACAGCCTAGAGCAGAGGTTCTTAACTTTTTGTGTCGCAGACTCATTTGGTTGTCTGGTAAACTTTTCTCAGAGTAATGTTTAAATGCGTAAAATAACATATGTAGAATTACAAAGGAAGTAAATTCTATTGGCATGGTTATCAATATATTTTAAAACAAGGTCACGAGATCCCAGGTTGAGAAAGACTCCTAGGCCTGGAGAGTGTCTCTGCTTGTAGGGATTTAAGGGCATGGCATCAGAGGGGTGTCTTATCTTTTAGTATGAACCGGTAGCTACAGGATAACCACAGGAGATTCCTTCTTCCTTTAAAGTAGCTAGTTTTGGAAGTTAGGAAGGATTTTGCAACTGAGCTATCTAAGTAGGACAAGATTAATTCAGGGTTAATGTTGTACGTGTGTGCCGTACAGGAAACTATGATGCCTGGATTCTGATAAACTAGCAAGTTTACTGACAGTTGTACTGTAAGTACTTGTCCTAGCAGTAACTTTAGGTTGAGATGTTCATGTTGGGAACTGAGTAACTACTGAACAATCAGGAACTAATAGTTCCAATAAGTATTTTGTCATTAATTTCAATATGCCTTAATTAGCCAATAGGATTGTATTTTAGGTACCTTCCATGTTCTTACCATTGCATAGTTCCCAAAGGAGTGCAGAAGCAAGGTTAAGACAGTCTCTGCACTCAAGAAGCTTAGGAGAGTCTAATTGAATCACTCAGCCACTCTGCCTCTTTGACCTGTTGGTAAAATGAGGTTAACTTAACCTCCTTCACAAGACTATTAGCAGTAACAGATATAAATGGGTATGATACTTTATTAATATGAAGTGCTTTGCAATATATTGTTATAATTAAGGATTTTTGTGTCATGATCTTAGATCTCAGATGACATTGACTTTAAATGTTGCTTTGTAAATAAGGTGAAAGTTGAAACTTCATTTCTGACTCAGAACCTATGTATTTATAAAGACTTTAGGTTGCACTGTCTTATCTAATCACTGTTCTTAGCTCTGGTTATTTTTTTTAACCCTAAAGATACCAAAACACTTTTTTTTAAAGGCTCAAAACTTCCTTTAAGTTGAGTGCTATTATTCCATGGCAGCCCTTTTTTTTCAATTTGAGAAACTGAGTTACAAAATGTTTTTGAGGAACCTATGTACCTTTGTCATACTCCATGAATTAGCCACTTTGTCTCCCTAACAGTAGTTCTGCCCCTTATATGTATTTTAATATTAATCCACACTGCAAAAATTTATGTTTTCTTCTCCCACCAGAAAAATTACATAAATTCAACTTTATATTTGCCTCTTTTCAATTTGACTGTTTAAGCTTTGTATGATTTATAAGAGAGACATAAGGATACAATGTGCCCTAAGTCACATCTTGGCCCTTCCCTTACTCTGGCTCCTGCCAACATTTTGAAACTGATCTAATCTGGAGAAACTTCATTTTAATTCAAGGCATGTGGCCAACTTGAACGATATGATTTCAGAAACAAACTGCACATTTTTGCATTGCAGGCTAGTTGGGGGAGTGGGAAGGTGGTAGTAAAACTGTCTCCTTTATTTCTTATTTTAAAGATGTGTGTAATTGTTTCTTTGCTTTACTGGTGTTTTATTGTTAATAATTAAGGGCATCCAAAGGAAAATGATCAAAATAGTCTGGTATTGGGTAAGAAATAGAGTGGTGGATCAGTGAAATAGATTAGGTTCAAATTACATTATAGTAAATGACCATAGTAATCTATTATATGATAAACCTGAAGATTTAAGCTTTTGGAACAAAAACTGCTGAGAAAACTAGAAAACAATATGGCAGAAACTAGGTATAGATCAACATCTCACACCATATACCAAGATATAATCAAAATGGGTATATAATTTACACATAAAGGGTGATACCATAAACAAGTTAAGAGAGCATGGAATAGTTTATCTGTCAGATTTATGGATAAGGGAAGAATTTACGACCAAACAAGATATAGAGAACATTACAAAATGTAAAATAGATAATTTTGATTATATAAAATTAAAAAGTTTTTGTGCACATAAAATCAATGCAACCAAAATTATAAGGAAAGCAGAAAATTGGGGGAAAAAATTTTGCAACAAGTGTCTCTGATTTAGACCTCATTTCTCAAATATATAGAGAACAGAGTCAAGTTTATAAAAATACAAGCCATTCCCCAGTTGATAAATGGCCAAAGCATATGAACAGGCAGTTTTCAGATGAAACCAAAGCTGTCTATGGTCATATGAAAAAATGCTCTAAATCACTATTGATCAGAGAAATGCAAATTAAAACAACTCTGAGGTACCACCTCATACCTATCAGAGTGGCTAATATGACAAAAAAGGAAAATGTTGGATATTGGAGGGCATGTGGAAAAACTGGGATGCTGATGCATCATTGATGGAATTGTGAACTGATCAAACCATTCTGGAGGCCAATTTGGAACTATGCACAAAGGGCTATAAAACTGGGTATACTTTTTGATCCAGCAATACTACTGTTAGGGTCTATATACCAAAGACATCAAAAAAAAGAGGAAGAGGACCTGTTTGTACAAAAATATTTATAGCAGCTCTTTTTGTGGTGGCTAAGAATGGGAACTCAGAGGGATGCCCATCAATTGGGGAATGGCTAAACAAGCTGTCGTTTATGATTGTAATGGAATATTATTGTGCTATAAGAAAAAACATGTAGGATGATTTCAGAAAAACCTGGAAAGACTTACATGAACTGATGCATTGTAAAGTGAACAGAACTAGGAGAGTGTTGTACACTGTAACAGCAATATTGTCTGATGAAGAATTGTGAATGATGTAGCTATTCTCAGCAATACATTGATCCAGGACAATCCGAAAGGACTAATGATGAAACATACTATCCTCCTCCAGAGAAAGAAACTGATATTGATTGAATACATACTGAAGCATGTTATTTTTCACTTTCTTTCATTTTTTTCTCTTTTATTCAAGTCTTGTGTAAAATGACTAATATGGAAATGTTTTACATAATTGCACCTGTATTATCTATATCTGATTGCTTACCCTCTTGGAGGGAGGAGGGGAAGAGAGGGAAGAGTAGAATTTGGGACCAAGAACTTTAAATAAATTTGTTTAAAAAATTTAAAAAAAATAATAAAGCCAGAAAAAACAAAGAAGGGCTTCAGGCCTTTCTATTTGAGGTCAGGAGTCCAGCAGGCCCATTGAGACTGTTCCCCACCCTCCTCCACCCCAAACATCTACATACTCTAAAGATTATTTAATGTTCACTAGTAAAATACTTGCGCCTGTACTTTTCATTATTTTGCAAAGCTGTCCCTGAAATTGGGTGGGGGAATATGTCAAACTCTGTCTGCAGCTGGTTCCTTTCTATCTCCTGGGTCTTTCATATTCATGAATTTGGCAAACACTTTTCCTGAGCTTTGCAATTTGGTTACATTTTTGCTCATTTCCTGTTGAGCTGGGAATGTGTTTGAAGAACTTTGGCTTCCAGGGGGTTTTCTTGATCTTCCTTTTCTGTTCTGCTCCAGAGAGGGCTAGCTTGCTGCCCGGACCTTAAGAGTGGGTCTATGACAAAGCTTCTCCAGTCCTAGCAGAAAAATGTGGGTAAAATTTCCTGGAAATAATCTTACTCAACATGATCCCACTTCAGGGTTGGAGGAAGCACCACATTCATTTCAAATATTTATTTAACATTTACAGTTTGCATTACACTATAATAAGTGTTTGGAGAGATACAAAAGAAATGTTATACACAGTTTCTGCTCTCAAGGAACTCACCATCTTAGGAAGACAAATTCACCCATGAAATAGTACAAGATGGTAAGTGCCAAATGAGGGGTACAGAATATTAATACTGTGGTGGTTTTAAAGAGCAAAAGAGTACTTAGGGCTAGAGTTGTTAGAATCTCTCATTTGAGAGAGGGAGCCTAAAGCATATAAGAGACCTGACCTCAAAACCAGGAAGATCTGGGTTCAAGATATGGCTAGCCTCTCTAGCACTGTCTATCTTCTCTCACATACCCCTCAGTCAGCCTCCCCTCCCCAAATTGGAATACTCCTTCCTCTTCACTGTCATTTTTTTTTAAGCACTCTTTCTCTTTTGAGATCCACTTAATCAAAATTTTCGTCCAAATTATGGTGGCTGTAGACCCCCCCCCCCCAGGTCATTTTCTCTTCTTTTTTAAGGAGTACCTGTTTACCATCTCCTCCCCAAATCTTACCCTTACACTAGGAAATTTTAATATCCGCACATATGCTCCCTCAAGTTTCATAATCTCCCAATTCTCCAGCCTTCTTAAATATCATTACCTACTCCTTTATTCCCCCATAGACAATATAGGGATGGTTTAACACTCAATCTCTCTCTTACCTACAGTTGTCCAGTCTCCCTAATTTTAAACTCTGGCATTACCCTATCTGATACTAATCTATCATTTTTCCTTCCCTTTAGCCTTATCCTTCCTAAACCTATTCTTTGCCCTCATCAAGACCTCTAATTCCTCTTTTCCACCATCTTTCAGGCCATCACCTGTTACTCTGACTTTATTTTCCTATGTTTCCAATCTCAACTCAGAATAGGCCATTTTCAACTTTATACTACCCTTTGTCCTTGAACCCCTTGCCCCCTTGTCCTTTTGCCACTCATCTCCTGACAGAGCTCATTTCCTGATTACTCCCCACTCTCTACCTCCTCCAATCCTAGTCACTGGCCATTGAATACATCCTACTGGCTGAATTCATTACAGATACGTTATCCAACCTAAACTGGACACTCGCCGAAGCAAGACAATCTTTTGTTTGGTCTTTACTTGTCTCACTCCCTGCAGAGACTGTTGCAAATCTTCCTTCTAAGCCTTCCACACCTTCTGTCCCTTTACTGAGGACCTTCACTGAGAAAACGGAGGTTTTTTCTTGACATGAGCCCCTTCTCCCGTTCTCTTAATCTCAAAACTCCTTGACATCATTTCGTACTTTCTTTTTCTTCAGTCCCTTCCTCCCAAGTTTAACCCTCTCTTCAGGTGCTTTTGATATGTCTCCTTCTGTCTACTCTAGTAGATTTTCTCTGTAGTCAACTCCCCTAACTATCTTATCTTCTCATCATCTAATCCTTACCTTTTGGTTGCTTCCCTTCTACCTTCAAATAAACCCTAGTCTCTCCCATCCTTAAAATACCTTTGCTAGACCCCATCCTCCTCTTAAACTATCATTCTGTGCCTTTCCTCCTATCTCAGCCAAACTCCTTTATAAAGCTGTCTGTACTTGTTCCTTCCACTTTTCTTTCCACTCATTCCCTCAACTCTTTAGTATTTGACTTCCAACCTCATTAATTAACTGAAACTCCAATGATCTGTTTTTCTCAATCTTCATCCCTCTTGACCTCTCTGTAACATTTAACGCTGTTGATTTCCTGTTCCTTCTGGATTCTCTTTCTTTCTTGGTTCACCACCTCTTAGTCTGACTATTCCTTATTCTCCTTTGCTGGCTCATCATCCATTCCATTTCCCCTTATTGTGGGTGTTTTCTAAGTTCTGTTCCTAAAGCTACAGTCTCATATCACCAGTTGCCTACCGGACATTTTAAACTGGATGTCCAAGACCATGCTGAAAGCTTAATCCATTATCTTTTCACCTTATCTTACCTTTCTCCAAACTTTCCTATTTTTGTTGAAGATACAGCCATCCTTCCATTATCCCAAAGCTCAAAGTCTCAGTATTATCCTAGATTTTCACTAGCTCTCACCTATACATATTCAACCCAATTGCCAAATCTTCATAACATTTCTTGCATCTCTTCAGTCATACAGCTGTCACTTTTGTTCAGACCTTTTATCACCTCTCCCCTAGATTATTACAATGACCTCTAAATTGTTTTCCTTGTCTCAGGTCTCTTTACCACTAATGTGTATCCTCCACAGTGCTGCTAAGTAATTTTCCTTAATTGTATCTCTGGCCATGTGACTCCTCTATGCAACCAACTTGAGTGGTTTCCTGTTGTGTCTAGGTTCAAATATAATCAGTCAGTTAATAAGCATTTATTAAGCATGTACTCTGCCAGTGCTAAACTCCACTTCTGCTTAGAAACTCTAAATAACTTAGCCCCAACCTCTTTCCAACCTCAGTGGTCATTATTCCCGTCACCCCCACTGTGGTAAGCCAGTCAAACAGACCTTATTTCTGTTCCTCACACATGATACTGCATCTCCTCATCTCATTGTCTTTGCACTGACAGTCCCCAAGCCTGGAATTCACTTCTTCCTTACCCTCCGCCTCTCTTCCTTTAAAATAGGGCTTAAGCACCATCATCTTTATGAAGTCTTTCTGGTCCCTCAAATGCTAGTGCCCTTATTTCTAAGCTAAGTAGTATTTAACTACTTTCGATATGTTTCTATTTATTCACTTTATATTTATACTAAATATATTTGTCTTTCCCATTAAAATATAAACTTTCTGAATAAGGATTGTTTTTTCCTTTGAATTTATATCTCCAGTGTTTAGCACAATGCTTGGGATTCAGAGGGGGATTAATAATATTGTGCCTTTATCACCTGTTTGACTTTGTGACCCTGGGCAAGTCACTTAACCCTTTGGTGCTCAGGGCAGTGTTGTAGGTACCTGCCTGCCTTGGTAGATGGAGTCTTCTTTCCCAGGAATTCCCTACGCTAATGAAACCACAGGCCCATTCCTTATCCCTATACCATTAGTGATATGTAAATGAAGGCTGAATATCTCCTTGGCAAGTATGTTATAATAGGGATTCTTTTGGGGGTCCTAGGTTGCATGGAATACTGCTTCGGACTTCTCCTATTCTGCAGTGCTTCATAGAGGATGTGGGATTTGACTTGGATCTTTTCATGACCTAGAAGAGACAAGTTTGTTGAAATCTGGAGGGGTACCATATCCATAACATAGACACAGGGGAGGCAGCTGTGCTCCAGGGAAAAAAAAGTGTTTGACTGGAATCAAAAGGCCTGGATTCAGGTTCTTGCTCTGCCACTTAACTGACTGATTTTTGGAAAGTCACTTAACCCCTCTTAGTCTTAATTTCCTCATCTTTACATCTCTACAGACCTCAGGGTTATTGTATAGAAAAAAGTTATTTGAGAATTAATATGGAATACTTTGTAAACACTGAAGCAATTCAGTTGTGATGTTGAAAAAGTTAGACATGATTCCTGGGTGTAATTAGTCATTTTATCAATAATGCTAACATTTTAATAAAAGAGGTTAGTGACACTCTTGGAACGCCAAAGACCCCTCATGATGGTAGGCTGGAAAAGTGGGTGTTCCTGAGGGTGGCCACCAACTCTGGTTAACAAGTAATGAGAGAATAAATATTACAATGAGAGGTAGACCCACTCCAGTGAGGGGCTGAGAGAGTGACATCATGTCAGTCTTGGAAAAAGAGACCATCTCAGTTCCTAGACACCCACTGCCATCCCTTTTTGGGCAATCTAATTAAATAATTTATCCCTACCCAAACCTAAATAGAACACCATGGACTTCCCCGAGCTAGATTAAATTCCATGTAAAGTTGGATGGGGTCTGACTTAAGATTTCAGAGAGTTAATTCAATCTCATTAGCAGTAATATCCTTCAAAAGACTGAAACTTTGAAATGAGGACTTTAGAAAAAGGGGAGACCTCTGGATCTCCCCGAATCATTGGTGACTAATAATAATTTCTCTCACAATTAAACATTTTTTAAGTGTATACTATATGCATAACACTTAACTAAGTGCAGGGAATATAATGACAAAAAAAAGAAACCTTTGACCTCCAGGAGTTTCTTTTCTACTTTGGGGAAATGGATACAACATATATAACAGATAATGTACATAAAGGAACACAAAAGTTCTTTCTGGAGGGAGTCAGTACCAGCAACAGCAAAGGAAAAAATTTCATGGAGGAGGTAGTCCTTGGTCTATTCTTTGAAGGGAACCAGGATTCTAAGAGGCAGAGGTGAGGAGGACATGCATCCAGACATGGGGGAGAGCCTGTGTAAACGCAGATGGGAAGAAGATGGGAATATATAGGGAACAGCTAACAGGTCAGTTTGACTGAAATGCAGAGTATTTGAAAGGGAATGCAAGGTAATAGAGCTACAAGGATAGGTGGGGAAGCATATTGGCAAATGCCCTAAGTACCAGGTTGAGAATTTTCTATTTCATCTTAGAAGAAATAGGGCTGCCTATTGCCTCTAGGATCAAATATAAACTACTCTGCTTGGCTTTCAAAGTCCTTTGAAACCTGACCCCAACTTCTAGTTGTCTTGTATATTATTCCCTTTCTACACTTTGTGGTCCAGCCAGACTAGCGGTCTTGCTATTCCTCATATGACTGCCCCTTCTTTGTTTTTACACATGCATACTGGAATTCTGTGTTTCCATCAAAACTCAGCTCAGTTGCTGCCTTCTACATTAAGCCTTACCTGATCTCCCAGCTACTATTACCTTCTTCCCCCAACCCCCATTACCTGGTATTTATTTTGTAGCTGTTCATATATAAAAATAACTTTTCCCTCCCTATAGAATGTAAGCTCCCTGAGGGCAGAGACTGTTTCAGTTGTATCACTAGTGCTTTGCACGATTCCTGTGGGAATTTAATATTAAGTCCATGGAGACTTGATAAATACTCATTGATAGATATGGTCACATCTGTGTTTCAAGAATTTCAGTTTGGCAGGTGTGTTGAGGGAGGAAAGTCTGAAAGCAGTGAGATCATTTAGGAGATTATTGAAACAGTTTAGATAAGCTGATGGTGAGTGCCCTTGAGCCAAAATAGACATTATTGCGGTGGATATAAGGAGATAAAATGAACAAAATTTGGGAAGTGATTGAATATCGTGGGTAAGATAAAGGGAATAGTCAAGCATGACTTGTTTGTGAGCCTGGGTCATTAGAAGGATGGGGGTACTCTTTATGTTAGGTAGTATTATTATGAAGGTGGGAAGGTAAAGGTGAATGACAGATATGGCAAGAGGAAGTGGTAGGATCCTTCCACAGAATGAATGGTGGAAAAGATAGAAATTGGAACCCTAGGAGCAGAGACTCTGGACATCCTCCATCATGCTTTAGTTCTTCATTCTGAAACCTTATTCTAGCTCAGGAATTCACATAGTACAGTCAGCCCCTTCAGTTTTACTCTCTGATTGAATGGCTCTTCTGAGAACCTCCATTTAAAAAGGGTTCCTAGTGAAGCCATGTCTTTTCCAGGATGCATTCTAGACTACCTCACCCCCAGCCCCACACCCTTAAGCCTGCTTTAAAACGTGTCTTCCTCTATTAGAATGTAAGGTTCTTTAGGGCAGAGTCTGTCTTTCTTTTTGTGTATATTCTCTGTGTTTAGCAAAGTGCTTGGTACTTTGTAATCATTTAAAAAAATGCTAGTTGAGTGAGTCTATGCCCTGGAGTCTTTATATCTCTTTACTACTCTGAAGGTCAAACTTTTTGATCCGGAACCACTTTACACTTAAAAAATTATTGTAGACCCCTCAAAGAACTTTTGTTTATGTGGACTATTTCAATATTTACCATGTTAGAAATTAAAATCTATTAGTATTATTTTTAGGATGTTTTTTGGAGGGGGGAGGGAAGGGCAGTTGGGGTTAAATGACTTGCTCAAAGTCACACAGCTAATAAGTGTTATTTGTCTTAGGCTGCATTTAAACTCAGGTCCTCCTCCACCCCAGTCTATTAGTATTATTAAGAAAACAGAGAATTTTGTGGATTCTCTGAAAGGTTCTCAGGGTCTCCCCTGAGATTTGCTGCTGTAGGAGAAGACAAGGATAAGGACACTATTCTTTTGCATAGGATAATTGAGACAGTTTGGCACATTCCCTATGTAGGGTGACTCATTGATATGTAGATATCTGGTGTAGGTGCCGCCCACCATAATGCTGCAATTGTGGCTAATTATACTCTAGTACTCTCATTAAAAATGACCTGTGTAAAATATCATGTAAGCTACACCTGTCACTGATCTACTGAGTTCTGGAACAGCCACTGACTGGGATGTTGTAGTTGATTGGGACTTGATTGGGACAGTCATGGATCTAGGGAATTTTGTGTATTGCATATATTGAATTCATGTATTATGGTCTTGGGAATCCATTTTCCTCTTTTCTTGTGTGGAGGTGATTGTAACTCCCTGAGGTTTCCTTCCATAGGTTTCAGAACTCAAGAAATTTGCCCTGTAGATTTGCCTTAGGAAGGTCAGAGGGAGGGGAATAGGGATACCAGTGACAGGGACTTGTTTGGTTTCATCAGTCTGTGGATTGTTGTCTTTACAGGTGATGGAGAAAATAGCTTGTGATGTGAAATCACATCAGGCTGTGCTAACAAGGACATACTTAAATGTCTGGTTGAAACTTTCTGTTTCCAGTGGTGTGCAAATTTCTTTCCTGATGGAACAGTACTCTTTAAGGCTTTGAGCATATGGAACATTGAAGTTGGCAGCACTACAGGAGAGGCAGGAGTCCTGTGTATATGCAGTTTTCCTTTAATTAAGAGCAATCATTTTTTGTGGAGTTTTTTTTTCAGTTCAAGATCTGTTGTGTTTTACGGTTAGTACATATATGTCAGAGAAGAGTTTTATTTGTGAATACATACTGTACCATCCTGTGAATAATGAGGATGTCACATTTATTCAAAATTATTTGTTTCCTTTTATCTGTAACATCACATCCAAAATTTCACAGCCTACCTAGAGAAACTATGCCTGTGGTACCTTTGAGAACTGTTGTTGTTACTGTAAGAGGCAGTGTTAATCTGAGAAGATGCGGATAGCCTTGAAAAATGGGGATTCTTTGAATAGAAAGGAGAGCGAAGAAGATACAGGATAAAACAAGACTACTCATCTCAGCATTCAGGGCTCCATACAGTTTGGTATCAACTCAGTTTTTTCATTCTTTTCTCTTTACTGCTGACCACCTTGGCCACCAACTTGATTTCTATATGATCCCCCAAACAGATTGGTTTATTCTTGCCTTCATACTCTTCTTCCCCTAGTAGAATTTAAATTCCTGGAGAACAGAGATTATCTTGGTCTTGTCTTTATATTTTTTGCGCCTTACACAATACTTGGCAGGCAATAGGAACTTAATAAAAATATTGTTTGAATTGAGATGCCTGGACCACTTTCCTTGAATTTCCACGTCATCTCTACCTGCCTTTCCTTCAAGGCTCTGCATAAACCCCTGCCTCTTCCCTAGGGAATCCATCCCTAGACACTTGGGATAGAAACAGCTTTCTCCTGGGGACTCTTCTAGGCCACTAGTGTCAAACTCAGCATAAAAATGTGGACCTTTAGACCAAAAAGGATCCTTGTGGGCCACATATTGCAATAGTTTTTTAAATATAATGTTATTTATTTTGATAAATATTTCCCAGTTGTGTTTTAATCTGGTTCCAACAATACTCAGGATTGTTGGTCAGTGGGGCCACCTGTTTGACACCTCTGCTCTAGCCGGTAACGCTCATTGTTTGTATAGTCCTGTGACATTTATTTTCTGTAGAGTTATTTGTGTATGCCTTCTTTCTCCATCTATTCTAAATCATAAGTTCTTGAAAGGCTGGCACTGTATTTTCTACTTTTTTTGTGTGTATGTAAAACCAAACAGGCACTCAGCTCTTTGCCTGAATAATAAAAGTGAGTGAGTAATGCGTCTTTCTATTTAGTATTTTAAGATAGAAGTGGCCAGCTCACTTGGCTGCATATGGGGCAATGTTGTTGGCTTTCCAAAAGGAATATAGCCAAAGGCCTAGTCATCTTTGAGAAAGGGGAGCTTGTGTCAAAATATTCTTAAGGTAATACAGTTCATAAGACCTTTTGAAATCTGCATTTGGAATGGGTCCTACTGTCTTAAAAGTTGATTTTTTTTGTATAAGCATAAAAATGTTTTCTTTTGGCTTCTAATGTTCCTTTCACATTATTAGTTACTGCCTGCAGAAAATGTGTGGCCCTTAGTCATTACTATGCTTGGAACCTGAAGGAGATGATTCTTGATTTAGGACACAGACTTTAACTGAAACAAACAGTGGAGTAGTCAGTGCCAGCCAGGCCCTGGTGGTACAGAGACACAGAACAGTTCCTGCTTTAAAGGAGTTTACGTTCTTTTTCTTTCATGGAGTTCTTTTGTCTCTTTTTTCCCCATTTCTTCTCAGAAAATTATCCCAGTCTCAGTAGCCTATTTTCTGTTACATAGACCCACTGAAGAAAGAGTCCTTTGGATAAAGGTAGATTCAGCAACAGATGTGACTGTGATTCTGCTGGGATTATTTTGGAGAATTTACACTGTTTAAGCTTCATTTTGACCAGTAATTTGCATTTATTCTGCCAGCAGACATTATTTACCTTTTGAAATGTAGTAGATTTGACAAGTGTGTTTCGTCATCTTTTCCTTTTAAGCCTCAAGAGGAAGGAGTATAAGCAGTAATAGTACCTGCCTCCCAGCGTTGTTGTGAGGATAAAAGTAGAGCGTATTTGCAAACGCTTTGCAAGCCTTAAAGTGCTCTAGAAATGCTAGCTAGCAATAAAAAAGGAAGATAGTAAGGACTTGGGTAATCATAGTATCATAGTTAAAGTGGGATGCAACCAGGGAGATTATTTAGCTCTAACTCCTCATTTTAAAGATGTGGGAAAGTGACCCTCAAAGAGAGGTTAGGTGACTTGCCCATGGTCATTCACCCAGAAATTAAATAGCAGAGCAGGGATTTGAACCCATGACTTGTGGCTTCAAATACACTGCTACAGCTAGATTTATATATCCTTTCCCCTCCAGCAGAATGCAGGAGCAGTCTTCAGGCCTGGGCTGGCTCTGCCCTACACATCTTTGTGAGTGCTCTCCATCACAGGGCTGGGTGAATACAATGTTTTCCCCTTGTTAGTTCACAAACTGTTTAATAGAGAACTGCCTTTTAATAACTAATTTCGTGAGAGCAGTATAATATTTGGGTTTCTTGAGAGCCAGAGGAGTTCTGCATCTTCTATTCCCTGACACCTCTCCTCCCGCAAAGGTTCAGTCTCACACCAGTGACCAAGTATGTGCATCTTCTAACTTGACAGCAGCAGTTCCTCAAAGTGGGGATTGTTTCAGAGACAGATGAGCTCCCGTCCTTCCAGGCCAGCCATTGTGGTCCAGAGAAGATAGAATTTCTCCCCCTCCCTGATTCTAGCCTGACCCTCTTACTGCAACCTTTCCTCCTCAGTTCTGCCCTGAGATTTTTGTCCATGGCCTCTCCTTTCAGCCTGAGATTTTTTTAGCTTGTGTTTCCCTTGACGTTCAAATGTCATTTTCTTTCACTTTGGTAAATGTAGTATGAGTTAGTCTCTTGCCTTGTTTGTAGCTCCTTCTCTGACAACTTTCAGTTTTCAAGTCAGTGCAGTGTCAGTGTGCATCATGTGATTTGCTGAAGGAAACCAAGTGTGGGTATATATAGCATGAAGGTTGATGGCCTGGACCTCATGAAAATGACTGAAGAAAAGGCGGGTATAGCTTGTGGCGGTGATGGTGATGGTGATGATTGGAGATGATGATAATAATAGAGATAGCTTCTGTTTCTGTAATGGATAGAGAGTTGTTCAAGATCTGTCTCTGTTACCTAATGACTGAGTGATCATGGGCGAGACATGGGATCTTTCTAGGTCCTAGGCAACATTTCTGCATTGGTAGAGGGAGTTTCCTCATCTGAGACTTAACCAATGAAATCACAGGTACCGTCACTGTCCTTAACTTTTTAAAATTTGCAAAGTGCCTTCACAGCAACTCATCAGAATAGTATGAGTATGTAACAGCAAGCACCCTAGCATCCCTAGGGCGGCTACTAGCACAGGTTCTTAGATCTGCTTTTCTAAAGGAAAGCAACTCAAAATGGGTTAACAATCTTACTTTAATCGATCAAATATCATTTACCTAGTTCAGGGGAAAA
>CM053580.1:534202097-534222756 GCA_028627135.1 Pseudochirops cupreus
CTCTTCCCAATTTTTCTTCCACTTCTCTCATTTGTTTTCAAAATCCTTCTTCAACTGATCTCTAGCTTTAAGGCAATCTTCATGTTTATTGGAAGCTTTTGGTGGGGGAGCTCTGGCTGTGCTGTCCTCCTGCAGCTCTCTGCCTTGGTCCTTCTTTTCCCCAAAGAAGGAATCTAGGGTTTGGTTGCTGTTCTTACTCTGCTTCTTATGCTTATTCTTATTCATGGTTGGTCAGTCCAGGATTTTTTTTTAAATCTCTGTGGAGCTCTGCTTCCAGAAGGGAAAGCTCTGTCCCAAATTGCTGGGGTCCTCCCAGCTGCCGGAGTTCTTAGGAAGTTGCTGGGTCCCTCCCCCACTTCTGGCTCACTGAGTAAAAAAGAACCATAGGACCAAAGCCCAAGACCGCGATCCAGATCCAGGCTGCTCAACACGAGAGCACTTGGTCTCTGAACGATCGCTTGGTCCCCCTGCAGTCTGCAAGCCGAGAGCTCTTAAGCAGCAATGTGGAGGCAGGTGCAGGACCTCCGCTTTCTGCTTCTCAGCCCTGGAGGCAGTTTAGCCGGACCGCTTTTCTCCCACGACCTCGTCAACCTCACTGACCTAGTTCTGGATACTGCTGCAGCTGCCGCCAATCCGCTCACCCAAAGCTCCAGCCAGAGATTGGCTCCTCTCATCCAACCGCCCCAGGGGCACAGCCACGGCTTCAGGCCAGGCTGGTTTCGGTTCACAGTGCTGATATGGTTCCTCATAGCTGAGCTGACTTTAGTGGAAAGTATATTTGTGTGCATTTTGGAGTTCTAGAATTAGTTTAGAGTCATTTTGGGGTGGCTACGTGAGAGCTGCGATATGTTGCTGCTCTTACGCCACCATCTTGACTCTGCCCCCCATGCTGCTATCTTGACTCCACCCCCCAAGATTTTCTAACAGTAAGGGAGATCAAGGTAACACAATGAGAACAACACAAAGTAATAATTTAAAGGTGTAGCAGTTCCGGTGCAGGCCTGGATTCCTGGGGAAGCTGTCCACATCGTCCTTTCTAGGTCCCTTGGCTCAGACGTTCACTCAGGAGCAAAGGCACAGTCAGACCGGACAGGGGCCCACAGAGACATGATCCAACATCACAGACACATATAAATGGTTCAGCTTTCTAGCCACACAGGCTAGGTAGATTACAATAAAGTTTCACAACAGTTACAACACTGCATCAAAAAATCCAAACTTTTAATCTTATTACCAAACATGTTCAAGGTTTGAGTTTCCATGATAGAGAAATTTTTGAAAGCCAATCTTATATACCTATATAGTTCTTAAAAGAATCAATCTGAGCCTTTTGCTTTCCTCAGAATTTTAGAATCAACTTACAAATCTTTCTGCTTTCTAAAAATACTTCTTTACACACTCTCAGCATACTGAAATCTTTCTGAAACTGACATCAATTATTTAGCGACAGAAGGGGCTTGGATAAACCCTCATTTATCCCCAGACCTTCCTATCTGTCTTTCATGTTTCCCATCAAAACTATTATTCAGTTTATTCAGCTTCCTGCACATTTGCTGACCTCAAAACAAGATGGTTCATATCTTTTACTGACTACTTGCTCTGATCATACAAACTTGCTATAGAAGGGATAAGCAGGGACATATGACATTCCAAATATGACAGGACAACCATCCTTGGCTCTGTTTAAATTCAGGTAAGGTCACAGATATCCATCCATCCATCCAGTATTACATACCACCTCACAGCTAGACTCGGGAATAGGTGGACACATTCCCTTTTCAAATGAATTTCACGGGCAATTTGCCAGAGGGGTCCTATTGCAGCTGAGACTGCGATCGCCCCTTCAGCCTTATCCAAATGTAGACTTCCACCTGTTATTAGTATAGGATCACACTCCCTCCGAGTAGCTTGTGGGGCATTTGATGCAGGCACTGACTTGTGCAGACAACCATACCCGAATTCAAACTCCAAACAAAATTTAGTTATGGTCCCAAATGGCTTTTTCCTCTCCTCAAACAGCAAGTCTCATTAATCACAGCTTAGAGCCAGTTCTCTTATTTATTCATTTTCCTTATGGCCCTAAGGTCAAAGGCTCTATATACTTTAGCAAATGAGAGGACCACACTATATCCTACACATATTCTTTTGGAATTTCTTCCTCTTTGACTGAAACTGTGCCACCTCCCAGCATAGACTTCTTCAATTTCTAGTTGGTTGAGTTCAGCCACTCTTCCTGATTTCATCCCAAGTGACATCACCACTTCTTCTTGTGGTAGATAAGGTACAGTGATGGTAAGGTACAAAGTGGTAGTTCCACTATTATTGATGAGAAAAAAAAATCACAAAAGACTGCTAAGAGATCCATCCCCTTTCATATTTGTTTGCTGTCCTCCTTTTGGTTTAATCTTGCTACGACATGGCTATGACATGGCACTACTGGATTTTATACCAAGCTCTCTATAAGCCCATTCTATCAGCTGCCTTCTGCTGTCTTGTGAGATGATTCTGTTCAGAACTTTCCTCAGCCTCTTCCGGAGTGGCTTATAAACACTTGTACTTGAGCTTATAATCTAAACAGACCTTTTCTTTGACTCCTATGCCTCTCCACATAACAGGGAAGAAATTAACTATTTGCTGGCTACTCTGGACATGACTTCTAGGCTTTGAGTTACCTCATTGTAACAGTTATTTTGTAGAGTTTAAACTTTTCTAGCAAATGGTAATATCATAGATGTCATGTAGTTCATTTCCCCTTTTTTTGGAATGTAATATATTCTCATTTCTGTACTTTTTCTCCTATTTAGCCTCTTGTTCCAGACAATGATCTGACTACACACAGACATCTGATTTTGAAATGGCAATATCTGAAGTCAGATATTTTCTCCCTGCTGATTAGTGCCTTCTGATTATCTTCTTGAAAAAAGTATCCATAGTATGTAGATGCAAAAGGTTCTGAGCAGTTTATAAGGCTTTGGTATCTCAAACCAAATTTTCTAATATAATTTTCATTATCCTTCTTTGTGCCCCCTTTCATAATTAAATCAGAAAATATAAAAGCATGTGTTGACTTATTTGGAAGATTTTGTCAAGTTCCTTCACATGTTCACGGGGCCAGCACTCCCTCTCCCCTGATACTCCCTGTTCCTTAAACGTACTGAGCATACTTTGCAATCTACATGCTTTTACCTCATATAAGAAGAGCATTAGACTTGGAGTCAAGAAAAATCTAGGTCTGAATTCATCTTTGACACTAACTTTGTGACCCTCAACAAGTCACTTAACCTATTCTTCATCTGTAGAATGGAGATAGTATCTATAATGCTCCAACTCAGAGGAAGTTGTGAGAATCAAATGAAGTAATATATGTAAAGCACTTTAAAATCCTACCCATCCTTCTAATTTGCAACCTAGGCTGCAAGAGTCCTTGACTCTTGATTTCTTTCTCATTCACCATATATAATCTGTTGTCAAGTCCTATCTATTCTACCTTCATATCATCTCTTGTATACCCCAGCCCCTTCTCTCCTCTGACACTGCCACTCTCTTGGTACAAATTCTCATTACTTCATCTCTGGATTATTCCAACCGTCTGCTGACTAGTCTCCCTACCTCAAGTCTCTCCTCCCTCCATCCAGTCCATCTTCCAATTAGCTGCCAAAGTGATTTTACTGAAGTACAGGTCTGACTAAGTCATACAATCAACTCTAATGGCACCCTATTATATCTGGGATCAATATAAAATAATGTTTAACTTACAGAACCCCTTATAATCTGGCTTTCCCCCATCTTTCTAATCTTATACCTTATTCCCTTCTATATGCTCTGAGATCCAATAACACGGGCCTCTCTTTGCTGTTCTTCTCATACAACACTCCTCCCAACTCTGAGCATTTTCACTAGCTGTCCCCCACGCCCTGAATTTTCTCCCTACTTATTTCTGCCTCCTGGTTTCCCTGGCTTCATTCAGGTCTCAGTTAAAACTCTATCTTCTGCAAAAACCCTTTCACAAATCCCACTGAATGCTAGTGCTTTCCTTCTAAGATTTGCTCCAATTTATCCTGTATATATTTTTGTCTGTACATAGTTGTTTGCATTTTGTCTGAGAGTTCCTTGAGAGCAAAGACTGGTTTTATTTTTGTTTTTTGCCTTAGTGGAGCTTTGAGCTTAGTTCAGTACCTGGCACAGTAGGCATTTAAATGCTTAATGACTGACTTATTGACTCTGCTCAATTTCTACTTCTTACATAAAATCTTTTCCCTCTCCTAATCCCCCTCAGCAACAATAGACTTTTCCTTCCTCTGAACCTCTACTGTACTTTTGTCCCTCTCTTAGCATTCATTGCCTTCGACATCACCTATCAGTGATCTATTATATATGTCATCTCCTTTCAAAGAGCAAAATTTTTGAGGGCAAGACTCTGTGACACTTTTAATATAGTAGGAACTTAAGAAATAATAGGAACTTGAGAAATTTGTTGAGTGTAGTTGTAGTGGGGAGAAAGTTGTCTCCAACATCTCCATCCACACCTCATTTGAAAATCTCTTCTGGCATTGAGGATATCCCCAGATGGCTTCTGAACTCCCGTTGTTCAAGGACACCATATTAAAGATGACTGATTCAGTTTCAGAGAACCTGAGCTAAGTCTTTGGACTATACTTTAAAAAGGGGGTAATTAGAACAGCAGAGCTGAGACAGGCAGAGAAAAACCAGCAGTATACATAAAGACTCTAGTTTCCCGGAGAGAAACGTATATGTTCACTCCAAGGATCCACAAGGCACCAGAAGAAAACATATGGCTCTAAAGACTCAAAGACAAGAAATTCCTGGGCCAAGCTGGGAGATAAGACGAGTCAGATACAATGGAGTAGCAGTGGCAGGTCTTGAAGACTCAAAATTCAACTCTGTAAACCCAGGTGAAATTCTGGGCAATGGGTTATACAAATGTCACTGAGCATTATTATTATTAATTTCTCTAACAAAGAAATGTGGATCCCTGGAAACTCAACCAAAACAAAATTATTTAATGAAAATCAATCTAAGGGAAGCTGTTTCTTCTCTATTTCCTCAGTTTGATGGTTTCTGGTCAATAAGAATTCCCTATGAAAGCAATGGTTCTATAGTTTAGCAGGATAATACACAGGAAAACAAATGTGAAAAAGCAAATAGGGTTTGAACGCCTTAGAAATGTTCTGGGATGGGGACCAGAGTCAATCAGTCAATAAATATTTATTAAGTTCTGCTATGTGCCAAGCACAAGGGATATAAAGAGGCAAAAGAGAGTCCCCCGCCCCCAAGGTGCTCATAAGCTAACTGGGAAACAACAAGCAAACAAACATATACAACCAACCCATACATGGGATAAGCAGGAGATGCTTCAGAAAGGGAAGGCACCAAAAATTAAGGGCACACGGTAGAGGAATAAGGTGAAAAAACACAAGGAAAGTAGGAGGGGGCTAGATATGAACACCAAACAGAGCGTTTCATATGTGCTCCTGAAGGCAAAAGGGAACCACCAGACTTTCCTGAGTAGGAGAATAACACGGTCAGACTTGCATTTTAAGAAAATCACGTTGGTGGCTGAATAGAGAACAGACTGGAGTGGGGAGAGACTTGAGGAAGCAGCTCCACCAGCACAGCTGAAGCGTGAGGTAATGAGAACCAACAGTAGAGTGGCAGCAGTATCACATGAGAGATGGAGGCATATTCAAGAGATGTTACAAAGGTGGAATCAACAGCTCTTGGCATAAGATTGGATGTGGAGGGTTGAGGGAGAGTGAGGAGTTGAGATGACACCTAGTTGGGAGCCTGGGGGACCAGGAAGATGGTGTTACCCTCTTCGGTAATAGGGAAGGGAGGGGAGGGTTTAGGGAAAAAGATAATGACTTCTGTTTTGAATATAAAGAGTTTAAAATGTCTACTGACATCCAGTTTGAGATGTCTGATTGAGATGAAAAGCTAGAAGTCAGCAGAGAGGTTGGGGTAGAAGAGAAGAGGGGGAGAAGAACTATTTCTGTGAAAACTTCAAGGGGGAAAACAGGGAACACTAGCTTGGAAATGTGCCTTTCCCCCAAACCTTACTAATACCTTATCTATCACATGACGCCTATGAAAATATACTTTGTCAGGCTGACTCATCACCAACAGCTGAAAAACATGGTACATGGTAATCAGGACCAGATTCCTCTGATGTGGTTAATAAAAATGCAACTAAGCAGGTAATAACTGGGGAGGAGGCACAGATTGGAATGAGAACAAAGGTAACACGTGTCATTAGCTTCTATGCTCCTGACAACTCTACCCTAAGTGATAGTATTAATCATTGCTGGGGAATAATACCGCATGGGCTTAGAACTCCTCATCACACTTGTAGGATGCTAGTGACTCCTGCTACACAGTAGTGTTAACACATGGCCCAGCCTTCTAAACTTTCCAAATGGTTGAACTTTCTCAGTCTATTAAATGTTCTTAAATACTTACCTAAGATAATAAAATTACAGATTTCAGAAGCGATGCTAATTCTAAGCCTTCCATCAGGTGGTTCTAGTATTGAGCTTTAATTTCATCTGCCTTCAACCCCTAGAATGGCTATTTCTGCGCATCCTTTAAGAAGATGCAGATAATCACACTCATTCACTATTTATCAAGGACAAGGTGCACTAGGTACAGGGGAGCTACAAAGAATCATACTACAAATTCCTTGCCCTCCAGGAGTTTATGGTTAGTAGGAAAGATACATAAAAATTGAAAATTACTAACAATAAGAAATGTCACAAAGCAGATATTTAAAATGCTATATCTGAAAGAACACTAGGAAAGTAATCAGAAAAATGCAATTTCTAGTTCTAGCTTTGCCACTTATGAGTTATGTGATTTGGGGCAAGTCACTTCCTACCTATAAAAAGAGTATACCTACCTAGCTGAACTTGCAGGATTGCTACAAATATCAAATGAGATGATTTATGCAAAAGTATTTTGAAAACTGTTTAGCTCTATAGAAAGGTAAAACAGAATATTATCAATAGTAGTTGCTAAGTCATTTCAGTTGTGCCCAACTCTTCATGACTCCATTTGGGGTTTTCTTGGCAAAGATCCTGGAGAGGTTTGTCACTTCCTTCTCCTGTTCATTTTTACAAATGAGAGAACTGAGGCAAATAGGGTTAAATGACGTGTAAGGTCATATAACTAGCAAGAGTCTGAGCTTGGATTTGAACTCAGGAAAATGAGTCTTTCTGACTGCTGATCCAGTGCTCTATCCACTGTGTCTCCTATGAGGAGAGGAGTAATATGAGACAAATCTGGCAAGGAAGATTTTTTTGTAAAGTAATGTCTTGACCAGTTCTTTCCATATGGAAGATTATGGTATAATTGTTACTTTATAAGATAGTGGTCTCTAGATTTTTCTATTGCACACCCTTATATTCTATGGAAGAAACAACACGGACATCAAGTCAATAAGCATTTATTAAGCACCTCCTTTGTGCCAGGTGCTGTGCTAAGCACTAAGGATATGAAGAAAGTGCAAAACAACAACAAAAACCTGTGCCTGCTCTCAAGAAGCTCAGTCTAAGGGGGAGACAACATGCAAACAATTATATACAAACAAGATAGAGATCAAGAGGATCAAATGGAGATAATCTCGGAGGGAAGGCTTTAAGGTAAGGGAGGAGAAGAAGGTAGAACTGTAGCTGAGACTTTAAGGTAGCAGAAATGAGGAGAGAAAGAGTTCTAGGCCTAAGAGACACCTCTGGACAGTTGGGAGATAGGGGGTCTTGTGAGGGAACAGCAAGAAAGCCAGTGTCACCTGACTGCAGAGGTATATACAAAATAGATACAGTAACTGAGGGGGAAAGCTGGTAGGGGGAAGGAGATGAGGAAAATCTTTTATGTAAGTCTGGTATTGAACTGAACCTCAAAGGAAACTAGGTGGAGGCAAAGAGGCAGTGCTTTCCAGGCATGGCATAGCGCCAATGCTAAGACACAAAAATGGGAAATAGAATGTCATGGATGAGGAATAGTAAGAAGACCATGTGAATGAACCAAAGGATATATGAAGTGAAGTCATTCAGGATAAGACTGGAAAAAAACAGGATGACTGACAGGATACAATAGAACATATGAGATAGAAAACCTTTGCTCTCCAGTAAAATTACTTCTAAGTGTTAAATCCCAATACTTTCATCATGTTGCCTCTTTTGAGGGTAGAAAATGAGATTTCCCCACCCACTGTGTCCTATTCTTGGCCTTTTCCTCTTCTCTCTTCCCGCCCCCCCCCCCCCCCACGCCAGGAGGGAATCATTTTGCACTCAATGATCTGGTATCGCCTCTTCTCGGGTTGAAAATTGTTGGAATGTTTAAACCTCTATACCTGGTTGACTATTATAATGAGATCTCCAAGGTCTTCTTGCTCTACACTCTGCCCCTTGGCATCATATATGGGCATTTCTCAAATATGCTGGCACTAACCACACAGCAAGAAAGCATCTTGGCTCTTGTGCTTTGGATAAGGAAATGATAGGGGGCTGGCAAGGATCCAATGACCACTTTGCCAACTTGTGAATCTATTGGCACCTGTCTGGTTGGGAGTCTGAATAGAGGAAAGCAATGAGGACAGGATATCCTCTTGTTACACTGAAGAACTCTTCATTTCCTCTCCTGCTTTCCTATTTCTATCACTTAACCACAGTTCAATTCTGCTCATTACTCTTGCCTATTTTTGCATGTGATGGAACCAGTTCAAGGTTTCTCAGGGCATCAACATCAGATGAACATATTTCCCTTTCTAGAACTGATTTATAAGCAAATACTGGCTATCCTTTTGAAGGGACATATTGTGTATGTAACAGAAAAAGCACTGGGCATGGAGGAGAAAGCCTTCAAATGACTTTAAGTCCTTGCTGTCACTGCTGGAGTCTGGAAAAACCCGTTTTTTTCCTAGCCTAGTCCCTCTCTGTCCAAAAACTGTCTACTCCCTCAACATGTCCCTTCCTCCCTCCTTCCTGGCACTCCCTTACTCCTGCCCTGCCCTCTTTCTAGAACCGCACTCCCCCCCCCCCCCCAATATCTGGAATTTCTATGGCTGGAAATTTCCAGGCTAGAAATGTCTAATTTCCCAACTGATTGATGTCTTTCTGCTTGTTACCTCAGGGTTTGGACCGGAGTGAATGGGTCTCTTCCCCCTTCTTAAAAACAATCTGAACAGCCCTGATCTAGAAGTGGCTGTGATCCTAGAGGCTACCTGCTCTGATCCTGAAACTGCCTGATTTGCCCTGAGGCATGGACTATGGAATCCTAGACCACTATGGACTACTACTTTGTAGGATGGCCTCAAAACTGCTGTGTCCACCATGCCTAACATCCCTTCTCAGCCATTAGCCTTGGGGGGGAGGGAGGAGGTGAAGGGGGAGAAGGGAGGGAAGGGAGGAGGGAGAGATTGGAAAGGTAGTCAGTGAGTTACTCTAATTTGAAGGTATCAATTTAGTTCCAGAGTAAAGAAGATGATGGGCTACCCTAGTTTTGAAGTCAATTCTGGCCACAGTGATAAGAGGTTCATTGGGCTGCCATCATAACCTGCCCTTGTTCCTGCTGCCCACTCCCTTGAGTGTCTCCAATTATACATGACACATGACCTTCCCTTTAACACATCAAATAAAAGGGCCAATTGCTTGTAGCACTGGCTATCCTGTTAATTATTTTGCAAAAGCCTTTTATTTTCAGTAAAAAACAACTACAATTGTCAGCAGGGCTGGCCATGGCCAAGTTACTTCACCTCTTACGAGTCTCAGTTTCTCCAACTATAAAAGGGGGATGATAATATCCATGCTGCTTCTGTTGCATAGTGATTTGTAAGACTTCAATGAAGCAGTATATGTGAAAAGGCTCACTATAAAATGGACTTCTGGCCAAGATGGTTGCCTAAAAGGAGGCAACCCAGCTCCCATACCCCTCCTCCAGTCGAAAAAAGCACTAGATGGAATACTGATTTAAAAATCCAAGTGAATTCTTCCATTTCAGAATTGCGTAATCAGCCAAAAGCCCATTGTTAATAGGAGAGGGATCCATGCCAGCAAAGCCAGCATTAGGCAAAGAAGCCAGAAGTGTCCCAATCAACCAAAACCGAGTGGCCAGTGTGAGGTTAGGTATCCCAGGGCAGCGAGGATAAAAGGCTCCCTTGAGAAAGCCCCAGGGTGGTCAAAAAACCAGTCAGGGACCTTGGAATCTACTGGGAGTGGCTTTAGTGAGGTAAGTCTGAACTCAGAGGAGTGGTCAGGCCCACAGATTAGCTCCTAGCACCCTGCCCTGAGACAACAGAGGGCCCTGAAGAATCAGTAGTGCTCTGAACCTCAATGATCTAGAGATAACTGACCTGAATATATGGGGGAAAGCACAGGAACCCTGGTCAAGGTCAAGCAGGGCCAACCATCTCACCCAAAAGTGCAGCAGGAGGCTCAGCCTGGCCCAGGCACAAAGCCACAATTTAGGAACTAAGGCTAGGGAGATGAATAAACACAAGATGATACAGACTGATATAAAAAATCATCCAAAGATACCTCCAAATCTAACCTGGAAGGAGAGAGTAACTCCCTAACAACTACAAACAAAGGCTCAAAGGGAAAAAAAATGGATTTTCCACAGGGACATGAACACCACCTAAAAATAATAAGCGCTATGGCACTTCAAAGCTTGTTAAGTGGCACAACATACATTATCTTATTTGGTCCTCAGAACAACCTTGTAATTTAGGTGCTATTACTATTCCCATTTTTTTGATAAGGAAATTAAGGCTGAGAGAGGTGAAGTGACTTGCCAAGAGTCAGAAAGATAGGGAGTCAGGATTCTAACCCAGTCTTCCTGACCCTAAATCCAGTGTTCTATCACTGAAGCAAGATATAAAAAAATGAAATAAATGATCTGAAGAAAAGAAATAGAAGGAATACAAATAGTTTAAAATAGCAACGGACTCCTTGAAAACAGACATAGGCCAAAAAGAAATTAGTAACACCATGAGATAGCAAGAAACATTAAAATAAAATCAAAAAACTGAAAATTAAAAGAAAATATAAGATAGCTGATTATCAGAAACTACTGACCTGGAAAACAGGTGAAGAAGAAATAATTTAGGAATCACTGGCTTCTCTGAAAACCATGATTTTAATAAAAGTGTGGACCCTATATTTCAAGAAATATAAATGAACACTTACTAGAGCAATTAGAACCAGTGGACTAAGTAAAAACAGAAAAAATCCACTGACAACTTCCTGAAAAGAAACTAGAAAAGTCTTAGGATTATCATAGCAAAAATTCAGAACATCCTCAACAAGGAAAAACACTTCAAGCCACCAGAAATAAAGCATACAAGTACCAAGGGTTCACAGTCAGGACCACAAAAGATCCAAAAGAGAGAAGATCTTGGAATACAACATTCCAATGGACAAAAGATATAGACTTAAAACCAATAACTTACCCTGCAAAGCTCAGTATAATTCTACAAGGGAAAAAATGAACCTTTAAGGGAATAAAGGACTTTCAAGCA
This sequence comes from Pseudochirops cupreus, assembly GCA_028627135.1. NCBI lineage: Eukaryota > Metazoa > Chordata > Mammalia > Diprotodontia > Pseudocheiridae > Pseudochirops > Pseudochirops cupreus. The sequence continues at coordinate 534,213,628 of CM053580.1, forward strand.
TTCCTGACAAAAAGACCAGAAATACAGTCCTGAAACACAAGAGTCTAGAGAAACCTAAATGGTGACAACATTATTTGAAAAATTGGAAGATGCAGTGAGGACTCTAATTGTGGTAGAAAAAACAAGTGTCCCTTCAGAATCTTTTGTTTTCAAAGGGTATTCAGAAAGTTAAATTAAAAAAAAACAGAACTCTTAGGGGTAGATTCTCTTCTGAGGATTCTAAGAGCAAGGGCAAAAAGAATACACCAGCATAGAAAGAAAGAAGGGTGTGGAATTTAGCATTTCTCATAATTGGGTTGCATGAGAATAAAAGTATACAAACATGAAGAAAGAGGGGTAGGGAACAGGTATCAAATACCAGAGAGAGAATAGTCACAAGCAAAACAATCTTCCTGATCCTGAAGAGAGGGAATAAAAAGAAAGAAAAAAAGATATGGTAGTAAGGAGCTGCCTGTCAAATGGGGAATGGATGAATAAACTATGGAATATAAATTAATCAATTATCATACTGTAGAAAATAACAAAAAAACTGAATGGTTTGGGGTAGGGGAACAACCCACTCAGATCCGTGCACTAAGATTATTTCGAGGGTTAGAATTTGTTAAAAGAGATCATTCCAGAAGGGATAGTGATTTTAACTGCAGTAGCATAAGTGGAAAAAAGGGATGACAACTGTGGAAGTAAAAGAATGCCACAATTTCTATAATAAGAACACTGTAAAGAAAAACAACTATGAACACTGATCAAAACAGTGGCTAATTAACCACATCTCCTGAGCCATATTTTACCTATCTCCTGACAAAAAGCTGATGGACTCACGGTCCAGAAGAAAGTAGACTTTTCCTGGACGTGGTCATTTTCTTTGACTAAGCTTATCTGCATAAAAGAGTTCTTTATGTGTGATGCGCTTTTAAAAATTCAGGTTGAATGTAATAGACTCATTTTCTGTTTTACTTTGTATATGGAATTGCTCTTTTTTTGTTGTTTATTTGATTCAATTTAATTTTTAAATAAAATTTTATAGGAAAAAAATGCTTGCTAAATTATAAAATACTACATCAATGTTAGCTATTATCATTTATAGCAGCAATGGACAGCACTCTGTGGATCACCTCTCCAAAAAGAATTTTGCCCATGGCTAAGATCTGATTCTGTACTCATCTTCCCCAAAGTCTGCTCAATTCATCTAGATACTTACCACTATCTAAATGGAATTGTGTGCTGTCATACATACTTTTCAAGTAGCTGCCACTTCCTCAGTTTCTTCATCTGTAAAATTAGAGGATGTACTGGTTTTTTGCTTTTTTGGAGGGGGAGGGCAGGGCAATTGGGGTTAAAGGACTTGCCCAAGGTCACATGGCTAGGGCTAGTAAATGTTAAGTGTCTGAGGCCGAATTTGTACTCGGGTCCTCCTGACTCCAGGGCCAGTGCCCTATTCACTGTGCTACCTAGCCGCCCCAAAATTAGAACATTTAGACTAGATGACCTCTAAAATCCATTCTAGCTCTCAATCTATGATCCTATTCCATTCTCCACAGTACCTGTTTAAAATTTCATCCATCACTCCCTATAGAATAGGAATAGGGACCCAGGTATCTGTAATTTCATCATTAGAGGGAATTCTCTTATATTAATGCAAAGCAGAACTTCACCTGCAGATTATATCTTAGAGAGTTGCCTAGAGCATGGGAGATTAGGTCACATGTGCAGAGTCACACAGTCATTAAGTGTGGTCAGGTGAGAACCCACGTCTTCCTGGCTTCCTAGATGGATCTTTATTTACTATGCCAAGCTGCCTCTCCATATCCAATTAATTTCTAAGCCCTATCAATTTAGCTTCCACAATTATTATCCTTCTTTTTAAAAATTTTTAATTTTTCCTTTTTGGAGGGCAATTGGGGTTAAGCGACTTGCCCAAGTAGGGCTAGTAAGTATGAACTTACTCAGGTCCTCCTGACTCCAGGGCCAGTGCTCTACTCACTGTGCCACCTAGCCGCCCCAATTATTATCCTTCTTTTCCACTTATGTTACTGCAGTTAAAAATCACTATCCCTTCCAGAATGGTCTATTTTAACAAATTCCTAACTGATCTCTCTATCTACATTTCCCCTCTTCAATCTATCCTTTCCAACTCTGCCAAAATAATCTTCTTAGTGCACGGATTCGACCGGGTTGTTCCCCTGCCCTAAATCATTCAATGGTTTTCCATCATGAAATAAAACACAAACACCTTACTCTGTTAGTCGAGACCCTCAACAATCTGACTTGGCTGTGCTGACCCTCTCTGAGTTTCAGCTTCCTGATCTGTAAAATGGGGATAATTAGACCTATACAGTATCTACCCAATAGGGCTGTTGTGAGGCTCAAAGCAGATAATGCTGCCAAGCAGACACCTCCCAGATCCATCCATATCTCCCAGTTTTATTCTCTCTCTGGCATCATCAACTAATTGCCTACTTCCAACAGGCTTTTCAAATTCAACATGGTCAAAACAAAACTCAGTATCTTCTCCTCCAAACCCACTCCTTTTCTAGACTTCCCTATTGCTATTAAGGGTATCACAATCCTTCCAACCACTCAGGTTTGTAATCTTGGGGTCATCTTCAATTCCTTACCCTCCCTCACCACATATATCCAACAAGTTGTCAATTCTTCTTAATTCTACCTCCACATCTATTGCATTCACTCCCATCTCTCAAATCACAGATACCACCCTAGCTCAAGCTCTACTTAACTCTTGCCTAGATTATTTCAATAACCCTAACTGGTTTTCCCTATCACAAGTCTTTCACCTCTCCAATCCAATCCTCCACACCTGCCAAAGTGATATTCTTAAAGTACAAACCTAACCATGCCGCTCCCCTTTTCAAAAAACTCTAATGACTGCCCGTTACTTCTAGAATCAAATACAAACTACTTCTTTGGTATTTAAAGTCCTTCATAATCTGGCTCTAACTCACCATTCTCCAGGCTTATTCTATGACACATCCCTTCATGTACTCTTCAGTCTAGTCAAACTGGCCCTCTTACATTTCCTCGATCAATCAACAAACATTTATTAAGCAACTGTGTGCCAGGCACTATATTAGGCATCTTCACACACAACATTCCATCCGTCATCAACAAGCCTTCGCATGACCAAAATGCACTTCCTCCTCACCTCCACTTCTCAAAATGCTTCAATTTCTTCAAAGCTCATCAGAGTACTACCTCCTATAAGAGGCATTTCCTGCTTCCTCTCAAGGGTCAGTCAGTGCCTGCCACCCCACCCAGAAAACAGCTTATACTTACATTTACATACATCTATAAGTTTGTTTATCACAGAAAAATGTAAGCTCCTTCAGGGTAGGAACTATTTGATTTATCTTTGCATCCCCAATGCCTAGCAACATAATGCTTAGCATTTAACAGATGCTTAATAAATGCTCACTGATTGATTCCAAATCATTCAATGTATTCCCCTACAAATATTCCAACCAAACTAGATAACTCACTGATTTCCTGACCTTGTCCTCCCTTTCTGCACATTGTCCCCCACAGCTCCCTTCTCAACTACTTCCACTATTAGGTATGGGAGAGAATAAGCATTTATATAGCACCTATGATGTGCCCTACAGGTAGCAGGCTAAGCAGTTTTATAAATATTACTCCATTTAGCTTTCACAACAACCCTGGGAAGCAGGTGCTATTATTATTCCTATTTTCTAGTTGAGGAAGTTGACTTGCTCAGGGTCAGACAGCTATCAAGTGTCTGAGGACAAATTTGAACTCAGGTTTTCCTGACTCCAGGCCCAGTGCTCTCTCCAATGTGCCACTAGTTACCTATTAAGCCTCCTATTCCTTCCTCAACACTCAGCACCAGTGCCACACATTCCAGGACACCTTAGAGATCCTTCCTTCTTTACAATTCTCCAGACTCTGTTTAATCTTTGCTATACATTTAATTATTTTCTAACATTTTGCAGTTATAAAATATCTTATTACTACAAAGTGGTCTCTCTTGTCTAATTTCTCACAGACCTTTGCCTGGACCAATCTTTGGTCCCCACTCTCCCTTTGTACCAAAGCTACTTCTGTTCTTGTCTTTCTTGCCCATGAGATTTTAAGCTCCTTGAGAGCATGACCTATTGTCACAGCTATTTTGGTAACAACAGTACTTAGCACACACAGTAGGCATTTAATAATGAGTGTCCTGCCAGATTAGAAACTCTTTGGGCACAGAAGTCTGTATTCTTTATGATCTCCAGGGTTTAGCAGTGCCAAGAAGAAGGTTCTTAACATTCACTGAATTGAAGTGTATTAAATCCTTTTTTCAAAACTCATAATTTTGCATTCTGTGTATTTACTTAAAATGAGGTATTCCTACAAAGAAACAAAATATCCTATTGTGGCTATTGGAAGATCTTTGTTTCATCATGTGTCTTTAAAAAAAAACAAAGCTATGAACACTGCATACTTACAACTGGCATTAAACAGCTTGTAGATCCAGGAAACATATTCTAACCTAGTTAAGTAGGGATTCATTCTGGGAAGAATGTCAACTTTCCTCTAGGCTTCTCTGACACTCTCAAGGCTTCTGGATTCCAAAATGACAGCCAAAAACTGGAAGAAAAAGAACCTTCCTCTTCTTTAGGCAGAAGCCATTTTTAATCCTCAATCCCTTACTGACTATCCAGTGTGGCTTTTCCTGCTTTTCCAGGTCTATCATGTATATTAACATGCTGTCAAATATATATTTTGACATGAATATGACCATGTTTAGGAGGTCTGCAATGCAAATGGCAACCAAGATAGCCATGAAAATGTGTTTCTGCAGGAGAAGATTCTGGAAGGTATCTACACTTCCTAAACAGAGGCCTCTACTTGTAAGCTACCATCAAGCTCCTCACTCCAGCCAGTCATCTTTTTACTGAAACCCAACATACCATACTCACATCTGCTTCTTACTATACCTTTGCTCACAGTGGTCTGCTTGACTGGAACTAATTTGTCACTCAACAAATATGCCCTAATTGACCTGGTGAGGCACTGTGTCACAGGACAGAAGCATTAGGAGGGAGGGGTTCAGGAGAAATGCTTCAAGTCTTGGTTCTGCTGCTCACCTGCTCTGTGACTTTGGGCAAATCAGTCCCTCTGCTTCCTCATCTCTGAAAGTGGGGCACTGAATTCCAACGATCCTATGAGCCTAAGTCTCTTCCTTAAGGGAACTTGTCCTTAGTGACTATTTCTATAGTACTTTGTTTACAGAGCACCTTATCTATGTTATCAAATCTGAGCTGCATAGCAACTCTGTAAAGTGAACATCACAAATATTATTAAACCCATCTTACAGATGAAGAAAATGAGAATGAGAGAGGATAAGGCAACTTGCCTATGGTTACAAAGCTACTGCCAGAAGAAGAATCTGAACTCAATTCTTCCTGCGTCCAAGTCCAGGAAATTCTGTCTACTATGGGGATTTACAATCTCTTCTCCAAGTCCTACCCACCCCTCACTTCTCAAATCCTACTTCCTACAAAGGTGCTTTCTTGATCACTCACATCCACAGTGATCTTCTCCTTCCTTGGAACTCACCAGACTGGAATCTGCATCACTGCTGGCAATTAATCACAACAACTTTAGAACATCATCATTAGTTCTTCCCTGACCTGTGTAGAGAGCTTCTGGTGAGTTAACTTCTTATACTACTATAGACTGGCACCTTCTCTGCAACTTAGTCTCTGAAAGTTGTCTGGTGCCCTAAAAAGTTAAGTGACTTGCCCAAGATCACACAGTCAGTAGGTATCAGAGGTGAAACTTGAACCCAATTCTTCCCTACTACAGGGTTATTCTCTATCCATTATACCACACTGCCAGTAGAATAATAACACTATAGTAGTCACCGGTATTTGTATCAAGCTTTATGTATAAAACTGAGTCTTTCATCTCTTATGCTATTAGTTATCTTTCCATAAGTACAGGTCAAATATCATGCCTTTCCACATATCCTATTGTGGCTATTGGAAGATCTTTGTTGCATCATGTGAGTTTACTCTAGTATGCTTAGGGTGAATTAGAAACCTCCCACCCTCCATCACAACATTCATTAGGGAATACTTCTCTTATGTCCTGCACAATAACATTTACATAGTGACAAGTACTTCACAAAAAATTACTTCATCTGAACTTCTCAGCAACACTTCGAGGAAGTACAATTATTATTCCTAATTTACAAATGAGGAAACAGAGGCTGAGAGCAAGTGAGTAACAAGCTCAGAGTCACAGAGCAGGTAAAGAGCAGAGGCTGAATTCAAACCCCACTCTTTCCTGATTCCAAGTCCAGGGCTCTCTCTACTACCCTGCCACACAAAGCCTAGCACACAGTAGGAGCTCAAAGAATGATCCTTTGTATTAGAATGCAGGGCTTAAGTAACCCTAGATAGGTCAGAGACTACAGGGAGCTCTAGAGCAGATGGGTGTGTCACTCTTGGAAGCAATACCAGAAGCCAGCTCCCAGTGGGCCTCAGTACTGAGAGAGATAGGGCTCATTTCTAATGAGGCGATAAAAGGAATGGTAACTGGAGCAAGTCCTTGAGCCTATAAAGCTGTAGTGGTAAAGTGACTATGTGAGGGTAGCACACAGCAGTTAAGAGCAGTACTAGGTCACATGGCAACAAGTAGCCCCAGTCTCATTTGAGATTGTATTTTACTTGCAAGTGAGAAACCACCATGCTGACCAGTAGAATGTATTTGTATAGGTTTCTAAAGTGGAGATATGGGTCAAGGGAACTATAAGATACTCCCACAAGTTAATACAGGGCCCTTACTTATGACCACAAGAGCTCTGAGACAAGTTGGACTGTAATCCCAAAGAACCAAGTACACTGCTGTGCTCATAGCAGGTGCTCAGTAAATATTGGCGGAATGAATGGAAGAATGTCTACTTGTCATTAAATCTGGTCTCCCTTTTGAGAGCTAGAAGACCATTTTCCTTGTGTAAAATTAAAATAAGCAAAGGGTTTCAGTTCAACACACCATCGCTAAAAAATAAGCTCTGACCAACAGTCTTAACAGAGCAAAAGTAGGAATCTCTCAGTAACAGTTTCAAATAAATAAGGCTAGGAGAAAATGAGATTTCTATTAGGCACGAGGCTAGCCGATCTGAGGTTATTCACCAGCACTTCTTTAACCACCATTCCTCCAACATACAATTCACCTTTTGCTTTTTTTAAAAAAAAATGTTTTCCACATAGTAAGTACTTAATACATTTTTACTGAATTCTGAATCACTCACTATACCGAAAATTAGATTCTAGCTTTTGGGTCAGCTAATGAATTGTTCTGTGACCCCTGAAGAGTTATTAAACCTCTCTCAGTTTATGTTTCCCTACCAGTAAAAGGGCTGATAATACTGTTTCCTCCCTTTTCTAAATAACAGGGATTTTCAGAAATAAAATAATATATAAAAAAAATGGTTTAAACTTTTGAGAGAAAAGGTGATAAAAATTTTTTTTAATGTTATTACAGAGAGGTATCATGGAGCTGTGGAAAGACTGCCTATGGGTCAGATTCAAGTCCCAGTTCCAGATTACTATGATGTCCTCTCAGCAATTTAGCATAGATGCTTAATAAATGCTAGTTGACTGACTCTCTGGGCCTCAGTTTCCTCATTTGTAAAACGAAGGGGTTGGACTAGATGGTCTCTAAGGTTTCTTTTAACTTTGAATCAGTGATCCCTGTGACCCTAGAAGAAGGAAATCTTCTCCATTTATGAAAAAAAAACAAACCAGACAAGAATATTTTCCTTTAGAAAAAGCTGCTAGTTGGGTAGATGAGCTGAGATCCCTTCCAGCAAAGATTCTGCCCAAAGTCTCTTACTTTTTAATACTCTATCTTCTTTTTATTAATTGAGGATTTTTTTCCCTAGTGTAAGAGCTAATCTTTCTCTAACACCTTGTAGTTTCTGTCTCCAACTAAAGCTGTTATCTCCACTGTAAAATGAAGGAGGGAAGGTCATAGTTTCTTCAGGAAAGAGCAGAGTCTCAGTTTCTCTGTCAAATGAGGGAGGGGAATTAAACAAGATTTACAAATTTCCTTCCATCTCTAGAACTTCCATAAACAAATAAATGGCCAGAGGTGGGATAAGAGTTAGAAACGGTACCAGGGAGAGGGAAGGTGGGGCTTACTAACACCTATGTTAAAGACTTTTTTTTTTCAGAGTTAAGTATTAATTCTCATCAAAAGAAATTTGATCTGACAATGCTTGACTGGTAATGAATTCTTGCTTAGGAAAATAGGAATAATGTTTAGAAATTTCCCAATGATCCTGGAAAAACTGCTTAAGTCTTTTGAAGGGTGAAATAAAAATGAGAAAGAAATATACAATTTAAAGATAATATCCAACTGGTCTAAGTTTTATCACATATGGGTACTCTTTGCTTTATGCAAACTCATTTTAAGACAATCGACCAACAAATATTTATTGTGAAACTGAAAATATGAATTTACAAAACAGATAAATTAGAATATGGTCCTTCCTTCACCATCCAAAAGAACACACAAATAGAGTGATGGGGGAGGACATAGGAGAGATTAGATTGGGGGAGGGGTCATACAAGGGGATGGCTGTTTTGAGGGTGGGGGTAGGGGAAAGATGGGGAGAAAATTTGTAACTCAAAATCTCATGGAAATGAATGATGTAAACTAAAATAAATAAAATAAAATATTTTTAAAAATTAATAAAAAAAAGAACACACAAATAGTATTCCTTTAAATTTCCAGATCCACTTTTCCAGTAAACACTTACTGCTTAACTAAAGATTTAAACTACCTTTGAAGTCAGAAGACCTGGAGATTCAAGTCCTACTTGTGACAAGTAGTAGCTGTTTGATTCTGGGTTGGTCATTTCAACTGAGTCTCCATTTCCTCATTTGTAAAATGAGATTAATACTCTGTTGTGGGAATCTGAAGATCTTCCCTGCCCCTAGGCCCTTTGCTAAAGTGGCTACGTGACCCTGAGGACCCTTGGATATTTGAAAGTATACTCTGTTCCCTAATAGGCTGAATGTGGTCATGTGGAGCCTGTGGCGCCAGGCTTGTTTTCCAGGAATGCCCGTGCCTTGTAGCTTTGTGATTGGGCAGTGGGTCTAG
>CM053580.1:534223256-534241883 GCA_028627135.1 Pseudochirops cupreus
GGAGGAGAGGGAGGGGGAGGGAGAGGAGGAGAGGGAGGGGGAGGGAGAGAGAGAGGGAGGGGGGGGAGAGAGAGAGAGAAAGAAAGAGAGAGAGTATATACCAAATTCTTATTTCAGCCAGTTAAGGCAGTAGAGCCTAAGGCAAGAGGGCCATGACCTCCATAGGGACCTGGCTGACATATGCGGGAACAGTCCTCAACCCCAGCTCAAGTCCTAACCTCCAGCCTCCAAGAAGGAGGCTGCAAGCAAGCAAGGCACACTAGGGACAGCTCCACAGGGGAAGGGGGTTAGCTTTCCTGTGCTTTGGTCCTGTGGCCCAATGACTCAGCCGCCAACCTTTGGCCATAGTCGGCAAAAAGAGCAATCAGACCAGCAGGGGAAGAATAGAGCAGACAGAGCTTTTTCCATAGGATTTCTCCATTCCCTAAAGACCACACAGAACATCTCATAGGAGATTCTTGGTTGTGGCCCCAGGTCATGCACTTGGTACTGCTTTATTAGCATGGCAGGTTTTTTCCCAGTCTGGTTCAGAGAAGGGGGCAGAATCTTCCAAGTCAACTTGAGGATCTCAAGGAGTGAAAACAAGTGATAGCTAGGGCCTGGGGTGGAGGTGAGAGGACCAGGGAACCAGGCCACCCTCACAAGACAGAGGGACAGCCTCTGAACGTTCCTTGGTAGGGGGCCAGAGCAGGGTAGCGATGGCTGCTCAGCCATGGAAGCATTTAGAGAGGAAGCTTAGTGTTTCAAAGAGCACCTTAGTGTTACCCCTTTGCATGGGAGCCTCACAGCCAAGTCCAGTCCCATCTGAGAGTCGAGGGCCTGGCTGAAAGGGGGAGTGTGGCCAGTGGAGTCAGTTGAGTAAATGAATCCTGTCCACCCAGGCCCCTCAGAAGCAGCAAGTGTAGGAGGGAACGAAGAAGGGACAAAGTCTAGAGCTGGAAGATGGGGGTAAAAGGTGGAAGGAGGGGGGATGCTCCCCTCCCCACCAAAAAATGGGTGGTCACTAGTGTCTTATGTAAACCTAGGTGATTTAAACAAACTGTGTTTCTCACTTCCATCACCATAAACACCACAAGACCCCCCTACACTGATTAAAACTTCCTGGCTCGTCCTTCTTTGCCTATACTCAACTTGTAACTCAACTAGGTAGCAACCACTGCTTAGTCTTCCCAGGACAGGCTGAGCCTGACCACAGATGTCAGGATTTAGGGGCTTTGCTGCCTGAACCTGTGCCAAAGGGACTGGGAAGTGAGGGGGGAGAGGAGGCAGCAAGCTCCTTGAGGTCTCTCAGGAAGTACCAAATCCTTGGGAAGGATGGAGTTGAGGGGACACCCAGTCCAGATAATCTGACACCCTTCTGGCATGGGCAGGGTTAATACTATCCCATCTGTCTTCCAGTGAGAGACTGGTGTTACCAGGAACAAAATGGAATACAGGAGATCAGGCCTGGCCTTCCTCACTGGGGGAGGAGCAGGAGAAAGGAGGAGGAAGGGAGGGCAGGGAGGGAGGTGTGGAGAGCAGACATTTCACTGAGGTAGTGGGACCAGCACCTCCACGTAGTTGAGGGGGAAGAAGCCCGACTGGCCGTTGATCATGCCTTCGTACCAGTTTTCGTCGATCTGGTTGGTCAATGTGATGATGTCACCCTCCCGGAAGCCCAGTTCCCCATCGTTCTCGGGCTCAAAGTCATATAGGGCCTTGCAGCTGGGCTGGTCCAGAGGTGCTAGGGAAGAGACACACAGAGCAGAGGTGAGTGACCAGAGGCCTCCCTGGGGCATGGATCAGCACAGATGACTGGCAGTCCCTAACCCAGCTGGGTTACTGCCTTATTTCCTAATGAATATGTCATTTGTAACTATATGAGCCTGGAGATTCCTTCCAATTCCATAAAAAGCCTGATTGTGTCACTGTCTTTGCCTCAGAACCATGTATCCTCCTACCCCATGAAACTTCTCTGGCTTTCAAGATTCTTCAGCCTGTCGGCTTTCACTCCCCATTTCTCCCCCACTCCCCTGATTCACACAGTGAATTATTTTCTGTGGGAATGTTCCCTTTACTAACAAAAATAAAGTTTCTGGTGATGAGTCTCTCTCCCCTTGGACAAGCTTGTCTTTACAAAGTGGACAGAGTCACTAGACCTTTTTTAAACTTAAATCCTCCCAGCTTAGTAGTTGCTGCTTTTGAATACCCACCATACCACAATGAAGCCCTGGAAGAAGAATCAAGCAGAACTCCATTAAAATCTGCTTTTTTGTGGTTCAGTTGTGTCAGACTCTTCATGACCCCATCTCGGGTTTTCTTGGCAAAGATAGTGGAGTGGTTTGCCATTTCCTTTTCCAGTTCATTTTATAGATGAGGAAACTGAGGCAAACAGGGTTAGGTGATTTGCCCAGGGTCACCTGGATAGCATCTGAGGCCAGATTTGAACAGAAAGTGAGTCTTCCTGACTCCAGGCTGGGCACTTTATCCACTGTGCCACCTACCTGCCCTTTTACATCCATTTGCCCTAAACTATTTCTCACTACTTCCCAAAACACACACTGCTCCAGGTAGTTGGTCTGTCCTTAGCACATTCTGCTCCTTAAATAAGTATTTGTGCCATCCCTCTGGCCTAGAATGTCTTCTCCTTCACTTCCCACCCTATTCTGTCTACATAACTAAATCCTACCCATCCTTAGAGAGCCAAGTCAAGTTCCAACTCCTCTAAGAATCCTTTCCTCTTCATCCCAGTCCATATTAATCTGTTCTAAACTCAAAAGAATCAATACCACATCTCTTGGCATTTAACTCTTCTCTAATGGCTTATTGCTAACTTGGTAATAGAGACCATTTCTTATTCTCTTCTGGTACTGCAAGTAGGCCCTTCAATACAAGTTTGTCACAGTACTCAGAAAAACAAGTCTTGAAATGGTGCAACATTAGGCAACAGAGCATCCTCACCACCATCTTGTCCTGTTTGATTTCTTGCTATAAAAAAAAAGACTCACAGCCCTCTGTGATTCATCTCTCATTACCGCAGCAGGGCTTCCACATCTATACTGCATGATAACAGCAAGCTCACTCCAGGTCCTTCCTCCAGGGAATAGCTACTGGCTTTTCCTTTTCTACAGCAACAGGGCCAGGAAAAGCCTGCTCTTTAGGGACAGTTGCAGCAAGCCTTAGAGCAGGAGATTAGATGCCCCTGTGGTTTTTTTCCTTTGCTATAGGTCCGCTGGAGCGGGAAGGAAGCTGGCAGGAAGACAGCAAACAGCATAATTCACTTTGATCCAGTTTCTGGGCAGTCATCTTGTTCTCTTAGCCTTCCAAGCCTTGGGGCACCTGTCAGTCAATTCCCAATTCCTTTAAGAAAGTCTCTCATACACCAACCTAATTAGGCCTATGGCCAGTGCTCTCATTTTGGAGAGTGATGTTGACTTTCTTCCTTGGAGGAGGCAAAAGCCACCAAGACGATACTAGTTAGACACAGTGGGGAACTGAGAGGGAAAACTGGGTATGGCTGCTGCAGTGTCCCTGAGAACAAGAGGCACCATGTTTTAAGAATGCACACTAGACGTGGAAAGCAGAAGATTAGTTTGAGCTCTTATTAGCTGTGTTAATTAACTGGGTTCAGTCAAGTCTTTCACCATCTGGCCCTTCAGTTTTGGCAATGGATCTACACCCCAGTCATACCTTTAGGGCAGTGCTGTGACCCATCCAAACCAATGACTTCATGTTTGTTCACACTTTGTATTTACTCATATGTGTCCATGTCACTTTTCCCAAAAAAGGATAAACCTTCAGGGCAGGGACTATTTTTTGTCTTTGTGTGCCAAGTACCAAGTACCAGCCTGGACATACAGCAGATGCTTAATCAATATTTGCTGAATTGAACTAAATCCCATTGTAAAGTCACAAAACCCTACTGTAACATCATTTAGCTAACTGCTCATTTACAATGATGATAACAACATCAAACATTTCTACCATATTTTAAAGCTTACAGAGTACTAGCCTACACTTTTATCTTATTTGACTCATCACAATCCTATAAGGTAAGTACTACAAGTATTATTAATCCTGATTAATGCTGGTTGAGAGATGAAGAAGAGAACAGACTCAGAGCAATTAAAGGACCTGCCCTCAATCACCAAGTTAGTGCCACTGGTGAGGGGTTTCACACCTTGTGCCCTCCCAGCTCTATGTCTACACTATCTACACCACTGCCTATCTTCAGTTATATGGGATGAAGTGCTTCCTGAAACATCTTTTGGTTCATTTTCAGTCCTGCATGTAAAAGGAGACACTGTGAGCTATTTAACTAGAGGTGTTATGGGAGCCGGCCCCAGAGATCAGACCCAAACAGCACTCTTACTCCCCTCTAAGCTACCACAAGATGGTGGTGACAGGCATATACTCCATATGCTGGATCTCAAAGCCTCTGATAGGTGCCCCAGGAAATGATATAGCCTTCCCAGACTGGTTGTGGGTGGAGTTTTAAAAGTTCTCTCTATACAAGTAGGAATGATTTGTTCCCCCATTGAAAGCCCTGACTTAGGGACTCTAGAATTTTCTACTCAGTTACAGAAGCCCTGAAGACTCCTGACTCTAAAGAACCAGGACCCTTGGCAGCTTTATGTCACCTATATCCCTTGCACATCTATCCAAAATGGGCAACTCTGACCCCAGAGCTTATATTGTACTTTCCTGGTACAGAGCTAGAATACAGGGGGCATTTAATAAATGCATGCTGAAATGACACTGAATCTCCCACCTCTGTGTCTTTGCTTGCACTGTTCCTCGATATTTTTTTTTTTGGAGGGAGGAAGACAAGGCAATTGGGGTTAAGTGACTTGCCCAAGGTCACACAGCTAGTACGTGTGTTAAGTGTCTGAGGCCGGATTTGAATTTAGGTCCTCCTTACTCCCAGGCTGGTGTTCTTCTATTCACTGCGCCACCTAGATGACCCTCCTCACCCTATTCCTGATGCCTTGAATGTATTCTCACCCTATTTGCTAAAATCCTACTCAAGTGGCTGTCCCACCCCCACCCCCAGCCCCCTAAGGAGCAGCATATTGTTCTATGCCTTGGTCATACATAGGTCATGTACAAGGTCACACATTGTTAAGTCTCTGGTTTGTAGCTTATTCACCAACTAAACTGTGAGCTCTATGAAGGCAGAAATCAAGTTTTAACTGCATTCTATATTGTCCCCAGAGGCTCGCACAGTACCTTATGCACATTAAACACAACGTCTGATGAGTGAGCGAATGAATGGCTCTTTACGGTTTATAACTCTTTAAGGCTTATCTTCCCTCATCATTTCCATCTGCAGCCTGATCCTAACATGCTGAAGAAACAACATTATGAATTCAGGTCAACTGGAGCTCATATGCAGCTAGATTATGAGACTAAAGAACCCCCAAATCATCAAGTGCTATGGAAAGAGAGTTCTCTTAGGGACAATGTGTTAGTGTTCCACCCAGAAAAGGAAGGAAAGCAAGGGCATTAGTAAACAGAAAGCAAGCACAAGCAAGAGAAGGAGAACAGGAAGAAGAGAGGAAGATGGAAAAGAAAGCATCCATTAGCCACAAGTGACAGGATGCATACAGCTGAGGGCACACTCACGCATACTCCTGATGGGGGTCCGGATGGGCTTGTCAGAGGATCGGAAAGAGGAAGAAGCTGCTTCCAAATCAAACAAAAAGATAAGCTTACAACCAGGCTAAACATGACTGTAATTCCAGATCCCCACAGGTACCTTGCCTCTTGTGATCAGAGGCTTTTGGGAATAAGGACCAAGGAAATTGACATGTTTTCTTCCCACAGGGCAGGAGGTAGGTTAGGGAAGATAAGAACAGGGATAGTGGTAAGGATCTGAGGTGGCATCCAAGGACCTCTGGGAGAACGGTGACTCTTTCTTAGAGTCTGAAAGATAAAGCCACCCTCAGTAGAGCACGCTTGCCAGAACACAGGCCCATGATTCTCCTCCTTGCCCCAAGCTGCCCCATCTTGGAACCTCCCCGACCTTTTCTGTTGCCTAGGTTCATAATTACCTGTGATCTTGGGGGCTGGGGCACAAGGGAAACCTCCATTGGACTGGTCAGGCTCTCCAAAGTCATAAGAATCTCTAGGCTTTGGCTTGTATTCCCGCTTTGGACGGGAAGAGGCTTCCCGCATCCTATGTACACAAAAAATAATCTGTGAGCACCAGAGCAGGTGGTACACTTAGTGTGCCAAGAATTATATGGGCTAGTAATTCAAGCAGAGATGCTAGGCACTTTGGGGTGGCATCCTTAGTATTACTAACAGTCTAAGAGGTAAAGTCAGCACAACCTCCTCTCTTTCTCTCTCCTTCTCCCTCCAAATTGTTATGACTTTTCCATACTGTTTTTCCAAAGACTGGTAACCCCTGCGACATGATGACTTTGGGATTTCTAGTCTTTCTGAATCAGAAAACTCCTTTATATGACTATTTCAAAATTATGTAAATCATTTAACCTTTGAAATCAGGGAATATGAAATTCAGAAAGTAAGTGGTTCTTCCTAAGTTATCCTGAATATCCCTGTACACCTACCTCTGTACTTCCTAGGTTACCAGGTACATCTCTGACTTGATACTTTAGTAGGTTTAAATTTCATGGTTTTTGTGATTTTTTTAAAAAGGAAATTGCAATGTGTTAGTCAATTTGGTGATGAATCTCCATCATCCAAGGATTAGTCTAGCCCAATATATGTTGCCAGCTCTATATTCAAAGCCTCTCCAGCTTTCGCTTTGATACACCTGAAAGCACAGGGTCACTTTCATACTGCGGTAAGCTGAAAGAAGAAGGGGCTTTAGTAAAGGAAAGCAGGTCTCCCTATCCAAAGCCCCTGGCTTCTCCTGCTCAACCCTATCCTAAATGATAGCTCCAGAGCAAAGCTATCTGAAGTGTCCTTGGATAAACTGATTTCCTCCCAGTGGGTCCTCCAAAGGATGAAGAGACACAAATGGATAATAACCGACACGTCCCTATGGCTTTAAAGTTCACAAAGCACTTTGTATCTGTATTTCATGTGACCCTCCCAACAATCCTGTGAAGTGAACACTCTAAGTTTCACCCTCAATTTACTCACAGAGAGTAAGAGATTTGCCTACATTACTATATCAAGTTAAATTTCAGAGGCAGGAATTGAACTCAGTTTTATGACTCTGAATCCAATATTCTTTCCCATATACCATCTGCCTCCCATCCTCAGGAAGTGAGGTCCACTGCATTTGGAGTCACAGGACTTTGTTTTGAATTCTGGCTTTGCCAATGACTTGCTATATGACTCTGGGGAAAGCTCTTGCCATCTCTGGGCCTTGGTTTCCTCAAGTATAAAATGAGGGTTTTGTACCAGTTCTCTAAGGTCCCTCCAGCTCTCAATCCTGTGACAGGACAAGAGGTCCAACTCAAAGATTTGCTTGGCTGCTCCTGGTGCCCTTTCCTATCAGGAACTACCCCCGACCTGAAGACCTTTCAGCACTTCATGACCAAGAGGTTCCTCATTGGCTATGGCTCCATGAGGTCAGTATTTTGGAGAAGTCTCTATCTGGGACATTTAGCATTCTGTCTGGGATTAAGAAGAGAAGGACTAGCATTGAGTCAGCACTACAGAGGAAAGCTCCTTCCTGCTGGGTACACTGAACACAGCCAGGAAAAGTTATTCAGATCAAATCTTGTTAAAGGGCTACATAATCTGAAAGATTCACAAGCCCTGGCTGGTGTCTTGCTTACTTCCTACTGTAGAAGACATAATAAAGGCCCACTACACATAAAAAAAATAATTTGGATAACTCAAGGTAACAGAGACTAGTCCAAACTCTTTCAAGCTCAGAGTTTACATTCTAGTAAGAAGATACAACACTTAAAATGTATAAATTGATACACTACAATTTGAGGAGCATTAACAACTAGCAGGACCAGAAATGTCTTCCTGCAGGAGTTGAATTGGAGTTGAACTTCGAAGGAAATTAAGGTTCTAAGAGGCAAAGGAAAGGAAGGGCTGTGTTCTAGGAGAGGTGCAGGAGGCGTGGACAGCCTGCATAAAGGCCTGAAGGCAAAAAAAAAAAAAAGGAAAGTTGAGTTTGGGAAATCAATCTTCTATGTTCTTTGCTAGCTCCTCGTCCAATATATCTTGCATCTCTTAGAGAGATATTCCCCAAAGTCCTTGGACCTCTTCTCTTATTCTTATAATCATTTCCTTGAAAATCTCAAGAACTTCCACAGATTCTAGAGCTTAGCCTGGAAGAGACCTCAGAGGCCATCCAATTCAACTATCTCATTTTCCAGATGAAGAAACTGAGGCGCTCAGGAAAGTTAAGTCATCTATCTCAAAAATGACTTACAAAGCTTTATTCCAGCCCTGACCTCTCTCTCTCTTCAGTTCCAGAACTAGTATCTCCCAGGGCCTACAGGACATCTCTGCCTGAATATTCTATCAGGTCCCCCAAACTCAATATAGACAAACCGTATGTTTTCCTCTAAAGTTGCTTTTTTTTTTCCTGACCTCACCATTTCTACTTGACATAAGGAACCTCAGTGTAATCTGACTTACCTGGCCTTTCTCATCTCTCATACAATAACAGCAAGCATTTATATAGTGCTTCTAAGTTCCACAAAGTAACTTACAAATATCCTTACAACCACCCTTAAGGTCAGTGATGCTATTGCCCTCACTTTACAGTTAAGGAAACCGAAGCAAACAGCATCAAGTGACTTGCCCAGGGTCACACAACTCCTAAGTGCCCGAGGCTAAATCTGAACTTCAGGCCCCATGCTCTAACCACTGCGCCAACAGTCCCTTCATGATCCTGTCAGTTTCAATTCTACCTGTGAATTCTGGCTCCGCGACACTCCTCACACCCATCCCCTCATCTCTGCTTCTGCCGCTGCCAACACAGGAAGAGGCCTCACTTGTACACACTATTCCAGCAGCCACCTTCTGCCTCTCCTCTCTGTCCCTGGCACTTTACCCTTCACACAATCAGGCATAACAGACACAGACCTATCAAGACGCCTCTGTCCTCATCACCTGCAAAGCAAAGCTTCTCGGCACTGTAAGCAGTTCTGTTCTCCTCTCCCCAGGCGCGTCTCCCACGACTCCCTTCTCTACATGCTCTGCCCAGCCAAGCTCAGCTCCTTGCTAGGCCTCCCACGCGCAGGCCAGACTCTGGCAGCTCCGTGCCTCTGCCTCTACCACTCCACATGCCTTCTCTGCTACTTCCCACACGTTACCACAGATTCACATTCCAGTCATCTGTGTACACGTCTTACATCCCTACTAGACTGTGAGCCCCTGAGGGTGGGGACCACATCGCAGTTTTGATTCCCCCAGTGTCTAGCATGGTCCTCAAAGTAGGTGTCACAGATATTAGTGGTGTTGAAGTCATTATTTTCTTGAGGAGCAGCATGGTGTTACAGAAGGGTCACTGGACCTGAGCTTCTGTACTGACTGACCCTTACTAAGGCATAAGACCTCAAATAAAACACTTGTATTTTCTTGGTTTCAGTTTCTCCATCTGTGAAATGAGGGGACTGGAGATCATCTCTAATGCCCCTCAGACCCCAGATATTTTACAGAATCCTTATATGCCACCGCCATTCTATAAAATAGGATTCATACCTGTCTCTTCCACTTTTACTATATACTTACCCATGTTCTAATTTATTCTGTGGTCCAGTGGAAAGATGCACACTCTGGCACCTGTACACGAAGGGGTGGGAACTAGGACCCACTAAGGTCCCTTCCAGCCCTAAATCTAACATCCTAGATTTAGGTTTAGGATTATTAGAATCTTTCACTTCCTTCACCACAACTCAGCCTTTCCTGATCTTTGTAATTGGTTGAATTGAACTAAATGTGGCAAAATGATTTTATAAACCTTGACGTGTTGCTATTTTTATAGTTAAAGATAATTCCTAGCCAGGCTTCTGGATCTGATGGAATAAAGTGTACTTTTATTTTCCTAACAGCAGAGGTCATTGTTGCTGTGGCTCAGAATGCAACAATAAATGCCTTCCCCATCTCCCTTCAGAGCTAGGCTGATCATATGGAAAAAACAGAGCCTCTTAAATTAGTCAGTGAAGAATGTTCTTTTGGTGTAGGCTCCAGGCTTCCTAGGCAATTGTGAAAACCAGGCTCTTCCAAGACCGAGGAAAAGAACAGGGCTGTGCTCTCAGGAGTAAAAAATTAATTTCCCTGAGAGGATCTAGAGAGCCAAACCCAATCCAGGAGGTGTACCTGCAGAGGCAGAGCCCATATCTTGATTGTTCATTCAGAATGAGCTCTCTGGCAGCCTGTCTCCTGCTGTGTGCTTGGGGATAGTGCAAAGAAAGTCAAGCCAGAGAGAGAAGGGGCCAGAGGCCGATATTCTCTCTCTCTGTCTGCCCTCCTGGGAAAGCTTACCTGCGCTTCAGCTTGTCTGCCAGCTCATCCAGGATCTGTACTGCCTGCCTGTGGTAATCCAGCTGGGCATCCACCAAGGCTGAGAGCTGGCTCACCTGCTCAATCTGCAAGAAACACAGTAGCTTCAGGCTGGCATCTCTCCTATAGAGACTGCTCGAGTGGAGTTGATGGCCAGGAGCCACAGAACTGACTGCTCAACTTTTCCCTCAACAACCAAACACCTCCTCTCATGAAATTCTGAATATGTGAATATGTGAATATCTGAAATACTGAAGTGTCTTCCCACCTCTCTGCCAAGTCTTATTTAGGCAGTCTGATGGAATAGGAAGAACTGGCACAATCAGAAGACCTAAGTTTGGACTCTAGCTCCAACACTTATTAAACTGTGCTGCTGTTGGGTCATTTTCAGCAGTGTCTGACTTCGTGACTCCATCTGGGGTTTTCTTGGCAGAGATACTGGAATACTTTGCCATTACCTTCACCAGTTCACTTTACAGAAGAGGAAACTGTGGCAAACAGGGTTAGGTGACTTGCCCAGGGTCATCCAGCTAGTAAGTATCTCAGGTCAGATTTGAACCCACAAAGATGGGTCTTTCTGACTCCAGGTCTGGCAATTTATCCACTGAGCCATCTAGCTGCCCATTCAACTGTGTAACCCTGGGCCTTTCTGGGCCTCAGTCTCCTCACGTGGAAAATGGGCATAAAGATTCCTATGTTACTTCCCAAGGTGGCTGGGCATAACACCCTACAGAATGTGAGATTGTTACTGTTAAGCTTGGAAATCAGGCTTCCACTTCCTCACTACTCCAGCCCACACTTAATTGAAGCTCAGATTTATAAGAAAATATATTTTGGCAGAAAATAAGAATTTCAGCAGAGGACTGATATCAGAAGCATTCTAGGTGAAACCACAGGAATCATGTTAAGGCCACGGCTCCTGAAAAACATTTGCCACACAAGTACAAGTGGGAGAGGGAGCTGAAGAGGACTTAGATTTTATAAGATTAATGGTTAGGTGGGACCTTAGAGATCACCTAGTTCAATTCCCTCATGTTGTAGAAGTGGAAACTGAGGCTAAGAAAAGTTCAGTGACTTGCCCAAGGTCACAAAGGTATTGTGAGGAGCCAGGTCTCTGATTTCAAATCCAGTATTTTTTCTACAACACCAGGCTGCCTCCTCATTTTTAAATGTGAAACAGAACAGACAAACGGCTACACTTTTCACCCACTACTTCTCATGATACCGAAGCAGCTGAACAAGCCCCTAAGAAGGAAGTGCTTACATCAGTCTCCAGGAGATTGTGCATGCTGGTCTCTGCCACTTCCTTGGACTCTTCAAATTTCTCCATCGCCTGACGAAGCTCTTCATCTGGTATCTTTCCCTGACGCTTCTTCTTGTAGTCGAAATCCAGACGTCTGCCCTCGAGTTTTTTCAGATGATGCTGGGGATCCGGGCAGGGTGGAGAGAGAAAAAGCCTCCCTGAACAATGAGGCCTCTGTGCCAGCACATCGCTGGGACCCTTTGGGAGCTCCTTTAAACAATGGCTCCAGCAGTTTTATATGGAGGAAAAAATGCTGCAGGGTGCTACGTACCCAATGTAGTAAAGCCTTTTGTAAACCTTATTATTTATAATATTGTCTCAACTGATCTGGTGGAGGGGAAGGGGCCTCATGTCACTATCCATCTCCTGCCAAAGATATAAGAGAATACTGTATTCTCTGATGGCTAATGAGAAGAAAGAGAAGCATAATGCTGGGCTGCAAAATTGTAAGGTCAACAGCAGTTCTATTATGTATCTCTATAATCCGTCATCAGCCGGGTCTGCTTTTGCTCCTCCTCCCCACCCCACCCCCACTCCTTGAGGGCCACACCCAATGAATGGCTTGGAATGCTGGGGCAGAGGAATGCTAGCTAAGGCAGGTACCTGGATCTCCTTTAGGTCTTTGTCACAGAGGTTCTGCAGGGGGTCAACAAAATTCTGTTTGACTTCTATGTCCAGAGAATCTTTCACTTCTGCTAACCGCTTCATTGATTCACCAGCATCCAAAAGGGCATCACCTTCAGAGAAAAAGGGGTGTTTAGGGAGGCTGGGGTAGTGAAAACCTTTTTCGGGGCCTTTGCCAGAGGCAGCTGCCATAATCACCTTCTTAAAGCTCTTTCCTGGCCATGCCCCTGCTCAAGAACCCAGTGAGCTCCAACTGTACATAGAATAAACTAGTTTCCTCAGCTCAGCATCTAAGGCCAACTGACACCTGGCTTCCACATACTTTTCCAAGCTTGTTTCAAACAGTTCCCCTTAATGCACTCTATGTTTCAGTCTTCCCTGACACCTTCCATAAGTAATGAACCTTCTTCCCCACTCCAAATTTCAGAGAACACACAATTATCGATTTAGAGCTGGACTGGACCTTAGAGACAGACCATCAAGGTCACATTCCCTCATTTCACAGAGGAGGAACTGAGGCTGACAGCAAGGATGCAATCCATCCATGTCACACACACACTGGGTAGTCTGCGGCAGCACTGGGCTTTGAACCCACATTCTCAGACTCCAAATCCAGGGCTCTTCTCACAGAACTTCCACCCTTGGGCTTTTGTGCAGGCACTCAATGCCTGCAGCACATTCTCTGCTGATCTCTGCCCTCCTGTAAGGCTCAGTTCATCAGCACCCTTCCATGGAAAGCCTCTGTGGATCCCCTAGATAATAACGCTCATTCTCTCTTCAAATGATCACACATATTCTTAACAGTTTCCCTATCTCCTCCCAGTAGAATATAAGCACTTATTGTTTTGTTTTGCCTTTGCATGTCTGGTGCCTAATACTGACTTCAGTACAGAGTAGGTATTATAAAGGCTTCTAGCTGAGAATAAGGAAGCTGGGAAGATCCGTGATGTTGGCCTCATCTCCACTCTCTGACATATGGAGGTATCTGCCAAAGGATTTGTAGTGGAGAGAGGGATGTCTTTGTCTAGCCAGTGGCTACATTATATTCACAACAAATGAGGGTAGCGTTCTGTATTGTAGAACTTTAGTAGACAGACTCTAAATGAACAATGGTTTTTCTAGAGGCAAGTCACAAATGAGTTTAAGGTTTCTAGAAAACAAGCTAGCTCTGGATTGTGAAGACCACCAGCCTAGACAACACCTACCTCAGAGTGAAGTGTATGGGGAGTGGGAATGGAGATGGGTTGAAGAAAGCTTGTTTCACTAGCTGAAGGAAGCTAATGTAGAGAAGCCACTCTGACACACCCTGTGAAATAATTTAGCAGCTAAAACAGGCACAGTTCAGGCTAGAAGGAGACGCTGTTTAAGGAAGCTCAATATTACTTTCTTTTCTTTTGGCAAGGCAATCGGAGTTAAGTGATTTGACCAGGGTCACATAGCCAGTAAGTATCCTCCTGACACCAGGGCTGGTGCTCTACTCACTGTGCCACCTAGCTGCCCCAGCTAGTAAGTTATCAAGAATCTGAGGCCAGATTTGAACTCAGGTTCTCCTGACTCCAGGTCCACTGTGCCACCTAGCTGCCCTAATATTTGTGTCATCACAAAGGCTCCTTATGTCTCAACCCCTGGGTCCTAGGCAGACATTTTCTTCCAAAACCAAGGACAGATCTTTCTTGGAAATTACCATGCAGAAGATAATCTCTTTAATTATTGGCTACAACCCCTCTGAAGTTGTTCTTGGAAAGGTGAAATCATCTCCTCTACAAATCTCTCTGGGTGGGGTGCACTCAGTTCACAATTCAGATGGTGCTGGGTATAAAAGGAAGCCTTGTGAACTCTCTCTACTTCCTCCATTTCTACCTCCACAAATTACAAACCGGCTGTCAGCTCCAACTACAGGAAGTACTTTCCCCTGTGGCCCCTTGCTGGATGACTATCCAGGGTCCAAAATCAGCAGAGAGAGGAGTGACATTCTATGAGAAAAGAAGCCTGTAGCACTGAGTACAGAAAGAATGATGGCCTAAGAGTCTAGATTCCTGAGCTCTGGGTCTACTTAGCCAGGCAAGTGCTTGGGCAGCTTCCAAAAATGAACAATGTGGTTCCTAAGGCAGTAAAAGAACACGGATTTGTGGTCTGAACACAGAACTCTGCTACTTGCTCTGTTACCTTGGGCAAGCCACTTTCCTTTTCTGGATTTCTGTTTCCTAATCTGTAAAATGTGGGGGTTGGGAGATTTTGTGGTACAAGAGAATCAGAAAACGATGGTTCAAGTCCTGGCTCTGCCATCAACTGCCTGGGAGACCTTGGTTAAGTTACTGAGGTCTTTCCAGGTCTCAATCTTCTATTTGATAAATGAGAGGGTTGGATGAGATGAGCTCTTAAGTTTCCTTCTAAATGTATAATACAATGAGGCTAAAACAAGACAATTTCTAACATCCCTTGCAAGTCTAAAAGTCTACAATTCTTTGAGATAACATATGAACTGGTAGAATACTCTATATCCTTCCGAATTATAATGATTTTAATGGATCACAATTTCCTAGTGAGAAAGTACAAGTCAGAGCACGTTGAGGAATATTCTTCCCTGGACAATGGTTAATCCCCATGGTTCTTGGTTAGGTAGCAGTATTAACACAGCTGTGCAGCTTCCTGGGATTTCTGAGCCTCCCCTCCTCACTGCTCCCAAAGGCATACCTTCTCCTGCAGGAAGACTCATCTCTTCTTTGTCTTTTGCGCTCACCAGATCATGCTCATCTCCATGCTCCTTCTTCATAACGTTTCCTGAGTCTAGGTTATTCTCTTTCTCCAACTCCACCTCTTTAAAGCCTGCCTGTCCCTCAAGACCCAATCAAGTCCTACCAAGTTCTATGAAGCAATCTGCCTTTTCACTCATTTTTCCCTTTTATGATCTCCAGTAATGTCTGCCAGCAGTACCATTCAATTTACTACACAACCGTTCTGTAGTTACTTCATCTAGGTTCATCTCACTCTCCCAACTGGGCTGCGACCTTGAGGTGGGGAGCTGCTCTCCTACGGCTTGAGAAGCCCTCTCAACACCAAGGACAGTCTGGAGCACACAGGTCAGGTACATAAGTCAGGGACCCAAGTTCCTCTCCCTGGCTCTGCTACTCACTTGCTGTGAAGTTATTTCCCTCCCCTAGGCCTCAATGCCCTCACCTGCAAAAAAGCAGGCACTTGGCCTAAGCTTTAAGCGCTAGTGTTCTAGGGTTCTAAAATTCTAGTAGCACTCAACTGACACTCGATTGACTGGACCCCTAAATCCCCTTCGGGAAAATTTTATGTAATTTGTTTTACATTACGGTTTCTGAATATAATTCTCTCCTATCCCCTATTCATTGAAACCATTCCTTGTAAAAAAGGTTAAAAAGCAAAAAGGGGGGAAAAAAGCAGTCTAATAAAACTAACTAATACATCAACCCTGCCCGACCACATATGTGATATTTCATATCCATAGTTCCCCAGTTCTGTGAGGAAGACAAGAATGTCATGCTAACCTTTTAAGACAATGGCTGGCACCCATAGGTACTCTACTTACCAAAGTTGGACTCATCTCCTAGCTCCTTTCCATAGCGAATCATGCATTCTCCTAAGAGCCCTTCTGACTGTGGATAGCCAGGATTCTTCACCTGTCCTCTGATCTTCGACACTGTGTTGAGCATTGTCAGCTTGGCTCGAGAGGCTGCAAAGGGAAAGCTCAGTCACATGGGACACCTGAGTTGGCCTCTGTGGGAGTGAGGGTGGGGAGCTGCCGGCATCTCCCTACTTTCCTACCCCTTTTTTTCAGTCATATTCAATCCTTTCTGACCCTATTTAGAGTTTTCTTCACACTAGAATGGTTTGCCATTTCCTTCTCCAGCTCATTTTACAGGTGAGAAAACTGAGGCAAACAGGGTTGACTTGCCCAGGGTCACCCAGCTAGGAAGTGCCTGAGGCAAGATTTGAATTCAGGAAGATGAGCCTTCCTGACTCCAGGCAGGGCACTCTATCTACCATGCTACCTAGCTGCCCTCACTTCCTTATCTACAATTTATTTTAACAGTCTCTCACAGTCAAGGGAATCTATTGTTTGGTTTGTTTGCAAATTGCACTGGCTATAAAAAGATCTGAATGGCATTTAATCTAACCTAGACAGCAAGTCCCAAATGGGATGCTTTCTTGCCCCTATTCCAGACATTGTCTCTATTGCCCATAAAGCAAGCAACTCAATATGGAGAACTAGTGGCAGACAAGAAAAGTATCTGGTCTCTAAGAGTGAGTTACCAATCTATTCTGGCAGTCATGTCACACAACTTCTCAGACTATCTCAGTGCCTCCTGGGAATTCTCAGAATGAGAATTCAAATGAAAGGCAGTCATATATGTCTTTCTTTTCGCTGCTAAAAGAGTAAGAGAGTATTTGGGAACAATCATCAGATTGGGGAAAACTTTACTGGGGAACAGGCCAAAGTATGATCTTAGAATTTAAAATGAGGGTTTTAAACAACTTCCTACTTGCAAACTTTCATCTGTTTCTAGTAGAAGCTGGAAAAGCCTATATCTCAGAACCATAAAACAAATGCTGGATCTGGGAGCTAAAGGAATCCATGCCAGAAGGGGTGGAACCAAGGTGGCAGAGTAGAAGCAGGAAATTCCGTGAGCTCCTGAAACAACCACTTCTAATACCTGTATAATATGACTCTAAACAAATTTTAGAGCTACATAACCCACAAAGTGACAAAGAGAAACAAATCTCTCACTGAAGCCAACCTGGCAGGCCAACAGAAAGGGTCTATCACACCGAGCTAGGAGCCAAGTGCAGTCCCTGCTAAGCTGAGCCTTGGGGCAGCTCTGACCAGCCAGAACAGACTTCAGGAGAGTGAATCACCAGCAGCTATTGCAGTTTCCAGACTTCTCAACCCATAAACACCAAAGAGAAAGTAAAAGGTCAGTGGGGAACTCTGTTAGAACTGGGAGACAGAAAGTGTGTTCCGGCCTCTGCCCCTGGGTGAGACGTGGTGGAGGCGTGGCTGCCTCCAGAGCTCTTGGCCTGCAAAATCTTAGGGGGACCAAGTGACCTTTCAGAGGGTGATCATTCTTGCTTTAACTTGCCTGGATCTGAGTCACTGTCTTGGGTGGTGAAACACCCAGTTTCTCACTGGGGTGAGAAACGCCAGTGTGCCAGAGCTTGTGGTGGCTGTAGAGAGGGTGCCCTCCTCAGACCTCTGACAACATCTGCAAAACCCCCAGTGATTTGGCACAAAGCTCTCCACTTTGGAAGCAGAGTTCTACTGTGGCAAAGAGCTCAAAAGTCATGTAATTGGCTGACAAGATGAGCAAGCAGAGACCATAGAATCCTTTTTTGGGAACAAAAAGGATCAAAACATAGAACCAGAAGAAGTCAACAAAGGTGAAACTCCTGTACCAAAAGCTTCCAAGAAAAATATGAACTAGTTACAGGCCATGGAGGAGCTCAAGAAGGATTCTGAAAATCAAGTAAGAGAAGTGAAGGAAAAATTGGGAAGAGAAATGAGAATGATGCAAGAAAATCATGAGGGGCGGAGCCAAGATGGCGGCGTAGCAGCAGCAACATATCGCAGCTCTCACATAGCCACCCCAAAATACCCATAAAATGTGACTCTAAACTAATCCTAGAACTCCAAAACGCACACAAATATACTTTCCACTAAAGTCAGCTCGGCTACGAGGAACCATATCAGCACTGTGAACCGAAACCAGCCTGGCCTGAAGCCGTGGCTGTGCCCTGGGAGCAGCTGGATGGGAGGAGCGGAGAAGCCTCTCTGGTGAGCAGATGAGTGGCAGCTGCGAGCAGTGTTTAGACCTAACTAGGTCAGTGGGACTTGCAAAGTTGGGGGAGAAAAGCATCCACCGAAAAGCCTCCAAGGTGGGAAAGTGAAAGGCAGAGGTTTTGCACCCGCCTCTGCATTGCAGCTTTCGTGCCCACAGCCTGCAGACAGCAGGGGGACTAAGCGATTGTTCAGAGGCCGAGTGCTCTCACGTTGAGCGGCCTGGATCCGGATCGCGGTCTTGGGCTTTCGGTTCTGGAGTCTTCATTATCCACTGAGCTGGAAGTAAGTAGGAAGGGACCCAGCACCTTCCTGAGAGCTACGGCAGCTGGGAGGACCCCAGCGATTTGGGACAGAGCTTTCCCTTCTGGAAGCAGAGCCCCATAGAGATTAAAAAAAAATCACGGACCGACCAACCATGAGTAAGAATAAGCATAAGAAGCAAAGTAAGAACAGCTCCCAAATCCTAGAT
>CM053580.1:534242383-534274284 GCA_028627135.1 Pseudochirops cupreus
AGACATAGGAGAGAATAGACTGGGGGAGGGGGGAGACACTGGGATGGCTGTTTTGGGGTGGTAGGTAGGGGAAAGATGGGGAGAAAATATGTAACTCAAAATCTTGTGGAAATGAATGATGCAAACTAAAATAAAATTAAAAAAAAGAAAAGAAAAAAAGAAAATCATGAAAAGAGAGTCAACAACCTGACTGAAGAAAATAACACCTTAAAAAATAGACGATCTCAAATGGCAAAAGATGCTCAAAAATGTGAGAAGAAGAATGCCTTAAAAAGCCAAATTGCCAAGGTTGAAAAGGAATTTCAAAAACTCACTGAAGAGAATAATTCCTTCAAAATTAGGTTGGAACAAATGAAAGCTAATGACTTTATGAGAAATCACGATAGTATAAAACAGATCCAAACAAATGAAAAAATAGAAGGCAATGTGAAATATCTCACTGGAAAAACCACTGACCTAGAAAATAGATCCAGGAGAGATAATTTAAAAATTATTGGACTACCTGAAAGCTATGTTCAAAAAAAGAACCTAGAAATCATCCTTCAAGAAATTCTCAAAGGAAAACTGCCCTGATATTCTAGAACCAGAGGGCAAAATAGAAACTGAAAGAATTCACCAATGACCTCTTGAAAAAAGAATCCAAAAAGAAAACTCCTAGGAATATTATAGCCAAAATCCAGAATTCCCAGGTCAAGGAGAAAATATTACAAGCAGCCAGGAAGAAACAATTTGAGTACTGTGGAAACACAATCAGGATAACACAAGATCTAGAAGCTTCTTCTACATTAAGGGATCGAAGGGCTTGGAATATGATATTCCGGAGGTCAAAGGAGCTAGGATTAAAACCAAGAATCACCTACCCAGCAAAACTGAGTATAATGCTTCAGGGAAAAATATGGTCATTCAATGAAATAGAAGATTTTCAAGCATTCTTGATGAAAAAACCAAAGCTGAACAGAAAATTTGACTTTCAAATACAAGAAGCAAGAGAAGCATGAGAAGGTAAACAGGAAAAAGAAATCATAGGGAACTTATTAAAGTTGAATTATTCACATTCCTACATGGAAAAATGATCATTGTTAACTCATAAGACTTTTCTCATTATGAGGATAGTTGAAGGGAATATATATGTGTATATATGTGTGTGTGTGTATATATATATATGTATATATATGCATACATACATATATATGTTTATATAGGAGGGTGTATAAATACATATGTGAGTGTGTGTCTATATGTGTACATGTATACATAAACACAGGGCACAGGATCAGTTGAATAGGAAGGGATGATATCTAAAAAACAAAATTAAGAGGTAAGAGAGGAATATAAAGAGAGAAGAAGATCGGGAGAGATAGAATAGGGTAAATTATCTCATATAAAAGAGGCAAGAGAAAACTATTACAATGGAGGAGAAGAGCAGGAAGGTGAAAGGGAATGGGACAACCTTACTCTCATTGAATATGGCTTAAGGCGGGAATAACACACACACTCAATTGGGTATCTTATCCTACAGGAAAGTAGTGGGGAAGTGGATAAGAGGGAGCATGATAGAAGGGAGGGCAGATTTGAGGAGAAGGTAGTTAGAAGCACATACATTTGAAAAGTGACAGGATCAAAGAAGAAAACAGAGTAAGTGGGGGGCAGGATAGGATGGAGGGAAATATAGTTAGTCTTTCACAATACATCTACTATGGAAACATTTTTGCATAACTACACATGTACAACCTATATTGAATTGCTTATCTTCCCAGTGGGGGTGGGTGAGGAGGCAAGAAGGGAAAGAATCTGGAAATCTAAGTTTTAAAAACAAATGTTAAAAAATTTTTTTAAATTGTTTAAAAAATTTTTTAAAATTGTTTATAAAAAAAAAACCCGAGGTCCATGCCAGATTCTTTTATAAATAACTAGGATCTTCTACCTGGGTTGGGCTGAAGGTATTCAATGGTTCTGGCCAACACCTCTGCCACAGCCTTGCTGGTAACATCCACCTTCTATAAAGAGAATAAAAACATGAGTGCTTAAAATATGCTCCCATCACAAATAATTTCCCAGCCATCTCCCAGTCATAGTTCTTCCCACTGTTTCCTTTACCTTCTCCATTTCTTTGAAGTCATCATCAAGCTTGGTCCCTTCAGCTCCTCCAACCTTTTCACTGACCAGCTGGAGGGAGGGAATGAAAAATAACAGTGTTAGCAATTAGAACCAGGAATAGCTTGAAGAAAATATAGGAAAAAATCAGATGCAGAAAGTGGTACAGCCTCATATATTCCCTGCTATGACCTTAAGGGCAGCTCAGCTTTATGTGAAAGAAAAGGGGGTAAGTGACTTTGGGTAAGACATATGAAGTGAATCCAATTGTACCTTGTAGAGACAGAACAGATAATGAGAGATGGTGAAGTAAAGCCAAAGACAATGAGATCTTGGAGAGTGACTACTTTTTCCTGACACTGAAACCACACAGTTTGGCTTTGTGTGGTTGACCACGTGAAGGAGATCAAGGACAAAGGGATCCTGTTGCACCTGTTAAAGTAGGGCACTGCCGCACAAATCAAGGAAAGAATAAAATATCACTCAAAGCAAAGGTGAAACCAATAGCAGCCTTTGAGGTCAGGCTTCTGTATGAGTCTTAACTCCACCGGGGACAACATTAAAAAGCTTATGAGACAGACGTAGAGTTAAATAGTACAGGACTAAAGAACATTTCTTGCCACTAAGAATACTAGAAGTTTTCAATATTTTTGGAATCAGAGAATATTTTTCACAATGTCTATAGCCATGTCTGGGTATATCTGCACTCACATACACTTAATAAAAACTACTTGGGGTTGGGGGTATGGATATAATTTGTAGACCAAAGAGAAAAGAATTCATGGGAAAAAAAACTTAAAATAACTGAAAAGATTGTAATCATTTCTATCCTTAAAGGGAAACAGGAAACCTTGACTCTAGATCCAGTTCCAACACAGTCCAATACTAGGCAGCACTACAACCTTGGCCCCAGTTTTCCCATCTGAAAATCTGGGAGCTGAACGAGATGATTTTTAACAACATTTTAGCTACAAAAACCACATGACCCTACACATGTAGTTCCTGTAGTTACACAGTTCTGCAAAACTCTGCTCTGCAGGTATTTTTAAGTGGAATAAGTTAGGTTTTGGATGCGATTGTCAATTTTTTTAATATCAAAGAATTTAAGAATGGTAGGGACCTTAAAAGACATCTAGTCCTGACCTAAGACTTCCCCTTTATAACAACTTTTCTGCCTGTTCTAATTCCTTTTCAGCTCTAGAACTTCTGCCTTTGAAGTCCCTTCTTTCCCCCAAAGATAAACGTCTCGTGTTGCCTACTATATTTGGAAGGGTTCCATGCAAGCTTCATTTTATTCTGCAGCAACCTTGATAGCAAGCTGATAAATATTCCTCCCAACACCTTCTATTTTGTAACTATGATCAAATCAATACTTCTACTGCTACTGTTCAGTGTGTGCCAATGACTCCACTCACTATCCTGATAATCAAAATACCCTCCCAGGTCAATACTTCCCTATATTGGCTTAGTCTACCAATGACCAACTGATATTTTTTTTCTGATATTGTTTAGATCTGACTTTATTTATGTGAAAAGTGTTTTGTAATCATGTTCATATAGTCCTTGAGTTGTCTTGGCAGGCACATTCCCAAGTATTTTATATTGCTTACAGTTATTTTAAATGGAATTTCTCTTTCTATCTCTTGCTCCTAGGCTTTGCTGGTAACATAACAGAAATGCTGGTGATTTATGTGGGTTTATTTTATATCTTGAAACTTTGCTAAAGTTGTTAAATATTTCAAGTAGTTTAGTTGATTCTCTAGGGGTCTTCAAGAATACCATCATATTATCTACAAAGAGTGATGGTTTTGTTTCCTCATTGCCTATTCTAATTCCTTCAATTTTCTTCTTCTCTTATTGCCATAGCTAACATTTCTAGTACAATGATGAATAATAGTGGTGATAATGGGCATCCATGCTTCACCCCTGATTATATTTGGAAGGCTTCTTTCCCCATTACAGATAATGCTTGCTCCTGGTTATACTACTTATCATTTTAAGGAGTATTAAGCTGTTATTGAATTACAACCAGGTGGCTAACTAGTGAAGAATTACAGCCCCAGAGCCGCTCCTAACCTACTCTGTGCGCTATTCAAAATCAACCACTTAATTTCCCCTTAAATACAAATGTGTGGGAAAGTATTAAAAAAAACCAACAAAACACTTTCCAATTCTGAGTAGAAAGTCAGGGAAGGAGTAGATTTATGTTTTAAGCAAAAATATCATTATTCTCTACTCTTTTGTGATATTAGGAAGGGGCTTTTGAAAGAACAGATGATCAGAGAATGCTTCTCAGAAGGTCAGATGAGCTATCTCTTAAGGATGGGAAACAATTAAGCAGAAAGGAGGGAAGGTTGTGAGCAAAAACATGAGAGAAACAGAGAAGCAGGAATGACTAACAGAAACCTTAGTTAGGGCTACCCAGTTATCCTGAATTTCCTATCAGGCCCCTGTGAATCAAGAGATTATGCCTGGACAGTAGCAACAATTTTGCCTAATACAGGGTGGGCCCTTAACATTTATCTAATTGAGATGCATGAGTTGTTCTCTTCACTTTACGGAGGGGAATACCAAAGCTCAGAGGTGAAGTGATCTACCCAGAGATAACAAAGCTAATGGACTCCAAGATGCTTTCTTTCTCCACTAAGATTGCACCTTAAAGAATGTCTACTAGCTGTCAGACTCTAAGTAACCTCCCAGCAAAAACATTAGTCCCAGTGAGGAAATGAAGTTACACTAGCTGGATACTCTTCCCAGGTTCATACAAACCACAATGAAACAGGGCCAAGAGGCAGAGAATAGGGAAGTGATCTTGGACTTTCTGTCAAACAATCAAATGAATTTATGAGGATTCTCTTTGTAGAAAATCTAGGCAGACTGGAATTACCCTTTGACTTAATTCTGTAGTTTCACTTCTTTTGGCTACAGTGAAACAGGAATTCCCATGTGGACTAGCTGAGAGTCATTAAAGCACCTGAAAGGCAGTAGCAAGCTTTTGACACGCTGGGAGGAAGACTGAAATGGAGAGTTCTCAAAAGTCCTGTCTTTGTAACCCTTGTCCAAGCAGCAGCTGGTGAAACAAAGGCTGACTGACAGGAAAAGGTCACCTCCCTTTCTGCAGGCTTCACCTGAGTGGTAGGTATGCTCTTAAAGAGCCACTCCTTTATGTTTTTTCTGCTGTATCTGCTAATTTAGGTATAAAGGAAAGTATTGAATTTGAAGTCTGAAGTCTGACATCTGGATGCCAACTCTGCCTTTCACTAGCAATGCTGAGCTTACGCAAATCACTCACCAGATCCAGGCTACAGATTTCTCCTCTTAAAAAAATGAGAGCTTCCCTAAATAATGGCAACAGTCCCTCTAGCTCTAAACTCCAGAATCTTATAAAGTGTATTCTGTACTTCAGTTAACATATTTCCTAAGGGTCATCAGACTTATCCAAACCATTTACCCAGATTAGGGCTCTAATCATTAACAGAGTAACAAGACTTTTTCTTTGCTGAATGAATCTTATACAATTCTCATCATCACCTAATTCAACCCATATATCAAATCACGAGGAAGTAATAATAACCTCAGTCAAGATTCATCCAGAATAAAGGTAAATCAGATGAGTAACTACAAACCTATTATCCTGCAGACCCGTGACAAGTATCATGCTAGAAAACATTCTTTCATGCCCCCAAATCCAACTAAGGCAGAAGAACACAGCTGTAGGCCTTGTGTGGAGCCCAGCTCCACATGAGTCATCAGTAGGCAGAATAATGGCAGCCATTGTGAAAGGAACTGAAATGTAAATACATCTGAAAAAGCATCAGCCACCCACCTCTCCCCACCCCAGGAATAAACTCTGAAGCAAATTCTTAAGTGGTAAATCCTTGAAGGTCAGAGTCATCTATTTTAACAGTCCTACAATATGCAGACTTATTGAAAGGTTCCTAGAAATCACCTTATTTGATAATTTAATCTTACAGGTGAGGGAAATGAGGCCCAGGATCCCCAAATTGCCCTTATAACATTCTCTGGTAAAAAAAAAACACAACCACTTTGGGGTACCTCATTGCCTATAAAATAAAAGTCTTTAGCTTAGCACTGGAGGCCTGTCACAATCTGGCTTCAATATTATTTCATAATATTCCTCTTCCTACCCTCTCCATTATTGTCAAATGGCACTATTTGCTATTGCCCAAATATGATATGCAATCTCCTACCACCATTGATTCTTGAAAGCCATCTTCCTCCACACATTAAATAGAATTCTTTTTTCTTCAAGGCTCAGTTCAGATGCCATTGCACTTGTGTATCCTTCCTTGATCCCAAATCTAAGTCTGGGGACAGTACATGGGGACACTAAAATGCTACTGCAGAAAGCTTCTACTTCATTTCCTCCTAGAAATTATTCTCAAATTTTCCTAAAGCACTTTTATCTGCATCTGAACTCTAACCCTAGTCTATTTAACTATAATCATGCATCTCTAGTTGCCTTTTGGTCATTTCAAAAAGAATGTCCCATAGGCATTTTAATCTCAACATATCTGAAATAGAACTCATTATCTTTCTTTCCAAAACTACTCATCACAGTTTCATTATTTCTCCCAAGGACACTATCATCCTTCCAAGTCATCCCACTTTGCAACCTCAAAGATATTATAGCCTTGGACTCCTTACTTTTCCTCATCCGCTACAACCAGTGATGACTGGATCCCCTACAATTTATATTATTTAATCTCTACTGAGTTATCTCAACAAAGCTACTTCCTAAATGATCCATCCACTTCACCAGAGACTATTCTAAACATTCTCTTCTTTACTCAAATCTCCCACAATGCCTACTCTTCTCAGCTGGGGACCTTGACTCATACTTTGCTGAGAAAATTGAGGTCATGCTTTCTTCTCATCTTAAAACCCAGTGACATCACTTCCACCAACTTTTCCTTTATTCTAGTTTCTCATGGTTTCTCATTTCTTGCCAAGGTCAAACCCTGTACATGTGCCTTTGATCCCACACCTTCTGGCTTTCTCCAGCAAACTATACCTATCATTATCCCAGTTTCCTAATTTTCAAAGTCCTTTCCTACTTCTTGGTCGCCTGCAAACACATCTAAAGTCTCCATCATTAAAATATCCTCACCCCAACAACTCTGAAGTATCACCTCACACCTATCAGATTAACTAATATGACAGAAAAGGAAAATTATAAATGTTGGAAAGACTGTGGGAAAACTAGGACACCAATGCACTGTTGGAATTGTGAACTGGTCCAACCATTCTGAAGAGTAATTTGGAACTATGACTGAAGGCCAATTAAACTGTGCATACCCTTTGATCCAGTTAATACCACTACTAGATCTGTATCCCTAAGAGAAGATACAAAAGGAAAAGGACCTGCATGCACAAAAATATTTATAGCAGCTCTTTCTGTGTCAAAGAACTGGAAATTGAAAGGATGCCCATCACCTGGGGAATGGCTGAACAAGTTGCGGTATATGAATGTAATAGAATACTATTGTGCAATAAGTAATGATGAGCAGGGAGATTTCAGAAAAAAGAACTGGAAATTGAAAGGATGCCCATCACCTGGGGAATGGCTGAACAAGTTGAGGTAT
This sequence comes from Pseudochirops cupreus, assembly GCA_028627135.1. Classification (NCBI taxonomy): domain Eukaryota; kingdom Metazoa; phylum Chordata; class Mammalia; order Diprotodontia; family Pseudocheiridae; genus Pseudochirops; species Pseudochirops cupreus. Next base: position 534,250,084 of record CM053580.1, read on the forward strand.
ATGAATGTAATGGAATACTATTGTGCAATAAGTAATGATGAGCAGGGAGATATCAGAAAAACCTGGAAAGATTTACATGACCCGATTCTGAGTGAAGTGAGCAGAACCAAGAGAATATTATACACAGTAACAGCAATACTGCATTATTATCAACTATTACTGACTTAGCTCTTCTCAGTAATACAATGATCCAAGACAATTCCAAAAGATTCTTGATAGAAAATGCTATCCACATCCAGAGAAAGAACTGATGGAGTCTGAATACAAAACAAAGCATACTATTTTCACTTTATTTTTTTTGGCGCTTTTTTTCTGATTCTTTTTTTATAACATGACTAATATGGAAATATGTTTTATATGATTGCACATATATAACCCATATCAAACTGCTTACTCTCTTTCAGGGAGGGGGTGGGAAGAGGGAGAAAATTTAGAACTTAAAAAAACTTTTAGATAAATGTTAAAATCTATTTTTACATGTAACTGGAAAAAATAAAACACTATTTTTAAAAATCCTCAGCCCTAAAGTATTATATCATATTATTCTTCATCTTCACAAAGTCCTTGAAAAGGCTGTCTACACATGTTTTACATATATACTCTATAACTCCCCACTAACTTCTAAAACCTTGGCAATCTGGCTTCTGACTTCCTCATTTAACTGAAACTACTCTCTTCAAAATTACCTACGATCTTTGAATTGTCAAATCTAATGAACCTTCCTGAATCTTCATCCTTCTTGACCTCTCCAAAGCATCTGACAAGACCACACTGTTGACTACCCTCTCCTAGTTCCTTTCTGGGTTTTCATCATATTGCCTCTCTTTTCATTCTATCTCCCATCTGACCACTAGTCAACCTTCTTTGCTGGTTCATTATCCACATCACATACCTAACTAAGGATATATTCTCATTCTCTTTCCTCCTCCCCCATCTCTCTCTTTCTTTACCTTCTTCTTCTTCTCCTCCTCCTTCTTCTTCTTCTTCTCCTCCTCTCTCTCTCTCTCTCTCTCTCTCTCTTTCTCTCTCCTTTCACCTGCAACCTTATAAACTCCCATCCATGGATTCAATGATTATCTCTATCCGTATGACTTTGGATTTATATATCCAGCCCTACTATCTCACCTAAGCTCTAGTTCCACACCACCAGTTGCTTACCGGACATTTCAAACTGTTTCCCTCTACTTCCACCCCCATAAAGTTACCTTGTGGGCGCTTTGCATTTGAGAGTGAGTGTACGTGTGTGTGTCCCTCAAACACCAAGCTCCATCTCTCATCTCCAGCCAGGCTGTCTCCCATACTTAGAATGTACTCCTTCCTCACTCAAACCTCACAGAACCCCTCTTTTCCTTCAAGAAACAACTCAAGCTCCACCTTCTACATGAAGCCTTTCCTGATCTTCCCAACTGGCAGTAGCCTCACTCCCTAACTACCTGGCCTGGAGTCAGGAAGACCAGAGTTCAAATTTCGCCTCAGATACTTACTAGCTGTGTGGATCAGCTGTGGGCAAGTCAATTAACCCTGTTTGTCTCAGTTTCCTCATCTATAAAATGGGAACACACTGGAGAAGGAAATGGCAAACCACCCAGGGTCTTTGACAAGGAAACCCCAAATAGGTCATGAAGAGTCAGACACGACTGAAAAACAACCGAACAACAACCTCCACATAGTAAGTGCTTGCACGTTGTTGCACTGGATTTTGATCATTATGATCCTGGATAAAAGAGCCCATTAATTGCCAAAGGATACAACATAACATATCTTCTCTAATCTAATTCAATAAACACTTGAATTAAATAATGTATTAAACACCTATGTGCAAAGCACTGGGTTAGATTCTCTAAGACAGCAGTTCTCAACCTGTGATTTATGTACAATTTGTAACAATGAAAATACATCCTGCATGTCAGATATTTACATTATGATTCATAACAGTGGCAAAATTACAGTTATGAAGTAGCAGCGAAAATAATTTTATGGTTAGGGGTCACCACAACATGAGGAACTGTATTAAAGGGCTGAGGCATTAGGAAAGTTGAGAACCACTGCTCTAAGAGAACCACAGAAAATCACATCTGGGAAGGACCTCAAGCAGCAGTACAGTACAACCCATAATTGAGTAAGAAACAGGAATCCCCCTCTATAAGTTTCCTGCCAGCCAATAAACCACTGGCCTAGATCTAATATATCAGGCAAAGATGTGAATAACATTTAAATAGAAAGGTTTAAATAGAATTTCTTATCCCAGAATGTTATTAAGGAGTCCTAAAAGGGCTCCTGGACTACAGAAAATTATCTTCCTTAGCTACTGACACTCATATAACAGATTTACAGTTTTAAGTTTTATTCAGACTGTCTTCAGAGACAAGTCAAGAGGAAAAAGTCTGGATCTTTCAAAAATGTCATGCCTTTGTCTTAAGAGGGGGTTCAAAATAAAGAGGAACTCCTGCTGTAGGCACGGGATGATATAAGAGAAAGGAAAGGGGGAGGAAGAAAAAAAAATACAATGAGAAACGGCTTCGTTCTCAGAGAAATGCTAATTCTACCCCTTATGAAGCTACAAGATGCTCTAGATGAAGTACAAGAATGCAGGTGAGGTGAGGCACCAATGTAAAAACAGTAGCTTAACCTGTGGCATGATGTGTATGAGTTGACTTCAGACCCAAAGCCTAACGTCTGCCAGGAGAAGCAATAATCCCTGCTCTGCAAGGAGATGGGGGAGGATGGAGCAAATCAGAAGATTGGTGAGAGACATAAGTTCAGTCTGACAGTTCCCTAGATCAATACCTACCATAACAAGAAGCTGACCAAGATGGCAAAGTAGATGAGAGTTTACTTAAAGGAAAATAAACGAAGCATCCTTATCAATGGGAACACTGATGAAAGGAGCAGATGTACGAAGTATTACAGAACTACAATTGACAGGGGTTAGTAACTGACTGGATGAGAAAAGAACACATTTTTCCTTCAAAAATCCATCCCTCTTCTGAACTTTTCTTTCTCTGTCAAGGGCACAGGTATGCTTCCAGTCACCCAGGTTCATGACCACACTGTTAACCCCAACCCCTCACTCTACCTCACTGGATACATCTAATCAGATGTCAAATCTTGTCATCTCTTCTTCTACAACATCTCTCTCATCCATCCCCTTCTCTCTACTCTCATAACCACCACCCTAGTTCAAGTTCTCATCACCTCTTGACTGGACTACTGGAAAAAACCTCCCAATCTGTTTCCCTTCCTCAAAAGTCCTTCCCCAAACCAATCCATCCTCCACACAGTTGCCAAAGTTATATTCCTAAACGCAGGTTTGACCACATCGCTTCCTTACTCACTAACTGTAAGTCAAGCAAACGAGCAATTTATTAAGTGCTTGTTCTGTCTCAGGCACTGTGCTAAGCACTTTACATACATTTTCTCACTGGATCCTCACAACAATCTTTGAGGTAGGTGCTGTTATGATCTTCATTTCATAATTGAGGAAAGTAAGAAAAATTGAGGAAACATAAGTGCTTAATAAGTTTTATTAAATTTAATCCATTGCACTAATGTACTGCATACACTATGGCATAGTGGTGGACAGAAGACTGGTTTCAGAGGCAGGAAGACTTGAGGTAATAATCCTCATAGCACCTTCCACACAGGGCTGGCTTAAGGCTCAAATAAGACAAGGGATAAGTAAAGCACTTTGGAAATTTTCATGCACTCTAAAAACGTCAGTAATATAGTAAGGTATGTACACACACTGTATCACCCAACTAGACTGTGAGCTTCATGAGTGAGGATGATATTTCAAACTTTGTTTCCTCTAGTGTCCCACTGTAAATAGTAGATGCTTAATAAATAATGAATTAAATTCCCATAACACATGCTCTCTGCAGTAGCACATAATTAGAAACTAATCTACATTTCTTTGTATTATTAATTTTTCATACATATGGCCTATCTCCTCTACCAGATCCTAAGTAAGGTCTTTATATAATAACCTTCTGTAAGAGGTATAACCCAAAACTTTACCTACCACATTGCAGCTCAGTAAATATTTTTTAGTTAATAGAACTCAGAATGCCAACGACCAAAGACTTCCCTCTCCTTGCTCAAACAAGTTTTCATTTCAATTCTTCTGAGGAGAGGCTAGAAGGCATGAGGTGGATGGGACCTCCCCCTCCCCCTGCCACTCCTCCTCTCTCTTTGGACACATGAAGGCAGGACAAGTAAATGAGCACTGGTACTAAAGTGACTCAGAGGCTTGTCAAGAAAAAGGAGCTCTCTGTGGTGGCACTGACAGCTTATTGGGGCTTTCCAATTGTGCCAAAGAGGCAAATATGCAGGGTAGGTGGGCAAAAGCAAATGCTTTTTGGATCCCAGATACTTCAGGCAAATTCTGACATACTCCTGGAAGAAAACTTAGGAACTCTGATCAACACAATAAGCAACCACAACACCAAAGGACTCATGATGAAATATGCTACCCACATTCTAACAGAGAAGCAGTGGATTCAGTGTCAAGAACCTGACATATATTTCTGGACATGGTCAGTGAGGAAATTTGCTTACTTTCTCGAAGACTTGTAGAGGGGAAGAAGTAAGGAAAGATGGGAGGGAATGAAGGCATATCTTCAGGAAAATAAAATAAAAATTTAATTGAACTGGAACACAAATGCATTGTTGGTGGAGCTGTTGAAGTGGCCAGGAACTAGTTAAGTAGAAACTTCAAGGACTTAAGATAGGAGTCAAGGAACTGGCCTAGAGTAATTTGTCTATTTTTCATTTGTTTTTCTTCTCGGTCAGTATGCCCTGTGCCCCTCTCTGCTTACCCTACAACCCCTTACCTCACAAACTCCCCCCTTTTGCCTATTCTTCATTCTTCTTCTTGCTCGGTCATCATGTCCTGTAATCACAAACCCCTTGCCTCAGCAACTTACTTGCACCTATGAAACCATACTGAATATAAGTTTCTAAAATCCTGATCTCTGGGCTGCTCCCTCTTTGAATTGGCATGGAGTAGCCCCAGCTGGTAAATTAAAGCTCCTTAAACCTTTTAATTCAGACTCTGTGGTCACTTTGTTAAGACTCGTCATTTCACTGTGAACTGATCCAACCATTTTGGAGAGCAATTTGGAACTATGCCCAAAGGGCTATAAAATTCTGCATACCCTTTGATCCAACAATACCACTTCTAGGTCTGTATCCCAAAGAAATCATACAAATGGGAGAAGAATCCACATGTACAAAAATATTTATAGAAGCTCTTTTTGTAGCAGCAAAGAACTGGAAATTGAGGGGATGTCCATTAATTGGCTGAACAAGATGTAGTATATTAATGTAATAGAATACTATTGTGCTCTAAGAAATGATGAGCAGGCTGACTTCAGAAAAACCTGGAAAGACTTATATGAACTGACACTGAGTGAAATGAGCAGAACCAGAACACTGCACTCTGTAAGAGCCACACTGTGCAATGACTGAGCTTGATAGACAGGTCTTCTCAGCAATGCAAGGATCTGAGAGAACTACTAAGACTCACAATGGAAAAGGCTCTCCACATCCACATAAAGAACCTTGTTGTCTGAATGCAGATGGAAGCTTACTATTTGCTCTCCTTTTCTTTTGTTGTTTTGTTTCTTCTTTCTTGTGGTTCTTCCCAATAGTTCTACTTCTTCTTTACATCATGACTAATGTGAAAATATATATGCTATGAATGTATAAGTAGAGCCTATATCAGAATGCATGCTGTCTTGGGGAGGGAAGAGGAGAGTGAGGGAGAAAATTAAAAACTTAAAATCTTACGGAAGTGAATGTTGAAAACTAAAAATAAATTATATTTAAAAAATTAATTTTTAAAAAAAGGCATACAAACTTTTCTTCCAGTGGGTAGGTTTTATTAATGTTTAAAAAGTGATCCTATGATATTGTGATCTAAGAGCCTACTGACCTTGATTTGCACTTGGGTTGAGGGGTTAGTTTTCATTTAATACCACTTGACTAAGGTCCATATCTAGCCATAAATCCTTGGCATCAGTTAACAGTCATTTTAGGTTACCCTATCATTCTACACTTGGCCATTACATCCATATGGTATAACCTTTTAAAATAATAACTTACACTTATATAGTGCTTTAAGGTTTGCAAAGGGCTTTTCTTACAACTACATTGATAAGGTAAGAGTTACATTGCCATTCTGCATTCAACAGAAAAAGGAGTTATTTTTTCCAAATGTAAAATTCCAAAGACTTGTAAAGACTCTTGGGATGATCATAGCATCATAGATTTGGAGATGGAAGGAAGCATAGTTATATAAGCTATCTAAGCTAAGTCCTCTACTTTCTAGATGAAGAAACTGAGGCCCAGAGAAGTGAAGCACCTCCCACGAGGTCACACAGCTAATGAACATCAGAATCATTAGTAGAACTCTATCTCTAATCCAAACTCTTTGAAGTTATCCAGATAGGTCATAACAGGACCCATCTGACTTTGAGTAGAGGACTCTTTTTAAAAACAAAAGCAAAAACACAAACAAAAAACCCCTGACAATATTCCAGGGCATCCTTGTCATTTTCTCCTTAAAAAAAAATTATGAACTTAATCCCTATGCCTATCAGGAAATGAACAATCGTGAACATTTCCAAATACAAAGAAAAGAAAAAAAGGGAAAATCACAGTTTCATATACAACTATTACATACAACTTGGATTTTTTTTAAAGGGATTTTAATTGGACCTGCCATTACTGGTGTAGGGAACTCTCAGGGGAGAAAACTCCCTTTACCAGTACAAACTGGCACCTTTTCTGCAACTTATAGTTTCAGAGAATTGCCTTGAGCAGAAGTGTCAAACTCAATGAGGTCTGTAAAACTCTGGAGAAGTGCTGAGGAAATACATTAAAATGTAAGTGGGCAATATATAAGTAAAAATACGACATAGATAATGTTAATTTGTGCTTAATTATGTTGGGAGTTTTTTGGAATTTTTTTTTGGAGGGGGAAGGTAAGGCAATTGGGGTTAAGTGACTTGCCCAAGGTCACACGGCTAGTTTTTTTGCGTCTAGTTTTTTTGCGTCAAGCGTCTGAGACCATATTTGCACTCAGGTCCTCCTGGCTCCAGGGCCAATGCTCTATTCACTGCGCCACCTAGCCACCTCTTAATTTGTGTTTCTATTTGAGTTTGACACCTAGAATCACACAGTATGTGGCAGAAGTTTGGACCTGACCAGATCTTCTTGGCTTTCAAACTAGTTCTCCATCCACTAGGCAACACTGCCTTAACATTAAAATTTTCCTAAAGACCTACAAATTATATTTAAGAAGACAGAATCAATACTACCCTGCTTGTTTGTGACCTTCTAAACTTCTTTATGTTCTTTTGTGTGTAATTTTAATTTTTCATTGAAAAGTTTTTTTTGTATCACTTCACTTTTCCACAGTTTTATCTGTCTTCCCTCCCAGCCGATCCACCCCTCCTCCAGAAAAAGCTCTCCTCAGTAACAAATAAGGAGAGTCAAACAAAGAAATTCACCCACCGGTTTATACCTAAAAATTTGTTTCTTCTTTACCTCAAGTCAATAACCTCCCTCCCCAGAGTTAGTAATAATATGGTTCATCATTAATCTTTCATAGTCATCACCGGTCATGACACTTGTCTTTGCTTTTGTAGTCAGTCAACAATCATTTATTAAGGGGTGGCTAGGTGGTGCAGTGAATAGAGCACCTGCCCTGAAGGACCTCACTTCAAATCCAGCCTCAGGCACTTAACACTTACTAGCCATGTGACCTTGGGCAAGTCACTTAGCCCCAATTGCCCTGCCTTCCCCCCTCCAAAAAGCAATAAACAAATAAAAGAATTAAAAAATCATTTATTAAGTGCTTACTATGTGCCAGTTTTGTGTTAAACTTTGGGAATATAAACACAAACAAAAAGAAACAGTGTCTGCCCTCAAAGAGCTTGCATTCTAATGAGGAAGACAACATATGAAAAGAAACTGGGAGATGGGCAGGGGAACATGATGGAAAAATCCAGGATCACAGCCTGGTGGGATAAGAAGTGACGGCTGTCCCGAGCACTCTCCTCAACGGGAGGTTCTGGGAGAAGCCCTCGCATCAGAAGGAGTGGTAGCGGTATTTCAAGCACCCAGAATAGTGCTTGACACAGAGTCTGCCTTAATAATGCTTTTTCATTCCATTCATTCAGTGGTTCTTAGACCATTTTCATGTTATGTGGTCAAAGCTGGATTTATGATTTCATCAACAGCACAGATCACAATTCATGCATGCCTTCTCATTTTGTGTACTCCTATCCGCCTTATTCCACAGATTCTTTAGAGAAAGAAAAGGAGGCAAAAAAAGAGGCAAAACATTTTCCCACAGAGTGTTTGGATTGATAGGATAAGAGCGGTCAGAGAGAGTGCCTGGGAGATGATGAGCACGGCTGTTAATGTGAGCCATTTTACAAAGGTGAAACAAAACAATCCCTTAACCTACAGAATGAGATCCCTTCAAAACAGAAGAACATGTAATTTAATCATCTCAACAAGAAACCTAATCAATACAACACAGAAAACAGAAAGGCCAATCTGCAGGCTAAATGACCTGAGTTGACAAAATGCTTTGATGGATTAAGAGATTTTTAAAGGGAGGAAAATGAGGCCTGGTAGGGAATTAAGGTGGGGAGACAATCTTGTACTGTCTACTTCATAGTCACCAACAACACCAGTATTAGAAGCATATTTCTACAAAAAAGATCTGTAAATCAAATGACTATTGAACTTTCAAACCCTGATGAAATCAGAAGGAATGAAATTAATTTACTTAATCTTAGAAGACTAGTTTAACCTGCTGACTAAAGGCAATGTCAATCAATAGAGCAGAGACTTTTCATACAGTACAGTGTTGGCCGAATGAAACGTCATCACACGTTTTAAAATCGTAGATCACAGATTTACAGCTAAATAGGATCTTTGATACCATCTAATCCAGCTCCAATTTTACAGATGAGAAAGCTGAGGGACAGGAAAGTTAAGTGACCTGCCTGAGGTCACACAGGTAGTAAATGTAAGGGGCAGGATCTAACGCCAGATTCTCTAACACCAGAGCAAGTACTCTTTTGACTGTGAATCACAGTGAAGCAAATTTTGTGCATATCCTCCATAATTCTGGGAAAAGCTGGATCTTTTCCCTGTAAGTACTCTTACTTACCTGAGATAATAAACAAGGACATACCCCTTCCCTTCTCTTATTAATCAAAGCCACCCTTATCCCCCCTCCCTTTTAAAAGTCCTATGAATTCTGGATATGTGAGAACCATCCATCTGATTTTCCTTTTAATTTCCCTCAAAGATTAGCTACTTCTTATAGAAGTCTAATCTGATTCTTCCAATTGCCCTCTCTTGGATCATTCTGTATATATCACATTTAGCTCTCTGGGTATACGTATGCGCTACTTCCCCCGACAACAATAATGAAAATAATAACAGCCGGCATTTAATCGGATTGGAAGGTTTGTGAGGTACCTTACACAGGGTAACTCACAACAACCTTGAGAAGCAGGTACTGTTATCGTCAAATTTTACACATGTGGAAACTGAAGCTGGGAAAGGCAAAGTGACTTGGCCAAGATCACACAGATAATAAGCCTCTACAGCAGGATTTGAAGTCAGGTCTTACTATCTCAGAGTGCAGCACTCTAACCAGGGTACTACCTATCTCCTTCAGGGGAGGGATTATTCTATATTTGTCTTTGTGTGGCTTGTGCCTTGTAGATTAAGCACACAGAGTAAGCACTTGATAAGCTTGTGGAATGAGAATTATTGATTTTTAACAATTTTTCATTGTTAAAAATCTGTGTATTTTCCTCTGAATTATTCATATAATTTGTTCACTTATTAGGATTGGATCTTAATTTTATAGATATGTCAATAAGTTTTCATTCTCAGATTTTTATCAGAAATACTTAATGCAAAGAAAAATAATAAATTAGAAAAAGCTTTCACAAATCTTGAAGCAAAAATATGAAACTTTAGGTAATTTCTAAGAGAAATGTGAGAGGCAAGAAATATTCCTTGAAGTTTGCTCAGAAATCTGATTCAGCTACTGGCAAAATGACTGGATTAAAAACGCTAAAATGGTTTCTCATCAGGAGAGCATCATTTTTACTGCCATGGGGATAGATACAGTGAGAGAGAAATATTCTGTTTTAAATAGAGAAGTGATCAGTAGGATTTCTGGTTTTGATACCAGTAAGGTCAATTCAGCCTTTCAGAATGTTGCAGCAACTTCAAGGTACAGGGATTGTAGGAACCAAAGAAAAATCTTTAAACCTGAAACATGTTGGGAAGACATGGATGGAAGATGAATCAGGGGACCACTAGAGTAGAGTTAGACTCTGTAACAAATCTGATCTACATTCTAACTGCAGAGAAACTCAAACTGTGATTATATAAAAGTCTCTGAGCACCTGCAGTGCCAACCATTTGTGTTACTTCTCAGGCTAGTGCGAGATTTCTGGCTCTACACACAAATACATTTTAGGACTTCTGGGTTCTTAGCACTTTTAATCTGAAGAGAGAATTCCTGGGTTGGCATATGAAGATGTCATTTGGTGTCTGCAAGGTGCTGAGCTGAATAAATGTCATTTGAAATCACAGCTGTCACTCCTCTACCTTGGCTACTCTTCAAATGTGCAACAAAAAACTCCTCACCTAATCCCTTCCAAATAATCACTTGTCCAGATGAATCCAAATGCTTCCAGACTGACACAGCAGGAGAAATGGAATCAAGGTGGAAATGGACCATCAGAAAGAAATTACTTTAGAGAAAAACCAGAGACGATAAATTGAAAAGATTGCTTAGTAAGCAGACTGAAGAACTAGAAGATTTATTGCACTCAAATTAAAAAAGAAGGGAGGCACAGGCTTTGCTTTAAAGATAATGAAGACAACTTCCTGTGAATACACAATTCATAGAGTATTAACTCATGGGGGGCAGAAATCCCATCATTATGGATAATTTTAAAAAGTACTTCAATATGTTGCCAGTTGGCTAAAAAGAAAATGTTAAAATCAGATAGAAGATTTTTTTCTTTTTACCATCTCATCATCTAACACTGTAAAGATGCTGTGTATATTTACCTCCAGTCTCCCTCCTACAGACACCTATCGTCTATTGTGCTTGTCTGAAAGAAGAAACATAGCAGAGCAGAGAGTGAAATGGAGGGGAAATCAGAACTCCTGGTTCAAGTCCCAGCTTATCCACTTGCTTTATGTGTAACCATGGGTAACTGACTTCCCCTTGGGTGCCTCAGTTTCCTCATCTGTTAAATAAAGCTTCAATACTCTATAATTCTCTTGCTCTTAAACCCTAATGAATCCTCTACAATCACTTATTACCTTTGAAATTTTGGAACTGTTTAACAAACAGAACTCCACCCAGACCGAATGCTATCTATCTCTGCCTGGATTCTCCCAGAGCAGAGATGAACCAAAATATTGGCACCTGTGACTTAGCAGGGATGGGAGAAGGATACCATACTGGGAGCATGAGGGTGGGGAAAAAAGGAACCTCTTCAGCTAAAGAGGAAGGGGAAAAAAATTCTTAGGGAAAAGGAACGAGTGTGGCCTGGATAAACCAGAAAAGGTCATTTCCTGAAGGTTATGGGTGACGCATATCTTTTCCTTCTTGTCACCTTGTCACCAACCATGAACCTGACTTGGGGCAGGGGTAGGCAGGGCCTTGCCTGAATCACTTCTGTGGAAGAGGAAGTGCTTTTCTCAGCTCCTGGGTCAGTATTCTTCAAGGAAAGTGATGACAAGTAACTCATGTAATACACATTGTTTGTGTGATGGCAGCGGAAGGGGAGAGGGCAGGTCAAATGTTGAAGCTTTCCTAGTGTGTGGCTTAACAACACCATTTTTAATGTGTGCTATGGCTGTGCAAGTTGACAGTAGGAATCAGTTCTTAACCTGTGAGATCCACTTGTCCATTCATTTATTCGACAAATATTTAAGGTTCCTGTCTTTACACGGTTACAGTTGAACAGGAAAGATAATATATGTACACAAATAATATAAAGTAGAAGTGAAAATGTATGAAGAGAGGTACAAGAAAAGTGCTAGAGGGGTTCTAAACAGAGACAGATTATTTCTGGCTAAGAGGAAAAGGAAATGTTTCATGCAACAAGTGGCATTTGACCCTGGTCTTTAAGGAAGTGGAGGTGGGTAGGCAGAACTTGGAAGGGGGGTTATAGTGTAAGAAGATTACTCTAGATCATTGATTCTTAAAAGTGAGGTCTGTGAACTTGCTGTTCAAAAATATTTTGATAACTGTATTTCAATATAATTGGTTTCCTTTGTAATCCTCTCCATTTCATTTTACACATTTTAAAGCATTCTTTTGAAAAGGAGTCCATTGGCTTCACCAGACTAGCAAACAGGTCTGACACAATAAAGGTTAATAACACCTATTCTGGATAGACTGAAGAGAGTGTAAAAAGGCACAGAAACTGGTAAACCCCAAGACATGTTTAGAAAAGTTCAGTTTGGTAAGCCATGGAATGTATAAAACTGAGAATCAGAAGGTAACTTGGCTGGAAAGATAGATTAGGTAAAATCATGGAGAACTGTATAAATTATCTTGGACTTAACCACTATTACTTAATTTTACTACTACTAATTACTTACAACTACTGACTTACCAAGGTTACTAATAATGATGACTAATATTGATAGTATTATGGAATGGCTATTCCTCACACACCACACTGCATTTCCTGTCTCCATACCTTTATACTGGCCAGGCCCAATCCCTGTGAATTAACTCTCTCCTCACCTCTACCTAGCATAAATCCCTTACTTCCTTCAAGACTCAACCCAAGCACTACCTGATGAAGCCTTTCCTGATCTTCCCAAGAGATAATGCTAGCCCCTCCTTGAGCTACCTTGTATTTCTTTGGTAAGTAATTATATATGTACATGTAGTCTTTCCCAATAAAATGCAACTGCCTTGAGAGCAATGACTGTTTCATTTTTGTCTTTGTGTCACCAGAGCCTAGCACAATTCCTAGCACATAGCAGGAGCTTAATAAATACTTATTTATTGATGAAGATAATAAAGCAAAAAACAACTTCCTCAAAGCCCAAACCATTGTCCATGTGATGAGGGGGTAAGAATGGGGACAGAATGACAAAGAAGGGAACAGCAGCAATTGGCAATGGCAGCAAAATAACAAGATTCCATTTGCCTTGAAACTGCTACAGGAGGTACGGAGGCCTTTTGGGTTCTGGTGATACTAATGACTGGATTAACGCCCTGGCTAGTGCGATGGCTCCCGCAAACTTAAGAAACAGCCAGGAAGGACCAGGGTTGTGCAATGACCTTACTCGGGATTATTTTTATAATTAGTTTAACATGGAAGATAGTGAAGCAAGTGGCATTCCTCTGTGTTTTAGCACCACAAGGAAGGCAAGACACACTGGAACCAATCAGAAATGCCACACTTGGCTAACCATGCTCTTTGAAAATATTGTTGCCCTCTGAAATGAGCAAACCAAGAGGACACATGAAAAGGACTGGAGATATGAATACTTTTATTATCTGCCAGCACTGCATCATAACTAAACTGGAAGCCAATCTCACAAGGCACAGGCCAGGGCTTCAGGCTGGTCTTTGCCAATAACAGATTTAACTCCAAGTTACACAGCAGCATGCTGCAGATAAATACGGGGCAAGTGTAAGAAATAACTTCATCCCTAAATCCTGGATTATATTAATAAATAAGAGCAGAAATTAAGGAGTTATTCAGATTTGAAGAGGGAAAGCTAAAGATTCCAAAGGCATTGAAAGACTATGTTTAAAACTCCAATGGGCAAAAACAATGCCAAAGTCTCAAATGATCTTGAACAAGAGACAGACGTACTCAGAATGGAATTTTTTTTATCTTTTTAAAAAAAATTTTAGTGGTACATTAACTCAAAGTAGTAATTCAAAAAAGTTACTGTATCAATTGAGACATAGCTCCCTCAAGGAGCTTACAATCTAATGAGGAAGACAACATACAAATACATACAAAGTAAATTACATAAAGAATAAATAGGAAATAATTAAAAGAGAAAAAGCACTAGGATTAAGAGGGGTTGGGTAAGGCTTCCTGTGGACGGTGGGATTTTAAGGAGGGCAAGGAGGCCAGTGGCCAGAGCGGAGGGGGGAGAGCATTCCAGGTATGGTGGACAGCAAGGGAAAATGCCTGGAGCTAAGAGATGGAGCATCTTGTCGGTGTGCAAGATATCTTCTCACACAATCTGGCAAAGTGTAAAACACTTCAGGACTTGCACACTAAATCTTTGCCGAGTAAGGATCGTCAGAGAGGCGCAGAGATAAAAAATGCAATCAGTTCTGAAATAATGGTTGTTTTGAAAACAATTGCTGTATTAGTTAACAATTTGAGCATAATGCAAAGTTCTGCTTCCAGCTTCATCATTCACCTAAAACAGCCCTCTCCAAAGTCAGCAGTGATTTCTTAATTGATAAACTTAATGTCCTATTCTTAATTCTGATCTTCCTTGACTTCTCAGCAGGATCTGAAACTATCACCATCCTCTGCATATTTTCTTCTCTCAAGGTTTTCATGACACTGCTCTCTCTTGTTTCTCCTTCATTCTTCTATTTCCTTTGCTGGATCTTCATCTATGACATGGCCACTAACCATGGGTATTCCTCAGGCTCTATCCTAGGTGGTAATCCCATCAGTTGCCACGGGTTCAATTATTATCTCTATGCAGATGATTACCAGATCTATATAACCAACCCTAGCCTGCCAAGGGAACTCTTTTCACATCTCCTCTTGGGATGTTCCATAGATGTCTCAAACTCAACATGTCCAGAAAAGGATTCATTGTCTTACCCCCTACAACTGCACACCTTCCAAAGATCCTATTACCATGGACCGCCATTCTTTCAACCAGGCCTACAACCTTACTGTCATCCTTAATTCTTCACTCTCACTCATCCCACATAGACCAAATCTTGTTTTTCCTTTACAACATTATTCATACACAAACAAACACACACACAAAATATATACATACATATACACATATATCCATGCCCCCCCCCCCATTCACACATCCACCACCCTAGTTCAGGACTCATCATCTCTTGCCTCAAGTGCTGAAATAGCCTTCTAACTGGTTTCTGTGGGTTGTCTCTCCCTGCTCCAATCTATTATCCACTCAGTTTCTAAGATCTTTTTCTAAAGTAGAAATCTGATCATGTTACAAATCCTCTCTTTCTCTTTTTCTTTCTCTCCCTCGCTCCCTCTGTTTGGCATTTAAAGTTCTTCATAACCTTGGCATCTCCTACCTTTCCAGCCTTCTTATACCTTATTTCCCTCCATCAACTCTGGTTGTTTCCATAGTGGACAAACCAGTTTGTTCTGGCTGCCCACCATGCCTGGAAAACTCTGCCCCCTCAAACTATCTCTTAGCTTCCCTGGTTTCTTTCAAGACTGACTCAGCTTAAATCCTACCTTCTGTAGGAGGCCTTTTCCAGTTCCCTCAGCTGTTAGTACTTTCCCCCATCTACTCTTTATATAACTTGTAATTACCTAGCTATTTACATATCTCCCCCATTAGAATGAAGACTCCTGGAGGGCAAAGGCTGTTTTGGGCCTTTTTTATTTTTTTTTGCATCTCCTATGCTTGGCACATAGTAAGCACTTAATACATGATTGCTAACCTATCAAAACGTAAGAAGATTCATGACATTCTCAATTGCAGACCAAGTATGCAAGACTTACTTTAGACAAAGCACTTATAGCTTTTATAATATTATTTACAACTCAGAAACATATAAATACCAAAAAAAATATGTACTGGCTATGGAGCAAAAAGGGTGTATCATAGAATCCCAGGGGTTATAAAGAGTAACTCATTATTGAACTGGTGATTACTGAACAAGCCATGTGAATATGCTTTAAAGTTTAAACTAACTTTATTCATTATTATTGCAAAACTTTTGACAGAGTTCCATACTCATAACTTAGTCTAAACAACAAGCAATTATTTCATCCACATGCATAGTAGTCTGCCATGTAATAAACATAAAAAACTCCAAGATTATGACTTTTCCCAGTACTTTATTTATATGAAACATATCAGATCAAATGAGAATAACAACAATGATGTCCACACTACTAAACTGACATTTCCATAGCACTTTATTTTTTGGCTGTTTGGAGAGGGGAAGGGAGGGCAATTGGGGTTAAGTGACTTGCCCAAGGTCACATAGCTAGTTTTTGTGTTAAGTGTCTGAGGTCACATTTGAACTCAGGTCCTCCTGACTCCAGGACCAGTGCTCTGCTCACTGTACCACCTGGCTTGCCCCTCCATAGCACTTTAACGTTGATAAAGACAGTGAGTTATGGAAGGGAGACTAATATACTCAGGCCTCCTATTTCCTAGCGTAAGATTCTTTCCACTATATGCCGACAACCTGTCTAATGGATTTTAGGAACTTTGACATAGTTGCAGAGGTACCTCTTAGAAGGAAGACTCTTCTCAGAGCCCCTCAAATTACTCCTATTTATAAATACAGTGCTACTCAGTCTTGTGTAGGTTCTGTTTCACTAAGTCTGTTTCCTCATTTATAAATTGAGGGTCACATACCAGCATACTACTATTATGTTATTAAGTATCTGTAGCATATTAGGGGTTACAAAATGTTTTTCTCAAAATAGTTCTGTGACGAAGGTGGTAAAAATATCATCTTCATTTTATAGATAAGAAAACTAAAGCTCCATGACAGTTGCCAAGGTTAATGCACTAAATGTCAGCACATGATTTAATGCAGCCCAACCTGGCTGTAGGTTCTAAGACCAGTGTTCTATTGGGTCATGAATGATTAAATTAATGAAAAGGCATTTATTAAGTTTCTGCTATATGCCAAACACTGAAGGTGCTGGAGATACAAATACAAAAATGAGGTAGTCCTTGTCCTCAAGGACCTTACATTCCATTAAGGGGAAACAACACATAGAGAGAGGGGACTGGTGGCCAGCGAAGGGACTTTTGGACTAGAGAGTCAAAGGGATATAAAGGAGTATAACCAAAAGGCTGTTGACTGTCACAGGCTTTCCAAGAGGAATTCATCTGATTACTGATGGGGGTTGCAGCAGGTAAAGCAGAGGCAAGATCTCTAGGGGCAGATGGAACAGAAGTACTATCTTAGGTAGAGGGGCACAGATGAGTTTGCATTTACTTATTCACCAAAAAAGACAGCTCAGTCCCAGGGCAGAGTTCCAAAGCTGAGTGGATCAATACTTTCAAGACTGGGGAAGGGGTATGAAGGGGATGACCAAATGGAAAAAGAGGTCTGAAAGCTCACTGAAGAAAATAATTCCTTCAAAATTAGAATGGAAGCTAATGACTTTATGAGAAATCAAGATATTATAAAAAAGATCCAAAAAAATGAAAAAATAGAAGACAATGTGAAATATCTCACTGGAAAAACAACCAACCAGGAAAATAGATCCAAGAGAGATAATTTTAAAATTATTTGACTACCTGAAAGTCATGATCCAAAAAAAAAAGCCTAGACATGTTTCAAGAAATTGTCAAGGAAAACTGCCCTGGTACTCTGGAACCAGAGGGTAAAATAGAAACTGAAAGAATCCACCAATCACCTCTTGAAAAAGATCCCAAAAAGAAAACTAGGAATCTTATAGCCAAATTCCAGAGTTCTCAGGTCAAGGAGAAAATATTACAAGTAGCCAGGAAGAAACAATTCAATATCGTGGAAATACAATTAGGATAACACAAGATCTATCAGCCTCTACATTAAGGGATCTAAGGGCTTAAACTATAATATTCCAGAGGTCAAAGGAGCTAGGATTAAAACCAAGAATCACCTACCCAGCAAAACTGAGTATAATACTTCAGGGGAAAATATGGATATTCAATGAAACAGAGGGCTTTCAAGATGAACAGAAAATTTGACTTTCAAAAACCAAGAGAAGCATGAAAAGGTAAACAGGAAAGAGAACACACAAGGAACTTATTAAAGTTGAATTGTTTACATTCCTACATGGAAAGATGATATTTCTAACTCATGAGACTTCTCTCAGTATCAGGATAGTTGAAGGGAATGTATGTATATAAGTGTATGTACATACATATACATGCACACACTCACTGAAGTCAGAGGCCATTTTTTGTCTTTCTTTTGATCCCTAATGCTTAGCACAGTGACTGACACAAAGCAAGCACTTAATAAATTTTTGTTGACTGAACAACATGCATTGGTAAAGGGAGTTTTCTTACCCAAGATTATAAGTGAAATGACAAGTCTAGTCCCTATCCCTAACATATCACTTCCCCAACACAATCGAGTCTATTTGCCTCCTGTTCAACTGTGGGCCCAATTCATTATCCATCCACAGTGTACATCCAAGATAGGTGTACTTATAGATCAGCTTCATGGAAAACTCAGGTAACCACACATCACTGACCAACAGATACTCTTCACCTATTTGATTCTTCCTGTGTGGATAGTTGGGTCAAACTCTTGTATGATTATAAATCTTATTGAGCAGGCTGTAAAATGTCCCAGGGTTTGATACAATCAGCAATATCATATGCAAACAGCATATATGTATATGGAGGAACTGATCACCTATAATCCCTCCTTCCATTTGGATTTTGTATTGAACATCCTTTGTGATAGTAACTGAATATGTCTATGCCTTACTTAGCATGTAATCATAGGACTGACCACTGTTATTATCTGTTTTGCTACACCTTTCAAAAAAATTTTGTATGATTCTGACATATGAATAAGAGTTACTTTATTGGAGGAGAGCATATTTACCAAAGAATTTCACTCTATTTCGAATGCTTTTTTATAGTTAACAAATAATAAGCTATGAACATTATTACAGGAAGTAGGATCACTGGGAGCTGAACTTAGATCTTGCAACTTCAAGTATTATCTTTACAATACCATGCCATGCTACCACTCCCTCAAAGGACTGTAACAGTATTTAGAACCAAAAAAGTCCTTGTGATCAGATTAGCCAAGGCCCCTCACTGTACAGATGAGGAAAGTTATTCATTTAGCACTTAACCCTATACTACCATGAGATACCTCCTAAAGTATCTTTCCATTATTTAGGTTTTATGTCTTTATGTTACTTTATGTCTTATCTTTTCTAACTTGACCCTTAAGTTCTTTTAGTCCAGAGTACATGTTGTATACTACTTTTTAATCCTCCGAGTATAAGTATTATTACATTAAATTCTTCCATTTAAAATATCCTGGCTTATAACAGATGACAACAATAAGACATCTGTATAACATGGGGTCTATAAAAAGGACCAAATAAAATCACATAGTGGCATAGTGTAATGAGAAGATCACTAGCCCCAGTACTATCACTGACCTACTTCAAGGTTATGAGGATCAAATGAGATAATATGTTAAGCACTTTAGATACGTAATATATGTAAATATATACTATATATTACATATGAAAAATGATCACATCTTTTATATATGTGATATATTATTTATCATACATATGGAATTTATACGAAGCACTTAAAGCAACACAAAAACTTGCTGCGCTTGTTACTACTGCTGCTGCTGCTATGACTACAACTACTACTGTGTGACCTTAGACAAGTCAGTTATCTCCGGCCTACTTCTTTTTCTTTGAGAACAGGGCATTAGATTCCATTTCTAAGATCCCTTTCTATCACATAATTCCAGGATTCATGACATGGCCCAGACCTGTAAGAAATGAAATAATTCACACCACTTTTTAGGCAACCCAAGCAATCAGGGCTCCCTACAGAAATTCAGCTTCATAAAGGGTAAGGTAGACTACATTGGCTAAATCAGAAGAACTTGCAAAAAAGCAGCAAAAGATTGAAGAAGTCTGGGCATTTGGACTGGAAACAAACACTACATTCCTCCAATGGAAGTGATTCTACTGTTTTTCCACTTGGAAAATGAGAACAGTTATACAGTAATTTTCCTACACTCCCACAGGAGCAATGACACAAAAATCTGAAAAAAAGCATGAGAAGTTCCTTCTCAATGGCCCTAGAAAAGCAGGACAGAAAAGTTTTACTAAAAACTAACATGACACAGTAACAGCAACATTATGCAATGTTCAACTATGATTGACTTAGCACTTCTCAGCAATACAATGACCTATGACAATTCCAAAAGCCCTAGTGATGGAAAATGCTATCCACGTCCAAAGAAGGAAGTGATGGAATATGACTGCAGATTGAAGCACTCTATTTTTACTTTTTTTGGTAGGTTTTTCCTTATGTTCTTTTTCTTCTTTCACAATGACTAATAATGGAAATATGTTTTACATGATTGCACATATATAACCTATATTAAATTGCTTACCAACTTAGGAAAGAGGGAGAAAGAAAAATTTGGAACTGAAAATCTTATTAAAAATGAATGCTAAAAATTGTCTTTATATATAAGGAAAAAATAAAATAATTTTTAAAAAAACTAACATGCCAGTGATGGTGGAAGCTACAAATCACAAATCATAGCAGATTTTAAATATGTTTTCTTTGCAGGGGAGAGGAGGTAGTCTATGTCAGCTGACAACTGGTAAGATGAATTTCAGAAGAAAAATCCCAACCCACAAACGAGTTTTAATAAATCCCCAGAGTCTGATCAAAAGGGAAATACCATCTCAGTTTAGCATAACTAACCACAGGTACAACAATTTCAGGGTAAGTTGCAACTGATCTTGTATTTGGTAGAATTGTGATTTCCTTAGCAAGGTACTTGCTCCACTGATGATGACTAGAACCCCTGTAGGCCCATCTCATCTTCAGAGAATTCCCCTCTCCTTCTTTAAAGATTCCTCCACAGAAAATTAAATCAAGACACTGGAAGCCTTCCTCTGGTTCTTTCAGTATCTATCTTAAGAGAGTTGATATACTATTCAGGCTGTCCATTTTGTGTCTTTCTTGGTACATCAATGGCCTACTTTTCTTTTCCAGTCATGTGTCTTCAATAATGTGTTTTATGCCTACTTTGACACAAGTCATCACTGGTTACATGTTGTTTATGTTCACCATATATCTTTTCATTTTCTTTAGGGCTGATATATTCTTAATTCTTTGAAGACCATGGTATTTCATGATTTGCAAACATATAGAATCACCAGGAAATTCAAAGCAATGCACATTTTGGAATCACTGCATTGTATAATTCCCCCAATTCAAATCAGCCCAATCTCTCCTGTCTACTCAGTTCTGGTCCTAGTTCACCACAACATCTGCACTATCTATCCAAGATACACAGGATGCATTCTTCTAGTTACATGTCATAAATACTCATTTTCTTCCTCTCTGTTTTCCCAATGTGGATAGTTAGAATTTTTCCTCTACACTGCTGTAGATTTCACTAAAGGGGCTTTGTAGTACACCTAGCACTGGATGCAATTACATGTCATCAAACCTCACCATCAACAGCACTTCCTTCACAGAGGTCACAAAAGGCTGTCTTCTGTGACCCTAGCAAACACCTGTGATGAATATATTTCCCAATTTAATAACTCACTTCATATTAACACTAAGCAGATCACTGAACAAAACTACCTCACAGTTAAGCATTATGTGTAACACGCAGAAAATGCTTAATGTTTTATCTGTATTTATTTGTGTCTATTCTTTTTTTATGACCAATATATTCTGGGGAGACTGTTGACTTAGTTAAGGCTATGTTTTGATTTATATCATAAAATGTTTTCTCAAAATCAATAAACAAGAAACAAAACAGAAATTTTTATTTTATATACCTTCCATTCAGTTGTGTGATAAGAAAATGTCAACATGTATGCTGATAAGTTACAGAGACAAGAAATTTAAATTCATTTTGGCTGGGAGACAGGAGTGAAAAGCAAGAGAAGCCTCAGGTAGAAAGTGGTACTAGAGCTGAAGCTAGGAGTTGGTGACAGTGAGAAGGGAGGGCATCTTAGGGTTGGAGGTCGGCCTGTTTTGTTGAACTGAAGAGACAATGAGGCAGAGTGAGAAGAAACTAATCGAGATAGAATGGGACCAAACAACAAAGGGCTTTAAATGCCTGTTGTATTTTATCATAGAGGCAATAGGAAGGCACTAAAACTTTTAAGCAGGATAGTGATAACAGGATCATAGCTTTGAACTACTAAGGACTTCAGAGGCCATCAAATCCAACCCACTCATTTTAAACCTGAAGAAACCAAGGGAAATTAAATAAGTTACTTGCCGGAAAGCCAAACATGTATTAAATGTCAAAAGTAGGATCTTAACCCAGATCCTCTGACTCCAGTACTATTACCATTATTCTACTATACCATGATAAGATGATCAGTGTGATCAAGGTGATCAGATCTATGTTTTAGGACTATCAATTTGTCAGCTGTGTTTGAGATGGATTAGAATGAAGAAAGACTTAAGGCAGGACAGCCAATAGGAGGTCATCAAAATAGTCCAGGTAAGAGGTTGATGAGGGTTGGTTAACTAGGGTAGTGGCCATGTAAGTAGAGAGATGGGGGAAGTTACAAGAGCTGTTGTAAAAGTAGAATCAATAAGACTTGCCGAATGATTGGATATAGTAAATGATGGAAGAAGAATCAAAGATGATTTTCACAGAGGGATTATACTACTCTTTATTTCAGCATGACCTACAAGTGCTCTATCTCTACAAACAAACTCTGAAATTTTTTTTTGGATGGGGGAAGGTAGGGCAATTAGAGTTAAGTGACTTGCCCAAGGTCACATGGCTAGCAACTGTTAAGTGTCTGGGGCTAGATTTGAACTCAGGTCCTCCTGACTCTAGGGCTGGTGCTCTATTAACTGCGCCACCTAGCCACCCCAACTCTGGAATTTTTTAAACCATGATCATTTGTCCTCCCATCTCTGTGCCACACCTGTCCTAAATCTAGCCTTCATTTTCACCATAAACTTCAGTCCATAACCCCCTTATCTTCATTTTCTTTCATTTAAAACTTTAATGCTATATGTGACCAGTTCAGCCTTTTACTGTCTTCTACCCTCAATTCTCGTGTCCCCTAAAAGTCTAAAGTTACTCATCCCTTTCTAAACACAAATTCTAGATTCCCCTCACCATCTACATTCTCCACTCCCACTTACATGCTGCTAAATACCCATGGAGAAAATCCACTACATATTTACATTATCTAATCTCAAGTAGGCCCTTACAACCATCTCCTAGAGTGATCCTCCAATACTATCCAAAATCATTATCAGTTCTAAGCCCTCCTTCAAGTCTCATATTCCCCATTTCTCTCTCTAAACCAAAAGGCCTTGCCTATATAATTCACTGCAATAAAGATTATCTATTCTAAGCACCCTCTTTCCCCCCAATTATGCCATTTAAAATGCCTTAACATCATCTTTCATCCCTATCACATTTGCTCAGATCTCCAAGAAAGAGGTGGTCTTTCTTTCTTGGCAAGGCAAAGCCCTCTATTTGTGCCCTTCATCCTATGCCACCTTGTCTGAGAGCCTGCTTTTCCAATTACCACCTCTCTCTAATTTTTGATTCCTCTGTAAACACTATCTTTTTCCTTACTGCTTACAAACATGCCCAAATCTACCCCATCCTTAAGAAAACCTTCATTTGACCTTTCATTCTTTCTGCCTATCTTCCTCTCTCTTGCTTTTCAAAACCAAACTCCTAGAAAAAGCCAACACTATGTATCTACTCTGCTACCTCCCATTCACTTCTTAACCCTTTGAAATCCACTTCTAACACTACCACTAGACTGAACTGGGTCTCTCCAATCAGTTACCAGTGATCTCACTGAATACAATGGTCTTCCCTAAGTCTTAATCATTGCTAACTTTTCTGCACAGTATGATACTATTAATTACCCTCCCCCTTCCTCCAACTTAGTCCTTCTTAGTCCTCACCCCTTCTAAGCTCTCCGCAATATTGGATATTATTGACTACCTTCCCTAACTTCTGGATACCCTCTCCTCCATGATACTACCCTTCTATTCTCTTCTCCTATCTGACTACTACCCATCCTACTGATGAGGGAGAAGGGGTGTGGGATTTCTAATGAAATCCTTTCTAGGTTCGTTGTCAGAAAAAGAATTTACTGGACCCAGCTGTCCTTTGGTAGAGTCATAAAAGTTTATTGTTTCACTGAGGCAAGGGCTGCAAGCTGAAAG